>OX637864.1:36916751-37516751 GCA_951802705.1 Netelia virgata | reverse complement strand
ACGACAAAAGGCGTATATGGCCTATATAGACAAATGCGTATATAGAGAAATACGCGGACAGGCACACTTGGCAATCTGGAGACCAAAAACAAAAACTTCCATACAAATATTGTGATCTCTACGAATAAACTATCTAGTCTACCATTTTTCACCAGCCCAAACGTATTTTGTCTCGTTTAAAGCTTGCAAATGACCGTCGTTATAACTATGAGAGAATCGGCGTGCGCTCGAAACGATAGAATCTAATTGGCCTTGTGATCTTCTGTGGCTCCTACTCGTTCCTATGCTAAACCGTATGAAGCAATAACGAATTTACATGCTTCATATAACTATATACATACACAGTCATATTTCACACTGACCAAACGTGTATACGTGCATTAAATTTATCCTCGTGCATACACGATACCCTCGGAATGGCTTCTCGTTTGAACGTTATGTCGGTGAAAACTGCCGCGCGGTGGAGGGGGGAGGAGGTGAAAGACTGGAGACTGCGAACGGCAAGCGCTAACTCTAGTTAAGCGGGATGAATGCCGGTTCGCTAATAGTTCTCACGAATTACGAACCAACTTGGTTCCATCGCGGTGGGTCTCTCTTTTGCTAAGACCGCACAACACCAGCTAGAGATGTGAGAATGTATAGTCGAAGAAAATCACAGATAGTGAGAGAAAAACAGCAACGGGAACATCGAAAGAACGTCCACGGAATTGAAAATAAAAAAAAGATACGGAGAGAGATATAGGAGTGATCTCAGCAGCTAAAATGATTTAGGTAGAGGAATTTCTCGACAATCGTTTGGCACATCAAATTTTCTGGAATTCACTTTCCACTTCATGGAATTGTGAAGTTTTACTTATTCTTAGAATACTTTCTTACTGCGCAGTGTTTTGATGGTTGTATTAAGGTTGTTGCTTTAAAATATTGGGATAAATAGATATTAATCAAAATTTTACTAGTTGTTACGGTATATTTCCTAAATATACTGGCAAAAGGAAAACGGAGGTTACCACTCTCGTTTATTAAATATTAATTTTTAAAGTTTAGGTCAACTTTCTCTTCATCGCATTGGTTGTATGGGGCGATGTCGTTCCCATTTCAGTTTTTCGCTTGTAACTTCCGTGTTTGTAAAGAAAGTAACCCAAAAAAAACAAATATTGCGTACCGAACAGTGTACAGAGTGATATCCCCCCGAAAGACAGTTTACCGATCTAATTAATGAGAATCTATGAAAAATATGCACCCCGGTTATGAAAAAGTCAGGTTTATTGAGATATATCTATTGAAAGGTGGCAACGTCGGAACTATAAGATAGCAAAAACAATCGAAGACCTAACGCTGAAGACACCGATTGGCACCAAGCGCGCGGAAGACAGCTTCCGATCTGCGACTGTCACTGCATTCAACCTAAAGGTGGCGCCAGACGTGCGGGATTCGCCGAGTGCCGAGCCAAACATTCGGCGAATCGCGATAGTGTGGATGGGTGTTCGTCAATGTCCAAACAAGAATCCTCCGTGCTCGAGCATTATGGCATCCGAGGACCACGGCACTCGGCGAATATTCGGTCCTCGGCGAATCCCGCATGTCTGGGCCCACCTCATCAGCCTCAAATTACGAGAGAATCGTCCTGCGTTGCCAAAGCTCGTGTCTATTTCAATAGGATTTTTAATCATCGAAAATTAATTTTCTGATAACCCTAACACCTTCAAATAAACATATATGTAAATAATAATTACGATTATCTACCGTATACTTGACAAAAAATCGAGCAATGTACGTCAAATATGGAAAAATGTCACATATTTTTCCTGTAAAAAGTATATCGAACATCGATGAACGGCCTATCATTCCTCACCAAAACTGTTCGATTTTGAAGATTTTAAAAAATGTATTTTTTTGTTCCGTGTATAGGTCGATATCCAAGAATTGCCTGAGTAGCCAGTTGTTCTAAAAATCTTCAAATTTCATTGCTGGCATTTGGCAAATATATCGACCCTTCCACCATCGTCTGTCTATCGTATGAAAACCACGATGATGGCTGTCAGTTTTCCGGAATTCCGTTTGCGAACTCCACTCGGTGTGCATATAGCGAAGTTTCCAGAGAGGTCGAGATTAACCACAGGGAATGGAGCGTGCGTATACCAGGGTTCATCAAGGTAATGCAGCTGGGATCGCCCTTTGCAGAGAGATGGAGGCAGTACTCCAACACAGCGAAAGTAAAGGATATACATCTGCGTGTATCGATTTATATAAAGGGGGAAATGTGTTTTCCAGAACTGTTTATGGAAATTACAACGAAAAAATGACAAGTTCATTTAGTGCTACCAGCGAATAAAATATGTAAGATCCTTCAGTAGAATGCAAGAATAACGAAAAAATGCGACACAAGTGTTGGCTTACTAAAATGGTGGTAGGTTTTGCTCTAAGAGGTTCTAAACATATTTTCTTCGGCAGTTGCTTAAACCATAACGAAAAATACCACGAAATATCACATTGATCCTACAATGGGTTTTTGCATTACCATACATTAGCCACAAAACTAAAGATGCTAGTGTGGGCCATTTTCTATAGTTCAATAGTGCATGCTTTCAATCTAGTCACGGTATTCCTGAATCTGTGAAACTAGAATGAAATTATGACAATTTAGTATCCGATGCTTTTTAACCTTCCTTCTTACAGCACTGAATAGGACCATACTTTTGTCTTGTACTATTTCTCTTAAAGTTTCTCACTGATGACGATTCATACCAAGTGTTTATTTAAAAAAAACTATAAAACAATAGATGACTGTGTAAACATAATCACGAACAATTTATTTAGGTGGTATTTCCCTCTGAGAAAGAATAAATTACGGACGAAGTTCTAAAATGATTATAAAAGCACCGGATATCATTGGGCATTAGGTAAACATTTTTATCATATCGTGGTTACCAATTCCAAGCATTTGCGTCATCTACCATTGAATAGCACCGACCTGCTATTCTCGCTATGCGATGACATTATTGATAACCTACAGGCACCTTTTCTAAAAAAATTCCAAAAACTATACAAAAGGTGGTAGGTATTCGGGGTAGGCCAAATATATCTTATGTTAGATCTTATTCCATTCAAAATGTCGATGCGCTTTGTAGGAGAGGGAGACGTTCGTGCGAATAAATACTCTGATGTGGATTTTTGTCAGCAAATTGATAGACTACAGGGCGCTTTGGCAAAATGTCGGTCCCACGAGTAGGTATCGAGGTTCGTTTCTTTTTTTATGTCTTTCGTCTTTACTCTTTAGAGATGGAAGAGAAGGGATGAAACTTTATATCGATAGCTTAGCAAAGGTGAAGGTGAAGTTATACACACAAATAGGAATTCTCCCCTGTTATTTCAAGAGACAAGTACGCAAGCTAGGCTTGCACTTCTATATAAATATGCTGACGTCATTGAGCATCGCGATCTCTTCTTTCCCCTCTCGCGTTCTAGTCTCGTTGCTTCTCTTACATGACTTATTCGACGGAAGACCTATCCACAACGATTTCATAAATGAGAAGTGACTTTTGTGAGTGAGATAGAGAGAAAGAGAGACGGAAAGAGGAGAGATAGGGAGGCAGGGTTACGTCAGTATATTTTATCAGGGGAGACAGTCGGACAGGCATAACACGATTTAACTATATACATATACTTACGTATTACTTTAACGTCTTTTAATTGTAATAGATCGCGACACAATTTCCTGCCATGTCTGACGTTTATACTACGCCTTGCTTTCGCAGCTCAACGTGAACGAACTCGTATATTGCATTGCGCAGATGTATTCGAAAGAGAAAAGAAAAAAAACGAGGGGCGGTCCGAATCTGACCGAAAATCAATGTGAAAAGTAAGGGAAATAACTGCCCTCTCATCATATCTCGTTGACCTTTTCCGCCGCTTTCCTAATATTCATAGAAATACAAAACAAAATATTTTTCCCGCGTATGAGTAGTAAAGAAGATATTGGTAAGTAAGAAAGTCTATTCGCCCTGACTTCCTCTATATTTGCTTTTTTTTTCTTGACGACGCTGAAAGCATCCGGAAAAGAACACCGCAGCTTCGAGCGTTTTATTAATTATATCGCTGGTCCCACCCAACCTCTTTGCCCTCTCGCTGTTTCCCACTTCACAAAGATGTCAGAGAGTAGACCAGATTACGGGGAAAACGTCCGTTCGAATTTATCTCTCTTCTGCGATCTTCCATCGTTCTCCGTTAGGCATATTTTTTGTCCCCGATACTGCCTCTATGTAAAAAAGCTGACGGAGGAGAGAGTCTCGCCACATCCGGCAATATTACAAGAGAGTCTCGAAATATCTCGTCCAGTTTTTTAACTCGTGCCTAACGTAAGATTCTACCCTCAATCTCCTTAACAAAATTTGATGTAGAATCCTGCGAATCTCTGCCTCGCATACCGATATATCAATCGAACCGAGAAAGTTTGCCCATTTCTTCAGCACGGAGTGCTTACATATATATGTAGCAGTGAGTGAAGGAGTAAGCTTTACGCGCTACTGTATCGAAGACCCCCCTCCTTCTCGATATATTTATATGTTCACCGATACACACAAACACAGACACATACACACATATATGAGGAACGATCGGTTGTGCCGGATCCCGGGCTAGGCAATGCCACCAATTCCCAGACGAGCCTGATACGATCTACCAAATGTCACTCGGCCAGAGCTTCCAGCTTTCCACAGAGTACAGAGGCGCCATTTCTATATTTGAATTGAAGTTTCACATGCCACACCCCTCGTGCCCCACACTCGTCCACCCCTCTCGACTGTCGTGCTCTCGCCATCTCCGTTTACTGTCGTTCGGGAGCAACGGAGAAAGCGAGATCCTCACACACCTGCGTCTCTCTCTCTCTCTCTCTCTCTCTCGCTCTCTTTCTCTATCCTTATCAGTAGTTCACGTATCGACCCACCACTACAGAGAGAGAGAGATAGAATATAAACCACAACCAACCCTGTGCTGACGTTCACGTCGTAAATAATGTTATTCACTCTACGGTGTACCGCACCTGACTGGATTCGTTCAATAACGCAGACATTTCGATTTCGGCTATGAATAATTTTCTTAAAATATATATTATATTCTTTAGTACGAAGCACTTTTTGTCCTCACTTTGTAATAATCTGTTGTTTTTATATGTATTAACGTTTTTTTTTACAGACGCTAAATTTTAATATTTTATAATGAAATCCTCGTATAATTTTGGCCAACTGTGCCATATTGACTAGTATCGCATAGTTTTATAATATTGACAGCTGAGCGATCGGCAGCTTCATATCGCCCCAACCAAACGGTATGACGGTATTTCGACAGTGGACGGGTAGATTAGTTCATAATCGGTATTTACCCGCAAGCTGGCAAATTTGTGAAGCGGCTGATTCGCTGAGTAGGCAAGGGACAAAATAACTACGTATATTGTTCGATAACTTGTCTTAACACTAACTTATCATCTTACTAAAGTTCTCTCTCTCTCTCTATCTCACGCACGCACCCCCCCCCCCCACACACACTTATCGTTAGAAACGCATAATTTGTTTCTTGCTTTCCGTCCGAGAAGTGGAGGGGTAAAAGTAGCGGCACGGCTTTCTTCATACTGTACATTAATAAACGTGTTATTATTTTTGTTGCAATCGGCGATGTTACGTTCCTCTTGTATTCTCTGTTCTTTGTATTTTCTGTAATATATTAGAATCAAATACAACGTATTCTTGGTTATTTTCCATCACAAGCTTTAAGCACTGCTGTAATTCAACTTTGGAAGGACATGGAAAATGGAATTATCGTATTTTCCCTCTCTTCCTCTCTCCTTGCGTTTTTACTGGAGCTCACTGAAATTAACCAATTTGAGAAGGAATAAGCTTGTCGCCAATCTATTTCGATCGACTATACAAAGGGATTAGAACATTCGAATCTACAGTTTCCAGGGAGCTACGGAATTCTGTCCTTTTCTCCGTTATATTTGGCCTCGGTTCGAGTAACCGTAAGCAAATCGCTGCGGTAGTCGAGATGAACTTTTTTTAGATGTTTCGAATCCTCTACGATTTCCCAACGACGAAACATCAAATCTGGCCACAGAATTAAATACAAGCTATGCATATTGAATAGTTTATGGAGGTCTTCGACAAGAGGCGAACCGACAGTCGCAGAGTGTACGAGAGGGATTTTGGCGCTTTGCAAAGAAGGATCGAGAGAGGGCCGTGGATGTTCCGAAAGCATAGACGACGACGGGTAGGACAAAAGATCGCCGTTCGTCTCAGCACTTTCCTTCTTCGCTTCAATCGAACTTCTCTCGTCGTCGTTGCCGTATACGTCGTAACTTTATATATATAGTTTAGCCCGTCACAGCAGAGCCAGACGATTATACTGCAATCTTCCAGTTGAAACTGCCCCGCGCGCGCTCTTGTTCTCTTTGCCGTCCGACACAAATCCGGAGCGTATCCGAGCGAGTCGCAAAGATCTCCAGTTTGGCAAGTTCACATTTCTTATTTCCTTTTTAGAAGTCAAAGAGTCCCATCCCCAATTCTGCAAGCTCGTTGCGGACTGAAATTGCGGAATCGGAAATAAATTCACTCCGTGCAGCCTCGTGCGCCTTCCAAGAGAGAATTGCAGTCTCAGGGAAATGTAAAGTTGCACACTTGAGCTATCGTGATCTACTATACCGAGGATTTGTGAAATGTGTCTTCCTAAATGTCACGGTACCAAAGATTTCGCATTCCATTATCTAACGTATTACTGTTACACCAGCCCCCTGCCTCCCTCCTCATTGCCTGAATAATTATAATAAATCAAACGAACTTACTAAGTGAAGTTCGATCTTAATTATATGAAGTGACTCGTTCGAGATGATTATATAGTAGTACACCTCTTATCGTACGATATTGCCACTAGTTTTTATAGAGATTGAAAAATTTGGGCTCTCTGTCTCATGCATCGGAATGCTTCATATTTTTTGAAACTTCTCAAAAAATAGGGATGGTGTCTGAGTAAAGATATAGGAGTAAAAATTTAACTTTTTTGCTAGGATGTAACCGTCTCCATCCAGGCACTTCATATAATTAAGGCACCCAGTATGACGGTTAGAAAAATAAGTTTTTTTCAAGAATTTGTTTAATTTACTGAGTGATTTTTTTGGCTCAATTAAAGATATGTTATTCCACGTACATCAAAGTAGATTGAAGTATATTTTTATTGAAAAAAAACCATAGTTAAAGTACAATAAATTTGTCGCAACACCATGTTTTTTGAACAGGTGCGGATGACAACTCGAGCAATAATAGTCGGATATGTAACATTTTTGCACGAAATTTTTGTAATTGTAATAGCTATTGTCGAGCGTAGCTGTTCTTGATTTTTGTATTGCTATCCAATTCTTGGATAGTACAATTTTATACACATACTTACTATTTTCTCAGACAATTCATTACTCTTTCTTTTAATTCGTTACTATAAATAAGTAGTTGTAATTCGCTCAAATACTTACCTGTGGTACTTTAGGAATATTTAGTTAGATTGTTAACATTTTACTTTCTACACGGACAAAGTCGCGGGTAGAAGCTAGTTACTAATCAAAATCGCCCGTGGATTTATAAGAAAAAAGAACGCCACTTTATAGGCGCGGCTGCCGTTTCCGATCGTGTCGTAATCGAAAGCGAAACAAACGTATAATTTGAGATTTTAACATATAAATATAACACAAACAGACCTGCAAAATCGGAACATCCTATGTATAGGGAAGGGCATTTGGGTATGTAATGGCACTCTTCTTTTATCAACCGGTATAGGTCGGAATGGTAGGTTTTACTTTAGATATATCGACAGGTGATAACATTTGTCAATATTAGCAAGCGTGATAAGCAGGAAAATGAAAATTGATTGGAACCTTCCGAAGTATCATAGATACATACCGATAGATAGATACCGATAAGTAGACTTGGATACCTGCGTTGCTGTTTGATTTGTGATCGAGGGTCGGCCCTCGAAAAAATAAATAAGCTGCATTTCGAACAACGAGTTTTTTGTTATTTTCTTGAGCTCTCATATTCTGTCCCAATTTTTAGATTCAGTGATCTTCGTTGATCCGCTTTGAAAGTTTTTCCCCATATACAATTGAATCTGTTTTGACATTTTCCAAAATATCTCTCGATGTTCAGGTAGTCCTGGTGTTGTGAATGATTTCCTGGCCAGGGATAACGAGCGGTGGAAATCCGTAAGGACTTTTCCTGCGTTCGAAAAAAACTCTAGAATTTTCACTTTATCCGAGACTGCTTCTTTTTGTAAAAGAAGACAAGAGGTACCAGCTCCCAGAGCGGCAATTGCATATCCAAGCGTATTTTGCAGTGACAAAAAATGCTTGCCTCGTTTGAGAGCAGATTCGTTTATTGACGGACTAACTTCTGAATTTAATGCAGGAGTTTTGCTCGTCACACCGATGGATCTTTTCCCAATACTTCCAGAATTTCTTCTTCCGTTTCTGATTCGTTTTCAATATTCTGTTCGTC
The DNA here is from genome assembly GCA_951802705.1 of Netelia virgata. Taxonomy (NCBI): domain Eukaryota; kingdom Metazoa; phylum Arthropoda; class Insecta; order Hymenoptera; family Ichneumonidae; genus Netelia; species Netelia virgata. The sequence goes on along the minus strand of OX637864.1, from coordinate 37,508,223 downwards.
TCCATTTTTAGGCGTACGTTTTCAAGATGCAGGTACGTACAAATTCTGTTGAAATTTGCGACGGACAGTCCACCGATTATCAATTATGTAATCCATTCATATTTTGCCTTTTTACTCGTGAAGTAATCTGTTTGTACTTTTTCAACATTTCCATTACTCTCCTCACCTGTAAAAAGCATCGAAAACGTTATCGTGTGAGTAATACACACGGTTAAGGTTGTTTCCTTTTTGCATGAACTCAACTGCGCACATAACGTGCCACCCGCTAGATATTTGTTTCGCCTCGTGTACGAACTCAATCTGGGCGATTGCTAGGTTCTGTTTCGCCCCGTGTACGAACTCAACCCAATACTTGCGATGTACTACGTCTGACCTCGTGTGTCAGCTTAGCCGTCTTTTTTTCAATTTAACTTACTTAGATCTTCATTTCCTCTGGGTTGAATTTAATTTTCACAGCTTGATGAAAATGACGCGTTACTGGGAGAACTCTGTCATGTGCTCTTTTTCTGCATCTTTTTTTATTATTTTAATCAACCGCTGTTCCTCTTCTTCATAACGGCGTGATCGCTTCTTCTTCAACGACTTTGTCATAGCTATCAGCATTGTTTTTCGTGAATAATAGACAATTTATTAATGTTTTGCTTTTGATGTGTATGTCCAAACTGTGGCGTATTTCGCACTAGAATAGACTACAAACCATATTCCGATACATGAGAGAGAGAACCCACATTTTTCCATCTCTGAAAACTAGTGGAGACATCGTACAAGAAGAGGCATACTGCTATGTAATCTCGAAGAACGAGACGAATACAATATACATTTCCTTTTATCTCTGGTTAGTATTTGTTTTGTCTGCTGGAGGGTGAACGAAGAGGGAGAGAGAAGGAGTGACTATTTTTTTAGACACTATGACAATAAACGCATGTCAAAAGCCTCGGTAATTAATTCACATGCGAGCGGATCGAGGGAATAGAGAGGTTGATGCATATTGCAAACAAAAGAGTTTAATAATACAATCGAGAGGAACCTTATCCATTAGAGCCAGACCTAAAATGGAGGGCGTTATCTTAACTGGTGCTACTTTGGAACCAGGATGAATCGAACGAGATAAGATAAAACGTAAGACGGCGGAAGATGAAGTGAGGGACGGCAGAGAGAATAGAAAAAGAGATAGATAGATTCACAGTCAAAGAGTGGTGGCGAGAAGGGAAGGAGGGGGGGGCGAGAAAGAGAGAGAGAAAGAGAGAGATAGCGAGAGAGAGAGAGAGAGAGAGAGAGAGAGAGAGAGAGAGAGAGAGAGAGAGAGAGAGAGAGAGAGAGAGAGAGAGAGAGAGAGAGAGAGAGAGCGGATGGAAAGAGCCAGGAATGAGGAGTTGAAAGCATGGAGCAGCGGGTATAATCCGAGCAGATCATCCAACTTTGCTTATTGTAATTCAATTTCACAAAAGGGTGGTGATCCTCCCGTTCACCCGTAATGAACCTGCTATAGCACACCAACTGTTATATTTTCCTTTCGTATACGTCAAAAGTACCCTCGGCCCTCTGCTTTGGACCAAACCATACCGTGATTGCATCCATCACAGACGCAAGGAAAAGGAAACCAGCGGTAAACTCTCTCGTTTCCGCCAGAAAAAATCCGCGAATTCTTGGACTTTCCAATTGTTTTACATCTCCTTCCGCAACTCCGGTTTTCATGAGCTTTCAGCGTCCCTACGGAGGTACGTCAACTAGATAAATATACGAATTCAATCTACCATCCACTTGCCCTACCTGGCAATCACGACAGCAGTAAAGCAATGTAAGGTCCCCCCAAAAACACCATATTGTACAAAAACTTAAGAGGAGTATATTTAAACTTGTTCCTTTAAATTATTTAGAGAACCTATCGCCAAATAGCATTCTATTTTCTATTGAACTTGCAGAATCTGTACTAAAATAATTTTTAATAAAAATGTTAAAAACGTACAAACGGATTACTTCGCAAGTAACAAAGCGAAATATGTATGGACTACATAATTCATAATCGGTAAACTGTCCATCGCAAATTGAAAACGTGTACCTTATAAACCCGTGCCACATCCAACGAAAGTTCCACAACCGCTGGAATTATATTTCTTTCAATATTTTTTGTTTTCGTGCTCTCGGAAAATCACAACAGAATAAAACCACACAGTGTTCGCTCAAAAATGAGAAAACACCTATATTTTACCAATGTGACTTCCCATACGCCGATTGAACTATGACTATATGTACTTCTCTCGTCTGTAATCTATACTAGATTACACAGCTGATAGGGCACGTGCCACCGTACATCTGTGGAAACACCAGTCTAGTCAGCGGGGAACATAATAAAAGTTCTAAGTCAAGAGCGCTAAGAGTAACACCAGGCTGTCTATCTACGCCACTCGATGACAGGCCTAAATATTGGATTTTTATTCCATCCTCTTGAATGTAGACCTCTATTATGCAGAGGGTTTAGAAATTCTAAGAAATAGATCGATCGAACAATTATGTAAATAAATTTCGTCCGTTATGTTATGAAACTATAGAGTAACCAAATTCAAGCTCGTTTCAATAAACTTATTTTATAGACACAATTGAGTTAAGCCTTCCTCATTCTTGTAAGATTGTTGTTACGATATTTCTTACTTGCGTGGATTTTATTCTACTGTTTCCGCTATTTCTTTCACCACACCGTTTCGGGAATACTCTCTTATATTTCTAAGTTGTTCCGACGAAAAATGACGTAGCTGCAAGTTGCCAAAATGTATATTACGTGCAATTATTTTCAGAGCTTCGGACGACTTTTCTCTCTCTACGAACATAATATCATACCGCTGTCGTATTTCACCATCAATATTATTTGCATTTATGACTTTTCAGACGGTTATCTAACGTTACGCCGGTCCACACGTACCGCAACCACTAACTAAGTGAATATACCCTCAATATATTCCTGCCTCTTGGGTTTGTTGGCCTCCACCCCCAAAGTCCTCAGCTGTCTGCGGTATAGACGCTTCCTTCGGAGTTTCACCACTGCGCGCATTCGCAAGTACCAGATGTTGCCATAGCAATGAATTTTGATATATATGATGTATATATATATTAATCCATATATGGGTTAATATATAGATATGTGTTCAAGTAGTCAGGAGTTGGGAGAATATTCTTTCCGCATAAAAAGAATAATAACAGTAATTATTATTAATATTATAATCACCATCATTATTGTTCTTATGATGTTTCATTGCGTTATCACAAGTCACCGACACCCACCGACCTAATAATAAATTCGCATATAGACAGGTGAAATAATACGTAATGAGTAACAGGTAACCTTGACAGAAATTTAAAAAATTCATCCGGAGTTGTGCCTTATAAGGGGGCAAGCACTCAATGTTTAGCAGCGAATGGCTTTGTCCTCCTCTCTTCTTGTCCATTTTAGGAACCACCAACTGGGTTTTCGCACGCTACAGATTCATTTAATGAGGTAACTAGCAACCGTACGCCATTTTCGACGGTCACTAACGAGCGAGCTTTTCGAAACATGACCTAGCCGTCACAGCTCAGCCTGAACAATGATAAAGCTTGCCATTTGGTACGGCATTTCGTTCGAGACAACCACCCCAGCGCTCGATTTCATAGCTCTTCGGCTTTGATCAGTTGTGCCTGACCCCAAGCGCTCTTATCAAATCGTTTCTTCGAAGTTGTGCAAGCTCTGTACCAGATGAAATAGTTGTAAACAGCGCACGCATCGCCCCCACATCGGGTTTCAAAACTTTCGATCGGCTTGGAAGACCCATGAAACAATTATGTTTGCTTTACGCCTCTCTCTTATGGGGGTTCGACATATTCGGAAGCCCCTACCTGACCTTCCTTGCTTCAGATTAAGATTTCTCCAAAACTATTCAACATTTTTCGACGATTTATACAAAAATTATGTTCAGAAGGACTTTATTGATAATTCTATGTATGCTTTTAGAGGATATTCAAATTAGAAAAGTTTCGGGACCAATTTAAAGTTGAACAAAATTGGTTTGAAAAATGCCTATTTTCGATGTAACTTTTTTCAGGAACCATACGTTCCATGAACTCAACTGCAATTGTCTACTTCGAGTATTTTAATTTGCCGCTAACAAGTGTACGCGATCAGCGGAATAACGAGAGCGAAGAGTTCGCAGTCTTATCTTGAAAATTTACAGTTTAATTCATTAAATATTATTTGTTTGTAAAAGCGTGTATTACAGTTTATTTTATAAGTCGACCAAAAAAATACCTTTACCCCATTAACTTGTGTTACGGGAGTTCAAAGCGTCCGAGGTCAGTTATTTGATACATCTCAACCAGGACTTACGACGGTGGTAATAGTTGAACAACAGATTATCAGTTTAGACAGCCTCTCGATGTTCGTCCTCTCGATTTTTCTGCGCTCAACATGCCCGGTTAATGCCATTCTAATGCTTAGCATCAACTGCAATGGCCGAAGCAATCTCTTACGACTACTGGTCTACACTCCCACTGCGATTTATCGGTTGAAGCAGGCGGCCTCGTATGCGCTCGGTTAGCCACCCATTCAGCGTTATCTTGTCGTTACACTTCAATCGACATCACGTCAACGTGGGTTGTCGCATGGAGCGCACATCCTGTTAAGGGTGGATACGCCACTTAATACTGGAGGGAGATGTCCCGGCAATTCGTTCTTATGTATGAGTGCGTCCACTGTTTATCATGAGTGCGTGGTAGATTTTTACCTTGAGGGTATAAGCTTTTCACATTTAAACAAAATTAATTTATTCGCATGTGTGGCGGAATGACTTTGCGGAAGAAAGACGAATAATTAGATTTTATTTCAAGTAATCAATAATACGTATTTAGAGTGATAATTATGAGAGATCTTGCAGGCGTTGATGTTGGAGAAGAACTAATTTGAAATAAAGAGGGATATTACAAAAGGGTCTGGGAGAAAGAGTTTTGGAGTGGAAGGGATGTTTACTCATCTCAAGAGATAGAATTACAGATGAACACGGATTAAAATTACGTACTTATTATTCTGGCGCAAAGTACGATCTGACATATTTTGCAGGCCACATACCTTCTTTGTAACACATTCGATATTCTTTTCACAATCTTATTGTCTTTTAATTACTTTCGTCGCCGGCCTGCTTAGAGTACGATCCCTTTATTCCTCAGAAATCACTATCTTACGACGATTAAACGCGTAAAACAAACCGAGTCGATACAATATTCTGCGTATCGCATTTGAGTAACATAATACCGAATGTAAATCTACCCACTAATTACTTTAAAAACCAACGAATTAATATTCTCCCCAACTGAAAAAAAACTTGGAACCCATACATGGATTCAAAAATATTTCTACAGATAATTTTCAAAATTATATAGTATTTGATAAGTTGATAAACCTTATACCATATGATGCGATGTGAAACTTCATTCGCAGAAGTATGAAAAAGTTTGGGTTGCCTAAATTTTGGAAGTCGATAAATTATGGAATGAACCCTGGCCCATGTTGATCTTCAATGTATCATAGGGAACGGATACAAGATAATCTGCAGTTCTAACGGGAAAAGTATAAAATCACTTCAAGATCCCGATACTAATCCTTTGTCACCCTTCTAGTCTCTCACCCCATCGCTCGGTTATATATATTACTTACTTCAAAATTAATTAATAATTCTTTTTATTTGCCATTTTGTCTCATGCAAATTGATAGCATAGAAAGCTTAAGCTCATAAACTATATGGGTCTTGAGATGACGAAAAGCACTTCGAATAACACCTTTTCGGTAGCGATTGAATGACTTAGCGACTATACGATCAACGTCATACGACCACCTAGTCAAGAGATACCAGCGGGATTTTCATCGCATGGGTAAACAGTCTCTCATCAGTCGGGAATCAACATGAATGAACTCGCCGCATGCGAACCCGAGCCTCACTTCACTGCACATTGAGCCATTGCGTTACCTAATGAGGAACAATATATTTAATAATAAAACGGCTTCTCGCAGCATTTCAAGCGGATGACTCTTCTAAGCTACTGGCCGATACTGAGATATCTGCAATCGCACCGGGTCTCGAAAATGTGCAGATGCCTCTCCACGTATGAACGCAGTTTTTTCTCTTGTCTAACTCACATTCTTCTCTTCGTCACGATACTCGTTGCTTTGGATTAATTACAGAATGTTTCACTGCGAATGAGCCAGCATATCGATAAAGATTTCAATTGAGTTGCCTTTCATCGCTACAACATTCTGTTACTGGTGTTTTGTCCTTATGTTGATAACATGATATCGAGCTTAAAACATCAGGATAGCTTAAAATGATCCTTTACGAATTGATCTCAAGACCTGACATTTCACAAGCAGAAGCAAACATCGCGTTGTGGGTGCGTTGTTCTTGTCGTATTTCACACAGAATTCAGACGATCTGGAAACCAGTTGATTGCGGTCGCCCACAAACTGCGAGATGGAATGGATTGTGGAAGGTATATATGCTACAGCTTCTGCAAGAGACTGCCCAGATAACGACGAAACATTGCGTGAAATGTTGTTCTGCAAGCATTCATGAGAATGATTTGTAGAACGACCTACAAATCACTCTTTGACGAATGTAATATGCCGATAGTAGTTACCTGAGGAAGATGGAAACTCGCGTCCACAATCAGCAATATCATTGGAAGAAGGCTACCCGTGGAGGGATCAGAAAGAAAAATGATATTATCCCTTTAATCTATCTCTCGATGCTAAAAGCTTGCCGGGGCGAAGATGGACCCCCTTAATAATCTATGACTTTTCGTATCACAATCGGACGAAACGTACACGAAATCTACTAGAAAAGATGCGATGTTTTTTACGTTATAAATTCATGAAAACTCTTCAAGTATTAACCACCACAAGTATGCAAAAATGCACGTGTGATTATCTAGTAATGGAAAAACAATTGGACAGACGGTTTTAAAAAAGATACGAAAGAGCAGACAAAAGTGGTTCGTGGACGTAGATGGAAGTTTAATGTGCGTAGAATACTCGCGCGCGATCTTTCTGTACATCTTGGATCGTTTCACAGGAAGATAAAAAAAGAATACATATACTGTTGGTGCTTGGCATTTTTACTACCCATTTGTGGTATCTTCAGACCGGACTGCGGGAGATCAATGGTTACAGCAAACTGATACACAGAAAAATATATAAAAATTTATTCTGCGGTGGGTATAGCGGACATTTGGGTTACTCTATGTGCCTCACACAATATTAATGGTGTCCAATCTAACGTCGAATGTACATCCAACTACATGCAAAACTCTATAAGTCAAGATATTTATCGTGCAATTATACGAAAGGATCGGTCGAGAGTTCATTGGACGAGGCAAAATTAAAAAAATACGATTAAAACCTGTATATGTATGCACATGTCTGTACACGTCAATCTTTTTCATTGCTATTGGCCTCACTCCACCGAGCCGGAACGTTAAACTTCTAGACTGAATCGGATGCAAGCGTATTCGTGGCATACATAGTCTTGAAGCTCCCTGTTAGACGTTTCTCAATTCCACTCTCTCTCTCTCTCTCTCTTTTCCTTGTATAGTATGAGAATAGAATTGGGGAAAATCCCACGGGTAATGCCAGAGGCGGCCCAATTAATGCCCGGGAAATCGGAATCTTATTTCACGACCGGCCCATGAACTCGTGCGGCCCTTGAGGCACGTCTATATGTGTATATACCCCTCTCTTTCTCTCCCTCTCCGACTTACTCTCGTGCACCATACCGCAGCGAGCTGTCCTTCTTCCATGTATAGTAAAAAACAAAAAGGAAAAACTGGAGACAAGTACAACGCAAGAGGAAAATGGCAAATGAATACGTAATACCCGGGGCTTGGCAGAGGGGATTTGTGTACAAGAGATGAGCAGGCAGCGGAACGCGAAGAGAGAGAGAAAACGAAACGAGCAGCCCCATTTTCGTTATATCCCTTGGGCGTAGGCGGGGGAAAGAGAACGTATTTTGTCCTTTGAAGGTCCTTTTTTCTAGAGCCCACTTGCGGCACGAAATGCATGCAACTCCACAACAATTTCTCTGTCTTTCTCGTTTTTTTCATCGCTCTGCAAGCCCTTCCAACTATAACGTTCGAGCGAAAAGAGATCGTTGGAAAATGTGGTGAGAAGATATATAGGTAAGCTGTGTATACATGGCGACTTTTTAAATATGAAGACGTGTGTTTTTATTTGCTGGGTAGCTTTTTCGGTCCTATTTGAAAATGAATGTGGTGCCTCTATTGGTATTATGGTTTTTATAGCAGCAAGAGGATTTGAAAAAAATCCAATTGTTTTTTATTGTCTATTCTTGCAGCTTATTAAATTCCTTAATACGATATTGTACAGAACGTGCGGCATTTATTTGTTATGACATCCGGATTCTTACTGAAAGACGTCGATACAGAGAATGTTAGTGGGATAATCCAAATATTTCGGAGTAGGTTCAGTCAGTGAAAGCTGTCGGAAAAGTAGCACTGTAGAATATGAAGTGTCAAGTCGTGAGAAACATCATATTATTGCTCGACCGAGAAATTGTTCTAAACTGCAAACTGGTCCAGCTGCGGCGACCGAGACAAAAAATAATCGATCAGAAAAGTTGCAGATATAACACAGGGCAGCCTCCGGGTTCGGTGCAAAGGCAAAAGCGGCCGCAGTCACCCGTAACTTCAAACCTATCGACGCGGCCAATCGATAGAAAACTTCAAAGTGGATTCACCCATGTGTATTTCTTTTAAGCATCAGAATATTACATATAATTATATTGCCTCATAATGCGTATGAGGACACAGATTAACAATTTCTAATACTGTTACATGTTTTCTTAAAGCAATTGAGATCTTGCACCGTCCGGAAGCAATTGAGGCGATCAATAAATGCACAATGACCCATCATTTAAAAGTGGGAATTGGCACTTTATACCTTTATACTTTTACTTTACACTTTATACTTTTATATATCCGAGAATTCTCCGATTGATTACTCTTACAATTAGCTCAAAGAGTCGTCACAGCCATGACGGTTGACGCGTTTGCGGTTAATTGCATTTTATCATGAATATTCCCGTTTTTTTCCACAAAAACAAAATCTCTCGTATAAAAAAGAATCACAATCACAATTCCCAGAACCTAAAGGTGATACAGAATGTCTTATGCACGTGGAAGTTTTCCCCAAATAAATAAGTATTTTTTTGGTTTATCACCAGTACCATATTTTTTACGAAAAGTTCTTGGTGATTTTACAATTATATTGCATTCTTTAAGTCGAAGACGGTGTAAATCGGTGCCATTTGTTTGTAGGACGATATATTCTCGTGAAAGCTCGCTGGATAGGAATCAAGGAAGGGTTTTTTTTATTTCGTCAGTGGCTGGCAAACCACCCAGAACCCGTGGTTTGTAGAAGCTCAGGTGGAGCCCCCCTGCCCACACACATAACATACAGGAACACGGTAGTATATTGCTAGCGAAGAAAGGCATTCTATTCGAGAGCTACCACGTGACAGAAGGTGTGGAGATTCCAGGGTCCTCGCGCAAGTGTTGGTAGAGAGTGCGGTTTTGTAAGCCGTATGCTGAACTGTATACGGAATCCTGAGGATGCCAATACCATCCTTTTGCAAAGAGAGGGGGTGGAAAAGAATGGAAGGATGGAAGAAGGGTGGAGGGAGTGAAATAGGAAGAGAGGAAGACGCTGAGTCCTAAGCTGGACAGTTTGAGCAGCTGAACTGTCGTTATTCTCTCATTCTTCCGATCCCCACCTTGCTCTATATTCTCTTTACCGGGAACCTTCTGCAATGAACTGTAGCTTTTGCAATTTCTGCAGTATCGTTCACCAATAATCAGCACCGTTCCATGTCTATATACATTAAGATCGCCTTGAATGTCCTCGCTTCAATATCTATGGGCGTTAATTCCGGAAGTGGAAGGATTCTGATACACTGAGAAAATTTTTAATGGGGTTTTCAGCAGTGGATAACAGTTTAATATTCTCACAGACATAATGAATAGCAGATTTTTTGGAAGAAACTCTTATAGTAGGAAAACAGTTAGCGGTAGAACAACCTGGAATTTTCATCACCGGTCAACATAAATATAGACGCCAAGTGTACTTGCACATGTCAATACAGATACAATGTTACGTAGACACTAACATCTTTGATCGTCAAATTAAAATTCAGTGCTGTCAATATGGACGTGTCTTTTTCAAACGATATTACGATGTTAGTGGTTATCGAATTTGTCTAGAATAATAGTATTTATTCACTGTTGTAGTCTGTTAGAACGATTTAATGTATTCTTCGTCATAGAATCTGTTCAAGCTGTTCCAGTAATAGCGTACTTAATTATCGAACCCATTGTAAGGAAGCTGCGATCAGTTATAGTGGCGGAGGGTTAAGGTTGAACTGCATCGTATTCTTTCATGATTTTCGGAAACCTAAATATGCTAACATATTTTAGATCATAATATCCCATAGTTGAAGTGCAATTTAGATAAGTTGAAAGTACTTAAAGTGAAGGCTTTTTAAAATAAAAATCGTTGAGATATTACTGAAGATGCCATGGAATATGATGTATGCAGTCACGTATGCTGGGCGTCCAAGGATTAAGCAGTATTTTGTATGACTATCATATTTTCTATTGTTGAAAAAGGCGAGGACGCTCCCTGTATTCTCGTATATGTTATCCTCTTTTACACGCGTGATGCCATCCTGCAAAACTGCAGCACGTCGAGGCAAAGAGCCTATCGAACCATAAAGAGGTTGAGGCAACTGGCTAGAAATCATCAATGAGGGTGAGAAAAGTGGCTTTTGGCCACGGGATTGTGTGGCAAAAGCTTTATACGAAAGAGGGGTTGTTGAGAATGAACGATGGTACAAGGACGATCGAGTGAGCGGGGAGACCGAGAAAGAAAGAATCGAGTGAAAGGGAAGGAAGGAAGGAAGGACACACTCGTGAGAGAGTAAGTTGGACGGGAGATGGAAGAGAGAGCTAAAAGATCGAGAACGCACAGAGTTGCTGGGTAAGGGACGCAATCGAGTGGGATTAAACCTTCTCGATTGCTTCCAACTTCACGCGAGTGAAACCCTCCCTTCCCCGCATCCCGACCCTTAGACGGCAACCAGAGCTGTCTTCATCGTAACCTTCGTCGAGCCTCATTCTTTTGCTGGCTCTTTCCTCCTCGCCGATTTCATCGTCTCTTAGCTGTGAAAAGACGTTTGATGATGGTGCTGGTCGTGACAGCCCACTCGAGATAGAGACCCTATACCATGCACACTCACTCACCGCCCCTTCTCTCGCCTATCCATCCTACCTCAACAATCCCTCTATCTCTCCGTCGCGGTTACCATCGAAGATCCCTCCGTGGGTTAATTGGACATTTTTTATTGTCAATTTGGGATTGAGATCGGGGGAATCGTCTTTGTCGTCAGCTCTAAACGGCGTACTATGAAGAGAATCTCTACTGTCGTAAGCTGTGAGAAAACGGGAGCGACGGAAAGTAAGTGAGGGAATGGATGAGAAAGCCCATGGATGGCGGGCATGGTAGAGCCTTCACTACGACAGAGGAATTCGTATAGTGAGCGGATCTGAAATAGTGCTGTGTGGAATCGCGCTGAGACTCCTTTTGTCTCTTATCACCAGGACGGAATGCAGTTTTTGCTTTTTTTTCCTCGGTCGGGTTGCCAAAGTCTTAAATTGTTTCATTCTTCTTTGAAACGGAATGCTCCTTAAACTGAATTTTTCGAAAAGCCGCTGAGCATTTATCTTGATATCATTGCTTCCCCTATTTTTGCACATTCTTCTTTTGCGATTTTTATTATATGCTTGAAGTAAGTAGCCACAATGACGATCGCGATACGATGAGAATCCTGTCTACCGTCTCCCGAATCACTGTCACCAATATCGTGTTAGTACAAATTATGGAATACGTAGAAAAATATAATTTTCTAGTTACCTAGAAGTATTGATGTAATTACTTGAGCGGATGTTACGTTTTCCTTATCAATTAAATAAATCAGGTAATGCAATTTTACCTTTAAGGTGCTACATTCAAGTAGGTGAGTCAAGAAATCGATTTTTCCGCGTCACTTTTCTCTAATACCTTCAAAGCATTGCCAAAGTGGCAACGGCAGAAATCGCCCCGGCGAACCGAGTTTTCGATGGTCGTGAGACCCTACACTGTCAAGACTTTTATATACCTGTAATGAATATTACAGTTAAAAATCCTTGTATTCCCTTCAACGATACCCTATATAAACTAATAGTCAACTACATTTTTTTAATAACAATTATGCATTTTCGTTTGAACATAAATGCATAAATGCAAAATCGTGGCTATTTGAATAGCCACGACTTTGAGAAGAAGGAAGACTTTTTGAAATGGCTACGACGAAGACTAGTTTTTCAACCTATTGGAACAGAAGTTTCGGATAAAAATCATGCAAAATATTTTGGGCACCGCAAAAGCTGTGTTTTAACAATCTCCATACGGGACTAGCTACGTTAGCATCGTTAATTTTGTTGTTCTTAAATTAATAATCTCGGCATGTTGGTTGAAACTACATACCTAATTCAAAATACACATTATTACTTTTTAGAAAAGACAATTTCTTATCATAACAAAATTGTAAAAATTCCACCACTTTTTTTTTATAATGTATATGACATGGGTAAACACAACGCGGCTTTCTGTTTAAAATTTTAAAAAGAAGAGAAAAGTTAGCGCTAGTGGTGGCGTGATTTTGTAATTAAAAAATGTTGACATAAAGATATTAATGATACAGACGAAAACAATTGACATCCAAGATAGCGGAGCATAAAACCAACCGAGTAAACCCTCTCAAGCCGTACCCCGTGGGTCAGCTTACATACCGCTTAATGTTGGTGATGCAGAAGTTCGGCGATCGATATCTCAGCAAAAAATATCGTATCGAGTAGATAACCAAACTATTTTGCGGCGTGAAATGGACGTTTTCTGAAACTGGGATAAGTACTGATATGTATTGTGAAGCGGGTACAGACATTAGTGATTCACCTCGTATTTGTGTCGATCGCAAACATTGGCATGGTGATGCACGCCATACCTGCACGCGCACGCCCGCATGATCGGGATCGAGAACGCAAATACGCGCGCGCACGCGTGCGCGGCACATAGGTACATACACGCTGTGCCGAGTGAACGGGAAACTCGTACCGCGTTTCCGACGGTTCATAGAAGCTAACAAAAATGGAAGAACATTTTTAAATTGGTAAACCACTACCACTATTGGTCTTTGTCGGCTAGCCGCGCTTTTTCTCGTGAAAACGAAGAAGGGTTGGTGGCAGACGAGCTTTCACTATGCCATCATACGGAACACACCGCTGTCGACTATACCCTAACATGTATGTATGCATAAGCTTTGGGCAGCTTGCACAGCGGAGAGGACGATATATACGTGCGCCCCGTTGTCCCTGTTGCCGAAGCAAAAGGCATGATGATGGTGGCATGCCTCCGAAACACTCTCCCGTTACGTCTCACGTCTCTATACCGTTTTTCTTTCTTTGTATTCGCCCACACCTTCTTCGTCTTCTTGTGACGTGCGTACTTGGAAAAAAGCCCTGAAATATTAAGCGCGCAATTACCAGCCCCATTCACCGTGTGATGCATCTCTGAGACGCAATCCGTGCGTTCATATCATGGGAACGAAAAAGAGGAAGAGAAGGAGTGCCGGAAGGAGAGAAAGGGATAGTGAGTGAGCAAGTGAAAGAGATGGGGTGGTTCTATGCGACAAAGTAGGAAAACCCGACTTGCGCATTTACTTTGTCTCTGTCTCTGTCTCTCCTGCTCTGTCTGTCTGTCCCCCCTCTCTCTCTCGCTCTCGCTCACGTTCTCTCTCTCTCTCTCTCTCTCTCTCTCTCTCTCCGAGTTGTTTTTTCTCTAGACTCAATACGATGATAAAAAGCTCATGTATTTCAAAGATGAAAAGCTTTAGCCCAAGTCAGAAAATAGCTGGTTATGTCCGAGCGAAAAATACACAAAACGAAATATAAACGAAACTTAAATAGCAGTTCGGATAAATAACAGAAATCATAAAATCTCGAACGAAAAGAATTAATATAAGCTCCAATTTTCAATAAGGTCCAACTTTTGGACACTCTCATCGGACACGATAAGAGTGCCCAAAAGTTGGATTAAAACACCATTGCACTTGCATGGAACTATTCAGTATTAAGTTTAGAACATTTTGAACAATGGAAAATAGATAGCACCAAAATTAAGGATATTCTGAAGGTATAATCGAAGAAAAAACTACATGTAATTAGAAATTAATAAATATATTGGTATTGCATGCAGTACATCAGTGTATTACTATTTGAAAAAGACCAATACTAAAGAATTTATGTCGACTAGTAGTCTCTGTCTGAAATTTGTATTTATATCTAATTATCTTAATATTGCCAACAAATTTCAAGTCAAGTCTACATACATATATATATATACCCCTACAGACTGCCCTTTACGCACTCTGTTTTCATTTCTTCCCTGTGACAGCGGTCATACCCGGAAAATAAAAAAGTTCTGTGAAAATAAGTTCACGAAAGAAAAAACCGAGTCATCCGATTCGTCGATCAATTTTATAATAAAGAGAATAAAGAGCAGCAATGATCACGGCAAAACCCTTTTTTTCTGGAGCCCTCGCAAGTTTGCTGTATCCCACTTATTTCTCAATATTTTGGCATACAAAAATCCATCTTTCAAACCATCCATCTTTCAAATCCATCTTTCATGTGGAAACACATTTGTTATTAATTGTTTTAATGTGTGACCTAAAAACATCCTAAAGAAGAACTTTGTTTCGACGTCCCAACTGGGTCTGCCTCCTTAAAAGTCGTATCAAACGTTCTGACAAGATCAAAGCGAGGTTAGTACCAATATACGTATTTTCCGTGTCACTATTTTACATATCGATAGCGTGCAATGTGCATCAACTAAAAATCTATCGCTCATGTACCAGAAATTTACACGAGAAAGTGAGTTCTCACTTCGGCTTCCTGATCTTGACTGGCTATTTTCGTTTCTTCACTCCTATTTTTGTTATTTCTCTCCTTTTCCCTGTTTCATGGCCCTCTCATCTCGTAAATAGTACTAAACAAACTCTTGTCACCATAGACTTAGATTCTGGATCTCATATATATTCATGGACACGTGCTTGCGTGCGTTCGTGTGTATGTGTGCGTGTGCGCGCGCGCGTGTCTCTATATGCAGCTCACAGTAACGACCTTCTATAGACGGTACACGTATACGTTATCTTGCATCCATTCCATTGGCATCGAGATCTGAAAGCGCGGCAAGAAGGCCACGAGGAGCGAGGAGGGTGGATCTAGTGTACAGGGTGCTCCATCACGCCAGAGCTTAGCTTATCTGAATGCGTCAACGTAATATCCGAGGCTTCCTTCTCCACCTTGCAACTCGCCAGGCTTATTTCTCTCCTGTAACAGCACCGTATATTGCACAGGAGTTGCGTACGGTATACTACTGTTCACACGTTTTCTGACCCCTATTCCAATGCATCTTCTCCATGTGTGCCCATGAAGAACACTCCTATAATGTAGCTTTCTCGTTTCTTAATGAACTAATTCGCGGTCAATCCCGTACACGATATACGCGTTCGATATCCGGCCGCCATTTACCATTACTACTACGACCAGTGCTACTGCTACTACTACTACTACTACCATAATCGCCAGAGATTAATTTTTTATTCGTGGTAGTCGGTGAATTCAAAGATATATACTATATCTCGCCGGGTTTCGAAAGTTCTGTCGAAGATTAAACGATGAGTTATGGCTCAGCTTGGAGACGGTGGATTCCTTAGGACCTGGCATCGCTCCCTCGTGGTTTTAACCCTGTTCCCTTCTCTCGATCAAGCCGGAAACACACCACTCGTCCGTAGGATTCCCCTCTAATGGAAGATCATCTCTCTCTCTCTCTCTCTCTCTCTCTCTCTCTCTCTCTCTCTCTCTCTCTCTCTCTCTCTCTCTCTCTCTCTCTCTCTCTCTCTCTCTCTCTCTCTCTCTCTCTCTGTCTCTCTCCCTCTCTCTCTCTCTTTCTCTTTCTCCCTCTATCTCTTACACACTCTCTGTCTGGCCCAACCGAGCTATCCCTTGCCGCCCCGCGAGTGAAGCACCGTCGCGACAGTCTTCCTATTGGCGGGGGGTTATTGTGGTCGCTTTATGGTCGAGAGGTACAACGTTTAATCGAGTGGTACAGCGATAACGTTTAGTGCCGCTAGTACACCGGTGGTTGTTCTCGTCTCGTGACGGCGACGGTAGAGGTTGCGGTAAAGGTTTGGCGGTTCTCTATATATAACTGGACTAACGCTACAGAGCTGAAACATTTAACATGATATTCGCTCGTGATACTTGACTGGCCTCGAAAACGAGCATTGGCTTTGTTCCCCTCGATCCCTTCATCCACGTCTGTCACTCGTTTCTATTCGGAGAGAGGCTCCTCTCATCTTCGGTAGCTGAAACGTTCAGCTTTTTAGCTTTACTCGAATGAATGAAACAATACCATCGCGAGAGAATACCTCTGGGGACACTCCCTAGAGTACCTAGCTACGATCTTCTTCAACTGTACAGTCGGTTGACTTGCGATCGCATGACCACCGGAATATGAGAGCGATCTATACTCTAGAGAATACCACGTTTACTGTCTCTTTCCCCATTTGTGTCATTGACTTTTCGTTTCCAGAGACATGGTTAGCGTCAACTACGCGTCACACTACCTATTCGATATATACGACGCGACTCCGTTTTCATCGATATAAGTACTTTCGCTCTTTCATTCTTCAACGATCAACCTAGATCTATAACCGGGCTCAAATCTCTTCAGGGTTCGTTGGAAACAAAACGGCAAGTCTCGAACTCTCGAACTACACATGTCCAGGAGAATCGATGTAACCTCTGCCCAACGGTCCGTGTGATCCGTGTCTCGTCCAAAGCTCGAGTTGAACGAGCAGACTCAAATATTGGTAAAGTGGGAGATATTCCTATACAATATCAATCTTCTACTGAAATGTCGCATCACCCGTGTAATTTGAACTCTCGAAACGCCTCGAATTTGTTCTATACATTATCACCCCTTCTCCATAGGTAGAGAAGGAAAGAAAAGTTACCGTGAGTGCCTTGGAGAATATGTCGTATACTGTCGAGTTCATCGTCGGTGACGACGATGATGACGTCAACGCCGGTGATAACGACAATGACGACATGATAAAGGCTGAACCGCTACTGGACTTGCTACATACTAGACGCGACAGTTTATGGATTATATACGGTTCGAGATCTTTTGAAACGAAAAAAGTGGATACACATCGTGTGTATGTGTGCATAGGCGTGTGCGTGTGTCTGTATTTTTCACGTCTATACCTGGATCTGGCGCTACGTATGCGTCAGTGACTCTCTCTCTCTCTTTTTTCGCTCGTTTTCTCTCTCTCTCTCCTTCTTCCTACCTGTTTCCATCGTTCTTCTTTTCTGTCTGCCTGTGAATTTATCACTATAAATACGTGACTACGTATGTGTAGGTACGCACGGTAAGAGATCCCCCACTAAGTCGAGATGTGAATGGCTCGGCTCGCTTATAAAATGCATGGGATTTCATTCTGTAATGTCTTTCATCGAGCAGCTTGAGTTGAAGTTTTCAGGCAGTGCGTATTTAAGCGTTTCTTCTGCTCAAGGCTCTTAGACGGCTCGAGGGTCATGATACAAGAGGAGAACAAAGAGAAACGATGAATGTAATACATGACCTTTAACAGTCTTGTAGACTGTTCGCTGGTCCTACTTCGAACCTTGGTGAATGTTAGAAGGAGCTGTGAATAACGAAATTAGGAACGTAAGCTAGATAAAGGGTAGAAAAATGCATGAACGTAAGTGGCGATTATTGTCACCAGATGAACATTTTTCGAGTCAAAAATAATTGGAAGTTCGTCTTTTCATTGGGTATGCAGATATACAAAGCTGATATCTTGAGACCTGTCGTTCTTAAGCATCATACGCTAAAACATTTCGTGTGAATTTACCTTCATGCAATCACATACAAATAGGGCATTCCCGAAAATTATCACTCCAAGAAATATCGTTCAACTCTCATTTTTCTCTAAAGTCTATCGGCTTTTGACTTTTGTTCTGCAAATAACAGTTAAATTTATGCCAATAAAATTGTATATCGGGTATAATAAAACGTTTGATAATTAAGCGGTAATTCTTGAAAATATGAGAATTCACTAACAAAACAAAATTTCAAAAATATTTACCTCGAAAACGATTGTGCGCAGTTATTATCGGCCCACAACCTTCCTAATCATCCTTTTGATTATCATTCTGTTCATATCTTACTCTATGAGACTGAGTTATTACGAAAAAATGCACTGGCTTCTCCAGAAAATAAAACAAAACCAACATTGCGGTCTGACAGAAAAGTGTTCTAGATAGTTCAATGAGAGCATGCTTTCGCTTCACATAAAAAAAAGATCTTAACGTTTCGATAACTGGGTATCTAAATATTCTATTGACTTCGGTCTTGCGTTCTTCCATGTTCACAAAATGCAGTTCGACATTCGTTGAACATCAATATCAAAGCCAAGAATGACGCGTTGGATGGATAAAATTATAGCTCACGCTTTTTCTATTTTAACAAAATGAAAATGTCAAAAGTTTTAGGGCTTTGGTAGGTAACTATTTCCGATCATATTAAAGGTCTACGTATTTTTTTACCTCAAACGGAGCGAGCTGTAAGCATGAAAATGGAGACATTTGAATCCCTCCTAAACCAGGGCAATCGTAATGGGCATCATTCCATCACTACGTAAGCAAATATAATATGTCCCTTCAAGATTAAGATCTCAATCTGTCTTTGAATCAACTTCCAAATTGTACAATTACCTATCGATCTTCTTTACCTTTCTTCGATACTTGTGGGTATGGAAGCTCAAGAAGTACGTATACAGACGCTTTGTGCTAGATAGCTTCGAAGAGAGAATAAAAAGTTAAAGTTAGGTGTCCGAGAGTGAGAGTGTTGAGGCTGGTTGAATCGTTCGCGGCGCGGAGGGTAGAAGCGAAGACTGAAGAGAAGTGCCGAACACCTTGGGGAGCTGGCAGCTCGTTACCTGAGATACGCTACAACTCTCTTATTCCTTCATCTCCTCTTCCATCTTCGCTCCGTGCTTCGTACTTTTTCTTCCCCCATTCTCTATCATCCAGTTCTCCCATTCTTTTCCATCCCTTATTCTGTCTCTAGCAACCATGAAAACTACGTCTCGCGAGAGTGACTATGAGCACGCCCGAGTTTTTCCTCTCTCGTGCTTTCATTCTCAGACCACTCGAGTAATTCAACTGGGCGTGCACGCGTGCGCGCATATACGTATGTGTACACGCATGCATATATAGACGCGCATAAGCACGCACCCCTTCAAATCCTTCTTCCTTTCGTGGTCTCACATACCGGCGGTTTGAATAATGTTCTCAAACTCCTTACCATCGTCTCCATCGTCGAGTTTCTCGTTGTTTGCATCGAACGATTTACGGGCTTTAACACTCGTGTATACGGATACATAAACGTAAATATACGTACATCCATAGGGGGATTCCGTAGTTGCATCTTTATGAAGCGACTATAGAGGATAGTAAGATTCGTTCGGTGCATCTTCTGCATCCGTGGGAATCTCGGTGCTTAGAAACAAATGGGTATTGTATAAGACTGGTGGAGCTGTTGCCAGTCTCCGACCCATCTCTCTCTCTCTTTCTTTTTTGAACTAACATGCGTCACATTGGTCAATATGTTATTCGTATTGAAGCTCAATCGCGAAACTTGGCTGATTATTATCTTGTTAGTCCTCCTTCGTACAGCTCCGTTTTTATTGCTGTATATTTTAAGCCCACCTACTAGTTGGCAAACCAGATTTTTTGCTGCAAACTTTATAAATGTTTGAGGATTGACCAAAATAATTACTTGTTTTGGTCAATCCTTAAATGCTTTTCCGTGCATTCCTTGTAGTAATGTGCTTCTTATCTTCACAAACTCGCGGCTCTTTGCATTTTTATTTTGTAGTTATAATAATAGAAAATTAAAACATGCTGTTGGGCAAAACGGGTAGCGCAGGAGCAAACACGATTTGCCCTACAATAGTTCTATGGGTAGTTTGAGAGACTCTTATTACTGCAATGCTTGTCAGGAATAACTTTAGATCTTTTCACGAAGTAGAGATTATAATTCTTCCTTAATATAAGTAGAAGTTGATTTTTATTTTAGACAAAGATTTCAAACGTTAAATTTATAAGTAGTTGATTATTGTGGAGACTGATTAACGTTTCAAAAAGTCTGTACTTTTACATAAAGCTAAGATATTTTATTGTTGAGGAACAACACAATTTTTGGAATTCTATTCAAGTTCATTGATCTTATTTTACCCTTTACCTGTTTTAGCCCCCCCCCCCCTCCACCCCGGTATGAGCAAAACGGGTAATTCGAAAAGTTTCCTTTTTTTTCTATGATTATTGAGGAAAAAACCTATTTTTGTTTTTCATTTTCAAACCTTTATGGGATAAACATTTCCATGAATAAAAATGTAAATTACATTTTCGTTTCTAAGTCTGTTTTATTAAACATCTCCCTTAGCTTACCCGTTTTAGGCTGAGGATCGAAGGCCATATTCCTATTAAGCCAATATTGCGAGTAGCTAATATCTTGCTGGGTGTAACATAATTTGGTGGCTCATTGTTTGTTTTAAGTAACAGCCGACGGACCATGGCTGCGTCGCGAGGGGATTTCATTTATGGAAGAATAGTGTATGTTTTACAATTAGTGTAATTTCAGTGAGTAGAAAAGATTAATTGTATTCGTGCGAGTGAAAGAAATAAACGTGAGTCTGAAGTAATTAACGTGTTGTCAATATTTTTATTTTTTAATATTTCAGTACTCCTCATTACCATCGCCATTGCCTCCTGTGCGTAAGGCGATGCACAAGGCTCGGACGAACTCCGCCAGGGTCGGTATAGTAGTGAACGGGGTGCTCTATGCACCACCGTTAGATGGCAGTATACACTGAGAGCTCAAGCATCGCGTAGCCAATACCAGCCAAAAACATGCAGTCTCAGCGACGAACGACAATCTCGGTCCAAATATTTTTATATTTTTCTCGCTATTTGCAGTCATTATTTTCTAGAACCTATTGCCATAAACAATGCGTTTACTTTTTCCTAGTTATTTATTCACTCTCTTATCATAACGAGACGTCCTGTTCCATCTGTGTTCACTGCCAGATGTTGCAAGGATGATGATTTTCCTACCCACACTGCACTCATCGCCGTCCCTCAGGCTAGGATTTAAATACGCTGGGTAAAACAGTTCTTCACCAGGTGTTCAATATTACCACGTCGCATCAGTCACGACTTTTCTCCAATTCTATATCAATTCTATAGTCAGTTGTGACCCTCCAATTTTACTCCGCGTCCGTCATGAAACGGTTTAGATTGTTATAAAGTCAGATAGTTATCCACCAATTATTATTTAAACAACGAAGTTTATCAACTAACTAGCATCCGACGACATCCAACCAACAATTTCATCTCCGATCCATATCTACGATGCAAAGCAAAGTTTGCCATGAATCATCAGCCGTCATCTCAGTGCCAATAGACTGGTTCATCGAATTATTCCCACTCTACAAGTCACCACGGAATTTCGACCCCCAACCGATTAGCATAGCTACCGAAAGCGTATGCAGAGAATTCAATTTGATAAATGCAAGTTGAGTCGGAAGCGTTATCGAAATGCGATCAAGACCCTTCGGAAACACCTCAAGTGGGACGGGCTTTACCGAGACAAAAACTGTAGCGCTCCATTATCGATCGAAAATAACAGAGAACCTATTATCATATCAGACCAGTCCGTTGACTTCCACTATAACTCACAAACTGGCGAACAGAATACGTTGTACTATTATTCAAAGTATTCTGTGAAGGGGAATCAGAAATCCCAATAACCATTTTCGATTAATTTATGATCATTGAATCTTCATTATTATTAGTTATACGCCTGTTACTAATTTCACCCGAACTCCTCTTTGGAACGAGTCGAGACAAAGGAAATTAAGATGTAAACAAGAGGAAATGTTTCCCATGCCAACCTCTTAACTACGACGGAACACTTGAGTCTAAAAAAGACTACCTGTCCTCGTAAAATGCGGCTGGTATTAATACTACCCTAGTCGAAGCTCGCGGGGTCTTTAGTGATTCCCATACAGATTAACCAAGGAGTGCAAAAGTCTGCGGTGGATATAAAGTGTCCGCGACAATTTGTGGGTTCCTGAGGACGGAATTGGTTTCTATGCCAGTCATTCTCGTTATCTGAGTTTGTTCATGGCTCCAAGAGGTGCCGTCGTCTTCCTAGTACTTCCTCTCCTCTTCCCGAGCTATTGTGAAAGGCGCAGCCTAAGAAGGCGGACGAACTAAAGAATTTAGGCCACATTTGTGCTGAATGTGACACTTATAATTCAATAACTCTGGGCAGGATTTAGAAGCATTTAAAAAACCTCCCGATTTTCATCGTTGGTGCAGAATTTAATAAAGATAGGGTTACTATAACATTAAAAGGGTGCGAAATAATTCGGTACATGATATAATTGTTCACTCATAATTCAAACAATTTATTCATTATTAACATTACAACTGGGAAATGTGTCTCATTTTATCACATACATATTATTGGGAAACATCTCCCTACTGTAATCTAAATAATGGATAAATTGTTATAACAATGAATGAAGAATTATGGCTATGCTATTAATTATTTCACGCATGTTAAATGTTATATTATGTATTTCTTCTCTCAGCGAAAACAAATAAAATTGGGTTTTTATTTTTGATTTCCCCCTAACATGCTCCACGACACGAGAGTCATTTTATTAGAATGTCAGCTTCAGTGGATACGTCAAATCAGCATTTTTGTAGAAGCTCAAGAGGCAACGGTGATGCCGTTGCCTCTTGAGCTTCACCGCTCGCTTGCCCGAGCTTACATCACACCGTTGCCGCCGCATCACAAATCTCTATTTGAATAGCCTCAAATGCGTGCAATGGCACGCCTTGCGAGGGGCGGAGACTGCACTGTTAGCTCCTGTACACGTGTAGCGTGGATGCATCGCAATTTAATAATATATTACTTGACACAGCACCATTCTTGAAAGTATATATGGTAAAATTTCTATTTTTTATCAGGGCAAACCTTTTTCTTGTACAACTCCTATCATCGTTGTGTTCGGGTATTAATTTGTTCAACACATATAAACCGGTTCAAAGAAGTACAAATTTACGAAATTTAATTGTTTTATATCTATAAATAAAAATGATCGAGCAATATACCAGATTGGAAAGAATGAGAGAGAGAGAGATGCAGAGTCAGAGAAAGAGAGCAACAACATACTTTTCTCCCCCTTCCGTATCTCGAGTCGTCGTTGCGTGAAAATTTGCCTAGGGGCTGCAACGTAGCACATCTCTTGCCCGATAGTGAGCTAGGGACATGCGCAGTGGAACTTACCCGTATTACTTCGCATTCCACGAGACCGGCGCGCGAGAAAAAATGGGTTAAATGTCGGATATGGCTCATTCCACTATTAACCGCCGAACCATCTGGCATGAAATTCTCGACTCATCTACCATTTTTACATCTTATGTCGCGTTGTGAAAAAATATCATGTACGAGGTTTAATTAACTCTATGCCCTTCGCGAAACTCAAAATTCAACGAATCCTATTTCCAACAGAATTAACGATGGTGTATTAATGCTTACTATTATCATTACTATTAATTAGTAGAGAACAAATATTCCATTACTCTCATTCACATAACAAACACCAAATTGGTTTTTATTACTTGCTCAATTTTTATAAATATGATTACTTTCGAAGTCGAGTAAGCTACACATCAGAGCGGGACAAGAATTAAATGGTGATTAAATAATGAGCCAATTTGTTTAACCTTTTTCATCACTAAATTTTTTTCGAAAATCTTACCCAATCATTAAAAACATTCTATCGTGATAATACCACCGAACAATAGTTTTCCAGTTATCCCTCTTTGAAAACTTATTTTATATCTAATTCTCGGATTCCCAAGCATCGAAGTATGGTATGCTGTATTATTGACGACTAGGATCGACCACGCGTGTAATCTTATGGGCACCATTAATAAAACATCTTTTTCCAAAGCTAAGTGGTCACATCGTGCTCAAAAATATTGTTATCAGAAATTCTTTTACAGACTCTTTTCTTATTCGTTTCTCTGAACTTGATTGACGTACCTATATACCAATGTATGTAAAACATATTTTTTATAAGAGACTTCTACGGTGAAACGATTTCCGAGATATAATTCTCGAAAGTTAACTAAAAAAATAGATTGAAAATAATATATAACTTGGAAACTATTATTTTTAACTATTGTTACAGAAATACTGGCTTAACTCCACTCTGCCCTTTCTCTGCCTTGATGTGTTCAACACCTCTAGATATTTCGTCGATCTTTTGTTGCAGGGCAAACGTCCACACATATCTCTTTTTGCCTTTATGTAAGGCAGACTAATGTAGAGTATTTGTTTTTACATAACTTGTAAAGATGATAAAGCCCAACATTTATGGTGTAACCTTCAATCGATATATGTGGTAATAACTATACATTTCGAACTTCTCAAAAACGCCGAGTTAAAACGCTTAAGGTTTACAAATTATTTTCAAGACATTAAATAAACATTGTTAAAAGTACGGGGGAATTATAGTTTGGTGCTAGATGACGCGACGGTTATTGGCGGAATGAGCCGTACATATAAAAAGATAGAGGGATAAAGGGGAAGCGAGTACCTCGGGGTGTGCTTCACTTCTCATTTCTTGCTCGCTTCATCCCTTGGCAACGGTCAACAGCAGGCAAAGCATATCCAGCTGACTTGCTATTTTAGAAAATTGAAAAATCCAGTTTTTCTAGGTAATATTGAGTGCATAGTCATGGATGAATTGTATTACTCTCAGTACTTCAGCGATTGATAGTCGTTATTTTATTTCCATAATTTTTCGGTGTTGCCTTCTGGAAAACGGGCACCGCCTGTTGCCATAGGAGAATGAACCAGTACTGCAGGCATATGCATATATATGCGGGGCTCCGAAACCGAACAGAAGAGTGGCCGAGCGTGTGCGTGCGAATGTGTTTGGATGGAAGGATATTTTTATGGACGTGTATATGTAGAGTACAGAGAGAAAGAGAGAGAGAGAGAGAGCGAGAGAGTGAGCGTGTGCATGTGATTAGTCAGTAATCGAATGGGAATGAGACGCAATTTTCATTACTACCGATGAAATAAGATATATATTGTCTAAATATATATTGTAAGAATTTTCGTTTTCATTACAAAGATGAATATTTGATATAATACAAGTAGTTATTATAATAACGGTATTTTTGATTTCTTATATCATACTAGCTTTCACCCGCGACTTCGTCCACGTGGGACGCTGCATTAGTGTACTTTTTTTGGAAATATATATATGAAGATATAGTTATTGCCGTGATTTTCTTCCAAGAGAATCCAATTTAGGTCGGGTAGTTTACCCCTTTATATTTGATGCCGTACTATGAATATACAAAAATAGGCAAATCTTCATTGTGCTTCCCCTCCGCAATAGAACCTTTTTGTATCAAATCCAATTCACATAGGCCTAGTTAGGATGGATAGAAAGAGGGTAACTGAAAGTGGAGGAGTATCTAAACCCCTCAAAAGATCTTTGTTACTCTTACTGTTGTTAGTTCTTGTATATGAAACTACTCTATCAATACTTTTAGGATTATTTAACGATTTTGAATACTTTTTCCGCAGATTAAGAACACTGCCCTGCCTACTTTTCGGTCCTATAATATGCTGGAGACTTAGCTAAGGTGAAACGAAAAACCGGACGTGCCTCGCGAGAGGTTAGCTCTAGTCCCAGATGCATCAGGATTTTAACTCTGAATATTAAGTATCGGTGAATGTAGCCTGTCAGGCATTCCCGCAATAACAAACGAGAAAGACTGCATCTAATTGATTGACAAACAACATAAAACTAAACGCGGTATGCACAGGCGTATCTGCAGAGTTCGCAGTTCCTGCATACAGCGCGAATTCAATTAAAAAATTGACGATCTAAATGTTTTAACACTTGTATGGGTATTTCATATATAACTCATTCTCGTCTTAATCAACGTATTGACGTTTAATTGTTGTCTGTGAATTAACGTTTGGAGATTTGTCAATACTTAGTTTCCATCAGTTCTTCAAGTAATGATCGTGAAATGTTGGGTATATTATTAGATTCTATTTGGAAAAAGACGTTCAACGTCTATGCGATATGCTATTGTGACCAGAGAGTGATTCTCCGTGAAAGGTTCAATTTGTCATTTTCTATCGACGATTTTTATTTACACATGCAGCGACCAACTCACCTTTGGATGTGTTCTCCTGGGAAACGCTACCTTAGGATCGATCTGCAAACATAAATGGTAATCCGAATTAATGTAGTGTAAGACCTTGTGTAGGTAGGTAATATAGACTTTTGTCAAATTATTTAAGTATATCGCTATTGCAATTCAAATATTGGCAGAGAATGTCATCAAATCATGTATAGGGGAAAGTTTATTATCAAACCGTATGGCGCATATAACGGTATAGCCGTTTGCGCATAGCTTATTTGAGATTAATTCGGATTTTGTGTGCTTCATTTACTCAAGAGCAATGATGCACGTTGTAATACGACGCAACTTTCATCATCTGTTTTACAAGAATTAGCACGTGTATACGTTTATTATGGCAAAAAGTGCATCTCCATCTTTTTTTCTCGAAATTTAAAACAAAATGTATAGTGTCCGTTATCACTGAAGAACTGAAAGAATTTCTCATATTTGCGCCGTTTCATTGAAATTTCAAGACGAAAAGCCACTACTCTGCAATAAAAAAAGCACAGATTTTGAGCTGTGTTTCATTTAATTTGATGCAAAATTGACTGAGAAAATACGGACCCGCTTTTTTTGAAAGAATATACTGAGAATTTTATCGGTACAAGAAAAAAATAGTGTGATAAAATTACGTGTGGACCCAGGGCTCACGGGATTTCTACAGTTTGTGTCTTTTCAATTAGATCAATAAAGTAATTATTATTTCCATACAACTAACACAAAATATAAGTACCGCTAATTCGCCTGCTCATTAACGAAAAAAGACAAAACAAAAATAAGTAATTTAAACATAAAACTTCTGCCACTATTCGTATGATTCAACACCATACAAAAGTTCAAGTTCAGGTTCAAGGTTCATACAAAACAAATATTATAATTTAATTTAATTTTGTTCAAAAATATTTTTTCCGATTGAATGATACATATGATTTTACGTTTTTATGTTTATTAACATTTTTTCGTTAGTATAATATTATAGTTTTATTGTATTGTGTCCCATAAGATGTTTTCATTTGTCTTCGTGGGATTTCCTACTGTTCTGGTTGCAAGACGTATTGGCGACGTATTGTTACATGTCTAAAACAAGGGGGTCAAACATGTAAACATTGGATGCTCGCAACCTTCACCATATCCCTCACTTGCTGCAACAGTGTCATATTTCAAAATTTGCTATTTTGAGATAATTGAAAAAAACCATTTCAATTTTGAACCCATCATGAAATAGACGCCATCACGCTGCGAGTTTTGAAAGCACAGAAATGACCCTCTTACAGTAGATGCAGGCACACCAGAAGAGTCAAATTTTGCATAGAACCCAAAAAACTGAAATTTTTACTTATGACACTCTTGCAGCAAATGAGCGCAATATGTGAGGCATTCCATGTCAAATCGAGCACTTTTGAACGCGGCCCTTTTTAATTTTTCTGAAATTTGTATGTTGTATTACCCCACTAACCACATTTTTGCGAGTTTTTTCAAATTTTGTTACCCAACCAAAAAAAGTTATGAATTTTGAAATAAAAACCTCGTTTTTTTCAAACGCTTTCAAAAAATTGCTTAATTGAGACATTTTTTTCAAATTTGTTGTTTTCCAACTGCGGGGAAATACGTAGATCACCCAATGTTGGACTTATGAATTAATTATCAATTATTATTATTAGTTTGTAACGAGTCCATGTATATCTTTCTTTTTTCACCAGAAAACGCTATACCTCTAATCTTATTTCCCGCTAATCCGAACTCTATTTCCTTGTCCACGATCAAACCTGTTCCGTTAGCGCGTAACATCCCTTCTACTTCAAAACTCTCTCTTGCAGCGTATCCCCTAACCTTGCGCTCTAACCAGTACTCCTCTAACGTCAATGGAATCAAGTACCCGTGTTATTATTCATCATTTTTGTCGCCAACCTGTTAAAATACAAATCCATTTAATCGACAAACTGAGTTCATTATTCGCCCGCTCACGCAAGAGACCATCCGTTATAAATCTATGGATTATAGAACCATTTGTAACCTTGAAAAATCAATCATTCTGCTTCGTTCGCGTCGGTTTGCCCATTTTGCAGGTAGCTGTTTTGCAAAAGAGTGTTTAATTTAGTCTGCTGGAGATTGTTTCTAAGGATTTATGGGTCAATTGTGAGCAGTTAAATTATTAACTTTTTCAGTCTAATGAGAAATACCATGGTGAGTAATTGTAAAAGAGCGTTTTCTTTTTTTAAATTAATGAAGACACGTATACAAACCCAAATGCAAACCCAAATTTTTCCGAACATTCTATGTGAGGGATGTCTTAAAGATATCATTCCATACTTGCAGCTATGGTATCTCAAGAAATTCACTGATGGCAGTAACAAGCATGAGATGGATTTACACTTCCTCTAAATGCAAAGAAAAATAGATAATTTTGAACGAAGTCCTTGGCGAGCTTGTAATAAACTATCCATAGGTTATGACGTGTACAGTATATATATTTTCCACATTAATTCGCCAAGTAGTTTGTTCGAAATGTTTTAAAGGGAAATTCATCAGATTTTATCAGGGTTCAATATAATTCACCGAGTTTATCTGGCCTTATATATTATATGTGCCGAAACAATATCCGACTACTCTTATAAAAAAATATGATGAAAATACACTGCGCTGGCTCATGCCTTTCTTTACAAGCTTTACACATTTTTATTTATTATTATTCACAAATGATACAATGATCATTATTATACCTACGAACTCTAATAATATATAGTGATTACTCATTACACGGACACCTGTGAAGTCTTTTTATTGCATTACAACTTTTAAAAATTATAATGCACTCAATTTTTGGCAATTGTAAGCGATGTTGTTTTATGCAATAGCATGAAGAAGTAGTTGCGGTATTTTTGTACTGTGATTCTTATTAA
Source organism: Netelia virgata (assembly GCA_951802705.1). NCBI lineage: Eukaryota > Metazoa > Arthropoda > Insecta > Hymenoptera > Ichneumonidae > Netelia > Netelia virgata. The sequence goes on along the minus strand of OX637864.1, from coordinate 37,478,776 downwards.
GGTGTGAAGGCGCAGAGCATAAAGTCTTTATTTTTATCAATATCTCTCCACGCGTGCTGTATTTTTCCAATCCCAATATTGTATTTTTTCTATTAATGTTAACAAGCTACTTTGATAATAATAACGATAGTGTACATACGTACATAGCACGCGCAGAATATAATAAACAAATTTAAGAATGATATGAAACTTTCTGGTGATTACTTAGTTACTTGTTCACAAACAGTTACCAATAAAGCCTATCATTTTTACGCGACAAATTTGTTTATTGTGTCGTTTTACGTATCGTATTATAATAACATTGGTTATAAGGGTGCACTTACTTCGGGAAGGCAGTGGAATCAATTGTAACGATTGCTAGGGAGCAACATCTAACGAAGCAGGCGCGTATAAACCAGCGTACGCATTTATATCATCACACATTAAATAACGTGCAAAATCGTTGTCAAGAAACACGTAGAATTTCAGTGGATCAATATTAGTTACGATAAAACTTCTTCAAAAGCGATTTATAACAGGACGACATGCGAGTGCTCGTTATCGTGTAGGATGGAGAGAATGGGAGGTGTCAATACTCGAAATCAACGGGCCAGCCCGGTGACCGGGGTGAAGCACGGGTGCGTTCTTTCGATACCACCATCCCCAGACTCGTGTTATCACTCGCGACGTTATCGCTCTGCCCTATTTCACGCACAAAAATATTACCACCCAGTGGTGCGGCAACGCACCTCTGAACACATCACCTCCGGATATATCACTCAAGTTAACACTGATCAGTTCGACATACAAAAAGGATATTTAACATTAATTTTCCTAACAACGATAAGACAACGGCAGATACGCCTCGAACAGCGTCAGGAGGATCTACAACCATCGGTAGTGAACATCTGCCTCTCCTACCGGTACAACCAGAAACGATAGAGTTATTAAAAGTAAGAGTGGAATACAGAAGTGTTACTCAAGTAACGCGGCGTTGAACAACGTCTCCAGAGTTTGAGCTGAGCCTAGGGCCGATATTAGAAGAATGGAACAGGCCCATAATTTTAGTCGAGATCGCTCGTAGCCCGAATCATTGATTTTTTTCCTCGTGCCTTGGCCCATTAAAGCTCTTAAAGGTCAAAAACACGTGTGATGGTGTCACCACTACAACCATTATTAACCGAGCTAGTTCGCCTACGATCAGTCAGCAAGGAATCTACTATAGCGATACCCCTTACCGCCTCTCGTCAATGAAGGCTGAAGTAAACATCAGGACGGGAACGTAGCAACGTTGCACCGCAGTACATTCTGTAAGGGTAGTAGACGCATTCCTTCTCTAACCAAGTGATACGCGCAGGCTCTCGATAGAAGTTAGCTAGACCATTTGCTCGTATCGATCCTTACTGGTAATGGAATCTGGTGTGAATATTGGATGTTCCTTACTTAACTACCGATCTTTCGTAATACATAACAGAGACTCGTCGAAATATCTGCTATTCCTGATGCACGTAATTCTCCAATGATATCGGACTACTTGTACATAGCACTTTTTACAATACAATAAAACGGTAAGGAAAATCACGCATGTTTCCCGGGGCCATATTTTTCATACTGAGCGAAAATATATCTTCGTGAAACCATTAGAAAATTTAACTATTGCTTCAAGGATACACACAGAAGTACTCTACAGAAGTACTCTTTTCTGATAAAAATAAAATTGTTTTTCAAACGTACACTATTTTTACGAAATCCGGCCTTTAGCAATTTTTGTGCGTAATATCGTAGCCGTACATGGGTCTTATCAATTTTTTATTTTTTATTCTAGGTTAACAAATGTAGGATATTTATTTTGGGTCGTGAAATAGTTTCCGTCGCAAGTGGTTTTGCTCTTAAAATTCTGGCACAGCGATTTAGAAATAACAAATTACAAACATTTTTGTACTGATCTCAAAGTATATAAGATAAAGTACTTTTATGTGTGGTGCACAGTTTTTCGCCGTCTATCAGATATCGACTAATGGAGTTTCTGGATCAAAATTTACAACCCTGATTTACTTTTGTAAATCAGGATTTTGGGTTATATTGCAAACAAGCATAAACACTGAACAACCTTCCTTCGACTTTGTTTTTCGAAAAAGAAAATGAAAATAAATGAATCGTAACATATTATTTGTTGTTTCGCTCTCAAAGCAATATTTTACATTGGTTCTTCACATATGAAATCTGTTGTCTTCGATATCCGATATATGACTTTTTTTATTCTAACATATTTTTATTCAATAATACTTTTTATTCTAACATATATTGATGTTAGTTACAATCACATACAGTATGAATCGAGGAACACTCGTACGATGGAAACGGAAACATCAAAGGTACGAAAATATATCTTCTATTATAGTGATATATGGAATGGGCGCATGGAATATTCCTTTATCCCACGCTATACTACGATTTCTCAAATAACAATGTTTCGTAATCCTTGCTACTTAGGAAGTATTTACCTACTACTCACTCTCTCGCGCCCATTGACGATTCTTATACGCCTGGGCGGAGATGAAAAGCTCATTCATATAACATGAGCCCGTACTTTATTCCGAATTTTTGTCTCGTGGATTGTCGAGCACGTGCATGAGTCGAACTCTTTTCTAGGCGCGAAAACTTTATCGGAGAATCACTCACATCTATTGGCACATGGCCAAGAGTGAAAATCATGCAACTTCTCATCCTGTAAGAGGGATAAACCCAACAACGAGGTGCCACAAGGTTCTTACGCTTTCTCTTGGTCGTCTACCGGGATCTCGATGAAATAAATTTCGTTTTGAATCGTTACGAATATTTCTCCCATCATACTCTTACATATCTCATGTGGACTACTCTTCTACTTCTTCCACTTACTAACTCGCGCTGTCATATACTTGAGGGATGAGATTTGAATAAATCATAGGTTCGTCTTTATTCCCGTTCGTTCGCGACGATAACTTTTCGCCACACACAGTATGAGCTCGTTTTTGTTTTCCTCCGCTTTATATTCCATTATACATACTGGCATATCGATTCCAACTTGAGGCTGGAAAATGGGTTATCATATATAATTGTAGTAACGCCGCCTACTGATTTATAGTGGTAGACATCAAGTAAGGGGTGTAGTTTCCTATGATTATTTGATCAATGCTTCATTTCCAAAATCCTCAGACCGTCAGTCACCAGACGTTTTTGTTACTACCAACCCGAGAAACGTTGCGCCCTCCTTTGAATGCTCGCAAAATCTCACGTGCCCTGCTAATCTAGGAGGTATTTGGTATTTCCAAGTCACCCCACCCCGCGCCAGGGGGTGACGGAGTGAGGGGGAGTTTAGTGTCTAATCAGTATCATTCTCTAGACCAAACGACTTTTATCTCATCCGATTTTTTCCTCAAGGCTATCGTTGAGGCATGAAAGTGCTTCAAATGGCAGAACGAGGGTTTTTGTTACAGGCGTTCGAAGGTTCAAGGAGGCACCAGATAAAAAAATGTTTCAGATAAAAGTTGCATATTTGTTTACGTACAATGATAACCCGTGAAAAAAGTGGGGGTTCCCATTTAAAATTTCAAAGTCAACCCCACCCCCTGTGAGAGGATGAGGGAGTGTGGGATGGTTTCCGGTTAAAAAGATGGCCACTTCTAAATCAAGCAACTTTTGTCTAAAACTTTTTCAGAAACAAAACTGCGCTTTTACAATTATCGGGTCGTTGCCGGACTTTTGCCCCATCCTGTATATGTACTTATTGTAATGTTATAAATTTGTAATACGATCCTTTTAATAAAATTTATTTGTTAAACAGACTCGCTTTTAGCATGGCGACCTTATATGAATTTTGAAAAGGACAAACACCGAAAAAGATTGTCTTACATATGCATAAAATATTAACACAATACATAATGTAAGAAATGGCGACAATATACATTGTAATTGAACCGGCAGAGTCGATATATACGAAAAGTAATGTATAATTAATGTGGGCGGAAGATATACGATGATTTGCCAAATCAGGATGTGCGTTTGTTTAAGCATATGAAATTAATATTTGAAGATATAGGTATATTGTATATGCATACAAAATATCTTCGATGTGTGTGATGTATTTGATGCTCCCGTTCACCCTTATCGTGCTTCAGCCTGATGCCCGATGATCTTCCCTTGGTGATCTGGCCACGTTACGTTTTTGATGATGAAGGGGTTTGATCGATCATATAGAACTTGGTGAGACCACGGTGAGACGTTGAGGGGATGGTGCACACACACATTCCTTATGAGCTACGCTCTCAATACAATTATATGTCTTTCCGCTTCGGATACTTTTTCCGGTCTGTCTCCTTCTTATAAAATTAGAGACATCCTTACCGATTACCCCTCTATTACTCAAATTATATTACCCTGGCGGATTATTTACCTACAATCTCAAAATATTACTACACTATGCTGTAATATGCGTTCATAACACATCGATGTATATAGACCTCGCCTTTTACTATAACGCCAAAATCGTAAACCGGGATGTGTTCATCTGATTTGACGTTTATTTTAAATAGAAAATTACGAGCAAGCGCTTTCAGCCATTTTCCATTAAGATCCTTGAATAGAAAAAACGATTATTCTTGCAAAGGGCCAAGTCGGCTTACACATAAAGGTAGGTTTGACGGTTAATGGACGTAAAATATTAGTAACATCCATGCAAAATCTACAAAATATAAAAAGTGTAATATTATTTCTGAGTTTTTATCACTAAACGTTTCTATAGTGAGTGTTGAAGAATCGTGTAAATGCCGTTCAACATTCATTTCCCTCTTTCGTTACTTTCGGGTTACTCGCCATTTGTAGCACCTACGGATGATTGCACTGACCTACTTCTTATAAAGTATGCGTGGGCCTTATCACCCCACTAATCATCTTATCAACTAAAAAATACGCCGCCGCGTCGGTCACACTGTACAATCTGTACGTAATAAATCGATTATTGTATGGAAATAGTTTTTGAAGTTATTGATTTCTGTAGATAAATTAGACGCTATAATAAATATGGATAGGTAAGTGATGCTGCACTCACTTTTTTGCCGTCCAACTCATGGTTACCCTGGGCCAGTACTTTGTCTACACTCGAAGGGTCCGCGAAGGTGATGAAACCGAAACCCCTGTAACACAGACATGATTAAACTTAGACATGAGTCGATTCTTACTAATACGCTATGTGCACGTTAATGAAAATTGTCCAACAAGTAAATAGATATCCACGTGTGCGCTATTAAGAATGTCTCTACAAATTAATACACAATTATGTGAAGGTTTTTTACACTTGTCGGCCGGTATTTTAATATACTTATGTCTGGTATAATTTACGATAAAATTTGGACAAATAATACGCAATATAAATAAACCTATTTACCAGGAACAAATAGAATTTCTACTAGCGTGAAAATTATATTTCGAATGTTATACAGGGTGTTGCCCTTTTACCTCCGCCACCCAAATTAACTCGGTAATTATCGACGTCACGAAAAAATGTTGCAAGTAAAAGTTGTACGGTGTGGAGGGGGCCATCAAATACGACCATTTTTTTCTTTCGATGGACGCGTTTACGCACAGTGAACGTCATCTTCATTGTCTTAAATGGAATAGCACATTTTTTCAACCATCTTATAGAGCACCTCAAGCCGCATAAAAAACATTTGGGGGTCAAAGTGGTTCAAGGTCATTCAAGGTCAGTATCGATGATACAGATCTAAATATGTCGGACTACCAAATATTTAGTAGTCTTATAAACATTTGGTAGTGAAATACTTGGTAGTGATCCGAGCTAAAATTAGCTGGAAATGAGAGATATCGGAGATCGTAGTGATTGACAACACTTCGAATACCTTCTGTTTATTTACCAACCCGCGTTAATCTGCATCGTATGTAGCTCAATCAAGGTTGTCGTTCAGTTTGATTTCAAATTTCGATAAGAGCTATTCATAATTTGAAATTGTACCGGCAATTCGAAAAAGTGGACACTATACTGCGTTATGGTGAAGCAAGAAAAAATTCCACAAGAGCGTGTTTGTTGTATGCTAAGCAATTTCCAGATCGACAGTGCTCAAGCTGGCGAACGTTTGATGCGGTAGTCATGTCATTTCGCGCGACGGGTAGCATTAATCCTGCTGAGAAAAACCGTCCTAAAACGTGAACAACGAAAAATGCAGAAACTGATATCTTGGGCGCCGTTGCTGTAAACCCTCATATTTGTTGTAGGACTCTCTCTAAACAATATCCGATTTCGAAATTAAATGTGTGGAGAATCCTCAAACGTCATTATTTCCATCCATACCTAATGTCGCTGCATCAGGCTCTCGAAACGAATGATTTTCAATATCGCATCAACTTCTGTTAGTGGGCACAGCAGCAATTGCAAATGGACGAACAATTCGTTACTAATGTGTTCTTTACTGACGAGTCAATGTTCACAAACAATGGACAAGTGAACACGCACAGTATGCACTATTGGGCGGAGGAAAATCTTAGATGGCTACGACAAGTTGTCCACCAACGATCATGGAGTGTTAATGTGTGGTGCGGCATATGGAAAAATAGAATTATTGGTCCACACGTAATTGATAGTAATCAGACTAGAGTGAAGGACGTTGCTTTTCTAGAACAAATGTTATCTGTGTTGCATGAAGATCTAGCCTTGTGGGTTCGGCAAAAACTCTGGTTTCAATACGACGGTTGTCCATCTCATTTTGCACGGATAGCTCGCAATCTTGTCGACAGAAAATTTGGTAATAAGCAGATTAGTCGAGGATCACGAATAGGCTGGCCTGCTCGATCATTGGACTTAACTCCGCTCGATTTTTTTTATGGGGGACGTTGAAGGATAAAGTTTATCGAGCTATACCCACAACACCGGACGACGTGCGAAAACGCATCATCAATGCATGTAAGACCATCACTCCAGAAATCATTCTACGATCGACACAGTACCTGACTGTCGGACTGCAAACATGTTTGGAGGCTCATAGAGGTCATTTTGAACATCTATTGAAATTATAAAGGTCATCATGTCATAAAGGGACTCAAGAATACGAAAGTAGACTGGCGATGACAATTGATTCACAAGGAGGCGCGAGACTGTCGCAAATAATTCATGTAATATATAAATTCTCTGATCAATTGCACCGACTGCAAAAAGCCCCATTCCTCGATGTCGTTAATACATAAATTGGGCGATCGTAGTCAACTAATCGATGGTGTTGGCGACCGACGGGTCTCGGTAGCAACCACCAGGGAACACAGGGACGAAAGAGAACTACTGATTACTTACTGACACGTGTGAACGGTTAAGCGGCTAATTCGGTAATGATATGCCAGCCGTTGACCGCGTAGGCCGCGCTCGCCGGCTCTCCCCCGACTCCTTAGGAGTGTTTTCCCCCATTACGCCGTTTTCGCGTGCGACAATTGTCGCCGGCAAATCCTCTCTCCCAGCGATGCCCGGTTCCGTCCTCTCGTTCCTCAATCCTTTCGATGGACATCGCTCGCAGTGAGTAGAGAGAGGGGGCGGAGTTCAGGGCCGTGCACGGTTCGCTAGGAACCGGATGCTCCCGATTCCCTTCGTCCCCTCCGCCCTCATCGAGTGCCTTCCTCTCAGAATCTGGGACGGGGGAGGCTCGCCTCGCAGGGCCGGCGACCCAGGTCCCTGCAGCTGACCCACAATGAAATGCCACCAGGCAACGCAAAAGAATTACACCGCGTCTCACGTCGGCCGTCCCGAACTCCACGTAATTGAATCGTCGTTGTTAACGGTCCGCGGCGCTCGATATTCCTCTTCGAAATCGGGGGAGAGAAAAGCTGGTGGATAGCGTCTCTCCCAGGGGAAAAACAACGAGCTGATGTTCGTGGCTGCTTATCCTCTTCGGTACCTCTTGGCTGAGAAGCTTTTTCTGGCGGCGACCAGGGGTGTAAGCTCGCCTCGTTTACGGACAACTCCGCAGATGGAACGAGATCGGAGAAAAACTCGTCACAGTCTATTTACAGCATAATGCATAGCGCGTTTTGCAACGCGCTTTGTACGGAATGGAAACGGACTCGGAACGTGGTTGGCACGCATTTTGCACGGAGTCGAAACGCGCTCTGCGCGGAGTCGAATCGGACTCGAAACATGATTATGTACGAATTTACTAAAGTACGATTTGATATAAAATTCCGACCGCTGCAATTAAAAAATGCGTTCCTGAGTAAGCATTGGAAATACAATTAAAAAGTAAGAACCAATCTTAAAAGAAACAAACGAGCATGACAGCTTTTTAGCTTCGGTACAATTATTCAAAAAATCCTGTACCAAATCGGTAAGACCGGGTTCAGGCTGCAATACGTTATAAGTATACATAGTATACTAGTGTAGAAATAGTTCAAGGCATTGAAGCACTTGTTCCAAATAATTCTGTCATCCCAGCGTCATAAAAGAATAGTCAGAAAATGGTGGATTCAGTGAGAGGAGTTTCATTTATTTTTGTATCTGACAATGTGCATATGAATGTAGAAGTGTTGGACGATTTTCGTTCAAGAGATTTACTCTCGTATATGTTAAAGCCTCAAGAAAGAGGGCGATAGGAAGGGAAACGGAGAGACAGAGAAAGAGAGAGAAAGCGAGAGAGCGAGAGAGAGAGAGAGAGAGAGAGCAGTAGATCGATAAAGCGGGAGCGTGAAGCTTCGTGATTCCAGGTCGCTTCACACGAGGCGCAATCTCTTGCTTTTACCCCTTTAGCCTCGCTCCCCTTCGCTTGTCTGGATGGTGTACTTTCCCCCTTTTGTCGAGACTGCAAGAGGCATGTTCAAGCTTATGACGAGGAGAAAGAAGATGAGAAAGAGAGTTAAAAACAAGCAAATTTTGGCGGGTTGGAAAGACGCTGCCTGATAGCGTTGACGTTACTATGCGCGTGCATCTGTACACGCATCTATACTCATGCACGCGTTTAAGCCCACATATACCGTCGCACGCGTAGCGCAGCGGTTCGCATACGCGCCTGCATGCGTGTCCGCATACGTTCGTGCACACAAATCGGAACACGCGCGCGCATCTACGCAACGCATACTCTGAGCATTTAGAAAAATCGGTTCTCACGCTCTCTCTCTCTTTTTTAACGGAATATACTAAATTCCTTATAAAAGTTGTTCCTTATCACCGCGACTGTGAAACAAATATCAGTTTGGCAAGCACCCTGCATTCTTTAATTTCTTTATTTTATATATTCGATACGAGTGTAGATATATAAGCACTTCATGTGCATTTTCTTCGATACTGTTTGGATGAATATAGTATCAAAGAAAATGGACAAGAAGTTTGCGAAAAGGATGGGGTCGAAAAAGTGAGAGAAAATACACGAGAAAGCGAGAGGAGAGAACACATATTGTATTGGGTCAAGAACGACAAAACGAAACAATAACAGTTTAGCTCGTGTTAGGCGATAGAGGTCGCTATGCTAGCGGTAAAACGAATACAGGGAAAGATACCGATTGCAGCGTTTTGCATTTGTCATGCCACGAGGCTCGCCTCTGCAGTTATTGAAAATATTTACATGTTATTTATAGGGCACACACGTTTCGGCAGAAACCCACAGCAAAGGGAATATCGTGAAACAATATCCAGCTCTCCGGGCCCACCTTGTACTTCGATCCCTATAGCCAGTCGCCATTCTCGACAGTACCATATATATATATACATATATATAGTTTTTTTTCATTCAGAACCTTCTTAACCGCGGGTTTCACACCGTTCAGACAACTGTTCTCTTCCCTTTTTTTCTACGACTATGAGAACCATTATACGGAATCTACGAAACGATTCTTTCGATCTCTCCAAGGTGAAACTACAATAACCCTACGACATATTTTTTTTATTTCGGTTCCTTTCTAACCGGCACTCTGTACCTAAACTATTTTTATTTTATTTCATTGCTTCTTTAGCAGTTAGCCTTCGATAACTGGTGCTTAATAACGTAGGCGTGTGTATGGATTGAATTTTCGAAGGATCTTACGCAGTGTCTGAGTGCAGGGACATGCACATATGCGAGGATCCCTATAGTCCGTAATACGGGCATGTAAAGCGTGAACTCTGTAAGCCCTAAGTATATATATATGTATATATATATAGGAAATGGATATTTCAAATATGAAGGAGGCGCTGGAAAAGAAGAAGGTTCGGGACAAAGGACAATAAGAGTTGGCATGGAGAGTTGTTGATAAAACGACGTGTGGATTACGACAAGATATTTTCTAGATATTCTCCCTTGTTAATAAACCATATATTAATGCAGGAGATCTATATAGATGCGTGAAGTTCAGTCGACTTTGCTGAATTTTTGACATATTGTTTCTTTATATTTTTAAGTACTACGAAAATTTTGTTGTTTTTGTTTTAAATAAAAAATGGCCGATCATTAGCCACTTTTCCGAGAAGGTCGCAGCGTGAGAAGTTGATTGGTGGGTTGTCCAGCTCTTGTTGTATTGATCTGAAATGAAAAAAAGTCTGGGTGTTTGTTAATGTTATAGTTTGTCGATGAACCTAAAAAAAATTATCGCGGTTTGAAACACTTTATAAAGTAACTTTGAAATTTTAATCCAATTTTCCAATTGTTTTTGCCTCGAAAAAATATCTTTTAAAAAAACAAAATAAATAGGTTCATCTAAAAAGTAATGTCATAGAAAGGCTGTATGCAAAACTTGAGCGTGATTGATACAAAACTTTTTAAGTTATCCGTCCGACCGATTAGAAAAATATAGTTTTGAGAAAAACGCATTTAAAGTTTAGGCACGTGAAAATTCAATGATTGGGATGACTTACCGATTTGTCAGCAATTCCAGCGCAATAGAATAGTCCTTCGGTATCCTCGTAGAAATCATTTTTCTTAAAGAGTTCTTTTCGACGTGCTTGACGAGCTTCAAGGTAAGGGAATACAAAGAACAGGTAGCCAAACCCGACCCACCACTGAACTACACTTCCGGCAGCGCGCGAACACTCAGTATAGGAGGGACACGTTTAGATGTTTTAATACGAGAAATACTTTCAATTAAGTTTTATAATTTTGCTGACGTATTCTTAAGATGCTACACTAACATTTTGTCCACCAGGCGCCAATTTGTGTCTTTGTTTCTCTTTGTTTTTGTCTGGTAAGTTCGCGAAATTTCTTTTTTTTATAAAATTGTTTTCATAATTTTGTAATATAACGATAAGAACGTGATAAAAAGGTGGATGACAAAAGTATAAGTTTCTATTTTATTTTACTCTAAAAAGTGTCCCACATTGTGTTCCTTAGTATGGAATGCCGCCAACCTCAAAGTAAAAAAACAACAATTGATCCTATTCGTGGCGGACTTATTCAGTGACAGCACTTTCGTCATTGTGCATACGAATCATTTGTTAGGCATGTCAATAAAGGAAGAGTAGACGGACACGCTTCTACAGAATGGCAAAATGGTCGTGAACTATTTCAAAGTCACATACAATCGTCAGGTCGCCAAACTGAAGGTGTCTAAAAATAAGGAACCTCCACTAGTAGAACAGATTTCAGTCGACGGACTGAAATTGCCCGACGCGGCGACATGGCGAAAGAGCGACCAGCGCCGACCGAAACATCATTCCCGAAATAGATGCCATCATTCCGCTTGTTGCCAATTATCTCATGAAAAATTGTAAGGGGATGTATATACAATAGTCGACGTATTTTGTAATTATATGTAATATTATTATTTTGTAATTGTATGCCTTTGCAATTACTCTCTTAGAATGACATATCCAGTGAAGCTCCAAAAGAGAATGTGGAACCATATTCTATTCGCATCCTTAAAAGTAATTTTCAATTAAAAAAAGGCTACTAATGAATTTTCCAAGATGTTTTCGTATTTACATAATCGCATTTTTCACAACGCTGCCGGTATGGAAAATATATTTTCATAAGGACTGAGCATCCTCTTTGAGGCAGCGAAAAAAAATGAATGATTTCATATTGTCTCACATTTGCTTACTTTTCGAATAAGTGGAAGCAATGAAAAAATAATAATTGTACTTTTTTCAGATTCTCTAAGAATGGACTGGCGGAAAGAATGAGAAATTTCTATTACATCAATTCATCGCTTGCTATTTATGCTGAACGCTTTACAAATTACATCTTTGACTTCTATACTGATATACTGTATTCACTGCGTCCATATACAACTGAAAAACAGCTTACATACTTGTGCGTATGTTAGAAGTCGTCTACGAATTTCTCACACAATTGAAACCTCTTCAAGAGGATTAATAGAACTGTCGTCGACATTTTTACCGACTTGCGAGGTTCTTTTTTTGAATTTCAAAATATATTTATTCAATCTTTGGTTTCATTGGTTTTACATGGTGCTTATGACTATTCCTGTACCAGGTACTTAATAATCTATTTATATGTAGAATATCTCATGATGTCCGGAGTGGGAATGTAACAGGTGCATATGTTAGTCTTTATATTTAGATAAAATTTGAAAAAACTTTGTTAAATCTTTCTAGTCTTTCTTACATCTACGACGGCATTTACAATATTTACATTATTTACATTAAGACATAATTATATGTTGGGGTAGTTTATGTTTTAGTTTGAACAGTAGATTATCTTTACTTCGTATTCCCAGATCTGCAAGCATATGCATGCCTTTAATTTGCTCTGTGTAGAATTTTAACGTTGTGTCATAAATGTCATGTTTTAACTCTCTCATATTGGTGAGTTTTTTTATTTGTAAGTTGCTTGTTCTAGGTGACGCTTGTGTTATCATTCGTAGGGTTTTATTTTTCAGAGCTTCAAGCTTGTTAATGTTGCTAACTGATGAGTAATCCCATACTGGGGTGGCACAGAGTAATATCGGTTTGATTATGACTTTTAGTAATGTTAATTTGATCTCGGTACTGAGTTTGCTTTTTCTACAGAGTAGATGGTATCGCAGGCAGGCGTTCCTCGCAGGCACTCATCGTAGCACGTGCTTTGTTGCGTATTTCGACTACATACAGGTATATATTTTGTGTAATTTATATGGTAGTCTAGTGTAACTCTTAGGTACTTGGCATTTTTTTGGGGCCTGATGTAGGTTTTCCCTAATCTGAATATAGGGCTTATTTCATTGCTGTTTTGATGCGTGAAGTGCATTAGCTCAGTTTTCCCTGCGTTGGTTTTGATTTTCTAGTTGTGAAAGTATTTTTGTATAAGGATAACGTGGTTCTGGACATGATTTTGTGCGATGTGTATTTTCCATGAGCTTGCGTAAATAGTATCATCTGCATAAAGTGCTAGATCGGTCTTGGGACTTTTAAGGGTGTAGTTTATGTAATATAAGAACAGGTATGGGCCTCGGAATGAACCCTGAGGGACTACAGTCGCAATTTTTATTATAGTAGAATGTTTATCGTTGCCAGCTACTGCAAATGTTCTGTTATGCAGATAGTTTTGTATAGTTTTTGTTAGGGATGTTGTTACTTGCATTTTGGCTAGATTACTGATGGGACAATTGTGCCAGATGGCCTTCTCAATATCCAGCAGTACTAAAGTTGTGGATTTGTTAACGTTGAAATTTCTGCTTATGTGGCTTGTCAGTCTGACTAGTTGTTGGGTTGTGCCATGGTCCGGCCTGAATCCAAATTGCTCTGGGATAGTTTCTTTGGCATAGTTTCTCGCAGCATAATCGTATAATTCCATCGTCAACTAATGATTGGGTTAAACAATATTCAGTCAGACCAATGGTTTTATATATTTTTCAGTATTTTTCCAAAAATACTGAAGCACTCTGTGTATTCGTGTGTAGAACTTGTTATATATATGTACGAGAGTTTCAGTACAGTTGCCACGAACGTCACCAAATTTTACCGGACGCAAATCATTCCTCTCCTCCTCCCTGTTCTCTGCCACTACCGCAACTAGCACAATATTTTTCCGTGTCTGGGTGAGGTGTGCATGTGCGATGGGGGTGAGAGCAGCGAGAGAGCCACGCAATATTGAGAATAGCAACAAATGAACGCTAGCTGAATCGACAGTGGTCCAATCAACATTACAACGCCAAACAGTACACGAAACATCAAACACCGCAAAGCGACGACACCAAGAATGCTATCTACAATGGGAGCAGTTCAAACCAGATGAATAGGAAGAGGGAGTGAGGGAGAGATATAAATAGAGAAACAACGAGAGCACATCGATGGTACCGAAACAAAATACATTTATACATATATGTACATAGAAAATTGTTTATACATAAAAGGATCGGTTGACGACTGCAGGAACTTTTGAGGACGATTTAATTCGTGAATCGTGTTTTTTAAACAAAAGCAATAACAACAACAAACGAGAACCCAGAAGCAAAACATGCAATGCAATCTTTCAATTCAAACAACATATGGTTCCTTTGTCAAATACAACTTTACTTTATCGGTAATAGCCCGTACAGATATCATTTTCTGAGTATATACGCGCATGAGAGTACATGGCGTATTTCATAGCGTTCGTGACATTTATACGTCGCAATTCTGTTTGCTCCCTCACTCTCGCTCTTTATCCTACACACGCGTAGACGAAATCAGGAAATCAAGCTTCGATGCTATACAGCGATAGAAATCCACGACGTTTGTGTATATGGGAGAAGGTATGGCGTACACTGAGCCGGGTTATATAACGGCAACCCTATAGAAATATTAAAACGGGGTTTTTGCACTTTACTTTCCGAAACAATTTTAGTACTCAATGTGTAGTATAGAATAAAACATAAAGATAAACAATACCGTGTCGTCTTTTTTTCAGCGAAAATATATGACATTCCTTATATCCCAATCATCATTCCTTTAATTTTGTTGATGTTCGTTATATAGAGGACATATGTATAATTTCCTTAGTAAAGCACTTGAAAAGAAGAAGCTAAGCAAATGAGAAAGATGAAAAGAAAGTACAGAAGAGAGAGTTAGTCGATTGTTAAAGATTGTTTCCTGGTTTTGGTTTTTCATGATGGGGGTTTTTTCTCGCGACACACGGGCTTACGCAAAAACATGTTCCTTAAGGCGGTGGGTTTTTATTCGTCCCTGCAACCACACTACCAACGGCAATCACCCATCGCGCCACTTCTCACCCCGACCCATTGTACGTGAGTAATCTATAAAAGGCTGAGTGGCAAGGATGGTGGGGCTGACGTGTCCCTTGTCTACTTGAGCACGGTTTCTCCTCCACTTTTCATCCCCTTCTCTTCGTCACATCGCTACATTTCATCTTCACTTTCTCTCTCTCTCTCGCTCTCTCTCTCTCTCTCTCTCTCTCTCTCTCTCTCTCTCTCTCTCTCTCTCTCTCTCTCTCTCTCTCTCTCTCTCTCTCTCTCTCTCTCTCTCTCTCTCGCATTTTCTCAGGTTTTATCCACGTAGCATAAAGCGGCAAACTCACAACCACTACTGGTTACGAGAGTTCGCAATCCATCCCTTCTATAGAAGGGCTGAGTGATATAAGGCAGAACCCATTGCTCAATGTAAAGGCACCACCATCGTCGTTCCACTCACGAAAGGGTGTCACTACGAGCTGACGCGTATATTTGTTTGTCATACAAAGCGGCAATGCTGGCCCGAGAGGAGAGCGAGCGGCGAGAGAGAGAGAGAGAGAGAGAGGCGAGAGTAAAAAAGAGTGAGCGAGAGGGCAGCGAGAGAAAGAGGGGGGGGGGGGGGGGGGGGCAGCGCGCTGAATTCACCCTAAACTCACTCTCAACCCCACGCTATCGCCATAATCTGATCGAAAGGATTTTACTTCCGGCTAGCCATTGAATCAGCTTGTAACGAGGGCATTCTTGTTAACAGATATCGAGAATTTAAAAGAGAAATTTAATCTCTATTCTCGAAACGTAAACATATCTAGTTGGTTCCAAATTTTCTCAAGCTCGAAGCCGAACTAATGTTTTTTTTTGCGAAAATTAGAGTTTTTATGTGCGAAGTTAAGCTCTTATCAGGGAATGCATTTCGAAGTATTTTATTTTCTTTTAAGGGCTCACATACCCCTGAAAATTTCCAAAAATCGTTTTGTTTTACAGTTTTTTATTCTTAATACTTTTAAGAATTTTACAAAAAAAGTTTTAAGGAATTTTCACTCCGTTACAAAATTATAGCAATAAGTGTGACCGGACATCAGGTTGGGACGGCTACCTGGCTAACTCCCTCGCCCCTCTCGACAGCTGCCTTTCGTATTTCTATCATTCGCAAAGCCTCGGTTTCTTAGAAAACTAGAATCTAGAATTTGACAAAAGATGGCAGAAATTTTTTTCTTTTTGAAAAAAAAAATACCTTCGTCACACTGGTCACACTATTATTACTACAATATTTTAGATTCTTTTTTATTTTTGCAGATTGGATCATTTTTGGTGAAGTTATGATGTCGACAAGGAGGCGCCATGGTTTTCATCAGTAGTTCATTTATACCTGTAAAATATAATGTTAATATTAAAAACAAAATTATTTTTCTTCTTTATAGTTGAAAAGTTAATAAAAAAATGTACAATCAACAATTTAATTTTTCTTCACCATATAACTTTTATAATAATTTTTCAAATTTACTCGATTTTCATCGCGCGCAGGGGTATGTGAGCCGCTAAGCAAATTCACAAGTAAATCGATTTTCTTAAAATTTAAATCACATGTCATTTATGGCATTCCTAATACACTTGTACAATTTTAACGACCATGCCCGTACCAAAATGGAAATATTTGCTGTTAAAGTTGCGAGTTTAAACATGTAAGGTATAGCTGAGGCCTGCGCTAGAGGGACATTTCTATTCACAACAGCATCAATTTTCTATGGATTTTGATAACAAACTGAATTGTGGTACATTATGGTGTCCGCAACAAAATGTAAAAAAAATGGAGATTCTTAGCGGTGTCGTTTATACGTATTAACGATTTGAATCAATAAGTTCGGCGATATTTTCGAGCGTGTCGTACCATGGAGGAGATAACGCCGTGGTGTTGCGGCAACGCTCCCGTCTGGCGGGACGTAGGGGGCGGGGGGGGGGGGGGGGGGGGGGGGGGGGGGGGGGGGGGGGGCTACATGCGTACAACAGCTGAGAAATCACATGGCGGACAGGCAACGCTGCCGGATCTTTGCGTCGCTCTAAGGATGCTTGTATTGGTGTATACGTATAGCTCGTGCCACAGCCTTATTTGTGTTAGTGCGTAAAGTCTGTGCTAAGAGTTTCGGATTAGGGGGAGCGGCGCGCTCTACGAAGCGGGAATTGAACCGGGCCGAGCGTGTGTCAAACTTTTGATGCCGATTGTCACTTATGAACGTCCTTAAAACGGAAGTGCCGGTGAAACAAACCTCGACTGGCGCCCGAGTCGGCAATTGCGGACGCTCGGGCGAGGCGCTGATGGACGAAGGTAACGGCGACGATGGAAGAATCCCCGTTACAAATGGCCAAACATTTCTTTAACAGCAGTTCCCATCGCATATATAACTTCCATGTACCTGCGTACGAATCTGTAGACTCGTGTTTTCAAAGAAAAGAGCTATTCCAGTTTATATAACAATATCAGCTATAAAGGTATAACATGTACGACGCTATAAGGATTGAAATAATAATAATAATAATAACAACCCACCGATTCTACTATGAATTCGAGAAGAAAAGAAGAAGCCTCGGAACAGAACCGCTTCTTGGGGAACGCCAGGCCGCATCTGCAACTGATGCTAGATGTCGGAGTATGAGAGGCATAGGTGGCGCATGGCAGCGCACCCGTCGTCCGCTGGCATGATAACGAGGTGAACTGAGCGAAAATTACGACTCGTCTCCGGACTGCACTGACTAGCATAATCTCCTCAAACCATCCTATATCAGGATTCCATAGCAACAATAAAATATGTCTACCATTTTCGAAACAGTTCTATGACTAAACGACGGCTAAACGAATCGGCGCGCTGGTAAGCACGAACCGGAGAACTTTCCGCTTCCTCCTCATCCGTCTCCTTCATATCAGGATATCCTCGAAAATCCACCCCTCATTGATCCTCGCCTCACCTCCAAATTTGGTGATTACGCTAACCTGGTTCCGACGATTTAACCCCCTTCCCTACATTCCCGAATTCCTTCCCCCTCCTTACGCATCCGCACTCCAGGAGTTCGAAACCACCTGAAAAACCTGTAAAAGCCTCTTCCTGCCGAAACCCCGCGCCCAATTCCATCAAACCATTCTCGTATATATTCCTACTCGAATTCCCACCAAACCTCTCCCCCCTATCCCTCCAACCCGTAAACCCCTCTAGCCGAATCTCCCCCATGATACCCTCCAATCCTTCCTTCACCAATAGTTACCTAAAAACATCCGACACTCCGGTCGCACAAACTATTCCTTATCAAGACTCCCCAAGAAACCAAAGAAAACCCGACTTACCGACAAGTTGACGAAAGCAAGAGACACAGAAACGTATCTCCTGCTGTCGGTTCTGCCTAAAGGCAAGGCCCACCGCACCTAAAGGGTTAACCAAGCTTCTTGCTCTTGTCAATTGTATACTGTTGAATTATTATTCCCATATGAGTTTCTCTCTGTTTTTAATACTGCGCGAACAAAAGAAAAAGCGTATCAGCGGGTAAACTGGATAAAGTATATATTTTTCACTGAATATAAAACCACACAAAACCACCCTTCTCTAATCCTAATAGAGTAATTTCGGGTATTATGACAGACTATAAGCCCTTTTGGAAATAGAACCAGAAGTGTATGAGATCAATCAGGCTTTATTGGTTGTTTCAGTCGTTGAACTTATCAGTCATTAATAATTACAAGCTCGTTACGGATCAGCTACTGCTGAATCCGACAAGGGTGGTTATTAGTTTATTTTGTTCGAGAATTTTAATCGCTGCTACTGGCACTCGCGTTTCTTTTTAAAGAAAATTTACAACTAATAAAAAGAATAATATTGAAGTGTAGTAAGCAGCATATATAAGATAATATAGAATTAAATAGGTTAGCGTTTTACCGTCGGAGGAAGAAGGGTCATACGTCCCGTATGGGCCCGTTCTATCTTGTTATGGTGTGGAAATGATTGGTGGTTCGATAATGAAATAATATTTATTAACACAATTACAGGCCAGGTGATTTATTATAATTGTATAGTTCGACTTACTCGTGAAGAGCCTCGGCTGGTACAATGAATTTGGTATAAATTTGGATCGCGATCCTTCGCCGATTGTTGGTCGTCACACTTATTTTTAATTAGAATAAAAAATATCGTTCGCTACACTTATTGTCCACTAAAGAATGTTCGTAGATTTATTTCGGAAAAAGATACTGTTTTACACTGAGAGCTAGATATATAATTCAAGAGAATATAATGGAAACTACAAAAATAGAATATATGTTTAACGAGGAAATTGATATCAGTCGCGACTGTGCTTTTGATAACCACCAAAAAACCGTGGACCAATACAAAAAATAGAAAAAGTTTAGACAAATTTCCTTCGCGCTATTTCTTATGATTGCATAATAACCGTAGCTCATAAAATACGTTGGCTAGTAGATCTCAAAATAAGAATCTTAGAGCTTCAAAATGTTTTTTTCATTCTGATACGACCATTTTTCACTGAGATACAGTCTTTCAAAAATCACTACGAGATTCAGGAAATTTTATTACTTCTTTAATTGTTGTGTCAAGTATATATTTAGATAATATAGACTTTTTGTCATGGGTAGTAACGAAAATTAGGATTTGTGTGTCGAAATTTCGGGAAAAAATACAAATTTTGTGAGACAAAATTTGTGAGAATTCTCTTACGTATCTCATCTTATCAACCATGCTCCGTACGTATCCTGTTTCCGCCTATATCAGAAGAAATAATATGTAATCAATCAAATTGTTTGTGGCTATGAAATATATATTTTATTTGTTAAGTTGCTGCGAGTAATGTCCTATTACGACCGTAATACATGTTATTGTTCGTTGTTGGAACCCATTCGGCGTCGGGATTACTGATATTGACACTGCTGGATTTTCACATTGTCATACAAAAACCAACCGCCCTCTGTGCTACGTTAATTTCAGCACAATTTTGATTATATTGATTGATCATCGTTATTATATCGAAAAACATATTTATATTCGAGAATAGCCGCGTGTTCGGGGACCAGAAACCGAATGGGAAAGCAGGTAGTAGAAGTAGTTGCATGCTTGGGGTAGGAGTGAGTACAGCGGCGGAGAATAGCAGAGGTTCTATTTACTAAATGCGAACATGCTACTTGAATACGTGGAGTATACATGAAGCGTTAATTATACAATTTTCAATAAAAATGACACACCGAATCAGAGAGCAACAATAAGGGGATATACAATAATATTATTAGCAAGGTACGACCATATTTCTGGACTGCACTATTTGCAATGCAAGAGTGCAATTCCGTGTATCATTTACTCGTAACGGTATACTTGTTCTACATTTTTCTCTTCCCCTCTCCCATACGATATCATATGAGAATACTTCCAATTAATAATTTTTGATATTAATTATTGCCTCAGAAACAGCTGCGGGAGCCCAGCTGTCAGAGCTTTCTCTCTGCTTCTATATATTATATTATAAGGGTATATGGAGCGCGTCACCGGCACGTAGGCTCCCAGTCCTTCATACACACAGGCATTACTCAAATTCGCGCACTCACACTAATATCCGTGATCGGACCATGCAAGCATATTAGCGATCGTTAGTATGAAGCACGTCGAACGAGTGGTGTGTGTGTCAGAGCAGAGCCGTGCCGATCCGTATACGGTGATTGATGGGGCGGCCTTTATGAATCGCGCGTTTCTTAAATTAATCGCCAGTCCAGAGAGGTGTGTGTGCGCGTGCATGCCGTTGGTGCTATAAGCAAGTTACTACGAATAGGGCGAGTGCTCCGGTGGATAAATGGTTAGGACGACGGTCGATTTTCGGAAATGTTGTCTTTATACTGAATAGATTTGGCTTGGCTACTACAATTTATCGAATTCTATTGGAAACTGATAAACTCATATATTTAATTATATAAAAAAATAAATATATGCAACAAAAGTATTTTCAAGTGCAAAAAAACTGGTTCTCCAATAACTGAAGCCTCCGACAATAGTAATGAGTAACACGCCGAATGCTAATTATTAAACAGAGTAACCCAATGGATGAACAACGAAATCAAATGCAGTTGTTCGTGCAATTTGGTGGACAGAATTATTTGCAAAGACTATTTAAAATTATCAATGGAAAAATTCATTAAACGATTCTTCGTGAAGATATTATTATGAAAAGCGTAGTGTCCGTCCGTAATTTCACGTAACTTTTTAATTTGTAATAAATAAATGAGTTTTATTATTCGCCGACATCCATCAATTGAGTAGTAGGCTTATTCTGTACATGCATATTATGACACGATAGGGATATAGTTTTGTTCATCGATACCGCTCTTTCTCATTTGCTTTTTTATTTTCAAACTCATCCTTTCCTAGCACGACCAACTCATATCGATCGTTAGTCATATCGATTGCGTATACACTTTGACAATTTTCAAACCTTACCCCCGTTCTGGATTCGTTTAACGGATCACGTTAAATATATATATTGTTTACCATTAGAGAAACGTGAGCCCCCTGTACGCATGGGTGCCCAGCATGTGTAAGCGAGATCCCCATTTTCCACCGAAGGATCCTTCTCACTATCGGTTAGGACAGAAACTAACTTACTTCGGAAATGTAACTATTGGTTTTCGTATCTGAGTAAATTGTCTGACTGGAAGAACGGACTATGGATTTGGTGCACCAATTAATATTTATGGGCCACATGGTGGTCGTTGTGTGGTTAAAATATATACGCTGGTGAAGCTGGTGTCTTATAAGACAGTTCTAAACATTGGGAAGCTGGTGATGCTGATTAGAAAGAGAAGATTGGAGAGGTGAAAGAGAATCGAAGGGGGTTTTTCGCTTCAAAATATTCTGCTTTTTCTTGCTATAGCAAGAAAAAGCAGAAACGCATTCCCAAAGAAAGGAAAAGAGAAAGAAGCAAGGGCTCGTACTTTGACCGTACATATTCATGAATGTGGCCTTCTACGCCGATTAGCATGTGAAAGAGCGCTTTGCCTCGTCGCGTTTTACCCTCCTTCTCGCCGTGGCTACAATGCTCCGTGCTGCACCTCAAACCATTCGGGCCTCTCAAACCGCCACTTCCAACCTCTTCTCGAGGCCGCCTTATTTTTGCACGGCAGTGAAAGCTGACGAGGCTTGGATACCCCTTTGTCCTTTCTATACAGCTCTCACAAGCCGCTAGCTCTTCTCCTGTCGTATTGAGTACTCGGAGAAAAATATAGAATCGCAAAAATGTGTAGAGCTGCGACAAGAGGCTCGGCGAGTTTGCAAGTAGAAAAGGAGGATACGGGCATACGGGGATACGGGATGCTAATAAAATAGGCTGGTTAACGCCCACGCTATATCAGTTTACATGTATCAAAAGACGTGATAGCGTCTTCCCGCCAAGTATACGTGCACATACGTATCGGAACGTTTTCGTCTACCGTTCGATGTTGTTTAACCCGAGACTCTTTTGGCAAATAGTTTTTCGTAAGCGTTACTAAATTTCAGTGCTCAGGCGTAGGCATCATTTTCTTATTTCATCGACTGTAGAAAATTAACGAAGAATATTTATTTCTTGCTGCTTATTGTATGATCGAACTTTGTTTTGTCGGTACCTACATGAATTTAATATGTGAATGCTTTACTGTATTTTGATAATATTTAATAACGCTAACTGCTTGTTTGCCAACACTGCGATAAAGGATAAACAAGAAACTAGTGGGAACGAGCCAAATGGTACGAAGAAGGAGTTACGAAATATCCTGAATTAGAAATACACGTACAAGGAATCCCGATGCGAGCACTAATCGACAGTGGAAGCGAAATATAATGCATATCGGAGGAGGCATTCTTAGAAAACGAAGAAAACCTAAGAAAGTCCCCCATGTTACCAGTAACATCAGCTCGAATCATAGGGGCATTCAGCGGGACATCCACCAAAATCAAACAACAATTACAAGTCGCGGTAGGAACGCGTAGAAAAACAGTTAACATCCATTTGATGATAGTGCCCAAACTGAGAAAATGGGCCATTATTGGCATTGATGAGATGATGGCAATGGAAATAACGACAGACGCACAGAACGAAAGCATAACGGTCAGTGGAGAGACGGTGGCTAAATTGGTATAGCGAATTTGGGAAGAGATTTTTGTATTAACAAAAAATGCACCTATATATATAAATATATATATAATCAAAACCATGGAAGGGGAAATAATACAAGAACCGGACGTACTAGAGGGAATGGTGAATTGCGGAATGGAGGAGCAAGAAATAAACTAACAATTTTCTGAACTTATATATCGTTATCGACAGATTTTCGATAAGCGACTTGGCCAAATTAAGGGGTACACCCACAAATTAAATCTTACTAATAAGGATGCCTTCTACCGCAAATCATACCCAATACCCATGCTACATAGGGAGAAGATACACCAAGAAATGGAGCGAATGATCAGATATGGAATACTGCAAAGCTCCGATGGTATCCACATAAACCCACTAGTAACGGTGATATACAAAATGGGGAAGTTCGACTGTGTTTGGACTCACAAAAGCTAAACTCACAGTTAAAAGGTATACACGATTGTACCCCACCTATAGAGGAAATATTTCAGAGATGCGGAGACGTAGGGGTGATGTCATCATTCGACTTTAAAAGCAGTTTCTGGCAGATTCCGCTACACCTAGGGTCACGATTCCCTTTCCGCACGACGGAAAATGCTACGAATTTATGGTAACACCCTTTGGACTGGAAGTCGGACACGGCGAGCCTAATCAAAGCCTTGAAAATAGTATTCAGAAATCTGCCATTCGTGCCATCAACTTTGTCGCCGACCTCCTAGTATGAACCGCGAGGACGACCCCATACACTATCGAGTAAAAACTATTTTACTCACATCCGCCCTTTGTAAACAACGATCGAGGGTGCTGGTAAAAGAATTACAGATTTTAGGGAAAATTCAAAGTGAACAACCAGATCTCCGGGCGATTATAGAAAAAATTATGGACAGATAGAGCCAGAACCCACACTACCGGTTAGTGGGAGAAAAACTACAAAAAATTACCAAGCATTTTTTAAAGTCAACGAGCTAGTACTGATGAAGGCGTTAAATGTATCAGACCCCTACAACCAAGGACTAGCAAAGTTCCTACCACCATATGAAGGACCGTACGAAATCATCAAACAGTTCGGCCTAGCCACGTATATGTTAACAGAACCAAAAACAAATAAAGAAAAAGGTAAATACCATAGTAGCAAACTGACACGATACCGAAGCCGAAAGGATACAGGAAAGGCCATGAAAGAAGTGATGACGAAAAAAGAAGGGGAAAGCAAAAAGAAAAAGAAATAAGAGCCAAAAGTGCGCACGACACCACACCAAAAATCAGCGGGTTGTCTGGAAGTGACGCTACAAACAGCCTATGGAAAGGAGAAAAGCAAGTAAAGGCTCGAGAAGGGGGCAGCAAAATAAGTATAAGAAGACGATGAAATTACGAAAATTAACTCGTTTCTCGACACCTGGTGAGGTGTCAACTGTCTGACTCTGAGGGCCACGGAGGACAGATCAACCTACTCAAAACCGGTTATTCAAAAACAAAGAAGTCGCGGAAACAGAGCTGCAGAGACCACACTTACGGAGACTACATTTGCAAAGATAACAAATCCAGAGATCCCAGCTGCAGAGACTACAACCGGAGACTACGCTCCCAGATAGAACAGAAGCGAAGGAGGTTCGCCGGGCAGTAACCAACCGTTCGTGGAAACACCTGTATAGCAGAGATATGAATTGTTTGGACATGAACAGAACGACAGTTACCGCGAAGGCCAGCGTGGCATACAGGCCAGGTAATATAGGACATTGCCCTGTTTATGTGGTCAGCACGAGTGTGAAAGGTGGAGGTAACCCATAGGATGACGAATCACACAACCAACAACTGATAAGAGGCTCAGGCACGAGGGAAGACGCGTGCACAAAACAAAAGGAAGAAATGTAAATATCGAGACGACGAATAAGATATAAAGTTATCATTTATGTATTTTAAGAAACACAAGAAGAAGCTAGAAGCCATTGTATTAGATTGGCTACTAAGTTTCCGCCGTTTTTCAACATTGTTTAAAAGTGTATTTTTCAATAAAAATTAACAACTAATTAATCAATAATGTATTCTCCCTTCTTGTTTATAACTTCTTCCCAACGTTCAATAAGATTTTCAATAACTGGTGGTAGAAATCGCCCGGTTACGACTCGAAAAATTCCCCCAACCAAGCTCTCATTTCTGCATCTATATTGACCGAAACTGCGCGCATAGCATTTAAAATAAATCGAAAGAGATGGAAGTCCATTGGTGCCAAATCGGGAGAGTGCGGTAGGTGTGGCAGCACTTCGCAGCCATGCGTTTGAATGGCTTCCTTAGTCATCTTGGCGACATGAGGTCAGGCGTTGTCGTGCGGCAAAAGAACTCCATGCTGCCGATTGGGTCTTTCCCTTTCCCATCAAGTGAAGATGCTTCTCTATAGAAGTGTCGAAGCATTCCATTTTCTCTGCTAGTTCCCTTGTCGTTTGACGCGAATTTTCATGCAAAAGTTGGTTTAATCGCTCTTCATCGATCTCAACTGAAAAGCCAAGTTAAAAAATGGAAAGGTCAAAATTTCCATTTTTTAACTTGGCATGCCAATCACGAGCGGTTCTTGCAGCTATGGCACCCTCTCCATGCGCAGCACAAATGTCATGAGCAGCTTTAGCCGCCTGCTTTGTGCTTTTAACCTTGGTTAAAAGCATAAAGAAGGCGGTGTCGAAAATGCTAATTTTTCTCAACTTGACATTCCATTTTAATGATCTGAAAATGAACATAAATTAACTCGAAAAAAAACAAAACATAGAATCCGGTAGAACAAAACATCCTCTTTTGAATGATTTAAAACATTATACCAAAAACATTTGATGACATGCAGAGTGTTAACATTTAAAAAAACGGCGGGAACTTAGTGCCAACCTAATAAAAAGGATATTAGTAAAATCTAAGAAATAAGATTGAGACCTCTTCGGCCAACAAGCTTCATATATTTCCATATGAGCGATTTAGTAAATTATTAAATATGTTACTATAAATTAATAAATAATTAAATAATTAAATAAGCAAGTTTTGAAAGCCAAAGATATTGATGAAGATGAAAATATCGGAGAAACAACGTTTTGAACGGAACAAGATGTGAGCGGCTATAAGCACGTATGGGAAAAAGGAAACGGAAAGTGCAAGAGAAAACAAATTAAAAACGAAAAATAATTTTTCAGCGAGACAGAATTTATAAAAATAATGATAAAACAATAAAACAGTCGCTATATATACGTTTTTCTTTTCGTTTTACACTCTTTTTATTTTGTAAATTATTATTCATTCAACAGTTATTTGCAAATTGTTTTATTTTCGATAACAATTATTTACATAAATTTGTTTTCGGCTCGCTATTTATTTTCGTTAGTAGAAGACATATTGATTTTGTGAACATTATTCACTATTTACTTACAGTATGATTATCTAACATGATTTGCGCTTCTTCGATATATGGTTTAGCGGAATTGTTAGAAAGAACCACTCGCTATATTACTTATTGTAGCTAAAAAATACAACTACTGAACTCTTGAAGTTTGAAATCACGAACAAAAGAGTATCCCAAGTCATGTGCGTGATGCGTCGAACAGCAGGAACGCGATGTCTATGTGCGTCCACGGTCACTGGTTATCACGCATACAATCGTCCTTCCGCTGGGTGTCCCCATCGGTGACGAGACTGTACATACACACACACGCGTTTAACGCTGTTTACACTACTATGCTGGTTAGCTGCGGGACTAGAGAAGGAAAACAACGTTTTTTCTTTTCGTCTTTCTGCACGTGGTGTATAGAGCTCAATATACGTATATGTGGGGATATATGTTTTGGTCGGTGTAAACAAGAATCATCACTAGTGAACAAGAAGCATCACTAGTGCTCGAGAATATGAGCAGATGGCAGAAATACTATGCCAGTTGCTGATAAACGTACTACGGCACTGCCTACCACTTTTTTAGTTAACAAGTACGTTTGCTTACCTTGTGGTTTGTTATGATGTCTTATAAAAGAACCTAAAATGCCATTTATATAATATGTATTGTTCGGTATTGAATTACCGAAGGCATCTAGCAGTTATGAATCTAAATCATAGGAGGCAGCACCTCTTGAGCCGCTGTAGGGGATTTCCAAAACTCCAGAAGTGCAGAAATAAATGAGAAGTGAGAGATTAGAGGATTGTTTAGATATAACGAAACTATCTTTATTTGACTGTATAAATAAGCGTAGATAGGAGCAGGCTTCCTCTCACAAGAGGAGCTTATCTACTCCGCATCACCGATTTCATCCGGACTCACAGTATACGAGAGTCGTTTAAAAAGTTCGTGCAAAAATGATAACTACTTATTTTTTTGGGATAAACCTTTTTTATTTTTACAACATAGTCTTCTTTTAGGCTTATACACTTCATCTAATCCTGCTCTCGTTTGTTGACTCGTTCCGAATAATAGGACTTGTCCAAGTCTGCAAAATAGCCATTCGTTTCTGCAATCACCTTATCGTTTGAATAAAATGTTTTTCCCGCCAGCCATTTTTTTATATTAGGGAACAAATAATAGACCGCAGAAGCCAAATCTAGAGACTGGGGGGATGTGAAACGAGTTGGAATCCTATAGCCATTAATGTTGTGGCCACAACTGCTGAGGCGTGAGCTGCTGCGTTGTCGTGATGGAAAAGCACTTTTTTGTGGGCATATCGTGGACGTTTTTCTTGCAGCTCGGTTTTCAAACGGTCTAATAACGATAAATAATATGCACCTATAATAGTTTTACCCTTTTCCAGATATTCAATGAGGATTACTCCTTGCGAATCCCAAAAGACAGTCCCCATAACTTTCCCGGCCGAAGAAACGGTCTTCGCCCTTTTTGATGCTTATTCCCCCTTGCCAACCCATTATTTAGATTGTTCTTTGGTCTCAGGAGTGTAGGGATGTATCCATGTTTCATCCACAGTGACGAAACGACGCTTATCGTCCTGCGGATTCCGTTGGAACAGCTGCGAACCATCCATGCAACACTTGACACGATTTCGTTTTTGGTCAATCGGGAGCAATCGCGGCACCCATCTTGCGGATAGCTTTTTCATGTCCAAATGTTGGTGCAAAATATTATGTACCCGTTCATTCGAGATGCCGACGGCACTAGCAATCTCACGCACCTTCATTCGTGTCTTATCCATCACCATATCATAGAGTTTATCAATGACTTCTTGAGTAGTGACCTTAACAGGGCGGCCAAAACGTTCTGCGTCTCTTGTGCCCATATGGCCACTCCGAAAATGTTGAAACCACTTGTAAACTGTTCTAATCGAAGGTGCACAGTCACCATAATGTTTATCAAGCTTCTCTCTAGTCTCATGAGGTGTTCTGCCTTTCATAAAGTTATGTTTACTCAACATACGAAATTCTTTTTCGTCCATTTTTTGAAAATCACTCGACTTTCTCGATTGAAAGGAATGCCAAACACAATGAAATAGACCGATCTAGGTGAAACTCGCTGTTTTCTCCCAAGAGATGCTACTAACTGAAAATAACCTCGGTACGCACCAGTAGTGCCATCTCTCCGACTTTGCACGGACTTTTCAAACGACCCTCGTATCACGTGTATAATTGCTTATTCGTTTATATAGTCTACAAATTGCCAATTCTTAATGGTGACGTAGTATATATAGTAGCTTCTTCCCCTACAGCCATCATGTTAAATGAGTCACAATTATCGCGACATCTCTGAAACCATACGGCACAGCTAATTTAAGATAAAGATACACATTGTAGTAATGTTTATCTTTAATTGAATCATGAATCGACCGAATCACCTAAATTCGTTTTAAACGCAAGAGTTACTTTATAGCGTAGGACAATGAGATATCATGTGAATATCACATGTTTTGTTTGTTGTTACTTGACGAACAGGTAGGAATATTCGGGGTAGTTTTGTACCTACAAAAACTCACAGTAATGGTAGTAACATCAATATGTTTTATAACTCCCATATTATTATATGGGATTATGCAATGTGAGCTATATAAACCCATTCCAGACAACATTCGTTGATACCAAAAAAAAGCGAACGAAAATTTGTTATACCGGCGGTCCCTACGAAAGAACAGGTGCTTACATCGGTGATCAGATTTTTATTCTTTAAATAAATTATCTAAATTGATTGTTTACAAATTCTATTGGAATAACATCGGATAATTCCTTTCAGCAATCATCTGTTAATCTCTGCCGTGTAAAGAATCCGATATGACGGAGTTTTCACATAGATCAGTAGATTCTCGGTAACTGTTGACATATCTATTTTATTCCATCGAAAACATTGTAATTTAATATAAATTACAGTGACATTGATTGATGATTGATGTACCTATTTCTTAAATGATGAGTTGCCGACAGATCAATAAATTATATTGCAGACATTGCAACCACTGAAAACTTATAAGTCTTGTCTATTACCCGTGCGGGAAGTCAGGAGCAAACATCGCTTCAATAAATTATCGCGTCAGAAAGATGGCTACTCCAAAAGTACGCATCAATTATAAACGTTTTGATGTTAAAGTACTTACGATTAGTCGTCGCCACTAATAAGTGTAGTATTCTTATCGACATGTAAGATGTAAAAAACATCGAAAAAACAAAACGGTACGTTATATCGGTTACACACTTCGACTAATCAGATAATAATAGCTATTAGTCCAAGTTGTGTTAAAAATGCGAAGTTTATATCTATTGCTTAGATATTCTGCAGTGCGATTAAAATAACAATATTCCATACGGTACTGTTTATTCAATTTCATTATTAGATTACCATAGATTATTGCGCGAGTTGACATATATTATACATCGTTTGAAACAAACTTAACCTTCATTAACCTGCTCTTTAGTGTGTATTAAAAGGTGGTTAAAAGAAGAAAAATCACGAATTCACAAGACAATTTTAGTAGATTATTTATATTTGGCGATGATACTTTCCCTTGATAGAAAATGGTAATAATGAAATACGACGATTCTTACCTTGACCGCCGTGTCGTTGGATCTTTCATGACCATGACCTCTGTGATGTCTCCGTATTTCGTAAAGTATTCTCTGAGATTTTCTGTAACACATATTTAAGAACAAAAAATTATTAACTAGCATAAGAAGCCGCTTGGGTGCGTGGATGTGCGTGAGTCAGGGTATATATCTGTGTGTGCGTGTATGCGCGCGCGTGTGGAGGGGGAGGTAGTTTTCTATAAATTTTAATATATGTTTATTAACAATGGAGAGATCTTCATTCTTGAGCCTCAGCTCGGTATAAGAATGGGTCTTACAAGATAGATATCGAATTCATAGTCCAAAAAATATTGTCTCATCAAGTGTCGAATTAGTTTTCGAGCAAAACAGTATATAGCCTTCCCACCAAACTTCTTCGGCTATGTTTTTTCAACTTTCTTGCAAGTATCTTCTGTATGGTGTTCACAAACCGGAAAATTATTTCAAAACACTATTAATAATCAAGCGTCTCAAGACAAATACATTTACTGGGCCAACTACATGTCGCATAGCAACGCGATCAAAACACGATCACGTTCAGATTTCTGAAGCAACTAGTTTTAGTTGATTTTGCAACAGTTTGCAACCCGGTCACACTCGCATACAGTCACACTCAAACATCTAGATATTCATACAAGCGTGCTCCCATTTCGGTGATGAGAGCCCCCACCTATTCGCCAGTCTAACATTAATTCCCGAAGGATCAGCAGCAAAAAAAAGAATAGAGGGTTACACATTGAAGTACAGTATCTCGGTGGTTCACGTTTGCCTTGCATGTTTTCCTTGTTGCCTACTTATTTATGTCTCAGTAAAAAGTATTCAAACCCAGTGTGCTTTATTATCCACGATTTTAATTGATTTTAATGTAAGGGTTGATCGAAAAGGTTGGACAATCCTACTCTAAAGCATTCCATCGAACCCTGGCAGAATACCTGAAATGTTATAGAGAAAAGCATAAGGATGACTGCCTGCCGTATGCGATGTTTACGCACATATAACACGACGAGAAGTGCGAGAGCAACTTAGAGGCGAGCGGAGCCTCGCTAGAAAAAATCTCATAACAGGTAAACAGAAATCAAAGCGAACGTGCAACGAAAAAATCAAATCCCATGAATTCAAGGTAGGCGACAAAGTGCCCTTCAACGAAGTCATTCACTATCTGTTGGTCGCGAGTGGTATTACTCGTCAATGTATATGGGCATAACACATCACTCAATAAGTTTCCGATCTAAATAAGAAAAACATTTTTTTTTTAGAAATTCGACTTTATTCATGAACATACTCTCCTTCAAGAGTGATACATTCGTTCCAACGCTCCTCTAATTGTTCGCCGCCTTTTTTGTAGAACGATGTGTCTTTCATTTGAGCCAAATTTCTTTCCTTGGAACATCTTTTTGAGGTCTGCAAAAAGCCAGTAGTCGCTGGGGGCCAGATCTGGAGAATACGGAGGGTGGGGAACAATTCAAAGCGTAATGCATTGAATTTGACCATCGTTTTCATCGACTTATGCCACGATGCATTGTCTTGGTGAAATAACCCTTTTTTCTTTTACATGTGCGGCCGTTTTTCTCTTGATTTCTACACTCAAGGATCCAATAATGCCATGTAATGTTCGCTATTATAAGGGTTCAGATAAAAGACGTTGGGATACTAAAAGATGTTTTATTCGTTTCTTCTCAATTTCGAATATTAACGGATTTTATTATAATGCCGATCTTATACGTGTGACTCCTCTCGGATCTCGGGACGAACTGCCGATGTTACTACGCCTTTGCGGTACGGTGTGGACCACGCATCATGCAAGTAGTCCGCTCACAAAATGCTGGGCACCAATTCGTATTTCCTTTGCTCATACTATAGATACGACTTAATCACAAATAACATCCGAATCTAGAGATCTTACAATTAAAGCCGCATCGACTGGACTAAATGCTTCATGTGGCTGAAACGATTATCGAGTCATATGTCGGTATTGTACGCTGCCAGAGAAAATATCGAACGTGCCAGAGAAAATATTCACCAATTAGACAATGGATAATATAAAAGGGATCTTTTAGGTTGGTTTGAATTGCCTTTCTCCGAATAAATACATAAACAAAACTACCTCAAGTTGTCGCTGACCCACGCCATATGCAGATAGTGGCAAAATGAGTTTTCTATTCCTGTTCGACTTCCTAAAAGCGTGTAACAGCGTTCAGCACGAAACACTTATTGGAAATTTTTAGATTTGCAACCCTCGCAAACCGTGAGCCACTGGATAATCTTCCTATTTGACTGGACGCTGTTAAGCGTCAATGTGGGAGACCCAACTTAAGTACAACATCCAAAGCGATCAACAGACTTGTAATTAGCTTACGTATTCGAATGATTTGCTGCCGTCAAAGTTCTACATCCAACTAATAGTTTTCTTATTTTTATTGCAATCATTGTTGCCTGACCTACTTCAATTGCTCTAAAAACCAACGGTTTTGCTCCGGGTCGTCACACATACGACTGGATCTATTACTAATTTATAGAACAATCTTCCACCACAAATGCAACAATTGCCGCTACTTACAGGTTTCGAATCGTGACAATATAACCGCCTATCAACTTAACGGTGGAAGGCCGATTACTAGTCAACCTACAAATTTTTAGAAACTAGAAATGTATAACGGATTACGTCTTGCTGATGCGGCTGAGTTGGACTGCACAGCATATGGGTAACACAAAGTGGAAAGTGGACAAGAACCTCATATACTTTTAGTTTAGCCATATAATCATATCAGAACACATTTACCTACAGTAAACTCTTGTGTAACTTCTTATATCTTCTTATATTATCTTATACTATCTTAATTTTCTTTTTATAATTATAGCTCGAGTCAGTTTGCTGCGGGAGGTATTGAAGAGGTTGACAGTTTTTTTGTATGTATAATGAAATTCGTTTATTTTATTTTGGTCCTCGCGAAACTTCGCACGTTTTTGCGGTTACGGAGATCGACGAAGAAGAAGGAAAGCTAGCTGTGCCGGCGTCATGCTGATACTCGTCGCGAAGCCGATTCTTCCCGAAAATGCCCGAGCGCAATCCGCTCGTGTCTCGCGTCTCGCGCTACTCGAATGAACGGTGCTATTTATCTTCTCGCGCTTCACGTGGCTAACTTGACGCGATAAACCGACTGCCCCAATACTACCACCGATTGAGCGTTTACGTTGAATCGAAGGTATATTTATTATCTTTCATGACTTCCGAAATCGATCTCTAGGCAGCGCTTTCATGAGAATGTCGGTTCTTGTTCGAGTACCGAGGTGCTTGCTTAAGCCTGTACAGAGCCTTATTCAATTTGCATACTACTTCCGCCACTTCACTTGACTCGACGGCCAGACCCTCCGAGACTTCCATAAAGATATCCTCCTCCAACTCACAGTAGAGGAACGCTGTTTGGACGTCAAATTACAGTAGTTCGAGATCTTTCTCGGTAACAGCTGCCAGAAGTATACGGAGCGAATCGTATCGCCCGACCGGTGAAAAAGGCTCCATATAGTCAGTCCCGCGTTGTTGGAAACCCTCCACACTCAGCCTTGCCTTGAATCGTTGAATTCCTTTCGCACGATTCTCCTTGACTCGAAACACCTACTTAGAACCGACAGCCTTCGTTCCTGGTTTTTTCGGCACGATTGACCACGTTTTGTTCGTGTCATATGCCTGAAACTGCTCGTCGATTGCGTGTGTCCACTGCGCGGCATCAACGCTTCGAATAGGTTCCCCGTACGAATTTGGCGGTACATACTCGGCGACATCGACCTCGAATTCGTATCTGAAAAGCCGACGAATTGTTTCTCGCCTTCGCAGAATACGCCTTCCGTTTTCTGCCGGTCCTTCCCTGACAAAAATCTGATACGGAATAGTACGTTTCAACTCT
Organism: Netelia virgata; assembly: GCA_951802705.1. Lineage (NCBI taxonomy): Eukaryota > Metazoa > Arthropoda > Insecta > Hymenoptera > Ichneumonidae > Netelia > Netelia virgata. Next base: position 37,444,631 of record OX637864.1, on the reverse strand, counting down.
GTCAAACAGCTGTTTCAAGTACGTGTCTTCACATGTTGAAGACCCATGAGTCATTATTCTCTTTACCTTTGCTGTGTGATCATGCAGAGAAACGTTTCTTTTCTATAAATCATTTTGTTAAAACTAAGACTGTCATTACACCGAATATATTCTGAAAAATATATTGGCGAAATTCGAGTTAGCCCAGCGGTTACATTTATCAATAAGAAAGCACCGGTTGCCAGCTGGCCCAAGCCTTTGTAACCTTTTATTATTCAATATATTTTCAAAGAAGCTTACATTACTTTTGGTATGCGCCATTTATGTGCACAAAAGAGGAAGAGACTTGAAAATTTTTAACTTGCGAGAAATTTGGACAGCAACTCAAAAGGGGCTTTTGCAATACTGAAGTAGGTATCTATTTTCCGAATCATACATACACTGTTCTGGGTCCACAAAGGGCCAAAGTCCAAAACTCCCCGTGATATATGTGATAAATGATGTATATTATAAAGCATGCTTTCTTCTCCAAAGTCTTTTTCAAAAAAATATGTATAGATATTGACAAAAAAATATGTATGATATTGTATAGAGTTTGAGATATGCTTGCAAAGTCAATGAAATGGGAACCCTTTTAAAAATACTCCCTATCATTTTTTAAATATCAACTCATGTCACCCATGACAAACCGTGACGAAGGCCAATAGCTAAGGTCATGAAGACAATATCATCAATGGTTGAACCACTGCAATCACACAAATGAACAGACTTCCGTGCTTTTGATTTAAAGTCATTTTCTGAACTGTCCTTGTCCTCCTGCATCTCTGGTTCACATTGATTTTCAAACGATAACCGAGCTGAAGGTATCGGGACCTCAGACCATTCCCTTAGTTCAGGGTCAGATATTGGAACGTCAGATTGGCTCGGTGATGATGGTTGGATGGTATCAGCCTTAGGTTTAAGCCTCTTCTTTGGTCGTTTCCGCTTCAGCAGCTGTTTGTCTGGTATTGTATTTCTGTTAATCTAGAACATGAGAGCCTCTATTAACACAAATAACCACATTATAATGGGGTTTGCATTGGGTGCAGTGACACAAAACATTACCGCATACCATAAGAATAGACTTTTGCAAACTAAGACAACAGAATATTCATATATAAAATTTGTGTCTTAATTTGTCCTATTATTTAATAATATTCACCTTATTATCAGTATCACTGTTTAAAGTTGACATGCGGAAAAGTTCCGACTCTCCATGTGAAATGTTACAATAAGCCTCATCAAGCACCTGACTTTCTGTTTTCAAGTGTTGCTCTGGGGTAGGCATATTCTTCTTATTACTAGGCTGCAGCTGGAAAAGCGATATCAAATTTAAATGAACAAATATCATAGTAGTCATGGCTGGATTCCAAGTATATGCATCCGCTGTGAGGTATGGAAATATTTCTACAGCTAAGGCACTGTCCCCTATGTGGTTTATGCGGCCCTCCTTGAAACGGCAAAAATAAATGTAATTACCTTCAGCATATGTTACTTGCGTCTACGATACTGCAGTATCGATCGAAAGACAGGTTCTTTAGTCAAAATATTCCTATTATACGTCAGTGCACGCAGTTTATCCTCCGATTTCATTTTATTGTTTTAAAGTTGTGATGCTAGTGCATATGTTAGGTGAGACCAGCCCATGCAAAGTATACAATATTGGGCTGGCAAAAATATCGATATTGATATTTTTTTCTCCATGTCGGAAATCCATATGATGGGAATCATCCCATCACATTAGTTTTAACTATTTTTAATACAAATGTCTAGATTGCTTGTTACTGTCCATAGAATAAGTAAACTGTATATATATACAGGGTCTTCAAAAAGTCCCGGGCCGGTTGAATAACTTGAAACGTAGGCGTTACTCAAAAAAATGGTTGAGACAATAGTTGTAGGACATTTCCCTGGCTATCCGCACGCGACCTCGGCCGTGACCTTGACCTTTAAAGTCATTTCAAGGTCAAATCCATTTTTTAATTGGCAACCCCTGCTTTTGACATTAGAAATGAACAAGGCGGTCAATTGTATGTCTAGATACGATCTTGACCATTTTATCGAATGCTTTAAAAAAATTATTCCTTAACCTGACCTTGAAGATCAAGATATTACCATGGGAAAGCCAAAGAAATTTGCTACAACTTTTGTCTCAACCATTTTTTTATTGACGCCTACTTTTCAAGATATTCAACCGGTCACTGTTTGACCTTGACTTGACCTTACGAGGTAAAAAATTTCGAGTGGCCAAGATCGTATCTGGACGTAAAATGTTCCGCTCTTTTCATTTCCGGTAATTGGGGGTTGCCATTTTAAAAAATGGACTTGACCTTGAAATGACCTTAAGGTCAAGGTCACGGCCGAGGTCGCGGTTGGATAGTCATTAACATCTCCTGCAACTTTGACTGCCCGGGACTTTTTGAAGACCCTGTATATACAGGGTGTTTCTTTTATCTCTGCCACCTGAAATAACTCGCTAATTATCGACGTCACAAAAAATATTCCAAACAAAAGTTGTACGGTGTGGAGGGGACCACCAAATGCGATCAATTTTTTTATTTCGGTGGAGGCGTTGAAGCACAGTGAAGGTCACCTTCACTTTTTTAAATGGAATGGTATATTTTTTCAACCGTCTTGAGGAGCACCTCAAGCCGCATAAAAAAAGATTAGGGGTCAAAGTCGCGCAAGATCGTTCAAGGTCAGTATCGATGATACAAATCTAACTATCACCCTGTATATAGCAAACACGTCGAGACAACCGCCTCAGCTATCTACGCACACACCGCGCGAATAGTATGTAGTTCCGCCAGCGGTCGACGGGCGGCGCATGGCCGTGCGCTCTCCTGCAAGCGAACCCGTCACCCGCTGGCATGATAAAGCGACAAGGTAAGCAACAGAATAGCGGTTATTAGACTTAGAGCCAAAATTAAGGATCTCAAAAAAGACATCCTCGACACATCTGTAAATTTCTATCTCAAACACCATCCCCGCAGATCCTTGCCTTACCCACCGTTTTGAGAACTACAAAACTTGATTTCGCCGTTTCAACCCCCTTCCTTCTTCACCGTAACTTCCTTATCCTTCCGCTAGCCATGAGTTTGAGGATCTTTGGATCATTTACAAACCTCGCTCTCCTCGTAAAAAACGCATATTCAAAATTCCTAAGACTATTCCTGAATATATCCCAACTCGTATTCCTACCAATCCTCTTCCTCCGATAACTTCAATCGAAAAACCTCCCCTTTACGAGTCACCCGCTCGATCTCCGATCTCCGAGGAGTAAACTAACGCCGAGCAACACCAGTCCTTATCAGGACGCTCTACACTACCAACCGACTTGACCGAGAGGCAAGTGAATAATAGGCTATCATAAAGCTGCAACCTGCTGTCGGTACTGACTAAAATCGGGAAAATCGCGAGATATAGAACAATGGTATAAAATATAAATGCTCACATCGATTTTGACTAAACTGAATACTAAACATAGTTTTCCTCACATTTCTCGATGGAAAAAATTAGCAATTTAATAGTCGCAGGGGAGACGTGGAACGGTTGAAACAATTTTCACCCCATATCTCGCAACCGAAAGAGAGATTCGGGTAAAACTAAAGTCGCGTTGTAGCTTTTTCAATCAACTAATCGTTTTTCTACTAGCAATGGATTCAAGAATTATGTACCCTGCAAAAAAATCATTTAAGCACAGTCGGTAAGTCGTTTTGTTTCAACTCTCCTCATATCGAAGTACGTTGAAACGTTTAGGAGTTGGTACAAAATATGGGTATAAATTATTTCAAAACATATTGTTATTAAGAAACTTTATTAAAAATCGAAAAACTTAACCTCAACATTAATGTATGTCTCACTTTTTTATTCAGTCTGTTAAATTTTAATAAGTTCTAACTGAAACGAATATAATCTCACGAACTTAAATAGTATAATATGGTAAATCAAAAAATACATTGAAGGAGAAATTGTATGGCAAGAAAACCAATCAATCTCTATTCTGATAAACAACTGTGGCATACATATGAGAGTTCTCCACCGGTCCAGGCTTCCTGCGACCATGCTTTGCATTCGAAGCATTGCACCCACTTTTCATTTGGCCTGCTGCTTGAATACGGTTCGATACAACACACGCAAAAATACTCTTCCTTGTTTTCATTTTCCACGTTCTTTTTGTGCTTGATCTTTCGCTTTTTCTTTCTTACCTTTGCCTTGCCTTGGTGAAACACAAATCTTTTTACAGTCTTTCGTGAATTTTGTTCCCTAAAAACAGGCTTTCAGCCTTTTGTTTCTGTCTGGCGGCTTCAATGGCAGCTAGCTCGTCTTTGACAGGACTGTCCGTTAAGATAGCTGACTTTACTTTGTCCTATTTTGTTGTTTTCCTTTCCTTTGCACATCCTTGGAAATGAGTCTAAGGGCCCCCGCGCACTAGGCAGCCTGGCTGCGGCAGCCAGTCGAACAATGGAGTTCGTGACTGCCCTGGTGCGTGGGCTCCCATACACCGTCATTGCTCGACTGGCTGCCGTAGCCAGGCTGCCTAGTGCACGGGAGCCCTAACAGATTCCGGGGAAAAATATTCGGCGTTGATCTATTCGCAGGCAGATTACGCGATTCGTCATCATTCTTGCCGCTCCAATCAGCTGTTGTGTTGACAGTAAGAACGGGAACTGGAGGTATTTCATTCCATTGTTGTTCAAGTACATTTTGCGTCGATAGCGTTTGATGTACAGTAACAGGAGAAAGGGGTGCGGTATTTCCCAAATTTGAATCGGATGGTTCCACAAGAGAAGCATTTGTGGCGGTGGATGGCACTGAAGAAGCTTCGTCAATTATACTGTGGTCAATTGGTGACCTGATGATCGATGGACTACAAGCGTCATCTCCGGAATCATGAGATGTCAAAGCTGAATGTTTTATTGTCCCGATGTGGCTGTTGCTGACACAGATCGATCCGCAACTTAGCTGGTTAGGAATTCATGCTCTCCAAATATTCGAGTGGCCAAATCCCAGTGGATTAAAAGCCAGCTATGACGTTTTTGCGCTATTTCAAAAGCTGCCTTGGCTATCCCGGGAATGTCATAGATTCTCATTACTTTACCTGGGTTTGAGCGTATCCAAGGGTCGCAAATCGAGTTTATAGCCTTCTTTACAGGGCCAACAACTGCTCGATCCATAGGCTGCATTTTGTGATTGCAGTGAGGTGGGAATGTTAAGAAAATAATTCCATTTTCCCTGCAAAGTGCTATGTTTTTCACTGCAATATGCGACGAATGGTTGTCCTGTAATAACAAGACATTATGATCTTTGCTTGACCGGACTTGTTTAACGAAGTGTTCCAAATAGACGTGGAAATCATCGCCCTGCATCCGTCCAGATCCATTCGCTGTTCCCATCGGTCCAACTGGACCATCGCGTATAAAGTGATCATAAAATCTTGTTCGTGGCAAAACGAATATTGGAGGAAGGACTATAGCATTTCCAGCGAGTGCTGTGGTTACAACGTGCCTCTCTCTGCTGACGGCATGGCACTCACCTGCTTTTGTCCATGCCTAGCGATGACTTTATTAGGCCTCTGAACCGCGGTACTGCCAGACTCAGCGATGTTCCAAATATCTTCTAACTTATGCCTTTTAAAGATAGTGGTATAATTATTTTTAAAAAACAGCTCTACGTTACTTTTATTAAAACTTGTTGCACGTGCGACACTTGTGGGTTATGGCATACTCAAGTCGATAATAGGAAACCGTTCCCTGAACAGATTAAACTATACTTCTCCAGCCATTTCACTTTCTTTCCAAAAATCAGACCCCACTTGTATTTTACCGCCGATTTATATGTTAGTGACCTCGCTTCTTTTGGAGTTACTCCAAAGCTAGTAACAGAGCAAAGCAGAAGGTACTCACACATTTTTTTTGTTCTGCTTCGGAGAAAACTATTAGGCTTGGATATCCAACTGATAGTGGCTTGGACGATTCACCTGCCTCAAACGCGTTTTTCTTCTGAGTACGGTACAAGGAATTATAGTTGAAATCATAACTCTCAGCAGCATCGCGTATACTTTTTTTCCCGTACAGTAACCTCTTCAGCAGCAAGCTCATATATTTCTCAGCTCACCATACCTCTATCCGTTTTCCTAATATATTCATTTGACATCTGAAATAAAACAAATGCAAGCCTTGCAAACCACACTACAAAATATTAATCTGCCGGCTCTAGACTCGCGCCGAGAATAGGCGTGAACTCCCCACAACAATAACGACTCTCCACAATGTTCACAGTCGTCTTCAGTCACTGGTACAATACAAAATAACTGAAATTTCAGGTACCGTGGCTTTAACCGTATTTGCACTGACATATTATGCTAGCTTCAGTTTGCGATGGTGCGAATGTGACCGCGAACTCTTGACAGCTCTTGAAGCGGACACAAAAACCCATTCCGTGCGGAAACAAAACGCGAACTGGCGTGAACGCCATGAACAGTCGTGCAAGAGCCATCCACACTCGAATTCACGTCAGTACCAGTGACTACAGACGAATATGCACATCGTGAACATTGTGAGTGTTGACAGTCGTTATTTCTGCGCGTGAGTCTGGAGCCGCCAATGTGAAAACATAACTGGAACAGAGGTAACTTGAAACACCTTGTTTCAACCCTCCTAAGGGTGAAAAATGCGATGCCACTTGATTCAGAATTCACTACTGATAAAGAGTATTGCAAGACAATGTGTCCGAATACACCTATGCATGCAAGGGGGCGAACTTCGTGTCAAGCTGAAAATTAACCCCTTGTGCTATAATTGAAGTCGCGCAAGGGTAGACTACAGCTAATAGCAATACTGCGAATTTGTGTCGTGCTTTTATTGCTCGATAAACATACCACGAGTTAGATTCATGGTATTTGTCGCGAACCCGTCTTCCCTACCACAAGTGTTACAAACTATTTTAGGTGAAGAGATAATGGAATCGCAGACGTAGGTGTAATAAAAATGAATTTTTATTTGAAGAGCATAATCAGAATTTCACTTTCTCAACGGGTATGGACATAAGATCAATTAGTGAAATTAATATGATAATTCGTGAGCAAACTTGATGCGTATAAAAGTAACGGTAGTGTTCTGTTGGTCATGATCGGGCCAGGCACTCAACCAGGACTTTTGAATATTTAATTTATTAATTGGCATCGAGAAGCTGACATGTCTCTTCATCAAGCTCACATCAACGAAACATTTCTTTTAAAGGCAAACAAACTACGAAAGCGAAACTTAAATTCGATAATATATGAGAATTATATACATTTTCAAATGAAATATGTACACTTACATTTTCGTGTAAGTAAGCATATACATTTTTCATGGGGTGGATAGATTGATTACGATATTACATTGCGAATGTGATACGAAACTACATTGAAAAACTATTCATCTCTGCAATCATCGTAGAGTGAATCGTTGATTAGTTTGTTCGGCATTAATGTCTAAGTATATAACGCAATCCTGTTAACATGTTCAACGCAGGGTCTACTTTGCTTCAGTTTCTGTTAACGCCGTTTTCGCCACCATAGCCTAAATATAAGGCTTACCATTGTTAACAGTGACGGGCGTGGTATATTTGGAGAATGTCGTGCCATTCGTCGTATCGATAACCTTCATAGGAACCAGCGCGGCGTTCACCGTGTGAATCACAACAGTGGCCATTGATAATTTTCTATATATTCTAAATTACTCTATTTGTATATACAATTACGTCATCGATATGTAATTTATATCAAAGCTTTCAGCCATAACGTCGGCTCGCGACGATTTATTCGAAAATTGGCCATGAAGTAATTTTAAATATTTGTACACACATAACATTTTATCACACGAATGACAAACTCACTGTACATCATAAAAATGTATTTTATCGATTGAATGATTCGTAATCGGTTTTTGGTACGTCAAAGGCACCAGTGTATAATTCTAGCGTTCGATATATAACAGAAGTAGATGTATATTTATAGGCGCAGTAGTTCGATCGCGCTATAAGTCGAGGTGGGCTCTACCATAGAACGCGAGCAGTAGAATACACGAATACTATGTGGGGGCCACATATATGGGCTATGCGGGAACCAGGAAGTAAGCGACCTGCAACTTTCATCGCTGTCCATGACTCTATCCTTCTCTTCCTCTACCTTCTCTGCCGCGCCCTCCCTCAGCCAGTCGCTCACCCACTGTTTGCGTCTCATCGATCGTCGTTATAAATACTGTACGATCAACCTCTGTCTCCCATTGTATAGTCTCTGAGGCCTACTGTGGAGATATGTGCATCAATTGTGATGCGGCGGGCACCAAATACATACATTCAAACATTTTGTGATTTCGTGCTAGCTTGCTGATCCTTGGATTAGAAGCCATTATTTTCACGAATAAAATAGTTTCTATTTGCCGAATGCACTCATAAAAAAATTCGCTTTAGGCTGGATCTTGGACGCATCGGGTAAGTGAGGTCAATAAGTGCTTAAATGATGATCCATTTATTGGAACCAAATACAATTGAGCACACGAGTAAATATAATTCAGGTGGTTTTTGCGAAGCAGAATCTAAAAGAAGAAATCAAAGGATTTAGTTTTATTAACTACGAGACTACTCGAAACGGCTATAGTATACGGAATTAATTGGGAAAAAGTGGACTTCGTGACTAGGATATCTTTTGAATTTTTCTGAACTGTCTTTATCTCAGGCCCGTGTAAGAGCATTGACCTGGCAATTCTGGGAGTAAAAGAGTGAAATATAAAGCAAGTCAACTGTAAATCGTTCGACGATTTCTTTTCAGATCGATTCGGCTGAAAACCGCGGCGCTAATATTTAACGGAAGAAAACGAAAATCCCGACGCTGTTCAGATGACAACATCTACGACAAAGCATGACCATTGCGTGAATGGTTGGATTTTAGTTTTTGTGAAACGATATTTCGCATCTGCAAATATTAATCTTATGCTACTTTATCTTAAGGCCGGATTCTAGTTTAGAGGATAAAAAATTCATCGCATTGTTTGCTTATATTAAGACTTCAAGTAATGAAGAATATGCTCACAAAATTTCAGACCAAAATTTGGAGAATTAGAGAATTTAGAGTCCGGAAAACAAAAAGGGGCACGCCAATAATGGTCACGCGCGCAGCTGTGGGCCGGCGTAAACAGCGTGTGCTCCGCACCTCGGGTCTATTTTTGGTGACTCCAAAACGTTTAAATCTATCTTGGATTCGAATGCAAATGGCGATCGTTGCACTGTATGAAAAAGTGAGTATGTTGGGCCCATCGAAAAGCGTATAGGAATACACTTACAGAATAAAAGAAAACAAGAAAAGCTTTGCGGAAAAAATCACCTGACAGACTCTGTCGTTAAAAAATTAAAAATTTACTTTGGTACTTGATAAGCAATAAGGCAAAATCTTGAGTCTGTCGCCGACATGAGAAAGGCTATAATCGCGACGTTGGGCCATTATTACTCCATGGATGAAAATACGATGCACGATCATTGTTCTATGAAAGCCGATAGCTGGAGCGAATGACAGAAAGCTGAAGCTACGAATACACTCGACATTTTTTCGGAGCCTTCTCCGGTCATTCTACTCGACGTCAAAAAAGCACAGAATTCGAATAAAATGTTAAATTCAACTGTATGGCGCATCTGCTAAAAATTTCTGAACTGCACTCTTCTACCCAGGCATTTATTTTTTAAACTCTGTTTAAATATTCAGGCAATAGTGAATTCCATGTAGTTTGTCGTCTTTCTATTTCCGTTGTTGAATGAACCGGAAAGTTGTTGAATGAAACGGAAAATTGCCCCCAACTCGTTTTATTTTATTCGTTTGATCTAATAGTCACCTTTCCCATTTTTTATTTACAGAAGAAAAAACGGTGCGTTCGCATGTGTACAAATGCAGTAATCTGCAGATTACTGCATTTTTTGCAAATTTTCGCAGCTCTGCTTTATTGGGAAAATGTATTGAAGGCCATAGGTAAAATGGCAATGAAAGGTATAATGGTCTCATATGGCAAATCGTTTCTAAACATGTATACATCGGCGTGAAAATTGTTGACATAGCAGCACATTTAGTTACACGTTTTTTTCAACCAGCAGAATAAAGGAACTTCGCATACATTACACATAATGGCTATCAAAATTGGCCTCTTTACGAATAAGTTTTCCGTGGAGGGTAAAGACGGAGACAACGAAGCGCAAAGCGACCTGCGCGCCCAAAGAGAGCATAATTGCATCATTAGACTAACAAGACATTAGACATCTTCGACGCCAAACATTTTGTCATTAGAACTGACTACCTCCGCTCACATTCGCTTTCATGACAAAATCTGACAAAGTTTCGAAAATACAACTGTGGTAACTGGATCATATATTCCAGTTTACAACTGGGCCAACTTATCTCAAGAGTTGAACACTTGATAACCGATACGTTCTCCAGACTTCGAGAGGTATCCTAGATCGAGATGCCGCGAAAGTTGCCATCACAGATTATCTTAGATGCGTAAGTACGCGTCGAAGAAGTGCCGGATCTAAAAGAGCTCCGCTATAAGAAGTCTCCATTCAATCTGCAGAACTTCTCCGTGGAAACAAAGATTCAAATCTATTACAGAATCTCAGACAGTACGATCTAACCATATATTCTCGCCATTCTCAGGCACAAGGCATCCGACTCTACCCATGTACTATCACACCCCAATGGACAAATCCCATGCAGACTGCTGAAACAGAAATGCGTGTGACCGAGAATAAAAAACAAGTTCTCCAATGATCAGGGATATACATATGTACCGTACCATCATGCAAAGATCTACTGGCATGACGAAAAATCGCTACACGGTATCGACATCCTGGACAAAAGCAAGTTGTTCAACTTGCTTAACTATGTTCATCGTGACTTCATCGAGCTTACAGTAATCAACGGGTAACGATACTACCTCACCATGATAGATCGATTTTCACGATGGTCCAAGTCGATTTTCATGAAGAATATGATGCCGAGCACGACGTCTACCGCATGTGATACTCAATGGATATGACACCTGGCATGTCTCTCAAATCAACCACTGATCAGGGTGGTCAGTTTCAATCAGTTTTCTTCGTTGCGATATCCAACGTCATCAGAGCCAACAGAATCACAACAACGTTAATACCGTTCATCAGCAAACGAACTGATTGTTCACTCATACCGTTGGATAATATCAGACTTTGAAAGCGGCACTTATGTGCAACAAACGAAGAACATGAAAAGCGCTCACCACAGGAAGGTATGTATGTTTACTTCAGCCATTCGTAACAACCGCTCTCATGTGTTTCGATGTGAGCAACCGATCGAGTTGAAATTTGTACAGTGCATGGAGAATAGTAGCTGAAATGGGCTATTAGTATTTTTTCTGGAAATTTCGAAAAACAAATCCCACTTTTCAGTATTACCATTGGACAATATATATGTATATATTATCTACATATATATAAAAGATGTAGATACCCGATAGTTGCATCGACTTTATCATAGCTGTTAAATAGACAGCTAACGCGCAATAAAACATTTTGCCCTTTATTTCATTTTTTTCGGTGGAAAAACGAACGAGTACCTATCATTTATGATTTACATTGTCGGTAAGACAGGGTACGACTATTTAATTCGCGGGGCAAGCGCGGGCGCCGGCGACCGAACAGACCGGAGAGCTGCACCCACAGATGTTTTTACACGTCCAGATTCGCCGTAGACGTAGGTCTAATGTGTAGTGCGCGCTGTCGGTGTCATGTGCGTATATATATATATACACAAGGCCTGTGCGGTAGTCAGGCCGGTTGACAGTTGGTGACGGAGGAGGCCTGAGGTGGGATTTTGTAATTGGCGCAATGACATAGCATCCGACGCTATGCTGTTGTGCCTGGTACAGAATCATCCTTTAGGCCTCGCGATCTAAACATATATAAATATATAGCGGCAGTGCTTTCCGGCATATGTCTCCGCCTTCGTCTGCTACTGTACGAGTCTCCTGAGAAAATTGCGCCAGCGAAATTCCAGGAGACTTCTGGGTGAAGGAAGTGCGCCGATACGCGGGTTTATTTTATCAGAGTTTATGTCGAAATACAACTGTTATTCACTCTATGTGAATTTTTCATGTCAGTAAAATTGTCGTTATCTTCTTGTCAAAAACTTTTAACCACAAATGTCCATTCATTTGTGAATAAAATCGAATGAAGTAAAGCTCGAAATATGTGTTTTTTCATCGTGGAGTGGCTCTTGGCCTAGAAATTACGACTCGATCCGTGCATCCATACAAAATTCTGTCATTTCTCCAGTGATAACTGAAACCGCAAATTTGTTTGCAATGTTTTGGAAAAAAATACCAAAAGTCACTCTTTGCCATCATTCTCTGTGTGCCTGCCAATTTTTAACCTGATCGGTTGTTTAGGGCTCGTATGAATTGTGATCAAATTTTCGAAGCGCACGTCCCTTGTACCACTGCCTCCTAACTCTATTTTACGAATCTTTGCGCCTCAGATTTCTCTTGAATAGTGAATATTTCGGGGAAAATATGAAAACAGTAAGTTTCTGAAACTATTATACATCGACCGTTCTAGTTTTTACTCCGAAAGATCACCAGTATCCCAAAACTTCAGTACACAGTTTAGATTTACGAATGAGCCCATTTGAGGTTGCCTCTAAAAATGATGCGCCAAACCGGAGTCTTTTTCCGACAGAGATAAACATTTCAACCTTCTTAAGTGTCGTCGTTATCTTGAAGCTTGAAAATTTCTCACCGGAGATGACAAAATTGACTCCATAAATTTAACTTACCATCGTGACTGATCCATAATAGATGAAAAAGAAATTGGTCTTCAGGTATGTCTCACAGAACCATGAATGCTGGAGGAACGAGAAGCTCAGCCGTCGGTACGGCTCCCATCAGTATTTCCGTGACCACTCGATGCCGATCTCGACAATGCGGGCATTACGATCTGGTAACAAAATCCTGATAAAAACCTCATGGTTCCCGAACCGTCCGGATGTTAAGCGTATGGCAACAATTAGTCACTCGAAATTTCTTTTTTCATACTATTGATTTCCAAACTAACATGTGGCAAACCCCTCGATAATCTTAATCGACAGGCGTACATTTTCCCAGAATAGAAAGTTAGAGGAAGAAACTACACTACGGTCACACGGATCCCAACTTAGGTGAAAAGGACTAAAAACATGTAAGCAATAAATTCATGACTATAACGAAAGATACTCCTAATGTAAAGCGAACTCCAGAAATTGGCCTCACAATTCCCCATAATAAGGAATTAGGTCACCCTTACCAACCAATCACAAATATCTGACTATTGTTTCTAACTAATCAAAAGAGATAATTCAACAACAAATATGGGCATACGATGGCAAAAGTAAAAATATCCACCAACTAAAAGGTTGAACTACCCCCGATTAACAGCGAAAATCACTATAAAGGGCTGCCTTTTCACCAAAGGACCAGTTACAATTTCAAGGAATCTAGCAACGCAATTACTCTTACGCAAATGAATCCGTGGCGCATTCTTGCCCTCTAAACACATTATTCCACAGAATACAAATTGTAATCTCATAGAAAGTAAAGTCGTATATTGTAAAAGTACTTTAGAGTGAATAACAGTTGTATTTCGACATAAACTCTGATAAAACGAACCCGCGTATCGGCGCACTTCCTTCACCCAGAAGTCTCCTGGAATCGCCGCTGTAGCCTACCGATCCTCATCAGATCATCGAATCTATACAATCTGCAACAGAGTGAATCGAAACCACACTTACACATACACTCTTCCGCGGCAAAACTGACGATCGGACTGTCGAGAACGACGGTGCCATCCCAGTTAAAAGCCCTCCAAAAAAATCCTGTAGTAACATATGGCAAGACTTTCATTCCTCAAGAAAGGATTGAATTGCCCTGACTCGAAAAGCGAAGTTGAATGGTGTTACGCAACCTCATAGTCGGACGAGTTCCGCAGGTCGGAACACGGGCGCCCTCTTTGGTGAGTAGGTTGCAATGATTACGCAGCTATGAGAGCAGCACGAGTCTGTGGCTGGCGGCATCTTCCTCGAGCGATTCTGACCCAAAGTTCTGACTGTACGATACTCTCGGTAATCACACAAGGGTTCTTAATTTTAGCATTCATTCTGTAACAGGAAATGAAATCTCATAGTAAAGCAGTTCAGTTTAATATATGATGCATAAATAAATACAAATTACCTACCGAAAATTGCATGCTCTGAAAAACACAGCTGTCTTATGTTATCCATAATATCTTGGCATTTTTTTCTCGTAAATTATATAACAATGAAATTTAAAAAAGACATGAATATTACATAATTACTCAGGTTTCTTTGTCGATGCATTCGCTCCGATTCATGCTATGTGTGATTTTTTAATGTAGCAGCAATAAAATTCAATATCGTATAACTGAATAGAATGTCAATGGCAATATGATTTCAATTTAAGTTCTGAAATGGATATGATAAATATAGCGCGAGCAAAACTTACTGCTTATCTTCAAGAGATAGTTGCACGTGATCGATGTGTGTATCACCGTGGTCCTCGCATGAACGCCGTTCATTTAGCAAATTGAAACCTCCATTTAATAGGGTCCTTTCATCTTATTTCGATACCTCTGATAATTCATCGAAAATATTCTGGAGCAAAAACAAACATACAAAAGTACGTGACGGCGAAAGCATAACTTTCATAAGCGACGAAAATCTATTAAATGGACGTATCAGACAAAACAAAGTTAAATATAGTTAACCAGTTAACAAAACTATTCATTGGTTGAATTTCTCGGCGCCATAATTTGTTATTCATGGACCATAGAATTGTGTATAAATGCAACATCGAGGTAGCGAACGAACAGAATCTAGAATGTGTGGTTTTCATCTACAAGGCAGGTGCGCTTGGTGACGTATCTAGTTGCCGCCAAACATGGATCGACCTGTACAACGATATCGTCCAAGTGAGATGTAATACGCTAGGCTATCCCGCCTCCAAGTCCAGTGAGGGCAATTTTCTCAAAATTGCCTGCCAAATCATAATAAGATACCGCAGCATACGGTAAGTCGGTCGAAAAATGTAGTAAATGACTTACAAGAGTAAGTACACCTTATCTACCTCGGGTGACCGATTTCGTCCGGATACACAGTTTATATAGGGCTTGCATTGAAATGAAACTACCGCAAGTAGGAACTCCAGATGACCAAGTATTAATTAGTTATTAATATTTTTGTCGCGGACCGGTCATACATAAGTCTTTTATGTCAGTATAAATTCCAATCAGTTGGTGGCTAAGCGTAGGTTCGAGTCACCTTGAAGAATTTGTTTTTCTTTAGCTTCTTTTCAATTTGAACGATACTTACGCCACAAATGAAACGAAATAATGCATAACTTATTGTATTTATTTGTAATTTCATAAAAGGCCTAGGTCATCATTATTTTAACAGATCATGGAAACATGGAGATCATGGGGATCATAGGGATCATGGAGACAAATCATGGAAAATTTGGGATTCCGAATAACTTTCCAAGAAGGAATTATCATTAAAGAATTACATGTGCTGGAGTGATATTCATCATAAAAACGGGGGAAGCAGTAATTGTGTCGGCACCTTACACACGTTATACGTGCAGCATACAGCTGCGTGGTCGTTTTAAAGTATCCATAGAACAACAAACTTGATTTACAGTCACAACAATTTCTTTCTGGCCCCCTATGCCTTTTGTTAAAATATAAATAAATACAATACTTTAAAATGGTGCATTATTTCGGTTCATTCGTGGCGTAAGTATCGTCAAAAATTAAAAGAAGTAAAAAAAAAAGCTTCCGCACGATGTTTCGAACCTGCGATCCTCGCATTACGGATCCAAACTCTCGCCACTGGGCCAACCACTGTTTGGAAATTACATTAACATAAAAGAGTTATGTATGACCGATCCGCAACAAAAATGTTAATAACTAACTAATGCTTGGCCATTTGGAGCTCCCACTTGCGTTATTTTAATTACTAGTCAAGCCATAGGGCTTGACTAGTAAATCTATAGACTATATAGACTGTGAATCCGGACGAAATCGGTCTCCGAGGTAGATAAGGTCCTCTTGTTAGTTCGGAAAATTCATGTATATGCACGAATCAAATTAACCTAGCAAATATAAATCGCGACCCATGGTATGATCGCGCGGACTGCAACCAAATTGCAGCTCTGTGATAACTTATTATTGTCATGACAGTCGTTCTCATTTCTGGAACTATTGGCATCAGAGACTCCGGAACCACGGTGTGTCTACTGCGCGGTTTTTGCGCAGACTGAAAACTGTTAGAATTTCTAATGTGAAAACAATTACAACGATAGGTACAATAACAAATTTATGTCTATAACACACACCAAATAACAGGTCCAGTAAATGCTAGAAGCTTAACGTTGAATCAACTTATGATGGCTATTTTTGTCGTAACAAAATAGCCATCATAAGACACCACGGAACTTACGGGATCCTGAATACGCTAGAAAGGTATTGTAAAATAAATCCATAGTTCGATAGGCGATACTGTACGTACATGGATAGGTTTTTTTCAGTTAATATTATCTCGTAGAGGAATACATTTTAAGTTTCGGCTACATCTAGTAATCTGAATTTGGTGTTTAAAAATGAATAAAAAAGGATTTTGTGTGTTACACGTCATGTGTTATGAACATTATTTTATGAACAGCGCATAGCTTCGGAAGACTAAAGTGAAACTTGATAAACATTATGACAAATCTGTACCGAAGATCCGGCCCGTTTACAAGTGGTTTTAAAAATTTCAGAGCAGCCATTTGAGCACAAGTGACGTTGGAACCTTCAGGACGCCCTGTTGAGAACACTAACTCCATGGTGGATGGTAGAAGACCAAAGATGCGGGAGATTGCTAGTGCTGTGAGCATCTCGAGTGAACGGATATATATAATTTTGCACCAATATTTTAATATGCCGCGATTGCTTAGAATTGACCAAAAGTGAAACCGTCTTTCGACGAAGGTTTGCAGCTGTTTCAGTGGAGTTCACTGGACGTTAGTCATCCATTTGTCATTGTAGATGAAACATGGGTACATGGGTTGTCAGCGGGGAAGCAGCACCAAAGAAGGCGAAGACCGTTTGTCCAGACGCGAAAGCTATGGTGACTGTTGTTTGGGGTCGTATGGGTTAATTTGTATTGTCTATTTGGAAAAGAGACAAATTATGGGAGTATATTATGCATCCTTATTCACCCGCGGAGCTATTGTTTTGCGGGGTAAAATTTTCGTCCGGTCGCAAGGGAACATTAGGGTCGAAAAATCGACTTTTTTTAATATCATCTTTTTTCGACACTCTTAAAATCTACATCGATCGGAAATCGCGCGCTGATTGCGAATTCGTCGGTAGTTTTGAGGTCAGGCGATAATTTCTAGGTGAAAAAGTGAAAAAACGTGAAATTTCAGCGTTTTTCGGGGATTTCGGCCATTAGATTCGAACTATCGAACGAATAACCATGATTTTCGTAATGCGCGGGAAATTTCCGATCAAATAACGTAGTGTTGAAATCATTTTAGAGAGAAAAATTGTTTCCCACCCGTGGAGCTATTTTTTTGCGGGGTAAAATTTTCGTCCGGTCGCAAGGTTAAACATTAGAGTCAAAAAATCGATTTTTTTGTTATGCATCCTTATTAAACCATTTGAAAACCGATCTGTAAGAAAAACGTCCACTATTGGCCCACAAATATCCTCTTCCATTACGACAATACTCATTCCTCTGCAATCGGGACCGCAAAATTGATGGATTTGCGGTTTCAACTCATCCCCACCCCCTTATTCTACAGATTCGGCTTCCTCAGACTACTATCTGTTTTCTAATATGAAGGAATTGTTGGCAAGGAAGAGACTTCATTCAAACAAGGAAGTGATCGCGGAAACGAATGCCTGTTTTTCTGTACCGGACCACACGTATTATACGGAAAGGATCGACAAACTGGAGCAGCGTTGGCCGAAGTGAATAAGCCTAAAAGGAGACTACGTTGAAAAATAAAACATATTTTTCTCTAAAATTGTACCGGTTATACCGAGTCAGGAGGCTGAAAAAACAAATTTTCAACAACTTTTTACGAAAAGGCGTTTGGATTTACCATAATGCATCTTATGACATTGAACTAACTTGATTTCCACGTAAATACGCATATTTTTTTTACAAAAATATTGATTTATCCATCTGCTACGGTCTTCTCCGAGAGCACCTAAAAAAGGCGTGTTGCGGCGAGAAAAATGTCTCTGGACTGGATCATCTGAAATGGAAAATTAATAAAGATTTACTTAATATAAGGTAAAATCTTGTTTTTAAGCAAACGAATAAGCAAAATATCACATTCACACAGAATGGTAGCTCCTCAAAACAAAAATTGTTTTTGACAAAAAATGACGTCTTAAATTGTTAATAAAATTAATAATACTGATTGGATAGAAAAAATCTACGATTAAAGCCTAAACAATAAAGTTCGAAAGGTTGGGTGAAAATTTAAGTCCGATTGGTTCAGCCCTTCCCGAGATATCTTCCTCATCGACTTGAAGAACATACTTTGAAAAAAACACGTTGAAAGTGTGAAAAACAGTTTACACCTAGAACAAAATTTATTTTCCAACTTACACGGAGTTATTCATTCCAGAATAATATAACGAGTCCTCCATTCCAACTGCAGCTTCCAACAGTTCGATTTGATGTTGTCTGCAAATCCTCCCGAGTGCTCTTCGCTCTAAGATCGGCATCCGATGTGCATCCTCTTTTTCAGTGTACAAATGAGAATTCGGGTCGAACGTGACTCCCATTGCATTTATCGTGTATAAAAGTGATGATGTACA
The DNA here is from genome assembly GCA_951802705.1 of Netelia virgata. NCBI lineage: Eukaryota > Metazoa > Arthropoda > Insecta > Hymenoptera > Ichneumonidae > Netelia > Netelia virgata. The sequence goes on along the minus strand of OX637864.1, from coordinate 37,425,686 downwards.
TTCGTTAAAAACACAAGCAGCAATGTATGCTACGGTTTCAACGATTTCATAACCACTTGGAATAATTTTCAGACTGATTTTTCCAAATCCGGAAATTATTCTGACCACCTCATTTTCCAAATCACTTGGTTGTAGCTTTCGGTGTCATTCTGAGTGAAACTACTCACGCAGCTTTCTAATAAACTATCATTGCTAAGCTGTTCATAGATTGGTCGTATAGCTGAAACAACATCCGGTAATAAAGGCTGATAATCAAGTTTGAATGATTCTAATTTATTTCTAGCTGCTGCGGGCCGGCAACAGCACCATGACTCTTCTCCAACTGGGCATTTCGTGTGTTGCGGCTTCTCATTTGTTGCTCAGTAATGATTGTACGCGACCTATATCCCATTATGCATATCCTCTGCATCGTTTTTATACTGCATTTTATATTACAATTATGACTATTACTTCGAGAATATTTGTCGGATTGCCGTAGTTTTTGTTGGCTATATTCTAAAGTATGTACTTAAAGAAAATGTAAAAACTGGAAAATCGTGTTTATTGTTTAAATCGTGACTAGATATAACTCCTTAAGTAATTTTCATTTTCTCACGAATTTTTCCATCCACTCTCCTACATTATATTCCTGACAAAATAGTCGCGAATCCCCCGTCTATCGTAAGTCGTCAAGTAGACCCTAACGCAAGTGTCTTTTCCTAACACAATAGTTTAGATTTTTCGCGACACACTTTCGAAGATTTTTATAATTGAATATTTCCGAAATTTAGAATTTTGTTATTTTTATTCGGTGATATATGTGTGGCAGTAAATTATATATAGAAAATTCTATAAGCTGTTTTCTTCTTGTATTCAGATTTTTGAAAAAAGTTATTCCAGAATTTTTCTACCAAATTTCAGCTGTGGTTATAATCTTAAGAAATGATAATTAATATATCCTCACCGCCTATGAATTGTATTCTTAAAATCCTCAAAGATATTACTAAAAAAAATGGATAGTAATCCGAATGGTTTACGAGTTAAACAGTTATATGTATTAAAAAAAACTCGGAATTTCCCGATAAAAAGCTAACTCTGAAATTTATTCACATATATAAAATTTACAAATAGCAAAAAATAAGTACAGCTCACAACATGACGAAAAAGCTGTAGCCACCTCCGACTGAGTTTACTCCTGTTTAAGACTTCGGAAATTATAATGCAAAGTATTTTCTTCAATTTCTGCGATTACGTGCGAAGTTCCTGTCGATCGTTGAAGTTTTGCTTATTATCACAAATTATTCGCCAAAATTTCAAATCCTCATTCTGACATAATACATTTTTTTCACTAATTGGATAAATTGACAACTCAATTTTTAAAGAGGAAATATATGAATACGCGATAACATTGCAACTTTTGCGTAGATGGCCCAATGATTGTTGTTGCTCTTTAAACATAAAATACCCGTGTTCCATGTTTATCTAAAACAAAGTCTAGAATAAAAAATTACAATCGTCATCCAAGGCTAGGACTAAAAAATAAACATTTTTGGAGGTGTAACACATCGTACATTTAAATCGCTTACCATATTGACATCTCGTTGAGCATATCATTAGATGGAAGGTCCGTTTCTACAACTCGATTTTGCAGAACCACAATCAATCTCTGCCTTTCCAGGTAGTCTTTTGGCATAAGATGCTCCTGGATGCCAAATTCGATGAGCCCGTCATCTCTGAACGGGTACACCATCACATCGTTCATTCGATAGACGATTTTGCCCCCTCGACCATAACGAGCGTCCTCGTAATAACAAAACAGCTCGTATTCACATGTAGCCAAATTTTTATGTTGCCCTGATAGTACTTCTATCTGAAAAAAAAAACAGAATAAACAACAAAATCAACGATATTCCACAATGTCCTCATACTTTTACCATCGCCTTATTCTTAATTTGTACATATGTGCTGCGGAAAGGTCATGTCACGGTGATTCGCCACGACTGAATCTAGGTGTCTACAATTATGCGAATTATGAGCTGCGAATGCAAAATGTTCGAAAATCTATACCCATCTTGTCTTTCTATCTTCAGACAAAGTGCACAGAAGCTAACGAAATTCTACGATATCTTAATTCCATTTTCTCTGCAATTACTTTTTTTTATTATTATTTCTTTTTCCATTACTAAGGTCAATTAATAGAGTTGCGGGACAACTTGAAAAATACACAGGATAAAACCACAACTCTAAGTAAGAACAGCTTTTTTTGTCTACACTTTATTTTTTGCAGGATAATTAAGCGCGCTACGTTGCTAAAACAATATGGCGAACGGCGATTATTACCAGCATTACGAAATGACACCAGTAACCGTTTCTGTTCACCAATAAAGCCCAATGTCTATCTCTGACAGATTTTTAACATTATTTCGGCAACGTACCGTATTCGGGTGCTATGTAAAAATTGTTGGTAACTAAAAAAGTATTCGCGAAAAAAGTGGTCCATGTTGACAGTTATCGCTGTGTCACAGGTGTTTTTTGAGTCGCATCAGTAATGTTTTAACTAATATGAAAAAATATAGTAATAGTTACGAAAAGAAGTGATAGAGAAAAAATTAATTGACGGCACAATTGAATAAAGATATCGTAGAATTTTGTTAGTTTGTGTGTGTTTTATGTAGCAGGTAAGCGAGATGAAAGAAATTTAGCGAAGGTTCTGCTTTCGCAACTCATAAATTGTATAATCGAAAACCGATAAATATGTGTGCAGCGAATGGTCGTGTCACAACCATTTTGCAACCAATGTGTACAAGAGAAAAGTAAGAATGCGCTAGAAATCTTGAGGGCATCGTAGAATATTGTTAACTTTGATGTTTATAGTTTTTTTTAGATAAAGTAGTATCCACGCAGCGTAAAAATTCAACTTGAACACGAAGAGTTTTCTTATGACAAGGAACCTCGTTATGTACGAGAGGGCATATTTGTCTGAGTTAAACGAACGATGCACGGCCGTTGCCCTCTTAACCGGCTTTGAAGTCGATGCATTCATAGAGATTTGCATCTACGCGCATCGTATACTAAGAGAGCGTAGAAAAATTGAGGCTTATATCAGCCTTGAAAAATCGAGCCATAGATAAAAACGGACAATTCGTATAAACATGTGTTCAAGAAGATTTCAAGAAAGTAAGGAATTTAAATTCTTAATGGAATTTAATTCTTAATTTCACTCCGGAACTATTCATTTTCTGATCCTGGTCTCAAGTTTTTTATTTAAAATAAAACATTTATTGTGAAACCATGTACAAAAGATAGAAAAAATCAGCTTTTTCCAATTAATGAATTGGAAAAAATTGATATTTTCTATCTTTTGTACTTTTGATGTAATTGCAATGTATCTAAACGTATATTGAATTGCAGACTTCAAAACTTCAATAAAAATTATGGATTTCTGATTGCACAAAACTGACCTGACTACTAAAAACGGTACATAGCCCCCACAAGAATTTACAACTTTTGTCTGAAAAATGTATGCCTCAAACGTCAACGTTCCAAATGAAGATATCGGATTTTTCAAAATAGAGCATTTTGTACAAACGAGGGTAGTTTGAAAGATTCGTGCGAAATCCGGTAGTTAGCAGCACTGGTGCGTAGTGACGTTATGTTTAGTTAGTAGCATCTCTTGGAGAAAAACTTTTTAAATTTTGGCCACATTTATCTATTACTCTGCATTTGGTTCGAAAGAGAATTTCGTGTGTTAATCAAACATTATTTTATGAAAGCCACATCGTCTCGGGAAACTAAAGTGAAACTCGATAAACATTATGGCAAATTGTACCTTCAATCCGGCCGGTTTGCAAGTGGTTTTTCAAATTTTCAAAGTAGCCATATGGGCACAAGTGGAGCTGAATCCTCAGGACGCCTTGTTGAGAACACTACTCTAGAAATCATTGATAAAATCCATAATATGGTGTCGGATAATAGAAGAGTGAAAGCAGCGCACGAGATCGCTAGTGCTGTGGGCATTTCGAGTGAACGGGTACATAACGTTTTGCATCGGTATTTGAGTATACGGCGATTCCTTAAAGTTGGCCGAAAGCGAAACCGTCTTCCAAGGAAGGTTTACAGCTATTTCAGTGGAGTTCACCGGACGTTAGCCGTCGTTTCGTCAGTATGGACGAAACAAGGAGATACCACTGTATGACTGAGACCAAGGAACAGTCTGAAGCATGGGTTGCCAGCGGGGAAACGCAATTGTCACGATTATTGACCAGTCTTAACTGACGAGCAGAGATAAGTGATTGATTCGATCAAAGCTCGCATCCTATTACTTCTTGCAGAAACTTGTAACTGTTTACTCTAAATCTTACAATAAATTGATTCGTAATTATACTTCCTAACTCGAGTTCTTACTTCTAATTGGCAAACATCCCGAATAAAATTCTATATCGTGCACTATTCACATTTTGCCGATATAATCACTCGGTCCGCATCCTTCCTATTCTCTAGATTAGTCTCCCACGGATCTGTTTCCGAATACGAATAAATGGCTGGGGGAAACGAAATTTCATTCAATCAAGAGAGTAATCGTGCAAGCGAATATGCATTTCTCTGAGTAGAACTAAATCTATTATTTGAAAGGGATCGACAAACCGCAGCAGCGTTGAATGAAGTTTATTAGCATAGAGGGAAACTAATATATACAAAAATTAAAAATATTTAATTTCAACCTTTAAGTAGTTTTAATTTTCGCACCAATTTTTTAAACCACTCTTGTATTCTTGGTCAGAGAAATCTCCTTAAAATCCTGACAAGATTAAAGTGTTCCAGCCTTTTTTACTAGAGTACGTTGCATATTATAAACCCATTCATATGCAGATTAATATTTGTACGGAAATAGTTGGATTCGTGTTATTAGAGCCCGGCAGATTATTAAGAGCATGCTGAAAAGAAGTACAAGATCTGACATATATCAACTTTTGTCTGTGTACATATTTTTGCTGGGGTCTCCGACAGATATACGCGGTACGAATACCTTTAGCGGTCTTCAAACATTTCTACATTACCTTATCGCTGTATTCCGTTTGCAGTTTACTAGTCGTGGACGACGCTGGCAACGCAGTCAACTCTAACATAAATTGACAAGTATGTATTACTAGTATGCATAGATTTCTTTAGAAGATGTAAGAATAATCTCTTTCGCAACAGACGCAAAGCACGTTCCAAGAGCGATAGTTGAAGCGAAAAGGTGTGGTAAATTGTTATCAACTGTTATATATGTCTTATTTAACGAATAAAAATATCCTTGTTGAACCATTGTTGAAAGAGTAAATTATTAACCCACAAGGTGGCTACACTAAAACTGGTGACCACGACGGGAATGCGACAAATAATGAAAAGATGCGTAGCTAACCTCAAACACGTGCCACGATGTCCGAACAACACGTGCTTGCGACGGCAGTGATATAGAACATCTCAGTGCAATTATGAAAAGAGCTGCTGTTAACAACCACCAGAACGGTGTATTTGCAAGCAATAAATTGCAACTGTCACTGTTCTTGTACGAGAACCCGAAACTATGTTTCCTGGTGATTAGATTAAAATTCACCGACGACCAGGTAACAAGTTACTCACTAAAATATACTGAGGTTTTCTATAAGCCTTGCATTATAGAAAACCTTTATATTACTTGAAACTTCAATTACAATTTTTTCTTGGAAAGTTATTCGTTTTTGTGAAAAAATAAATAAATTGAAAAAAAAATGAAAAGCCAAAAAAGAAAAGTTTCCGGAACGGCGGGACTCGAACCCACGACCCTTGCATTAAGAATCCGAACTCTTGCTGCTCGGCCAACTACTACTTGGAAGTTATTCTAACATATAAAACTTATGTATGCCCGATCCGCGACAAAAATGTTTATAACTAACTAACGCTTGGCCATCTCTAGCTCCCACTCACGTCAGTTTCATTTCTACTCAAGCCCTATATGTACTGTGAATCCGAATGAAATCGGGGACGCGGACTTCATACGGTCCACTTATCAGCCATCGAATGCAGACTTGTGTAGTCGTGTAACACGTGTCTTCTGGTATCTGTCGCATGTTAACGTACTAGTATAACCCGAAGTGTTTACTTTCTGCTCACGTCACCGCACTACGTAATTTTTTCTTCTTTTATGCGGTTGCAGTTTTCTTCTTGCTGTCTCTTCCCTCTTAATACACCATCATAATATTTTAGAGCCGTGGTGCGAGTCTCACACGGAATTCGCTTGTGTTCTGATTGTCTTGAAACTAATCGGTAACGCAAATATGGTGCAGTGCGTACCGTACATCATTCCATTTTTTAATTTCGCGCACGAATCTATCCTTGCAGTACAAATTTAGTTTGGATTTTCATACTATTTTCGTTATTTAGGCGGATTTTAGCGTACGCATTTGGTTCGATGCCGCTATGCTATCGCTAGCATATCCGTACACCACAATAATGTTGTTGACGATTTCCGATTCCGTCCCGACGAAAATTAGTATCAGTATTGCATGGTTCTCCACATGATGTGGGGTAGTTTACGTTACTTCCTTCCTTAATCGGTCATGGACGCTTCATTGATCCTTAGGAGCAGTATATTGACGCAACTATTCTCGGAGAGTTGTTCAGTACCATTTACAACACTAGATATATCCCTGAAGATTGGTTCAGATCTATCTTTATTACTCTTCCCAAAGTGTCTACAGCGAAGAGGTGTAACGAATACCAAACTATATCACTAATGTACCACATTCGGAAAGTGTTTTTAAAAATTATCCATAATATAACGTACAAGAAATGCGAGAATAGCATTTCAGACTCGTAGTTCGGTTTCAAAAGTGGAGTGGGAATTAGGGACGCATGGTTTAGGTACCAAATCCTTATCCTGCATTGCTGCGACATGAAGCAGATAGTTTTCGTATGCTTCATCGATTATGGCATGATCAAGTATGGCACGCATCAACGGTAAAGTCATCAACAACATCCGCTACGCCGACAACACGGATTTAATCGTACCCACTATAAAATATCTACAGGGGCTATTAGACAAAGTTCAGTCTGCAAGCGCTGCCAATGGCCTGAACATTAATAGCAAGAAAACCAAATTTATGGCTATTGCCAAAGACCGTCCCGCCAACATTAGCTTGCTCTGTGGCGCCCAAAGATTAGAAAGAGTAGGTAAATACGAGTATCTTGGTTGCTTCGTCAATGATGACGGGGATCATAGCTTAGATGTAAGGTGCCACATTGAACAAGCTCGGAATGCTTTCTATAAAATGCTGCTCTGCAACAGGAGTATTAACATCAGACTTCATGCTTGCTTAGCACGCGACTCCCTATTCTCCGTTATTCTGTACGGCGTTGAACCGTGGATATGGATGCCATGTGCAGAAAAGTTGAAGCGTTTAAGATGTGGGTGTATAGAAGTATGTTAAAGATATCCTGGAGAGACAAAGTAAAGAACGAAATGATGGTGCAGAGGATGCATACACAAGTAGAGGTATTGCGGGCAGTAACAACTAGAAAGTTGGAATATCTCGGGCATGAGAGATATTCCAACTTTATGAGAAATTCGAAGTACGAGTTGTTACAGTTAATTATTCAGGGCAAGATACAAAGCAAACGCAGTGTTCGTAGGAGAAGAACTTCCTGGCTAAAAAACCTATGCCAGTGGTGCAATAAAAGCACCGTTCACTGTTCGAATCTGCAGTGTCAAAGGTTCAGTCGCCCTGATGATCACCGACCTTGATTAGAAGATGATACCTCAAGAGATTGATTTCATGATAGATGTAGGTTTACCTTCAAATATTATATGTAACACTGATCATGAGCGCACGCATTATTCGAACACAACCCAGTCGATTTAGTTTACATAGAATCGAGAATAATACAATGTTTGGCAATAATGATTTATCTATTCGATGATTAATTTGTAACCGGTAAAGTAGATGTATTCCCTTCCCTCTTGACCCTTGAACGAGGGGCTATCGAACCTCCTTAACTCAGACTTAACGTCTTAAGGACTTACGTGGGAATAAAAATTCAAAAAAATTCATTTAAAAAATATTAAGTTATCTAATAGTACAACATGTCAAGAATAATTTCCCAAATTTTTTAGTCAATCAAAACTCTAGGAGAGAGCTTTTCACATTACGAAAAGTGCTCGAGCGGCGGACTCGTGGTGCGCTTGGCAGCATTCTTCAGCTACAAATGCTCTGTGATCATTCAAGCACGATTACGGTCCATTGCCGAGTGATGTTTTATCAGCTATCATCCCATTTATGAAGAGCTTAGAAAAAATGGGATTTTAGAGCGGTGTGAGATGGCTTCACGCGAAATAATAAAAAGAGTTTGAACCAGCTCATTTGGTAAATCACCCCAATATGGTAAATCGCTTCATTATTCGCTGCCTGCACTTTCAACGAAAGAATTTCAGCTCTCTTAATTTTGTTGCACGGTATGGATATCAAACTTATTGTTAGCCGAAATAGTCACAAAAAGAGCTGAGGCTGGGACCCAAGACGCAAGAATTCGTCTGAGGCAAGAGCAAAAGGATGTTTTGGACATTGCAGCTGCAGCAGGATCTTTGATTTATGGGCTGGAACCGACGATTCCATGTAAGTTTAAAAATATATTCTCTGTTGTATTCTTACTTAAAACTTTAAGCTTTTCTCTCAAAATTGTATTTTTGAAGTCGATGGACACGATTTCTCAAAAACTAATGCACCGATCCCGTTGAAATTTTGCACACTTTTTCTAGATAAAATTCATTAGTGATTGAACGAAGGATATTTTTCTGTCATTACAATTTATTTTACAAGGCATTGGTCTAGAGTTTACCGAAAATCGTACTGTTTTGTCAAACAACTGTGCCAAAAATTCAAATTTTAATTTTTGTTGTCCTTCGTTCCATCACGAACTATACTCACCTACTAACAGAAAATATTTGGTATTTTCATTTCAGATAAAGTTATCGTCACCACTGTAATGATATTTTTTTGCAAGGGATGTCCGAAAACCAGTTCTCAGCCACTGAATTTTCAAAATTTCCGGATGAACATTTTATCAAATATTGTTCAAATGTTGTTCTTTTATATGCTCAAAGTTTGAACAAATATTTGTTTTATTATATTTTTAACAAATTGAGAAGCATGTGTTTTGCCCTTAAAACCCCATATAAGCCCTTAAGCCAGCACAGGTATTCTAAAGCATTTTGTTTATTTGGTTTCAAAATTAGAACGCTATTTGCGAGATTCAAACAGACTATATGTATTCCTTAACTAGATGTTTTATAGGTCAATTAATGTATTTAATTATTATATTGAATTATATTTTATTATAATAATTAACGTTATTTTGTACATGCTATTAACCGCTTTCTCATCTTTGATCACCAAACTGTTGACTGTGGTTGCTGCTACAGCGACATTTCATGGATTCGGAACGTGCATTTCCCATGGTCATAATTCTCGATCTTATCTCGATTCTCAATACGTCGACACGATCTAATGTCCATCAAAACCCACTGAGAACAAGCAAGATTAAGCTTTCTTCCCGTTTTCTTCGTTTCGTATATACTGCCATCGCTCAGCCCGAGCACCTCCATTCAGTCCTAGAGTATAAAAAACAAATACCAAGTTAATCATAAAAAATATATATAATTGATCAATTGTAATGTTTGGTAGAGAGACGCAATAACAATTTAAAAAACGAGGAGAAAATATAAGATCAGAAAAAATAACAAAACGATACAAAAAAACAATTATAGAGCAATACGTTAATATTATGATGATGATGATGATGATTATTATTATTATTATTATTATTATTCTTAATTACGTTGTGTTTTTATAAACATAAAAAAATTGAACGAAAAATAATTTATTTAAACAAATAAACTTTCGAAGAAGTTACATAGATATAATGGGTGCACATTAAACCAAAAAGATTAATATATAGCGGTTTGCAATTGGAACCATTCTTGAAAAACATCATACAAAATAAAGTATTATAAAAAATGAGTTTTTAAAAAGAATAATACTTACTCTCAACGGTTCTTCAGGGACCGGATCCTCCAATTCTGAATGGTCCAATAACACCTCGGCGTTCATCTCCCCGTCTGGTATGTGATCGCTCTATAAATTATAAAGAATATTATAACAGTAAATCATCATATATACTCTCATAATACCATGAATATTTCAAGAATATGAAATTGTTTCAAGACCATACTCACAGCACGTCGTTCAGTTGTTGTTTTTGAGGCATAGAATGAAAAATATATCACTGGCTTCACACGCTACATAATTTGCGTATCGCGTAATTTGGACTAACCGATTATAGACAATAGCACATTTTCCGCTGAACGGAATTGAGAAATTAAGATCGACTACGGAAGCTACGCGATACGCAAATTACGTGTTGTGTCAGTTCAACTTTGTATTTCTCATTATAGCGTTCAAAAACACCGGCAGAACTTTACATTAAAAGTATGGTCCTAATAAAAATTTGATTTTCTTGGAAGATTCGTCCTATTATCAGATCGTATATGATCATTTTGAGGTATAACATTATTTTTAATTTGTATATAACGACAACATACGATAGAAGAAGATAGACGAGGATTCAGTGCTAGATCAGCAGAACGAAGTTTCCACGTACTCAATGTACATTTATTTATTTATTATTTTCATCTGTATTTATTTTAACATCATTTCTTCAGTCTTTCATTTGATAACATTTTCACCGCTTAACTGCCACATACCAATGTTTTGGCGATGTTTGTTCCTATATACAACGCTCTTGAGAGATTGTTTGACAAAATAGAATCTTTGTGCTACAGTTTCTCTTTAATAAAATTTGTCTAAGTCAATAATAATTCTTTTTTTTACGAAGCGATAGTTGAGGGATATAAGAATAGCGAAAAAATTATCGCAGTATAGACGCTGGTTTTAAAAAAGATACTGATTTGTTTATAGGTTGTTATGGAAAAAGTAATTATCCGCCAGCAATCTGCTTTCAAGGGTAAAAATGTGATCATATTTCCTAAATACCCTGAAATTCTGAAGCCCAAAAGGTATTATTTATGTTAAATATAATGACATGTTTATTCTACTCAAACATGCGCAATGTTTATTTTACCTCCTAGTGAGAAATTTTACCGCGAACAATTTTTCATATACTATTTTTTCTCTAAATCTATTATATAATGAGATAATTAAGAAAATCTCAAGAAATGTCATGTTTTTGCAGTTGTCGACTTTCAGCTCGGTTGCTCAACAATTTCGTGCGAACGCACCCCTTCACTAAAAATCAAAGTTGTCGCGGACAAAATTCAAATCTGTTAATTTTAGATCCACTGGCACTAGACTAGTACAAGTTGGAGCGAAGCAGACTAGATTCATATACGTATAAATTCCGGCAGCGATAAATACGCTGTCCTAAAGACGTGGGGTTTTTCAGATCAACACCAATCAGGGTAAGACCGGGGTAGATGGCCATAGTTTTTTAAAAGTTGTGTCAACACAAAAATAAGATTCTAAACTTCTTTTAGTGTATGATCAAACTTTAAACATTTGTATTTAAAATAATTCACAAAAATATACCAAATTATTGCGAGATCAACCTTAAAACTACATTTCTTTTTAAAATCCTCTTTTGGCCTATGCGTTCGCTTGCAATCCCCTTTTCTTCGTCTGGCCGCATTTAGAACACATATTCAAATTCAGTACAATTTTCGTATACCCAGAGCTGACATACAATACATTGAAACCAGTCTTCGATGAGACTGGTCACGTAATAATTTTCTTCACAACCAACGCAGATATCTTCTTTGGGCATATTCTCATCTGATAAATCACACAATACAGGTACTTCGTCTTCACTACTCAAGGTCGACATATGGCCATCACATCCTAACTCAAGGTGGCCATCTCTCCTAATATTTCGAGTGGGATGACCACACGTAAAAACAAACATAGAAATACAGAGCATGTAAAGTTTTGAGGTTATGAAAAAGCCGTGTTCGTGCACTGTTGAAAAATGCAAAAATAGGATTTTTGTCTTCAAAATTTTATCACCACGACATAGAATATCAGCCCTCAAGAAAGTATTAGCAGTAGGCAAAACAATTAGTTAAGATTTTAGTTACTTTTTCATTTGTTTTCGGTGGAGTTTTTGACGTCCACTTGCACCTACACCCAGCGTGAAGCAAACTAAGCCAAAACAAGCCATATTTATTAAGTACTCTCTGAAATATTGTAATTGGCCATCTCTCCCGTATGGCCATCACCCCCGGACTTACCCTAGGTTCATCCACGTGTCCACTCAGCACGAGAAATTACTTTTGATGAAAAAATTAATTATCTCTGTCAGTTAAAAAAATTATTGAAAAATAATTTGTTAAATAAATAGTACCAAATAATTTTGTTTATGTTGTAAATAATTTTATTATAAAATATAGTCCTTTTGTGACAACTTGTATTTAAACATTTTTTGTATTCCACTTAAAGGAAAAAAGGTTATGCAATTATCGATTAAAAGGTCGAAAAATTTTCCATTATTCAGAACTTGAAAAATTTTGCAATTAAAACAAAAATACTTGACACCATATATTATCTCGTCAGGAACTAATGATATACAAAATTTGACTAACCACGGGGTCTCGAACACGTGACCCTCGCATTACGAATCCCAATTCTTGTTGATGAGCCAACCACTGCTTTGAAGTTATGCTAACATAAAAACCTTATGTACGAACGATGTGAGACAAAAATGTTAGTAAGTAACTAATGATTGGCGATCTGGAGCTCCCACTTGCATCACTTTCATTTCTAGTCAAGCCCTATATAGACTGTGAATCCGGACGAAATCGGCGACTCAACGTAGAAAAGATCCCCTTGTTAGTCAAATTAAATGCACGACAATCGGTAATAATTTTGAATATAATAAAAAGGAAGTATGCTCCGAGCTTTTTCAATACTTTCAGAATAGCGAAAGGTTCGAACTCATAGTTCGTATATTTTTGTTCGACTATGGTCGTATTTTACTAGCGTAAGATATCGGCTGCATTGAACCGTCGCCGTTGCTACGTCGCAATAATATCGCACCGTACTCATGTATCAACGCATAGGTATGCAGCTCGGTCGCTGCGCTGACTCTATCAGGTTCAATACGGACTTATTAACTACAATTAGCTTTAATCGGTCGAATACGTATTTTATTCTCGTGTCGAATTTTAACTTCGTATCGACTTTCAACAATTCGGTTAGAGATCGTGCGATAATATGTAGAATATCCCAGTATAAATTTTCTGAAATGCCCAGTCAAACCTAGGAACAACTGAACTTGACGAATATTCGTGGAAATTGGAAACATTTTTACGGTATCAGTCTTATGTTCTGAAGATCTAACGGATCCGTCTCCGATTACGTGGCCCAAATATTCCACTTCAGTTTGCGATAGATTGCACTACTTTCATTGATTAAATGAAGTGCTTTGGCCAATTTTAGACTGCTTTTAAATACGCGTTTAAGATTTTTCAATCCCATTTCATAGTCGGCCAAGGGCACTATTCAGGCGTCTGTAGGGGAAGGTGGGGCGGCTTCATACAGGTTTTATATTTCAGCTTGTGGACTCCCCTGGAGTATTAATATCTATTTCGTTTTATTAAAACTCGATAGTCTAACTATCTCTCTTTATAATCAAAACATAAAACATCCAAAAATTCACTTGCACAGGTTGCTATAACACTTTTTAAAAAACTAGAAAACATATGAATGTACCCCACATGCGGGGCACCTTTATACAGGCCATGGGGCACGTTCATACATGAAGGTGCAAATTCCTACAGTATAATAAAAAAATACATAAGTAATACTCCAAATGGTTATTTATTTATCAAATACAACGTTTATAAAAAAGCAAAAATAGTCCTTACGCACCATCATCAAAGAAAATATAAAATTTTTAAATCAAGAATTGTTGCGGACATCCACTCGTACTATATTTTCACATATGATCCAAAATTTTGACCAAAAAATAAAGCATAAATAAGATTAAAGAACTAACGAGCTTATCAACGCCCGATATGACGTGTAAGGTGGTGCTCTAACTTTAAAACAAATACTTTTTCGATTTTTTAACTTCCCTGAACATACACTAATAAGAGAATAACACAAACATAGTTATTTTTATAGAAAATTACCCATCGAAGGCACTTAAGTTAGTTCTTAACAGTCTTTCTGATCAGCTACTTCACTATCTTAATAAATAATACTTAACACAATTGTTACTTTCAATAATTGTCAGTTTAGGAAAAATATCACAAATAATATGAATAATCATAAACATTAAAAACTAATTAGCTTGAAGAGAAATGTTATAGCGGCTTAGACTTATGTCTGTTTCACTGCCACTACAAACTACGAGGATTTTTCTCTTAGTTATCGCTTTGATTTTAGTTTTCTTATGTTTTTTGGTTTTGTAGAATCTTCATTTATTAAACTCAAAGTATGTTTTATCTCTCTGACTCTACTTTTTCGTTCTTTTTCTAGTCTTTTCATCTCTCTGCTGTTTTATATTTCTTCAAGTCTATTTTTTCCAGGCGTGTCAGTGTAAATTCTAGATTCAGCAGAGGCCTTACCATTTATTTGGCCAATCTGCTTTTGAGATTTGTCAGCTAAGATTTGGGTGTGCTCAGTACAGTTGAGATGCCAGATTCGTCGAAGTTAAAAGTCCAATTGGAAGTAAAATTGTTTCTGCCACATATAATCTCACGGTTCTGAAAGAAATCATTCACCCCTGTTTTGTCGAAACCGAATGATCTGGCAGCACTAGTGTTTTCAGGTTTTCATAAACTTAAATTTGTATGACGTTTGCGGAAACTTGGTAGCCAATCTACTGCCGGCATTTTGTGTTTGTCCCAACTTGAAGGATATTTAATCTCATTAGCCTTAGCAAATTCAGATGCGCATCTTCAAACTTGAATGCATGTCAGTCCGTAGTGCATCTTAGAACTACCTACAATATATTTATTTAAAAGATCCTTTCTTCGGTTGTGAAAACTTTATATGATGCAAATTTAGATCGGAAAGCACGATTCTTGCTACCAGATTCTTGTGTTTTACGTATTTTTGTGATACGGCTTTTTAGTGTTTGTGCGTTAACTTCGTATTTGGCTGCTGATTTCTGAAAAGATAGTTTGTTTTCCAGAACATCGGTGATAGCTAATGACATTGCCTCTTCATCAACCTCCCCACTTCTCGTTCCCATTCTCTTTTAATTCCTAACCATAATCGTTCTGCGAAACAAAAATGTAATATTGCTACAATGTTGAAAACTAAAACAAAATAAAAACACAAGCACAAGGGGCACATTTATACTGCACGAATGTGCCCCATCACAAGAAAATGAGAACAAAATATTTCTAAACAGAATCAACCACATGTAGGAAGATTTATAAGTCAATTTATAAACTTAACCTTATGACCTTTGAAATAAAACAATGACTATTAATGTAAAGAACAGTAATTAGTAGCAAGCGAAGCCAAGGTAAAGTCGACTTATTCATCTAAGAACTTTTCTAGAAGAATTATAGGGTTGGGACAATGTTCGGTTGCTCTGTTTATTTTGGTAGAAGCCAAAATATTCTTTATTTGGATATCGGCCTCAACGTCTCATAATAAGCATAACCTTCCTTGTACATCATTGAACGTGGATCCATTATTTCCAACGTAGAACGTTAAATATCTGTAAACGGACGGAGAAAGGATCCAGACACTAACCACGGGAGATAAACATTTTTTAATTTTATATTCTTAAGAAACGATGATCGGAACAACATTCGCAAAACACCAGCAGGGAAGTAGAAGCGGCGGTATAACACCCAACATTCGCAAACTCGGATTGATTCATGGAATCGTTGCGGAGTGAACTGAGTGAAAAGAAGCAAGACTTGCAGTTAATGAATGAACGCGGAACTATCGCCGACTGTCTTGGCGTGTCTTCCCGTGTCTCTATAGTTACTGTCCTAAAATCTAAAGATATCGTTCTATAGACTGAAGGTGAACATCGGTGGCACATATAATGGAGAGCGAATACACGAGAGGGAGCGAGAGAAATACAGTAGGTACAGAATTAGGCAGTTAGAACGTTACGTTGTGGGTCCCAAGAGAATTTTGAACGCGGAAGAAACGCCGCAGCGAATTATGCGCCTTGATGGGAGGCGTTGACCCCCGACTTTTGCAATTGCTATACTACCTTCAACATTAACGAATATCGTTGGACTAAGAAGCAAATGTGAATGAACGATAGCGACAGACTAGCTCACTATAGAACACGTGCACACAACTAAGCGAATAGGCCGATCTCTCTTGCTTTCACTATATACGCATCCATCTCCGTTACCCTGTCACGAAGAGTTGTCTATGTCGCGAATAAATTAGGCGCCCCTTTTGACCTAGTTGCATAATTGAAGTACCCCTGGGTGATACTCTCGTCGGGGCCCACATACATGGTAAGAGTGAGCCATAGAGAGAAAGAGTCGCATGCGGCTCATCTATTTGGGCATGGACGATGAAATTAATTATGTACTGGCCTTCCAGTCATATACAAGATCATTTAAATGGTATGTAAATCGTAAATGGAAATATGATTTCTCCAGTATTCCCATTAACAAGTAACATATGTAATTGATTCAATGAATATAGAAGTAGAAACGTTAATTAATTAAAGTGAAATTAACAGAGAATCGGATGCATAAATTTATCTAAATACCACATATATTCATTGTAAGAGCGTAAAAATTTGAAAATTCAACGCAGTTTAAAATTGATCACGTTCTTAACATCATCATTTTGGGAAAGTTATTAATAATTGAGTTATTTACGGATCGCGATCGCACGTTGTGGGATATCTGAAATTATCAAAATGTGCGTAGTTTTTCCATTAGCAGGTGATTTTCGCACAGATGGTGATGTATCGATCGCACGTATAAGACATTTTACCATCTGAAAATTTGGCGAAGAATCCAAAGTCATGAGGAGCATGCTAATTTATTTAGCATTTAATAATACTGTGGGAACGTATGGTAGATTGTATTGCCAAAAAACTTTCAACGGATTGAGGACTTACCGTAGAAAAGAATTTTTTTGTCCGGTATCCATAATAATCCTAAATGTGATGAATGCCTCAGAGAATTGGTCTGTTCTGCGAAACCTATTTGTCAATCAAATTAATAACACATTATTAAACGCAATCCGTGGAACATACTCGAAGCTGCCAATCCTTCGATACACTTGAAAAAATAATGAAAAATAGTTCGCTTTCATTCCGAATTTCTCAACTCCCTTGAGCCCCGTAAAATCCACTACATCGGTTGACGCTTATAATTGGGAGGTTACTCATTACACTTACTCGGAATCTGGATTCCCCAAAACTATACAGTAAAACCTCCATGATAGTTGAAAGCGCTTATCAAATATAACTGGAGCGATTATTTAAACCGATTGTGTTAACGGATAAGATATGTATATATCGAAACCTACCCTCATTCCGAATACCATGTATTTTTCGTTTAAGATAGTGCAGCTTCGAATAAAAATGGCTTGAGTCATGTCAATTAATGAATTTCAAAGTGAATTATTAAGAAATTGGTCGGAATTTGACAAATTTACGTTCGGGACATGAATAACTTTATATCGGGAGTTCTATAGGGGGCAACAAACGCAATGGTATATTTTCATATTAAATAGCAAAAGAGAATATATTGTTTTTCCAACTGCATTATTACATATTATATATAGTATACTTTATTATATTGTCCATATTGTATTGTATTGTATACTATATTGTATTCACAACTTTTAAGACCTTAATTCAGAGCTTTATACGATTCAACCTGACTTGTATACACTAAATAATTATGAACACGTTGAATGCTATATCGGTTACCGGTGATCGTCACTATATTTTCCGTTTCGACCACGTCGGTCACCGATGATTGACAGTATACGTTTCGTTCAGACAGCGTTGGATATCGTAGGCTGAACAATGAGGAAAGCCCAACAGTTTTGGCACTCAATCTGTTAAGCGTGACATTATCTCTTGATCCCTCTCAAATTTGTCTGCAGGCGACTTGTACTCGCCTATTATACCGAGAGGATACAAAGGCACACAAAAAACTGTGAAAACGGTATACTAATACGGTAATATAACGGTAATATAATAGACACTTAGGAAGTTTGACGTTCCTATATGAAATCGCCAATCTCTGGAAGACGGAAACTCCGTAGACTTGATTGTTTCAATGGCACTGGATTTGCAGTTGCTTAACTGCGATTTTCTATAGGTAGTAGATTGAGTTGATCGCAGTCATACTTTAAGTCTGCGCACCGCATGACGACAATGCCCCAAATAGTCCCAGAGCTTCTCTTACCATACTACCAAGCTAACCGATATTCACTGCATAATGGCGTTTACCGCTTAGATCGAAGTACTTTAAATCAAGCGCTCAGTTCGAATCACACAAAATCTCGATTACTCTGCAACAAGTGCTTGGAGTAATTTTGTAATTTCTGTAAAGTGCATAAGTCGTTTCATTCCTCCCCAGTCAGGGATACTACGACATATGTGGCCGCAACTCTTGTTCTCTAATTATTACTATACTATATAAATATATTGCTATTTCGTACTATTGTAGGAAACACTATTTGGTTATAAGCGCGTATGGACGACTTATATAATGAGCATGAATGAGTGCCGCGACCGTTCGATTAGAACAAAGAGTCACTTGACGAAAGGTATTGAGAAGTTTCGGCGGTTTCGGTAGGGGAAGTAATCGATGGTTGACAAAAGTCATATGTATTTCATTCGACTAACAATAAATATATTAACCATTATTCTTCATCTTTATATCTATCTTCATTTCCTAAAGATTTCTACGCCCAATCTACAAGATTAATATACATCTTCTCATTCGTTTAGTTTTAATTTTTTTTTCCTAAACGTATCGGGAACCCACCCACAGGCTTTGATTTCGTAATGTATTTCCACAAACCTTTTACAATTACCATTCCATGACCCTTGAGCCTACAAATGATTGTAAATGGTTGACTACGGAATTCAATTGACATAATTTTCACATCTTTCTAGGCCATTGTTATTAGTTTACACTCCAAGTTATGCCTAGTTAATAAGCATTTTTGTAATCAACAATTGTAACAATAAAACTTTAAAAAAATAGATCTTCTGATATGTGTGCCGAAAAGAACGTTTGTTGACACATTGTGTACGGGCGATTTTTTCATCAATCCACCTGTTAAAGCGGAAAATTGTTCAGGTTCGTGCACGACAACGCGTGCTGTACAACTCGTTTAAGTGTCTCCTGCTCTCTTGATTTTGCAAAAAAAAAACATTTCCTACAACAACGCTTCCTAAATAAATGAGAAACAGAACAATTAAAAATTGTCATAAACGTTTACATATATGTACCCAATGTATTTCGAAGAATATTCGATCACTTTCAAAGAATGGGAAATAAAAACAAACATACATGTGAGGATTACTGAAATTCAAATGCAAATTGAACGATAAATACGTTTTCATTGAAATTTAAATAATCAAAGAACGACCTAAAATATATATATATAAACGGTATCCCGCTTTTATTTCTCAATGGAAATAAGTCGAGGTGAGATCATATGAATACAAATTTCCCATAAAAGTTTCATGGTTTCCAGAGATACGCACGATGGTCATATTTCTGAGATTTGTTCTACCGAGGCATTGACATTACCTAAAGATCATTCCGGTTTCTTAAATACGAACCGATAATTTCTCTTCCGTCACATTGTAGGCGAAATCAAGACTACAATCAAGAATACAAACAACGAAAAAACACATGTTTCTGGCCTCGAAAGGGACTATGGCACTTTGAATTTTTGAAAATGTGCCACGGAAATCCTACTCCCTTCATTAGCATTACCCAATCTCCAATGGCTACCCGAGTCGAAATTTCGACTGCTCCTTTCAACCTCCTAGACTCCATTTCCTTTCTAGCGCTTAAGCCACCACCCTGCCCTCAATGCCAACGCGCCTTCCACCTCGAATCTGGTGTCCTCATAGACCCTCCACAACCTGCCCTCGATCCCAAGTTCCAAAATCGGAACCTCGATCTAAATGTTTCCTCGAGTAATTGTCGCGCTGGCACCACCGCCAAAGTCCGACAGATGGCTACGATTCGCGCGGACGGTGTCGTGACATATTTGTATATAGCCGAGGGAATTGCTCTAAAATGGAGCCGCGAGTCGGCAAAAATGCCGACGATGCTTTTGTAATGTCCTTAAAGGTACTGGCACACATGCTCAAAAAAGGCATGCTTGTAAGCATGCTTAAAATTAGTATGCCCCGCCGTTCACATTTGCCATTAAGAAGCAGTAAGAAGCATGCTAGTTTTAATCTATCCTAGCTCGAATCTATATCTATCTAGCGAATATACACCAGCATGCTCGTAAGCAAACGTGTTCACACGCGCTTAAAGCACGCCCCTTCCACCCGCGCTGCAAGTAGCATGCCCGAAAATCAAACAACTGTTGATTCTTGAACATACTCGTAATAACCATGCTCATTATTAGCAACGTTTCGACACACATGCTACTAAGTAGCAATTGCTCAGTAATGACATGCTTTCGTGCTACTAATACACATGTGTGCCAGTACCTTTGAGGGTCTCTAGTCGTGTGAGAAATTTGAGTACCCTATTCCTCCCACACACGCTGCACAATACATGTATGTATTGTGCAGCTATAATATATAGGGGCATTCTGAACTGGGTATATCTGTATTTACTCTAGATGTATGAATGCATTGTTTAGCTATATATAGGACCATACCGAAAAGAGTATAGCAGGAAAAATAACGATATAATCTGTAAATAGTTTCTCGATGGTGGCGCGCCTGCAGTAGCCTTAAAGGAGGAGTCTGGGTGGTTTGGACGAGCGCGTGGAGGAGGTTCCCCGGGTGGTTGTGGGGAGTCCTCGAGACCCTCCACAACCTTTCGCAGACTCCAAATATAAACTTTCTGCCATTTCGGAGGGTTAGCAGAGGAGTCCATATATATAGTCTAGCATACGTTGGAACCCCACGTGGACGCTCACTACTCGGCTTGATTCGGCGCATTCTCGAAGTGCCCGAAAATTTCGACTCGGGTAATCAGCAATGAACGAGGAGCCCTTCAATACCATAACAGGGACATACTGCGCTCGAAAATGCGAACATGCAACCTCCGCGTGGTACACCATGGGGAATGCTAATTCAGGCCAGTCAATTGTCAACGACACATTTTGGGTGCGAATGTGGTTTTAGGTTATATTTTACGCCGTCCTTCACCCCTCGCCATCAAGGGACGTGTCCAGATACTGACATCCTTTTTAAACATTTTACGACCGATATCTACGTCGTTTTTAAAGGTGAGAACATTTTTTGGGTGTATACGACTTGATCCCGCCTACGTGATGAAGGAAAAATTATCGGTTCCCATTTAACAAACCAATTATGATCTTCACGTGACTTCAACACCTCGACTGAAAAAAGCACCTGATATGATCGTCGTGCCGCCCCCCCCCCGGCCCGCGAAACTATAAGTACAATTTCTATGGGAAATCTGTTTTTTATGATTTCATTTTGGCGACTTGTTGGCATCGATAAATAACAACGGGACAGCCTGTATATATTATATATATATATAGACTGTGTCATTTTTGGGCAACTTTTTTTCATCCTGGGACAAGGCTTTAAACTTGCGGGAAGGTAAATCAATAAGCCTGTCCAAATTTGAGCTCTTAATATTAATATTTAGAGGTCTCGAAAAATACATCTCTATTTCCCATTTAAATAGCACAGGCAAAATGTTTTTTTTTGTTTGGAACTTTATACCACGGACATGGCATATTGTACAAACAAGCTGCATATTTTTATAGAGAATTGAATGCTCTATAAAAAAGATCTCTTATACGTGTTTTGATAACCTTAGCCATTCAAATGATATTCGAGTTCAAAGTTCAAAATGTATGAAAATTCATCGTTTTTTAAATATTACAGCGAAACTATTGACTCTATTCAAAAACATCATATAACTTTTTTGTATATTATCAAATTATTGAGTTACGACTCACCGATCGTAACTATTCTAAGCGTCGAAATGCATTAAGGGCACTAAGCATTTTCTAAAAAATGTTTTTTTTGCATTTTCTAAATATGTCAAACGTATTCCCTGAAAATTTTAGACACCTCGGGGCATTATTCATGAAGATATACAACTTTGACCGCAGGCGCGTCCAGTAGGTAAAAGTAGGTAGCGGTAGCTGCGCTCTCGACGCAAACTTTCAACGCATTTTTCTCGAAAGCACGTTTTCAAAGTCGGTGATCACTGTAATTCAAAAACCACTCGACGGATTATAATATAATTTATACAGCTTATTTAAAACATAAAAACCTACTGCCTGATCGAATGATTTTTTTTATTATTAAAACTTATATTTTTTATAGACAATAAACTAGTGCTTTTTTCCGTAAAACCCCGCGAGTAACGTATCATATGCCGCCATTTTGTTGATTTAAAAAAAAACTTCAATCAGGCCCTAGATTAACTATTAAACTAAAGATTTGATTTTCTTTCATTAAGTGTAGATGAACCAGTAAAGAGTTATGATGGTCACCGCAAATCATGACTTGTGGAACGGGGTCCAATAAATATGACGATAACTTGGTCCACAGTACATTTTTTTATTTTTATTTTTGTCAAATAGAGTTAAAACATAAATTAATAACTTTATGTTATTTGTTTTATCAAATAAGTTAAACTACTGTAAACAAAAATATTGGAAATACTCATTTTTTCACGTCGCTGAATAAGCCTAACCCCTTAATTAGGAAAGTCCCGATAAGAGGATGCTTAAAAAGGATGAAGTCATCAAAACGGAAATTAAAATGTGTTTATTTCCTAGAAACATTTTCATTATTACGGCCTTTACAGTATTTTTAGTGCAAGAATGACTGTTCTTCATTTTTATGGAAAATGTGATTGGCCGATACTTAACTTACATCCAACCGAATAGTTCAACGATGTTATTCGCAAGCGTTAGTAGGTAAAATTATTTCGAGACTCTTGATTTACTTAAGCATTCAATTACTACTCTGAAACGAAATTTCATTTCGTATAATTGACGAAACGAAATTTCATTCGTATAATTTCGTATAATTGACACAAAAATGAAGTAACAAATAAATAATAATACAGCAATGGTGACATTGAGATTACCTTTCGCTCCAAAAGATTGAAGTAAATATTACCATTATTAGTAAGTAACTCTTAATTATATTATATTATATTATTCTAGGACGGTGATAATTAGCCACCACCCGCACGCTTCATAAACTTTTCGACGCAAGCTTTTACGAGGTTAGGTGTGGCAATAGCGAACGCATAACGCCCATATATCTGCGCTGCCAGCAGTCGGGAGTTAAAAACGGCTCATCAGGAGGCAATGCAATCGATTTATCCAAATATCGGATAGCCTACGTTACCATATTTGCGACAAACAAAATAAAAAAGGGTCGATACACCTGAACGATAACAAAATCTCGTTGAAGGAAATAAGCAAGATTTCGAACCTTGAAGTTATTCGGTGGTTAAAATCTCCGAAAGCACGGGTCAACAAAAATCATATGCAATTACCAAAGTTTTACGAACCCGAAACGATCAGGGTCGCTGAAAGAAAAAACCAGCGCGAATCCTCTCTGATATACCTATGTACATGCGCACGCAACATCTATCGCTATGCGTATTAGTCCATCTGGCCGGCCTCGCCCATTAAAAACGGCCGACTGCAATTACGTTTAAAAATAGCAAGAGTTAAAAGAGGGGCACAGAGTGGATGGGGGAAGGGGGAGGGGGCAGTCGCATTTGCCCACTCGGTTGCATCACACACGAAGCAACGGGAACGAATCGGATGTACGGTCGCTCTCATAGGGTTTGATAGAGAAGCCGGAAAGAAAAAATTCCCAATTTATGTACGGCTCACTCGTATTTAACATTGTATATTACAAGCAAACCGATTGCCAGTCCGATTAGCAAACACACTCGAGTTCTCGTAGATTTACCGTTTGCCCTCCTACGTTGAAATAAAATGTAAAATAAAATAAGCGCTATGTAAGAACGTAAGAACGAGACACGTGTTCGACAACAGCGGGAACGAAATCTAACCGCTATCTGTATTATGCGAGTGCGGGGGAGGGGGTCTGTTTGTATACGCGTGTAAAAAATGCCAGAGTGAGCAAACAGAGATGTAAGATGACAAGAGTAAGAGACTCGGAATGACTTATATAATGGTAACAAATAACGCTAATGAGCCTACTCCGCGTTGTCGTGAGCTCCTTACTCCATCTTTCTTCTTCTCCTTCTTCTTCTTCTTCTTCTTCTTTTTCTTCTTCTTCTTCTTCTTCTTCTTCTTCTTCTTCTTCTTCTTCTTCTTCTTCTTCTTCTTCTTCTTCTTCTTCTTCTTCTTCTCCTTCTTCTTCTTCTTCATCTTTTTCTTCTTCTTCTCGCTTAACTTCACTCGTGAACGACGAAATCATCAATGTTATAAAACTGTACGCAAGTTATTTTCGATGCAGAGCCATTACAAATTAACGCTCAAACTTTTACAATTATATAGAGGCTGGATGCATGACAAAACGCGTGTAATGAATCAAACTCTACCGAGAACCTATCGAAGGAGCCTTGACATATGGTTTATCCAGCTCTCAAAATAGGGTGATTGTAAAGCTTTTTTCATTTATGACAAACGTGCTTTAAGAAATCATTACCTATAACATTGCAAATATCCCACGTATGGCTGGTGGAATATTCGCTGTACAAATTTTGTGCCAGAACTGGTGACTGGCTTGAAAGACTATATAATATCTAAACTTGGAAAGAACGGCCCCTAGATTTTTCGAAAGCCACCATCTTTCACCATATTATATTTCAAAACCACGCTCGTTCGATGATTAAATGGCTGCAAAGATGACTTAAAAAGGGTCAATTATATAGGTATCCTTGTACGACATATACAACGCACGAATATCAAAACAATTCTCCCAGAGATACCACTTTCTACCCATCTTAATATCCGAGTAAGTCAACTTCTTGAACTGTCGCATCCATGGACCAATATTTACCTGACAATACGGTTTTATCCTATTGTTTCCCTGTATACACATGTACCTATGTATGTTATATTGTTGAAAAATGATGTATACAAATGTTTTTTTTTCGTTATTATCAGAAATGAAGTTTGTAAAACAAATTTATTGAAGGTTCGTGAACATGTGTTTAGAAAATAAAATTCTGAAATGTTTTGTATAGGCTACAGGAAAAACATAATGGTGCGAAACTCTGAAGCGGTCCTACTCACCGATTTGGAATTGTATATCGGGTGTCTAAGAAATACTGGGACCTCTGAATAACGTGGGAGGATCATTTTCTCGTGATAAATGTTAAATACAAAAGTTGTTCTTGAGATGGCGGGCTTTGACATGATATTAAACTTGATCTTGAAATTGGTCTTGAAGGGCAAATTCGGGTCAATTACATTTTCTCAAACTGGACCCCCTGTTTTTACCATGGATTTTAATTCCTTGGTACAGAGTAAATACATTTTTTTGTAATTTTCTTCACCTAAATTCTTCCTCTCATTTCATTTTCATTTAGAAGTTTTCAAAACCCAAATTTTCTAACTCAGATACTTCGTTACTTGAATATTTTTACTGAAAAAAAAAATAATAATAAAAATGTATACTTTTTTACAAGCGTTCAAACTCTATAAAAAAAAGCTTTGTAATTTGTGTCTTCACATTTGTGTCTTGACATTGTTTCAATGATTATACTTTGGAAATTAATATATCGGCCAATTTTCGTCGTCGGACAATTTGGTAAAACCCGTTTTGCGTATACCGACGCCAACTAGCTGGGAATTTTTTGTCCCATTTTAATGTAACGATTTATGATTTCGAGAGGGTCATATTGAGATTCTTACACGTCTAAAAAACGGATGATGACCTTTACGGAACCTCAACACCTCGACGGAAAACTATCTCTATATGACCATTGTATGTCCCCTTCGAAATCGTAAAACTTTCATGAAAACCTTTTTCTCGTACAACTTTACTTTCTTGGCTGTTTTCTATCGATGGAGGCTCTACAGAGTTCGACACCCTGTAGAGCTTTTTGGCATTTAATGTTTTGCATGGAGAACGATATTTAGATGAAAAAAAAACCCAAAATATATCAGTTCACACATTATTATTTGGAACAAAGAAAGTTATACTCGTAAAAAAGATATTGATTTGTATCTATTTCTACCATGTTCATAGTACCATTGTTATTTAATAGTATTTCGTAAAACATAATAATATCGAAAGCTGTCATTGATCTTCGCAGTGACATATAACCCGATATTTGCGAAAAAGTGTGAAGATTTAAACGCTTTACGCAATGAAACCCGCATTTCTGCGAATAGTCACTGAATGGCACAATTTGATACCAGGAGTTAGCTGTACTCCACAAATGGCGGCTGACATACCGTTCGATCTTTTCGTGTCGTTAAGATACCAGATTTTCTTGCAAATATGTGTTCGTCGTTAAGTTGTTTCATAATTGCGACCTTCACGACACTTCTATACATTGAGAGGTTATCATCATTATTGTACTTGTCACAAACTCATGGTGCAAGGTTTCGGAAAGTGATGTGCGGCCTCTTTGGAGATGACTTGCATAAAGCGATAACTCCCTATCGTCCGTGTATAACAAATATCTCTATGCTATATCGGGATGCTCTAATACGTAAAAAAGTTTAGAAAAAGTTTAAGGCGAAGTAATGTTGTCGGGGGCTGAAATCTGACGAGATGTGACTTATAGATCAATTCTAGGATATTAATGTAGTAAGCCAACACACAGCAGCAAATTCGGAAGTATCGATTTTATTTTGTTCATCGTTGCGGATTTGTAAACCAGAGGTGTGGGATACCGTTATGCAACACGAAAGAGTTGACTCATTTGATCGGTCCAACTATATACTTATACTTACAGGAAATTACGTATAGTTAGTACTTTTATTTTTTCTACTTCGAGTGAAAAAATACACTGGATTATACACCGAGGCCGATTTGAGTATTCGAATCAATATACTCCGAAGTAAGCCTGAACTCAGGGGATTTGAGAACAATACCTCGTAAAACCGTCATATCTCAGGATTCGATAGCGTAATTATGCGATTGCAACAGCATCTACGATTCCACCACTCCTGGTAAATTGTCGATTGAGACAAAAACTTTGTTTTTGGCGGGGCGTTCAATATGTATTGTCATGTCGGCAATATGTAGCATATCCTCAAGTATAGAATCAAATAAAAGTATGGTCATTAATGAATAATGACGGTCATGGTTATTAGGATGTGTGCGAGCTATTCATAGTCTCAGATTTGATTATCACTTCGGAATTCGTCGCAGTAACAATTTTTTTCATATTTATATGTTTTTCGGATTCCTCCGCAGTTTTTCCCCACTAGAATACGCTTCCGGTCGAGGTTAGCTACATTTTTGGTAGGAAAAATGCATATCTTACTTTTTATGGTCGCAATATTCTATTGAACTTCTTTCAACTTTTTAATAAAGAAACATAACTTACCTCGGTCACCTGGATAAGTTTTGACACAAGAGAAGGCCATACGTTTAGTATAAATAAAATAAATTTCTACTATTTTACTATCTAAATACCAATATTTTGTTTACAATTTGTTAAAATTGCCTGGAAGCTTATCGGTTAATTAAGTTAAAATTGCCAGAATTTTTTTTTAATGATCAAATGTCATATTCATCCGCCTTCCTCTCACCTAAACGCCAATATTGTTGCTCTCATAATTTAATCACCTCAATAATACATATAACATTAAGGGTGACTACTCAAAAATTTTGACCGACCATGTTTTTCCGAATTTCATCTGCTCTCCAATGCACTTGATGCAATTTTTTTAAAGCCACTTCCCACTCCCACTTCCCGAAAAAACGGCCACACAACAATTTTCGGAATAGTAAAAAAAAACATTTTAAAGACGCACAAATGATTTCACGATTAATTTCAAAATATTGGCTCACCATTTTCAATATGTTCGATTTTTCAACTCCAGCTCTTACACGACCAGGGCCTCCCCTCACAGGACACAAGGTCATATTTGGAAGTTGAATTGAACTAGACCTTCAAGAATAGCCTTGAAATTCAATGTAAATTGTCCGCTCGACATTTCCGGTATGTTCGATTCTCCCGCTTACCTGAACTAATACCCTAGTATAATATATAGTATTATGGCCTAGTTAGCCAACATGGCCTACTGCTATTTCTCTGAAACGAACCAACATTAGCGTTGAAGATACCTGCCACGTTTGTGCAATCCTACCCCTCACCTCCTCAATTAATCCGTGCGGCGCGCCGAGATCGCGCGTGTCTTGTACAGGCAGGGATTCAAAATTGCTGTTATTTAGTTATAACAGCAGTGATCGATGTTATTTTTTGAGAAGTTTCAACCACTACAATTACATGAATTGTAATTTTTTAAATATTATTCCTGCACAGTTTTTAAGGCAAACCCTTAATCTATAGTATGGTGGCAATTTTCAGGAGTGGAAACTGGCATTTTTTCTGAGACTTTTATTCCGCACAATAACGTACGATGTATTGTTTGTATTGTTCGCTCTAGTAAGAAAAATGGCTCGCGGCATTTATGGCAAATATGTCCCTAGGCCGTAATACTCAACCATGTTTAGATTTCAACGATTATTCAATTTTAATATAACTTCTCTTTTCAGTTATTCTCTGAAATCACATTGCCGTAGGCTTCTAAATATTGATTACTAATAAGTTCAACGACTGACATAACTAATCAAGACTGTTTGATGTAGTCATCAAACAAGGCCTCAAGTGTTATTGCCAAAAAGACTTATCGTGTGCGATAATACCCGAAACTACCGTATGTATCGTTGGAGGGCAAACTTCGAACATATCCAAAATGTCGGTTGGACAATTTAAAATGAATGGCGAGACCATTTAAAAGTCTTTGAAACAATTTTGTTGCGATTATTAATATTTTTAAATTCTGTTGTCGTAGTTTTTTTCGGGTCGGGGTAATTTCAAACAAATTTCGTCGACAGCCTTTAAAAGCGGATAAAAAGCAACAACATATGGTGTCGATTAGAAACTTGTAGTAGTCACCCATAACGTTACATATATTGTAGTGGTTTTAATCTAAGCTAAAGCCGAAATCACAACAAGTATTCGTTAATGTATGAGAGCAAAAAATACACGCTTCAGCGGAAAAAAGTCAATAATTCGAGGATAAATATGACGTTGGTTTCGTTCAACTAAATATCATATGGCTGTCACAGCTTAACTGGCATATTGTTTACGTATGTCTGTTTTATATCTGTACCTGTCGGAATTCATATACGAACGTCCATCTCTTTAATCCAAAGCTGAATTAAAGACATCGACGAAATTATTAACTTCAGGACGTAGTTTTTCTGAATTTCATTTATTATATTTATTTTTTGTAAACAAAAATGTTAATGCTACGTATTACCGTAATAACAAATGGTCGTGATTCAATGACACAATGGGTCGATATAATAACCTAAAAACGGTATATAATCTATACGGGAAGTAACTCCGAAGTCGCCAGCAAAGTTGAGATCATAAGGTTCGAGCTTACTTCATGATTTGCGATAATAACTGATATAGCATTTTGCGAATGGTGAATGAGCTATTGAGTCTTATTAAAATTAAGAATTCCGTCGCATTAATCATTGTATTATCTCTGAAACGGCTGCAGAAAAGATCGTCGTAGTAATTTTCACTTCCGATGCTGAGAAAAAGTGCACACGTATAAGCTGTACAGTTACTTTACAAGTTGTAAATTCTCATCAAACGTATTATTAAATATATAGGTAAAAATGATCGACGTTTTCTTAAATCCCGATTAATATTGCTATGATATATCTGTTGTTATATACAAGCTTATCCGGGACGTTTTATGGGCACTCTTGAATGAATATTGACAATCAATGGTGATATCTTTATCGAACCAATTTTATTGTTTTTTCCCTACAAATATAATAGGTACAGTATGATGCCAGAGAGATAAGAGTGTTTACGATTGTTGTACCACTTACTTTTAATTAACAGCAAAGAAACGTTCGTAACTAATTTCCCATTCGGGACTATTAATGTTCCTCAGTCGATAGTCCGAGAATTTCTTAAAAAATGTTTGGCATTTCGCCTATTCGAATAAGTTTAATTTTAGGACGGAATTCGGTCGTCAAATTTTCTTGTCAGTGACGATCGTCGTTCTCTTGACTTGAGACGATAATAAGTTAGCCGCGTTTCGAAATACATTTCAAAATAGCGAATCTACGAGTATGTTATAAGGTAAGCCGAACGAAATTGGCGACTAGTGAGACCACGATTGGTTTCGACTGGAACGCTTTTGACAAGTTATTATGCGAGAACAGACGCATTTGTTTCTTTCTAATCTGATGTCGTTATAAAAAGACTCTGGTTGACACGACAAATGCTTAAAAATATCATAAGTGTACGGTATAATAAAATAGGGAAAGCGAGAATATCCCCTAAATTTTCTTAGCCGGTAGAGAGTTATATGGCACTTATAGAAACCTTCCGTTATACATAACACATCACTCAATAAGTTTCCAGTCCAACTAAGAAAAACAACTTTTTTTTAGCAATTCGACTTTATTCATCATCATACTCGCCTTCAAGAGTAATACATTCATTCCAACGCTCCTCTAACTGTTCGCTGCCCTTTTGTAGAACGATTTGCCTTTACTCGCAAAATCGGCCTCAGTTTCGGCAATCACTTCTTCATTTGAGCCAAATTTCTTTCCCTGGAGCATCTTTTTGAGGTCTGCGAAAAGCCAGTAGTCGCTAAGGGCCAGGTCTGAAGAATACGGAGGTTGGAGAAGCAATTCGAAGCATAATTCATTGAATTTGACCGTCGTTTTCATCGACTTGTGACACGATGCATTGCCTTGGTGAAACAGCACTTTTTTCTTTTTCGTGTGAGACCTTTTTTCTTAATTTCTACACTCAATTGATTTAATAATGCCATGTAATATTCGCTATTTATAGTTTTACCTTTCTCAAGATAGTCGATGAACGAAATGTCATACGCGTCCCAAACTACGGATGACATAGCCTTACCAGCTGACTTTTGAGTTTTTGGTCGCTTTAGACGACTTTCACCGGCTGCTGCCCACTCAGCTAACAATCTTTTTGATTCAGGTGTGTAGCAGTGGAACCATGTTTCATCCATTGTCACATACCGACGTAAGAAATCCTTTTTATCTCACTTGAACAGCTTCAAACAGCGCTTTGAATCGTTGACGCGTTGTTGTTTTTGGTCAGGTGTGAGCAAATTCTACACCCACTTCGACAGCCACTTACGCATGCTCAATTTTTCGTGTAAAATTGTAAACACACAACCTTCTGATATCTTTAAGGTGTCAGTTATTTCACGCAACTTCAGTTTACTATTGGCCAAAACTATTTTGTGGACTTTTTGTATGTTTTCTGAAACAACTGCCGATTTTGGGCGGCCAGAGTGTTCAGCATCATCGGTGTTTGTACAACCGCGTTTGAATTCAGCATGTCAGTATATAATAGTCCAATTCCCTTGTGCAGAGTCCCCATAACGCTTATCAGGCCACTGTCTGGCTTCAATAGTATATTTCCCCATCAAAAAACAATGTTTGATCAACACATGAAATTCTTTGTTATCCATTGTTTTGAAAATAACAAAAGTTGTTTCACTAAAACCACTGTCGACTTCTGAATAACGTCAGATTGTCATGAAATTTTGACACGTATCGTTTGAAGGTTACTACAATCCAGAAATAATATGGTTCTGTCAACAATAGTGCCATCTATGTGCCAAACCGGAAACTTATTGAGTGGTGTGTTACATACATAGAAAATCAGTTAGGGATTACATATATGGACAAGCGTTACTGCCTGAAAATGTTTACAGTCTCGCGTCAAATAAACTATATTATGTTAACCGAATCTCTCAAAATATCTGAGAATACTTGAAATATTATCGCAACGCTCTGTACGTACCTATATATGTCTATAATACAATTGGAGCTCACCTGGACTGGTCTGCCACGAAAGACCACCGATGAACATTTTTCTGTAAAAAGAAAAAAATACGATTTGCCAATGTGAATCAGCGATGATGATCAATGAATTACGATTATAACGACGACAATGATGTTCATGCTATCTCCACTTTTTCATTTTGCTTTATATATTTTATTGCTCTATTATTATTATTTTGGCCAAGTGCGACCGAATAATACCAGTAACTCTTTTTTGATAAATATTTTAATTCGTATAAAAAATGACTCTGTTGTACCGGCGAAGATAACCATGAGTGGAATAAAGTTGACAATTCCACGAACTTGGGTATAGCAGAAATCGCAAGTATTATACGATTATAATTCGGGCGTTTCGATTGTCAAATATCACCCCGATGGCAAAGCGAATGTACATATGCGAGTGAATGGCAAGAATGATTTTTGAGAGTTTCAGAAACTTACACGCGAAAAACAGGGTTAGCAATTGTACAAAAGAAAACAGGACATCGACTAAAATTGACTTAATCCTCGATAAGTATTTTATTTTTATGGTCGGAAATGTATTCAAACGAATAAGGCACATAGCGGATAATAATCTCTATTTAGTTTTTGCTAATTCCACCTCAAGCTTAATTTCACCAGTGTGCAGTTGACCACACATTTTTACAATAAAAAAGATGAGTCGAGTTCCTGTCGCCCCCCACCTCGCGCACATAGTTCCGGAGTTCTGTATATTTTATTTATGCGAGAAAATTTAAGAAAAAACAATAGTCAAATTTGTTTTATTCCCGTGACTGTCACGTGGTATAATCTGGGATTATCCCGAGTCAAAATTTTTGGACGCCTCGAGAGTGTATCGAATCGACCGAAGTGGTGAGGACCGAGGCTGGGCTTTGACGTATAATTGACGGTATATACGGACCCTCCCCTGACGCTTAAAAATGACAGAAACCTTACATTTGGATCGAGCAAAGAGCACGGAGGGTCTACTAGAACCTCCCCAACCGTCCAGGCAATCTTCTCTACGCCGTCTCACCAAACCCTCTGGACCGCTCTTTCGAGGCTACTGCGGGGCGCACCATGCACCATCGAGAAACTATTTACAGATTATCTCGGTGTGTTTCCATCTATACTCCGTTCAGTATATATAGCTACACAATACATGCATATGTATATACATATGCATATACATGCGCGTGTGAAGAATAGGGGACAAATTTCTTACACAATGAAAGACCCTTCAAGGGCATTCAAAAATTGTCACCAGCATTTTTGCTGATGCGCTACTCTCTTTTAAACTAATTCCTTCGGCTAGTTATATACAAATATAACGGG
This sequence comes from Netelia virgata, assembly GCA_951802705.1. Classification (NCBI taxonomy): domain Eukaryota; kingdom Metazoa; phylum Arthropoda; class Insecta; order Hymenoptera; family Ichneumonidae; genus Netelia; species Netelia virgata. Next base: position 37,392,116 of record OX637864.1, on the reverse strand, counting down.
ACACCATCCGCGAGAATCGTAGCCATCTGTCGGACTCTGGCGGTACTGCCAGCGCGAAAATTACATGTAAGGTCATAAGAAAATTTTGAAGGCCTAAAAACCGCATTAATTAATATGTAAAAGAATTCTCCGTGCTCGCCCATATGCTTTTTTTCAAAAAATGCTTTAAGAACGTATACTCGGCAGAATTCGTCCATTGTTGCGTTAATCTTATGATTACTTAATGAAATGATTGTGTTCTGTGACGTATTGTTATTATTATTATTATTATTATTATTATTATTATTATTATTATTATTTCAATCCTTATAACTCCATGCATTTTATATCTTTATATCGCTGATACTGTTATATAAAATCGAATAGCTCTGTTCTTTTCATAAATGAGTCTACATATTCGTATGCAGATACATTTAAGTTATATATTTGATGGGGAACTTCTGTCAACAAAATTATAAAAAAAATTAAGTGCCCTTTTTTTAAATCTAAACGCGCTCCTTTCTGTTAAAGCTAAATAAGAATTGGGTAGGCTCGAAGCAATATTTGGATCGACAGCAGGTTCGGAAGGCTCGCCAGAAAGAGTTTGAATCGAGCGCGGGCTCCGGAGGTTCGTATTTTTCGAACTTCCAATCGAGAACGGGTTGGGGAGGGTCCTGGATGAAACCAGATTCGAGCTGGAAGCCGCGTTCGCATATACACTCTAGAAAATACACTCTAGGAGGTTGATTGTGAGAGTAGTAAAATTTTCGACTCGGGGTTCCACACAACATAAACCAAGGTGTTTTTGAGGATTTTGAACCAACGCATCACCTAATACTGCAATGACTATACGAATGTTGACTAAATTGCCATTTCTTCACCTCACTGCCCAAAATGACAGTAGCGAGAGTTACGTAACCGTATATATATATAATATACATGTGTACGGATGAATGTGTATCAACCAGATAGAAATGAAACACAACAAATAATAACGATACTGAGAATAGTATTTTTTATCACCGTTTATTTTTTATACCGACTCAAGCATCACCTTATTTTTTCATTGGTAACGACAAAATTGTATCTCTGACTTTTCATGATTATTTTGACAAATACAAAATATTGACGCTCTATTGGTTGCAATTGGTTCAATGTCACCGGAATAAACGGAAGATAAAGTATATATAATATATAGAATATTGTTGATTTACTACTTCGTGCTTACTTGCCGGTTACTCTATGAAGCAATCATGGGTTCATCAGTTACCGTATTAGCATATTTCGTTGAGCATAATCGTTGAACGGAGCAACCAATAATTTAGTCATCACGAAGGAAGATTTGGCCGTTAGTATTTTCCAGTTGAAACATTTATTGTAAGTGACTGATAAGGTGGTGAAACAAAAGTTGCAACATCTCGTATAGTGTACGTAGGTATCCATAAAACAAAAGAGATGTGTGAAATCATAGAGGCATACACCATAACATATAATCGAATTAACCAAACATGTAGTTGCCATAGCAAAACTTGGAATTTGGAATAATCGACCTATTTGATATTATTGACCCAACGCGTTCGATCCAGTGTATCAAACATGGTTACCATGATCAAATATTAGAAGAAGAAAAAAACATAAATCCTACGGTTGAAATATATCGGTATAATATTACATGCGAAGTCTACCTGGACAGTCGAATTAAACAAATATGCTATTGCCCAAATCGAAATGTAGTTTGATCAAGAGACATACGACCACGTGTGTCGAACGAATGATACCGCGACAGCTCGTAAACCCCTTAGTATAGTACCAACCACCGAACATTTAATGTGAATTAATCTCGATTCGTTCAGACGACATTTAAAATGTAATTTAACAAATCTTTTCTTTCGGTAAAAGATTGTCATAGAATAACCTAGCTCGGAAAATGTTGCAGAATTGAGGCATTTATCAGTTGATATACGTCCTTTAAGTTACTCTTCGAAGAAGTGATTTGGAGTCCATGATTTGGATATATCATCTCGTGGCGAAACTATCTTTTCCCTCTTAGCCCCCCCCCCTTCCTCATGACGTTCGCGTCTTTTTTACATTGCAGGTATAGCAAACTCAATTCAAAAGTAAACTCACGTGATTAAGGATTGGACGAATAAATAAAACGCGTCGATTACGTTTTAGAAAAACCTATTAAAACAATAAATCATCATTTGAAGATTTCGACAAAAATTAACGTTTCGAACATCGACTCCTCATATTCTAATATTCGCTACAATTCTAGTTCATCGAGCGCTCCGATGATTGGCTTTTTCTACAACGAAAAGAGCTTGAGTAATAAAAAAAAGATCACCCATTATAACTAATTTTTAAAAAAAGACGTTTTTTCCTTTCCATCGAACGGTAATCCTACTGGAATAATGTTATTCAGCTATTACTATATTCTCCACTATTATAGCCGATTGTTTTTCGAAAATATGAATGTCATGATACGCGGTTGAATCGAGCCTTTGGTTCGGTATCCCGCGGCCACCACCTGATATCGGGAAAACTATCGTGAAGACATTCTGGATAAATAATAAAATAATAATAAAGGTAGGTATTCGAACACCAAGATCCCCGGCCGTGCGCAAGCGTTTTGGGGTTGAAACGAGGATGGCGTTGGGTGGCCTAGAGAAGGTCGAGAGCGACGGAAGTTGCGCGGGGCGAGAAGTTGAGGTTACTGGCTCGAGGTCTTCTTGCACTGTACGAGGGGAGGGGGGGGGGGGGGCATCACCCGGTATACGCAGCGAATGACCTTTCGAAAAAACAACGACGAGAGCTTACGTAAGCTTATCGAAAATTATGGAAAATTATCGATATTCGCAAACGCAGTATTACATAATGTTCCATTTGCTCTATATATGTACGTTATTTAGGATATATAAGCGTCGTACCCTGGATCGTTAGGCACCTCAGCAAGGGATCCACTCGCCACGATCTCCTGACTTTGGGGTTCCATAATGCAGACCGACGTGATGAGAAGCTTCCAACAGAGTCGAACACTTATATTTATTCGAATAATTGGTTATGTCGTGCCACTCGCAATTTTTTTTCACTTTTACACCACCGTAGATTCGTTCACCGTAAGATGATTATAAGGGACACCTCCGTTTCTCCTTTTTCACACTCGAGTATAGTAACAGAGAAGATGACACTCACACAAACAGACGGTGAACCAGGAGTAAAACAAATGTTTCACGATCGAAAGAATTTTTGTACCCTCTCGTGGACTCTCGATTCGAAAAACAGCCACGATCTTCGTGCCGCTTTCTCGCCCAAGTGCGCACGTGATCGTCGGTGTTTTGATCACGTATAGGATACGCACGTATGTATCTTGCCACTAGCCTGGTAAACTACGCGAGCCGCACTCGCGCACGAATTCGCGCCCTCTCGAACGCCTTCCGGGCTTTTCTACCGACTCGTTTGATCACTCGTAAGAGACTCGTGCCACGACACAGCCACTACACCACCTCGATACACACCAGTCCTACGATATCAATACAATCGGACTATTTTCCAGGATCTATTGATGTTTTATTTTCGTAGCCCTTTCCTCGATGACTTCGTTTTTCAGTCGGTAATAAAGGGAGTCGTTAGCCCCTCCTGCTTCTCTTGTTGTTATCGGTGTTGTTTATGCCCCGCATTCGGCACACGCACATTAATTCACACTGAGGCACACACCGGGCTTAAAAAGAGATCACGGAAGAAAATTCTCTGCTCCGGGAGAACAATTATCGGAGCAATTGAAATATATTTTTATTGGAAAAAAGTCTCTCTTCGTAACAATTGTAAAAACTTGCGACACTCTTTTGAAAAAGAACTCGGAAAAACGAGGAGCCTAGGTCTTTTTTACTCCGTGCAGCACACAATACCCGATTGTAACATCCCGTTCTTATGTCTTCATCGATTTTTTTTCAAATAGCAATACTATACTATTGTGCGAAGGGATGAAGATTTTGATACGACAGAGGTCGAAGAAACAAAGGAGAAGATGAAGAAAAGAAAAAGAAGATTAGGAAAAAAGAGAAAGGGGGGGAAGCAGAAGAGACTGGAGCGGAAGAAGAGAAAGAAGAGCAGGCGAGGCAAGCAGCTATGTGTGTGTGTACACGAGCGTAAGCATCCAAATTATCGCGTTGCTTTGTCGTTCTTTTTTGATCGAATATCCCGCCAATGGTCTTCAAAATTAGGGAAACATCAAGTGGACAGTCGCATCCAAATTCAGCAATAGGCAAAAGCGACGATGATGAAGACGGACGCCGTGTATCCTAACCAAGTGTTTTCCTCGTCTATAAATTTTACTTCGCTTTATGCCTCGTTCTCTTGCTCGAGCGAAGGCGGATGTAACGATGATTAGTGTCTAGACTCTTGTAGGATCACTTGATTCCTCAACCGATTATGACACCGAATTACTTTTCATGTTACGAAATTGCCGACAGGTATTAATTAATCTACTACTGAACTACTAAAAACTAAGAACAGCAAAGAGGTTAAACGATGGGCTGCGCGTTAGTACGGCGACTGATGACGGGCGGCGGCCAGTACTAGAACGTGCGACGCGCTCTGCTAGAGGTTCACCGCGACACTGCGCTCATGGCTTGAAGCAGCGCGTGGCGGGGTGGGGGGTAGCTAGGCGTACGGTGCAGCGACAGCAGGCCGCGAGAGGAGAGAGGGAGAATGAGCGCATGGTAGACGGGCGAGAGCGCTAGTAAGGGCGACGCGGGGGCAGACGACGGGAATGCAGAGGCACGACGAGAGGTGGAGGTCGAGAAAAGGGAGAGAGAGAGCAAGTACGAGTGCGAGAGAGATACATTTTTGCGCATGCGGATTCCTGTCGCCATCGCGGTTCCAAGCAGAGCAGCAGCGGACGTGGTAGAAAACGACACTAGCTTACCGGCATGGTAAGACCCAGGAGCATCGGCGGTAGTACGTAGAAGTACGTGCTATCGGCAGGGAGGATGTGTTCCAGAATTTATTTATGTAAGTACGAGCGTGCATGCGTGTGTGTATGACTGCAAGGGAATGGGTGGGAATTGTGTATGCCTACACGTGACCCTCTGTGACAGAGACACCTAACACAGTCCAATAAATACTATACATTACATAGGGATCGATGCTTAAACAGTTGGGATTGCAAGGCCCGCGTGAAGTAAGAGCCTAACGAAATGACAGATGAGAATAAGTGAGGCTGCTACGAGACAAGGAAAAAAAGAGGGAGAGAAAGATCACTCACTTGTTCACACAAGTTGGGTCGGAGAAGTACGAGAAAGAAAATATAAGGAAAATAACCGCCAATGCATGAACGAAAGACAGTTGAAGCCCGCCTTTTCGAACTACCCTCTCTTTCTACTGCTCACTCGATAGTCGTCTGCTACAATCCTATGGTAACGTATGATTAGAAGACACGGCGATGGCAAATAGGTTGGCGGGACAAGATAACTTATTATTCGAGACGCGACGAATCGAGCGAAAGTACAATTTTTTCGATACCTTGCTAATTGATCATTCGCCTTACACGTTATTAGACCTTTGCAACCCATCCATTATTTTGCAATTTATTATTTCCTCATTTTCCCAAATTTCTTGCTAGTCATTTTATTTTCGACAATTGCGACCTTACGACACTTACGTAAGAACCCGGTTAGCCGATCGATTATTCGTTACGTCCGAAAATACTATAGAGCAAATGTTCGAGACTGCGTGTGTGGGACTGAGTCTTTACAAAGACACAGTGAGAGAACAAAAAGAGAAAGAGAAAGGTTCATATTCTGCCCTATCGAAGTACCCTCAAACGCATCTGGTAATTATACAGTGGGAGTACTCGAATCAATACGGTTGATTTACAAAGAAAATCATGCTTAAGCATAAGTATGTAATGATCGAAATTTTTATCGCGGAAGTAAGATAATCAATGCAGGTACGTCGATGATGAAAATAAAATGCCGTAACACTGGACCGAGATTCATAAAGAGAGTGAGTTAACCCATACTTGGCGAAGTACAGAAAAATCATCATAGGAAAATGATGAAATTATAAGAAAGACGGTAGCGACGAAGAAAGAGAGGAGATTATTTGATGCAAGAATTTTAGCCGCATGGGCATCGACGAGACAACGCGAAGGCAATGGAAAAGGGGTTATATACCCGGACAGTGTAATAGAGCACGTGTACCCAACGTCTAGATTAAATCTCGTTGTTGACTGAACTCCGAACCGTGATACATTCCGCAGAAGAGAGTTAGTAAAGTATTACGAACCATCTTTTACAGGATGTCAGATCGTTGATGGCTCGTCGCGATCCTGTTTTCGAACACTACTTTATTCAGTCCCGCGTTAGTTTTCCGAATGAGCAGCTTTATGCGGCGAATTCGCATGAGTCAAGAATATAATAATAGAAAACGCTCATCTTCCAAAGCTTAGAGCAAGTTCCTACTTTTCGGTTAAAAATATTGCCGATGATAAAATTCACATTTCACAAAGAAACCTGCACATGAATATATATTTAGTGGATGAATCGTCAGATCGCATCGACTCGTGTAAGCATACGGAGTAAAGTGAGAGAAAAATAAAATACGTAATCTGTGTGAAAACGTAAGCGATTGCACTGAATAATTGTACTTTAAGACAGAACCCCACTTTGACGGTCGGATTAATAAGCCTTTTTTCATGAATGTTTTTAATTAATTCTATGGTTTTTTTGGCTCAATTAAAGATTTGTTATTCCATGTATATTAAAGTAGATTCAAATAAATTTGTATTAAAATAAAAAAGAACAAGCTAAAGTACAATCAATTTTTCTCGAAATCACGTTTTTCGAACTGGTGCGGACAATAACTCGAGCAATAATAATCGAATATGTAAAATTGTTGCAAGAAATTATTTGTAATTGTAATACCCATCGTTGAGCATAGCCCTTCTTGATTTTGTTTATTTTCCGAAATATGGCCACGTTTCGAGATAAAAAGTATTATTTTCACCTAAAATATTGTAATTCGAAATGCTGTGAGAAATAGTAGTTTAAAAAAAACGGCAACGCTCAACGATAACTATTACAATTATAAATAAATTCGTCCACAAAGTTCACATACCCGATAATTATTACTCGAGTTATCGTCCGCACCAGTTCGAAAAACGTGGTTTCGAGAAATATTTATTGTACCTACTTCAACTATTGTTTTTTGTTTCAATACAAATTTACTTAAATCCACTTTAATGTATGTGGAATAACATCTCTTTAATTGAGCCCAAAAAACCAAGCAGTGAGTTTAAAAAATTCATGAAAAATAGCTTATTGTTCTCATCGCGACAGTGGGGTCTGCCTTAAAAGTCACAAGAACATGCAGAAAGATTGACGATGGGCAATCCTCGTGCCGAAACGGAATGACGAGCTTCTTATTCACTTGTCCTCGCATGGATTCACGCGACGAATCTACTAGGGTCTGGTCCAACTAATTGACAGATATATATTGGCAATTTAAAAAGGGTATAAACAACTAGACACATAAATAGCTGACTGCAGAAGTTTTAGAAATTATACTTACAAAATGTAGATAATATTTGAAAAATTAATAAACATCAGACAGTATTTAGAAAATGATATCAAATATTTCCAAAACGATCGCTCGAAGAAGCGTATTACCGAAGCACTTATGATTGAAAATAGATAAGTTATCAAATACGTATATAAAATTGAAAAAGAATTTCTTGCTCGCAATATTTGGGAGGTCTGCCGCATTCTCAAACATGTAACCCCTTAGTGGGGCATTAACGCCATATAACGCGCAAACGCTGTAGTCGATAATTTCCCCGCTAAATTGGTTAATGAAAGATTAAATTGTAATAAATGGAAATAAATGACTGCACATTACTGTTAACGTAATGGCATTTTCGGCTTGAGTAGCGTGGGACGCACCCGAACAATTGCGATGAAAAAATGGTTTATCAATTTGGTATAAATATATCCTATTTGATAACCTATGTGATTATATAATTATTTTGCATCTCGTATCATCAAATTGTGATATTCGAAATAATATATTATTAAAATAAGGCATTCGTAAATTATCGGAATAAGGGGCTATTTTCTTTTTAACCTAACTCGTCCAAATAATGATTTGTCACTATTTTGCGTAAAATGCGTAGGCGGTAGGTTCTTTGAAATGAACGGTTTTAAGATTGTTTAAATTATTTTGTAGATATTTAAATAGTGTAGCTAATAATTTAGGACTCGCGCAACGGAGTCGATCGGAGTCGAGTAGGAGATATCCGCGAGTGTTGAGCGCAAGAGGCGTCGGCGCACTCGTGAAATATCACGAGTCGGCATAGCGACTCGAGGCCAGTACGCTTACCTCCCGTACCGACATATCGATCGACCGGTGTAAACAAACGTCAAGACTTGAGGACTAACACCACCGTAACGGCCTAAAAAAAAGCGCTTCTTTGACAATTTTTGTTGGACGGAAGAAAAGGTGATAGAGAATTAATACTTAGGATAGTTACTGAGTATATATTTAAGTATCTCACAAAAAGAAATGTGTAGGAAAAATTACAAAATGGCGGCACTGCAGCAATTCCCCTGACGCATGTTGAATTTGCATCATGCACTACAACTGATGCCAATTTGAATCTGGAAAATAGAAAAAAAATCTATGTAATCTACATGAGTGTAGCTAGTGAAGTACGTAGAGGATTTTAGAAATATTGATTGTTGTATAATTGGCGAGTGTTTGAATAAACCCACTCAATTTTCACCACATAAAAAGGACAGTCATTTAGTAAGAAATATTGTTTAAATTAACTAATCGAAAATCCCCTACGTACGTCACTTACTACACTCGTGTAGATTACATAGATTTCTTTTCTTTTTTCCAGATTCAAATTGGAACCAGTTATAGTGCGGACCACAAGTTCAACATGACTCGGAAGAACTGCTGCAGTGCCGCCATTTTGTAATATTAAGGCATTTTAAATAGTACTGACGCGATGCGTCATTCGCGAGCTACAGACGCTCGCCAGTGGACACAGTCCTGAGATTAAACTTGCAAGAAACTCTCATTGTCAGACTGCTGTCTAAATTGCTCGCGAGGGTGAAACTCGCGGAAAAAACTCTCATGTGGAAAGAGTGGTGCGAGTACTCTCGAGAGCAACTCAGAATTTTCTCTTACGTGGAGCGCCACCTTGACAATAAGCACCCCACGCACACGAGTTGGAGTTAACGCAAACGACTGGCTTAGTATAAGAACAGAGATTGGAACTAACGGAAACGACTGGCTTAGTAGAATTGAGATTAACGGAAATGTGTCTGTATGTGTGTATAGTTTGAATTATTTATTAGTGTAGTGTAAATAGCCGTGTGTAAATATATATTGTGCATAAGCTTCGTTAGAAAGCAACCATTCAAATAATGGAAAAATTGCTTGCTCGCGTAAAAAAGTGTAACCATAACACGAACAGTCGTTACCGATATAAATCTCTGCGTTAATCTATAGATTCTATTTTTATATTTTCCGACCACTTGCTCTTCAATGATTATCTTCACAATTCTCTGTGTAAACCGTCTATCTTACCTTTATCCGAAATCAATTCTACAAACGTCCATAGTGGACAATAAGTGTAAAAACATTTATTATTATTATTTCAATAATAATAAATTGCATTGTATTTGAATTGTGTTCCCAAATATTATTTGTACACCCAACCATCAATCTTTCCCGCACCGTAAAAGATACAACGGGCCCCTACGGGACATGCGAGGACCCCCGTCCCTCCGATGGCAGATAACGCTAACCGTTTTGATTCAATATTATTCAAGTCAATAACTATAAGGTTTCTTAAAAAATATACGCGAGTGCCGCTGTCCACTCTGGTGGCAGCGAAAGAAATTCTTAAAATAAAATAAATTAATAATAATCCCTTGTTGGATTCGGTGCTAGCTGATCCGTAACACTACATATTAATATTTTTATAATTTTTTAGACCCATTACCGAAAATGACTTATTCGAAGTGTGTAGTACCGTACTTTAATCACGTCCGTATATCGGTAAATTATTATTGAATTATTATTAAAAATTAAGCTTCAATAATGTATGTATAAATAAATAATATTTTCTCAAGAAAATATTCTTTTTTATTCTTCAAATACATCCAATACAACCCAATGCATCGTAAAACCTGTCGCGCCCAATTTCAAATATTACAAGGAGCCAACAGTGCAGAACATAATTCGTTTCACAGTTTTGATCTTTGAGGTTGGTAGTGAAAATCTAACGAACAGGACGGCGACCAATGAGCGTCGAGACAAATAACGTGGGTTCGTTTAGCATTGAGTGTCACTCCCTGGTTCCGACGTGGCCACCTTTTAGTACATGCATCTCAATAAACCTCACTTTTTCGTAAACGGATCACATATTTTTCATACTTTCTCATTTATTAGATCGGTAAGCTGTCTTTTTGGGGGAATATTATTCTGTACACTATCCTGCACACAATATTCGTTTGTTGAGTCACTTTCTTCACAACACGGAAGTTATACGCGAAAAACTGAAATGGAAACAACGTCGCCCCATACAACCAATGCGATGAAGCGAAAGTTGACCTAAACTTGAAAAATTAATATTTAATAAACGAGTGCGGTAACCTCCGTTTTCCTTTTGCCAGTATATTTTGGAAATATACCGTAACTACTAGTAAAATTTTGATTAATACCTATTCACCCCAATATTTTTTAGCGACAACCTTAAGGCGCTCCTGCTCGTACATGATTGGCGAAAGAGGAGGCGGAGCTACGCCCAGAAGTTGTATGAGGGGTATGAGGTATACGGGAACGTGTCCGTTTGACCCATTTTGACCCAACACCATCTTGTAGCGACACCAACGCCGCCAGTAACTGGGGTCCAAAACTATAGTGGGGTCATAAATTTGTTGCTTCACGCGAAGCATAGGCACAGAGAGACTAGAGGAAAGGAGTGTCAACTCTGACCTAAAAAGCGTAGCCAAAAGTATGTACATTTCGTGGCGCTGTCGGCGTTGATAACTAACTAATCGTGGGAAGCTAGCAGGCATGATATTGCGAGATAAACAAACCACCGGAGTAACATAACATAAATCTGTACACAATCTATAAACATTTGTCAAAAGATTTATTTTGATCAATGCGTGATACCGGCGATACGATGCAGTTACTTTCCATTTGCGTGTAAATTAAAATATATAAAGTTATCAATTGATTTCTGTAAAGTATATGCGTGTATAACGTATGAGTTAAAAAGATGAGAAAAAACGATTATTTGGGAACCGTGAACAAATGTCCAATATCTATTAGGAAATAATAAGAAATTTCTATTATATTCAAAGCTGTTAAAAAAAAGTAAATTGACGAATTACAATTATCATTAACATTATTGTTCGTCATGTTTCCTTTTTATGCTTATGAAAAAAACCGATGCAGAAAAGGTTTATTATTGATTTAATAATACCTTTATTAAATAAGATATATGTGTGTCTTACAACGAATGAACGACATAATTTATAATTGTCTGTGTCACTTTTTTCGGCGAGCCTGATACTCCAAATTGTCAAAATTAAATGCTTAAAAGTTTCGGAGCGTTACTTATGTGTCGAGCCTTTTGTGTACTGTCTTGATGCATCATGGCTTTCGCTCAGGTCAAGTATTTAAAAGTACGGGCTGCTATTGTGCACGCGCTGTAGATATTAAACCAATACACAGGACTCTCCCCATTCTGGCTGCTTCAACTCACTATGCTAAAAAATACAATGATGAAATCTTGAATGCTCCACGGTAATAAACACGTGTAAGAAACTGTCATGCAACAATTATTGTTCAAATTCAATACGAATTAAGAAAATTGGTTTGAATCGATTTTGAAAAACAAAATCACACAAGACAATTAAAATAAGTTAAGTTTTTTAATTCATCGGTACACTGGGAAGGCGCAGTTTTTATAAATGATAATAATGAATTTCGACCTACCTCTTTATTATTAATTTTTTGTAACAACACGTCTGAAACAATTAGTATAAACGGTATAAGCCATAGGCGTAATTGATGTAGCCGGAACGTCAAAATAGGCGCTAACCAAAAAAGTACAACGAAATTAGCGCCATGTTTAACTACACGACAGAAAACAGTAATTGCGGGGCATTCATTCGGATATTGCTGTGATTCGGTTTGTTTATTTGCTCACATACTACAAAGCGTATTATTTCAATTTTACAACACTATATAGTTACACATCGTTTATCGTTCGATTTGCTGATAAAAAATTCAGAAATAATAATATATTTGTATAATTGTCGATAAGTGGTATCAAGTGTGAGAATCATATCTATCGTTGTTTAGTTATATTGTTCCCCAAAAGAATGTGTGGATCAAGCAGTGTTCTTCAGGCTTGTAGGCCGAAGATTGGAAGCCCTTCCGAGTCGAGGTTTTGGAGCAGCCCCTCTATTACATATATAGTGTTATATTTCAATTGAGTATTTTCATTGTTTATCAGTTTACCTCTGCACCGGTGGCCAGTAAGTTATCTCGGTAGGTTGTTCAGTACGTTGACGCCTCGCATCGTTCGAATCGTCGTGCGAAGAATCGGGTTTGTTCGAATCACCCGAAGATTCATCGTGTGATCCAACATTTCCGGGATTTCTAGCATCCTGCGTCTCGGATTCTCGTTCAAGGGGGAAAACATTGCTGGTATGTTGAAGAGGCTCCTCGGCTTTGAGAATTCCCAAAAGCGTCTCGGAATCGTAATAAGGATAGACGGTGTAAACGATGGAAAGTGGAGCGAGATTCGAACGGTCCAAAGTTGAGGCTTGGCACATTCCCATAAGTGCTACCCAGGTACCGAATATTGCCTATATTGCAAAGCCAAAGAGAAAATTGAATCAGATCAAATAAAAACCATACAACGTGCGAAAAATCGTGATAAACTTACGAGGAACGACGAGAACATCTTGCTGGTTGGTATCATGGGACTATGACGACTAAACAACGGAACCCTGCTTATTTTATAGCGCACAAAACCGAGCTCGGAAATGTTTCTGCGGATTATACGTGTAGGATGGTAAACTCTAACTGTTATTATAAAACGTCTTTGGGATCAAAGGTATCGTATTGCCGTGACACGGCTCTCGTTTCTATATATCCTTTAGAATTAAAATCGCTGCAAGTACCAGGTAACGGGTGTAAAAGTGAATGCCATATTATCGACGTAACGATCATAGGCGTTGCAAGAATAATTTATTAAATTTTTAGTGGATGGAACCATCCACAGATAATAGAGCTTTTCAACCATACATGTTTGAAACTATACAAAGAACGTTTGGAATTCAAGGAGACACGTATTCTGTCTCTAAATCGTTTCTTTTTTTTTTATCTCTCGACCATCTCCAGTGGTATCACATTGCAACCAAGCAAACCCTTACCGCTCCAAGGACGAGGAATTAATGTCAGGGCCAACGCATCGAAATTGCGCTTCACTCTTACGATCACAGGCTTGTAACGACTATGCTCGACCAGAGATCCAATGTCCTTGAGGGATTTGTAATTCTGGAAGTTTACCGAGCCAAATTCCATGATCAGATCATTCTCTCTGATTCCCTGTGTGAAAACGAAATACTATTAACAATATTTAATGGCTGGTGATTGCAACAACCGATATGGTAAATTTTCCCAAAATAATTTCAGCAGAGTCGATACGTTCTATTTTCATTCTGGTTATTTCCAAATATTTTCCACACTAGTGAAGCTTTTATGTCATTATAAGAAAATGAAACACAAAATCTTTGATCTATACACGTTTGAAAAACTTAAGTTTCAAACGGGTGTAGAAAAAAAAAAGTGTTGAAATTAACTTTATTCGTGTAAAGTTCGATAAACGTACTGCCAGTTCAGCAGGTGATCCCGGCGAAACCAGATTAACCCTTAAAAACGGCTCTGTGAATAGCGCAATGTCGTCCCGTTGAATATTACTGGCTGTAGATGTAGGTTCGTCCATTTTCATCGGTGAAACTCTGTGTATCTTTGCCAGACCATCCTCTATCTTTTTCATGATCTGTTTGTGATCGTTTCGGAGACCTGACAAAATCGTGAGGTAATTGAACAAGCCCGCATTGAAACGAGAATGAGAGAGCAAAAAAAGTATCTTACATATTATTTTATGTCGCGCGTGTCTCACACGATAGACATCAATATCGTTTCTGGGATAACCATTCGAATCCACCAGAGGTTCGTCCATTCCCACGTGATTCTAAAATTGTTTAAAGATTTCCACACGCCCAACATTTGCAAAGTAATCATCGGCTATGCCTCGAAAAATTGACAGATCATTCACGGATGCGTAAAAATGACAACGGTGTTTTTAACATTACGGAAACTTAAGACGCGAGATTATTGTCATATTTTTTGGATAAAAAAACGGCTTACCGACGCCAAAACATCGTTCATAGTTGTCAAGTCCGTTTCTATACGTTCTTTTTCCTTGATTAAGTCCAAAACTTCGGATTTTGCAGCTTCCAGTTCCATGTCGACCACCATGTTTTTCTCGTTCGCACCAACAAATTCAGGGGCGGCTTGTGGGTTACAGAGGCCCGATAACTCCGATCGAAATCAAAGAAGAAACGAAAAGTGCACAGTTTTCGCCAAGTATTTATTCGTATTCCATTACAACGATGCTTATCGTAATAATCTATGATACATCGAAATTTAGGACATTTGCAATTTCATGAACAAAGCTTTTAAGAATCTCGCTTCGTACGTAACTGTTTGCTTTCCCTGGGGTATCGTCGGCATGTCGTGAATGTCAAACGGTTGTTCAATTACCGTGGGTATGTCACGGCCATACACTGAATAAATGGTAAGGGATCAAATGAAAAGAAGTAAATAAATTTACACGGAGATCATGTATAATCCTAGTGAAGAAATTATCTATTTCAATTAACTCACCCTCGCAGTGATCGAAGAATTGTATGCAATCTTGCAAAGTCGAATCTTTGAGAACTATAAGCTGCTTTGCAAGTTGCTCGAGCAACGAGAGAAAGCATCTTTTGGCGTAAAACCACGTATCGGTTCCCAGTTTCTTGTTGTAAGGCTCGAGACTCTTCATCACTCGCGATATGCCGAATTCGTAATGCCCCTTGGAACAATAGAGTGTTCCTATAACGAGATTAACAATGCAGAGATGAAACAATTTTTTATCCTGTTCCTTAAATGATACAGATTCCTCTTCTTTCTCAATTTTTTTCATCAGTTTCTCGGCCTCGTTGTTTCTCGTATCCATTATGTAACTCACGCAGAGATTCGCCAGGACGATCGCACTGACTTCCAAAATCTGGTAAATGAACACAAAACCAGACAATTTTTGTGAATTTAAAAACGCCAGTCTCGCAAAAACGTTGGGTGGCTGATGGAAAAAACCTTTTTGAAATCTCACATTGTCATATTTTTTCTGGACTATAGGCTCGTAAAAGCCGGAAGCTTGATTGAACTTAGTCTCCTGCATGAAAAGCGTGTGCGCCACGTTGAGCTTCCAAACGTCGTGCTCGTTGCAAAAATCTGCGCTCTTACGAAAAATCTTTTCGACTTGGGTGTAATTGCCTAGTTCCCAATAGATTTTCGCTTGGGCCATTAGAACCGGCACGTAACGATCGAGAGCTTCCTCGTAATCGTTTACGGCTTTTTTAACAGCTACCTCGTCGTGATTCAAACGTGCTTCTTGTACTTGTTTCGTTGCTTTTCGAAGAGCTTCTGTGTGCTTGTTAGCAAGGTCATCGAGCTTTCTGTAAGCCTCCTCCGGCGCCGTTTGCTGAGTTATCAATGCATCCAGAAAATCATATAGGTACTGCAGATCAAAGAGAAGAAATGGATCGAATTATCGATAATAATTCTTCGACTCTTATTTATTTGCTCTCCCGAATGTTAGTCCAAAAATAGAAATTCACTTCAAAAATAATTGTGGGGCGCTACTGTGCAAAAAAAACCAGAAAATGGCAACTCTTCGTACGCTCCTGAATACGTACAGTGAGAAACCTAACCTACAATTCCTACAATCGTTAGGATGTTTTCATCGATTGCAATTTCGCCAATGAACGTAACAAAAGCGCGTAAAATGATTCGAAACGACGATACACGATAGGAAAACGTCAATGTGAAGAGTGCATCCGACAATGGCGATCTGTGAATTGAATCAAATATTTCTTGGTGAGATCGCTTCCGTACAGAACTACGGAGCTTTTGTGAGAATTCCAGGATGCAAGCAGCAGGGACTGATACACAAGTCGCAGGTAATATTGTTTGAGGAAGGATAACAGTGCGCTATAAAACACACGTCGTCCGCCGCATGGTACAAGTTTATATGTAATTCACTGTTTAGAGTATTAATCAAACAATTTTAACCTACAAATTCTCCGGTTTTTTTCATCAACATTTATCGATTCGTGTAAGAAATGTTTCGTCAGTTTAGAAATCGCGGTAGCTGGAGCGATCAATGCTCTGTCAAAGTATCTTAGCGGCTAAGGTTCTATCCCAAGTAGCGGTTATGAAAAGACTCTAAAGAATTAATTTTCTTCATCAGGTGAGCTCGTCAAGGGTTGATGATGTTGGCGATGTGTTGCAAAGGGGCGAGAGGGTGTGGTGCAAGGTCATAAATATCAGCGAGGATGGCAAGGTCGGTCTGTCAATGAAGCACGTAAATCAGGGCAATGGCAAGGATCTCGATCCAAATGGAGTGGAGCAACTGTTGGATGAACAGAGAAGAAAGAAAATGGTACCGGGACAGAAAAAAGCCATCGAACTTCAGGCTGTACTCAATACAACTTGTTCAAAGTGCGGGACACGAGGGCACCTTGCCAGTGATTGTTTCATGACTCCGGACGGAAAGAAGTACGATCTCATACCGGATATCGAGGAAACCATCGAACCACCACAAATGGATAATAAAGTCCAGAAGGAAGAGAAAACGCATTCAAAAAAAGTGAAAAAAAGAAAGAAATCAAAAAAATCACGACAACGCTCGGACGGTAGTAGCGACGAGGACAATGATAGCGACGATGTCAATGATTCGGGAGAACGCAAGCACAAAAGAAGAAAGAAAAAGCGCTCTAAAGAATCAAAGAAAAGGAAGAGAAAACACAATGAGAGCACAAGCGATAGCGACGCAAGCGATACTCCTGAAAATCGTGAGGCCAAACGACGACGAGATAGTTACGACAAGAAATCCAAAAAGTGCAAGCACTCAAGGTCCAAGCACTCCGATTAAATATGCTACATTAATTAATGCTATGCGAATAAGAGAGAAGATAACACAAAAATAATGCAAAGAATAAAAATTTAAAAACTTACCGGCGTGAGATACTTGTATGTCAGATGAACATTTTCCGCAAGGACGTCGGCTGCTAGATCGTAATATTGATACTTGCAATAAAGCAGCAAAAGATTTGCGAATGTCTCGGGTGGGAAAGGATTTTGTTGCAGCAAGAATTGAAGTTTTTCGAAACCTTCGGCAGGCTTTGTATCCATATTTATGAGGGCTTGATTATGAAGTGTAACAGCATCGAGCTCTTCCTCCGAACGTGGTGGCATGTCGGTAAGAGCTTCGCGCGCTGCTTCGTCTTAAAAATGTCAAATCAGAAACAGCATTAATGAATCCCTCTTCGGATTCACTTTTTACTTATATCAGAGATCGGAGCTACTCACAATTTTGCAATTGATACTCAATCGCTGCTTTGAGATTAAAAGCTTCAGTCAAAGCAGTTTCGTGAAGGGTCAACGTGTTTCCGACGCTTCTTACTTCGATGCCCTCGGTAGTCATACCAACACTCAGCTCAGGATGTTCCCTTATACCTTGCTCGATAATGTCAGCTAAGAAAAATGGCCAAATATTCATGGCAGCCATTACCCGCACATTACTGTGTACGTACCAATTACTAATCGACACAAATTGACGCTGTAATATGTTTTTTATACATTCATAACTGCGTTTGTTTCAGTTTTGTGACAAAAGTCTTATTTGTAGTGTCTGGTATCAAGACGATCGATTAGAAAAGACCATCGAACGAACTGTCGCATAATTTCGACGCTCACCGTCGATATGAGCGTAATATCGGATATAACTTACTCGCAACAATACGTTAACCATGCAACAATAGTTATGTGTGATGGTTATTACGATAGGTTGCGATTTTGATAAATAGGATAACAGCGGGTCCGAGCGATTGACCTACCGATGTGTTTGAGCGATGCAGCATACTCTTTGAGCCTATAATAACACAGTGCAACGTTGTATGATAGATGAGGCTTGAAACCGACGATTTGTAAGGCAGTCGAGAATTTTTTCAACGCACGTTCATACTCTTCTTCCTGGAATGAGAGCGTGTTACATGACTGTCTGTAAAATTGTTCGATGTTCCAAGTTCTCTACCTTGTACAACAAGCATCCTAAATTAATTTCCGTATCGACATCATCCTCGGGACACTGATCGATCAGATTCTTGGCAGCAACAATATCCTCTTGTCCATATTTTATAGCAGCCTGGAGCTTTCGTACTTTGTTCTCTAAACTACGATTATCGACTATACCGGAACAAATTGACCAAGCTTCCTGATACATACATGCCTGATGCAACGATTGAGCATAGCAAAGTTTGTAAAGACTTTCTTCGGGACATATGTGAACCAGTTTCTCGTAACAGTCCGCAGCACCGATGAAATCTTGTGTGTAGAAGTAGCAATGAGCCAGGAGAGACAGACACGGGCGTGACTGCATAATAATTAATAATATGAAATTTGTATAGATTCCATAACGTGCACAAAGATACGAATCTTTATATATATATACATAACAGAACAGTAGCATGCGTACTTCCGAATGTGAGATTAATAGCTCTGTGAGAATTTGAATCGTTTCCACATAACGTTGTTCCTTGATCTGTCCAATAGTCGATGTTGGGAATTCGTTGAAAAAAGGAAGAATGAATATTCATTGTTATCGGGGTAGAGAGCTTGCATTACCATTGTGTAAATCGTCTTCGTGTATTCCCCATCTCTGATCTGTACATTCTGAATGTAATTGGCCATCGTGATAATTTCGTGAGATTTTGTTCTTTCTTCGGTAATGAAGAATAATAGGAAATTAATACGCCCGTCAGTATTACACTATTCGAACAGACTGCTCGACAGATACTTTTTTGTCAAACGTAATTTGTTTTGACATTCCGTTCTACAGTAGTTGCCATGGCAATTTCTTGTTTCAATGTTTTTTGTGCACCTGTACGAACTAGACGATTTAATTTAACTTATGAACCTGGGATTTCTCAAATGCATTGTTGTTGATCGTTGAGACAAGACAACAATCACATTTGTTTGTTGGTTTATTGAATATTCATTATTTCAATGGTGTTAACAGATAAAGTAGTATCCACAGTGGAGACGCTTATCTTTCTGTACTGTTATAGATAAATGGAGTTGCCCGATGGTAATGTAGATCACCCGGCATCTTGATCGGTTAATATGAACGAATAGACATTGAACTGGTTAACATGAACCGTTGACGTGATATCAGAAGGGTCATTTTTTGTTCATTTCTGTCTTTCATTCGTCATCTGTCACTCGAATAGAATCGTCTGAACCCGCACTCTACATAAACGAAAAATGAAACCTCTGAACACAGAGAGAACATTCACTCGGATTCGGCCATTTAGTTTCACGTATTGTAGCGGACGGCGCGCAACTTCACTCGACGACTTATTCGAAAAAATGAACGAACGACGTTGTTCTCAACGTCGAACTTTATTCTTTGAAATCACTATAATTAATTTTAAATCGGTTGGACCGAAGTAAAGTGACAACCATTTGAAAATTCAATTGTTTTAAGTCGTTGAAAGACTCGCGGCAAACGAGAGACTATTTTTATTTAGGACGTTCTCAGTCCTGGTTGCTGGCCGTTTCATGTCAAAAAGTTTAAGGAATGTGTAAATTTTCAAGTTTTTGCATAAGACTGATATTTTAGCGAGCTATATTACATATTATCTGACTAAAAAAACACTTATCGGCATTACTCGACCAAAATATTTGGCGGTTCATATTACTTTAATGTCCTGTCAACTTCTTTTCATTCCCACTTGTTCCACATTTATAGAATTTTTAACCACTTTTTACCATACTAGCCATATCAATAATATAAGACGTGCAAGTATAGAAATATAATCGGTTTTCAGTTGAAAATTTTAGGAGATTATGATTAACGCTTATTATCTCCAATGGTAACATGACTGCGAGAATGATTTTGCTGGTGGAGGTAAAAGCCGGGAATTATAGTACCGACAGTCGTTTCATCCATATTGCCCCTTCTGCTCCCTCCATGACCAGTATGAGCGAGCGTCAATTCTAGGATTCCGTTGTGGGACGTTGAACACGAAATAGGTTAAAAACGGAATTCGAAATAGCGGGGTTATTCATGGTGTGAACACCATCGAAACTGGCCAAGAGTCAGTTCAAATGCCTCGCAAAGGGCTCTCGACGTTATGCAAATCCAAACAAATACCACGAATATTTCAACGTCGCAATCAGGTAGTTCGGGGTGTAGTTCGCGGTAGTTTTGGACTGCTCGAAGGTTCCAACATCGACGGTAATATCGCGAGTCTTCAGGACAATTCGAGTCTCCATTTGATCGTGGAATCGAACGACAACGAAAACAAACATTTAATCAGTGAGAAAATAAAGTGTCGTGAAAATGGTTCATTCAAGACAGGTGATTATTCAACGACAAATTGGAACACCTGTGAACAAGTCAGTGTGAACCCGATCGCCGTGAGGATCGACGTCGAGTCGCCGGTCGAAAAAAGTGTAAGCGCCGATGCTGTGGACGACATCGAAAAATGGTTAAAAACTCGAACGGAGTCAGTGTCGAGTATCGAACTGGACACGATAAAATGTGTCGTCGAGGAGGAAGACGAGGAGGGGGAAGAGGAGGAAGAGGAAGAGGAGGAGGAGGAGGAGGAGGAAAGCGTTGGTGTGGATCGTTATCTCGCCGACGATTTGCCTCATGCTTTCCTCGGCAAGGATCCTGATGGTTTGTCCATTGATATCGATTTATCTGACAAGAAATTAAATCTCGATTACGATCCTTTGATCCAAGAGATGCAGAGTGACAAACTCCTTGAGGTTTGCGAGAAGAACGATGACTTTATACTACCAGAGTTCCAACTCGATCAGCTCGACCCGCTTGCTCTCTCGCCCGATGACATGATGGTAGCTGGTGAGATCTTGCCCTCGACGAGTAATCAACCGAGTATGTTGGTGAATATTGAACGCGAGATGGATCCTTTGGACATTTCGATAGTCGATCAAAATGTTAATACCGTAGATTCTGAACCTGGCAAAATGACCGACAAACCCGTACAGTCTGACGTTTACAATTTAGTGGAAGAACTCGAGGAGATCGACGAGGAAGTTCAAATGAACGGAACGAACGCCGCTTGCACGATGGAAGCGATTATTCCGTCTCAAATCGTCTTGCCGATAAACGGAATCGGCAAGTCACATCTTGCTACGACCTCAAAGATCGAGGGTAGAACGAAAGCGAAGAGTAAATCGGAACCCAGAATAATGAAGAAACATCGAAGGATATGGCCGAAACCTGATAAACATGCAGTAGCATTCGTCGGGGATCCTTGTCGTATCGATGGAAAAGACGGCGTAATGGCGGTTGTAGCTATATCTACCGACAAAATATCGAATATGACGCAAATTGTGATAAATACAGGTATGGACGAGCAGATATATCAGGGAAAAACATCGGAACTTATCGAAGCGACGGGAAACTTTCCAAAACTTTCTAAGATGGAAATGGAAAACAGCGAACGTAACAGACCGCACGAGAGGGTCGTCTCTAAGGCGCTCGAGGAACTCGGAATTACAGATGAATCGTTAAGACCATCTTCGATGGGTGAAAATGGGAACATTTGGTTTTGTCCAAGGGACGAATGTAATCGAGAGTTCGGCAAACTTTACGCCCTTAAAGCCCATTTGATTGCGCATTATGGCGTAAGACCTTATAAGGTATAGCAGCAATTTTTGTTCTTTTGTAGGAAGGAATCGAGTCAATGTTACAAACAAAAACTGCTTTTCTTATTTCAATATAATTGCTAAGGATTTTTCGAGATGCTAATTTGAAAAAGTACAGTTTCGTAATCGTCCAAACAAAAACCAAGTTAAACAGTCGTATGCTAATTAACTAATATTTCCATATTTTCGTTACAGTGCGACTACGAAGGGTGCGCGTGGGCTTTTCATTCTGATTTTAAGCTCAAGCGTCATAAGGAAACTCACTTGAAACGTAAGAATTTTGCTTGCGAGGTGGCTGGTTGTAATCGTCGTTTTACGACGGTTTACAATCTTTGGAGTCACAAAAAGTTGCATACGCGACCGAATCGCATAGGATGCCAAGTGCCCGACTGTCAGGAAAAATTTCAGACCAAACGGGCTCTAGAATTGCACATGAGAAAGCACGATCAGAGCCACGCACCTTACGTCTGTAATCACGAGGGTTGCGGCAAACGTTATTATACGTGCAATGCACTAACGTCGCATCAGCGATGTCACAATTACAAGGAAATCGACGTGAAATGTTCATGGCCTGGTTGTGGAAAAATATTTGATAAACCTTGTAGATTGAAGGCTCATATGCGATCGCATACAGGCAGCAAGCCTTACACGTGCACCTACCAGGATTGCCAGTGGGCGTTCTCATCCTCCAGTAAGCTCAAGAGACACCAGAAAAAGCACACGAATGAGAGAAAATTCATCTGCGACGTCGAGGGTTGCGGCAAAGCTTTTCTCCGCTCGGAACATCTTAAAGAGCATCTTTTGACTCATGCAGGCGGTGGATATTTTCAATGTCACATGTGCGACGCACATTTTTGTGCAAAAAGCAGCTTGTATGTTCACATAAAGAAGCATCAAGCGGGCAAAGAGGCCGTTGATACGATAATAGATAATGGTGTCAAAGGGCCGAAACGAAAATTGCGGAATCCTCAAGTATCGAACGAGAGTTCCGTAACGAAAATCGCCAACGGCGGGGATTCGCCGGGTTCCGAGAAATTTCACGAAAATTCAATGTATGCCACGTCGATTAATTTCCAAGATTCCGCGCAGACGGTCGTCTCTCAAAACCCGTCAAAAACCTTCAAAAACAAAAAAGAACGCAACAGCTTGACCTTCAACTCCGACATGGAAAGATGTGGTATTTCGCACAAAACTCTATCGAGTTTGGGAATGCGCATGCTAACGATCCACGCAAGTACGAGCGCGAACATTGACAAATCCTCGAACGAAATTTCTCCGATCGAGGATGCCTCGGATCTTGATTACATAATGTACGACGAGACACCGAGTACTACGGAAAACTCCGAGACACCAAGTATGATGCTTCAATCTTGCGACTCTGTAATACTTACCGAAACCCCGAAAAATATTGCTTGCCTTCCGGAACCCGAACCCCCGCCTCATTTTAACGCGAATCCAACAATCCCATTAAATTGCTGTGGTATTACCGGTGAGAAGGAAAATTATGACCAGCGAGAGAGAAAAACGAGCCAAGGTTCGGCGAGAACGGGACTGACGTACGCGGACGTTTGGAAATTAAAGTGTAAGGACGACGCGACGGAAACGACGGTGGTTGGAGCGTCCGACGTTGTTCTCGGCACTGCCAATCTCAACGAGGGGCTTTTACTCACCGAGGAATTGCCGTCGATGTATTACCATGACGATATGGTGGGAACCGAGTGTCAAATATTGTTACTCGATTCGGGAAATCACGAGAACTCGATCGATTTGCGAGGCCTGGAATGAAGCCTCATTATAAAATGACAATTCGAAGGTGGACCCGATTGGTCCGCTTTCGTTCTTGTGCCACCGGTAAGCCCATCGTTTGTTCCTCTGTACATACAATTATACGTATGTAATATTAAGTCTTTTCAATTAAATCGAACCACATCATGTGTCATTACAATTGTACCGTTAGATTTTGATATATAATGATCTGTGATCGTGACGCATCATCTCAGCCTGAAAAAAAAACAATACATTCATTCATACTAAGTTTATGATTATCTTAGATCGTTAAATTTTATTAATTAAAAAAACATTGATATTTTTGCATAAAAATGGCATTTTTTTCTTATTGTCCTAATCCTTAATTATCTCAACCGCAATTCGTCGTGTAGAGAACTCTGTTCCTAAATGATTAATGCATAGGCGGAATAAATGACGAACGACACTAGTGTAATATTTGGGAAAATTCGACTTGTTAAATCGACAAAAATACTTGCCGGCGCGGCGTGAAAATCGTGACTACATAAGCTTAATGCAAATCATATTTTACAACATTATTTTTGTCGTTGTACGCGATAAACTATATACTGACGAAAACTGAGAATGGTCACGGGGTGTGATAAGAAAAAAAAGAAACAATTTTTTCTACCCTTCCTCGCTTTTTTCGATTACCAAGTCCTAATTCCTTTTGAGCGAACGCCCAGGAATCATCGTGCTGATGGCGGGTGAAACCCGCTAAATACTTCTATGGTAATATATATATATAATAGGATAGGTGAATCACAAAATGACTTGTATCGCTAAAGTGATACGTGGAAAATGAGAAATCGAACGACAGGTTGAAAACGACGTAACGTTAACACAACAACGTAGCTTCCGTAACTGCCCGAACGGATTTTAAATACATTATTACATATAGAGCGATATGACATTGTTTTGTCTTTTTTAAGATACAAATGAGCATGGAACTTATTATTGAGAATGCTTGGGCATCTCTTGGATTTTGTTCTCCTCTTTTCTTCTCTTTTTTTATATTTGCCTATTCAATCGTTCATACGATTTCTACCTGTTTGACGGATTCCCGTGATTGTTCGCTAGCCGAATTAATCGAGCCCGATTCGCGAACGTACTTGTCCGAATTGTTTCTTGCTAACGTACGTCCTCGTAGTCTCGTCACGAAACATAATAAGCAGTGAACTATAACAAGAAATATCAAACCGCCTGTACAAACCAACAGCGCTATGCCAGGTTTTTGCCAATCGAGAACTTTGTAGATGTAGGTGTAACCCCTCTTGTCACGTCCCCCCGCTGAATAATAAATTACGGAAAATATGAGATACGATATAACTATCGTTAAACACCACCAGAAATGTCGGAAACAAATGGGAATGTTCATGACACTGAAATCGACGATCATCAGCACGCTGTTGCATATGTGAAGCATAACGTTTAGAGCGTCTATATGATGAATCTTTGGATCGTGAACCGCGCACCAGTAAGACACGGAAACTCCTATAGCTATCGTGCAAGTCGAGCTATACAAGAACCAATACAATTTCTCTATTTTTCCAAACGTTAAATTGTTGGCATCGAAATCCATAGCAGTTTGTAATTTCCATCTATCGACGACCAGCCAGAGAGCCAAGCTTGCCTGAGCAGCTCCCAAAACGAGATCCCAGTTTGTCAAATATATTGGCCACTTGTAATTGTTCCCAAGAGGCTCTTCGCTCCCAAGTTCGAATATCGAACATACTATGATCGTTAGCCAAGCAAGAAGGATCGAACAGCGATACGCAAGGTACCACTTGCCGATGCGATCCTCCCATTTTGGCTCTGTGAACGTTCGTGGATGCGGCGCTTGTGGTTTTGCCTGTAGCCATGCTCTTGCTACTTTCCGACACCAAATTTTGTTTACCATTGCACGACGACCTGCAACAAATAATCAAGATGTTTCAATAACAGAATCAAATGTTCATGGTAATTAACGATTTTAGTCATTTACATTCAAATTACTCAAATATTTGTCTCTAGCATCAATTTCTAACTCATACTCAAGCTACAATACATTTATCAATGCTTGGTCATAACCTAATGCGTTGAATTGATGAAAAATCAAAAATGATTTTTCATGGAAAATTCAAAGTATGAGAAAATTCTAGTACTGGGGGAAAAAGGTATTCTACTATTTGATAGTAAGGCATCAGGTGTTTGCCCACGGAAGAAGTTGGCAATAGTAATTCGAATCACGTTGATTATTCCCTCATACAGCTAGAGCTGAGGCGCGGACAATCGAAAGATATTTTACTACCGTTCCAAGCTGAAAGAAAACGATTGCACCATCGAGAATCGCAACAACAAAAGTCGTTGATCGTAAGCTTACTTGTGCATGATTGTATGAGAAACGAAAGTAAGAATTTCAGGGACTTCGGTCCCCTCATCGAGCAAACGACCATAGTACTACATCCAGGTGTACTTTATTTCCATTGAAACAGCTTTTCGGCGGAGTCGAAAAGAATATTATTTTGTCCACATTTTCGCACACACGGCAAACTGTCAATCAGCTGATCGACTACCGCCTAGTGTTACCACATGCGTTGACAAAAAAACGTGGGGTGTTCTATCGCCCCAGTTTTTCTCGCGTATTTCGCAATAACGATGACCGAGCTAACAGTAACGTGGCTGATCGGATGATGCAACGATACCAACAATATTTGCTGACTTGTCGATCGTTGAAATTTAACAAAATTTCTGTCGATGCACCGGTGTGTCACCCGCGAGCGTGTGAGAATAGTTCGCGGCTGCGCCGCAGCCAAAAAAACAGCGCCACCGGACAATGCATCTTTCCCGGAACAAAATCGACAGATGTATACGCGGATGCATAATATTTCTATGATCCTGTGCAGTGTAAAATGCACATTGCATCGTCTGACACGATCAAGCAGTAGGTACGCTGCTCAAGTTCATTTTCGACCGTTACACGCGGTGATTGGGAAGTCTCCATAGCCGGTTAGGTCAATTGAGCACCATCAGGCCACCCATTATTATTGCAAAGGCTTCGTACATGTCCCCGGCGCGTATGCTTTACGTATATAACCACCTTGCTCGTTCTAACCGGACGTGAATCAAAGGCCTGAGGCAAGTATTGCTCTAACTTTCGCACGAATCAGTGTTTTTTGTTTTCATTATCTAAGCTGATAGATAGATAACGCCCAGGTATTTCACAAAAAAAAACTACCTGCAGTGTGTTCGAGATAAGCCTGAGACGCTTCCTCCTGTATGAAACGTCATCAAATGTGCTCTTCGTGCTAATCTACGATAGAGACCATTCTATCTTACACCAAATATTGACACAAGTGACAAAAATCAATATAACATTGACGCCGTTAAATATCATTTATTATGCATCAACCGAGAAAGGTAGTAGCATCGATTTTTTAAGAATTAAGTGAAAAGGCCGGTATCTCCAGCGCGAATGATTCACGAAAGCATCGAGCGTCGTCGCTATAAAGGAGAACACACGAGTGTCGGAGGACACCAGCCTGGACTAATTACCCTCAATGGCCCACGGCTGAGGTTCGCACGAACCAACAGAGCTGAACAATAGTGGCGTACCGATATACATATACGTTAGTGTGTCTGTGTGTACTCGAGCATGGATACAGATATATTCGATTATATACGGACCAGACGAGCAAAGTTAAAGCGAGAGAGTGTTTCTCGCTCGTTCGTTCATGTCAGAGGTCGCGGTCGCGGCCGGTCAATCAGTCAATACTAATTTAACGTTAATTTATTACAATCTTGTCCTATTATTATAACTCGGTCGCGTGAACGAGCCCAGGTGACGCTTCGGCCAACGAATCTTCCAAATTTAACCCGAAATTCGTTTACTCACGAACCTCGAAACGATCGACATTCTCGAGAAACAAAAAGCAAAACCTCCAAGTCCCATCGAACAGTCGAATCAACATTATCTCCCAACGTACCAGGAGCTTGGGATTTTAATGTCACGAGCCGGTTGGTTGTTCGACCTTCTAAAAAAAATTTAAAAAACAAAAAAAAACAGAACATGCTTTTTCCTCTTCCGCCGTCGTAGCTTTTCGCTAACGTCAGGATCAGCGAACCGTAAACCCGGAAAACAATTGTTTTTTTTGTTTTATCCCCGCGACAATCGTCGCTTGTCCCGACGTTCTATCGTTCAGTTTTTTCTTTGTTTTTTTCTTTCTTTCGTTTATTCATTCACCTCGCGAGACTTTGCACGGACGATTTAGAATTACAAATACCGAGCGGAGAACAACAGATCTAACGCGCTTCTCAAATTATCCTATCCAGTCTCTATATGTATATATTGCGACATTCTCGGCTAAATTTATACGTAACATTTAGTTTATTGCCGATAGAATATTGCATGAAAAAGATATCGAATCCTCGTATATTTATGTTATACGTATTTTCACGATAGGCGCGTAAGAACGGAAGAAAATTTAACCGTCTAACGTTTCAACATATATATATATATCTATATATTATTCTCTTAAAGTTCTGTACAATCCCTCGGTACTAATTGAATAACGTCCTACTTTGCTGTACAAGTGCCAGACTTCGCGCCAGTCAACTGTACAGAAGCGCTACAATATATATTACATATATATGACACTAGATACGCACACACGCATATATATATATATATATATATATATATATATATATACGTGACGTATATTATATATTATTTAAGATCGAGCCCACTCGTAATTATTTGCGAACGGCGCGGGTCGTGAGCGAAGCAAAACGTAACGCGAATTGGCACGTCGCACGTTTTTTTTGTGCCTCTCGTATCATTCCTCTTAATCCGTTTCGCGAAATTTCCTCGAAACCGAGGTGTACTTCCCCCTCGGTTTCGTTCGCAAGCCCACTAGAGCGTTGTATACAGGCGAGAAATCTGTACGTCGACGATCGATATACAATTGTAATACGACGATCGTATCTACCGAATAAAATATATCTCGTTTAAATCGACATACTTTTGTTTTTATTTTCCATCGTACGATAGATTTAATATTGTTATTTTAAAAAATTGTTTATCAAACAATATATTACTCGTGCGAAAATGTGATCAAGCTCGTACTGCGACCGTAAGCTCGATATACTCTAATCTCGATATAAATTGATTTTTAGATTTCATGGAAATAAGGAAATAATCACGGATTTGGGCAAACAGAAAAAAAACAAAAAGATCACAGTAAACACACCACAGAACGAAGGCGACGATGTCTCCGTGAAGATCGAATTCCGACGTTGATTATCACCGAGCGAATCTTCCTTATTTCTGATGAAAAAACGTGCGTTACGTTCTCTGTCAAGATCCGAGTTATCCGAACTTCGTGGAGGCATCAGTTGCCTCGTGGACGGACACAGTTTGACTGCCGGCCGGTTCTCCAAGCCTCGCATGGACATAGCCCCGTGATAGTGACCAGGACGGGAGGGATAAGAGATAGACCGTTTGCACGTCTGTGTGCGACTCTGTTTGCTACTGTGTGTGTGTGTGTGGTCGTTCGGTGTTGCCGTTTGAAAATCAATATCAATCCATATTATCCCCCCGGTACCGTGGCCCTCCTACGGTCTCCTTGCGAACTACTTGTTCTTTGACGTTCGAACGGCCGTGTGTTGCCACCGAGGCAGACGTACCGACGTGTAACACACCGTGGGCCGATGGCTTTTGCACGGTTCGCACACTCCACTTCGTACAATCGTTAACGGTGCGTACGACCACTGGGCTTAGCTTCTCATCTTTGGCCACTTTAACGGACGACGTACTCTCTCACTTGTATCTTGTATCGCCGTACGTGGACCGAGAGACGCGCCTATGTGGGTAGTACCGAGGGACGGACGATCGTCGTTCGATGAATTTACTCGTCAGCCCTCTGTACTCGTGTCATCAAGCTACGGATCGTTGCCATTACCCGGCATAAATATATCCCACTTAGACGTAATAAATGGCTTTATTATATGTTAAAATGGTATTGCTCGTTCTCTTTACGTATATATATATTCGTACATAGATATAGGTGTGGGTATACGTGCATACGTATGTATATACAGGGCGTTCCACGTCAAGGCCGGAGTCGATAATATTTCGCTCCCTTGTTTTTTTTCTTTCTTTCTTTCTTTTTCGAACAATTATTAACAATATGTTTTTTCCGGATGGTAACGGACGTATGAAAAATTAGGGATGAGAGTGATCGAGGTTCGTGGAATCGTCGATTTGAACCGGAATGGACGATATACGTTGCGCACAGACGTTCTGAGAAAATCGCAAAGGTTACAGGTTGACGAGTTCTTCATGACGAAACGGATGATCGGATTTTTTGTTTTGTTTTTCGACAGGTAAATTACACGGAACGACGCGCGTTTAGTTAGAGGACAGTGGATGTAATGATAACAGCACTGTCACGGCCAAAGCCGCGGCGTTACTGCCGCGGTCAGCCCACGTATGCCTCGAGAGTGACGAACTTTTACCAATCTTACGACATACCTGGCGTACGCTCGCGCGACTGATAACTTTTATGCTAATTGTGTCGTTTCTTTAATCGTCCTGATGGCTATGTAACTATATCGCGATGACTTTGCGCTATCGCGTCTCTATCGCGCCTATATTTACGTATAGACATATGAAAATAATAGCGAAAACGGCAGGACTCGACCTTCGAGCGCGTTCACCTCCGCGTTCACCGGAAATCGATGACCGGAAGTGCCTGCTGATATTCACGAGGTCAAGGCTCTCCGAAGGTCAAAGACGCGATAGATCGCAAGATCGAGGATTCATAGAGGTCAAGGTCGCGATTGATCGATGCAAGGTAAGTACTAATGGAAATTGAAAAAAATCGATATAACCTTCGGAAGAAAAACGGTCTTGAACAAATAATTTCGCGATGATCGATTGTCTTGAAATAAAGCTGCGAAATAACACGCGATGATGAATAATAAATTGTTGATTAAAAATATAATTTCGAATTATAATTATGAGATAATCTTGGAAAAGAAAGAAGCCACGCTTAGCACGGGCTACGATGCACAAAGGCTGCAGTCGCAACACGGAAGTGCGTAAAAGAAAGAGGGGGTTAAAGCATTCGCGGTGTAAAAGCGCCGGCGTGAGACACGCGATTGTGTAAATATATCGTGCTAAGACATATATATATATGATAAAGAGAGAGAGAGATAGAGAGAGAGAGAGAGATATTCCAGCATGCGTCTAGGAGTTTCTCTCTCTCTCTCTCTCTCTCGCTCTCTTACGAGAAAAGCTTCTCGGGTAAGTCAGTGGGGCCTACCCCGTGTACCAAAAATAATCAGATCTCTCGTTCGTCGAAAGCGAACGGGAATATACACACAGGCACGCACACATCGACAAAAAAAGTCCGAGGCCAAAGCCGGGAGAGCAGATCTCTCTCTATGTTCACCGGCGTTTTTCACGCTTCTGTGTTACTCTCGGGCTCAGCACACGCGAGTTTAACGCGCGAAGATAAGCCACGAACGGGAGAAACGTGAGCTTGCGATTAACGCCATGTCCCTGCACTCGATTGGATCTTGAAGAAATATAAAAGCACTCTCAGACACATACATACGGACGGAGAGAAGGACGAGAGACCGACAGACGCGTAGAGATTTTACTCGAGTACCTTTCGAATCGTAATAATATTATTACAAAAACTTTTATGTATAGAGAATTAATCGTGGCGCGTTCGTGTTGTGAGGAAAAAAAAACGTTATGTTGCGCGAGCAACTGGTCAAATGTATCGTATTAATAATAGCCGGCTCGTGCCTCGCTCGAGATGCCCAAATGTGAGTGAAATACATATACATATATATATATATATATATATATTTATATATACACATATATAGATATATATTTAGGTATAAAGTATATATTTAGTTACTTCTAGACTGCTGAATTGCCAGTACAAACGCGACTTTTGCCATCGCAACACATTCCTCGAATTTATTAACCGCTCGAAAACAGAGAAAGTGGGACGGTTCCCATTTTTCGTATAATTTTTATTTCCTTTTTAACGATAACGCTGTTTTTCATTTTCTCGTGTGTTTGTCGTTGTGCATCAACTTCCGGTTATTATGTTCGCGCAGTGTCGATCAATGGGCGGACAATCTCGGTACCGAGCTTCAGGAATTGGCGAACGCTATCGCACGTCCAGACGAACTTATCGAGGCGAGTATTAGTTTAGTCTTATGGAATTTATAAAATTACATTTTATTAATAATTATCTTACACTTTTCAGAAATATAATATTTTGAGCGATGTTTAAGCTGGTTTCTCGAAGATGAACACGGTCATTCGTGTTATTCGTGCCGTAGTAAAAAAAAATATGGGTTTTTGTATTCATTACTGTGAATTCTCGATGCATTTTTTCTTCAACGAGAAACTCGGCTTAAAATTAAATGGAACCGAAACGTGGAGAATTTTATTTTTACGAAGAGAGAAAATAAGTGGCTCTAACGGTGAACTCGATTGTTTGAGAATTACTGGCAAAAAGTGCAGCTGGCCGGCTCTATCGTAGTCGCGGGGACCACCTGACATCCATTCAGAGCCGGAAATGCCTTAACAGAATTTTCTTTCCCTCTCTCTGTCTCAATCTTCTCGTTTTTCTCTCGTTCTGTGACCTTGCTTGACGAATCGTCTAGCATTTCACGAATGTGCTCTTCCGACGCTGCAATGGTCATATTATCACTGTTGTAATAATTTTCCTGGCGAGCAAACGATTGGAGAAAAATGGAAAAAGACGAGAATAAGACGAGTCGCGTCGAGAAATCGTTAACTATGACGTAGTGCGAGATTAACGTTCGTTCAGCGAGCAGGAAACAAAATAATATTTTTCATTTCAATAAAATTTTCTCGATTCGAAGAAAACTTATTGTATTCGGACGAAATTCTCTTCAATTGAAATCCAATTAAATTTACATTTAAGTCAATAAAAATTGAATTTTATTCGTATATGGGAATGAAATGAATTATTTCATTATTTCATTTAATAACGTACGACTAATTACAGAAATACAAACTGATGAACACGATAGTCGTGGAAAAAGCTGGCGAAGAATTGATCGACATAATAAGCGAGAGCGTCGGTCGAATGCTGAGACGAAAGATGGACGCGGTTCGTTGTATATTGAAAGTGGCTGAAAGTGCCGCGGAGGAGTACATTTTCGACGAGTCTGAGAACATAACTTACGTCTCGGGAAAGTATAGCAACGTGACAGGTTCACCAGCGACCAAGTTACCCGATAGTATGAAGAGAAACGTTAGCATTTACAGGTAAACTTCGCGAAAGAATATTGATTTATCGAAAGTCAATTTTTTTTTATCGAATTAAATTCATCAACGTTCCATCGAAACTTTGCAATTTTAATCGAAGCCAATCTCTCAACTCATTTCTAATCGCAATAATATTTGTAATAAAATTTTTGGCGCGTAAAATTTTTAAATACGCTCATTAATAAAAACGTGTGTTTTCTTTTTAGAGACATGGAGCTCACAGCTGATTCTCATTTTTACAATATACCAGTGAACACGAATTATTCCTCGGTTCACATACCAACGAACGTCTACGACACGAGACCGAGGGTCGTCGAGGCGATCGAATGGTCCGAGGCGCTCGACGATATCTTTCGACAAAATTACAAATCCGATCCGGCACTCTCGTGGCAATATTTCGGCTCGGTAACGGGTATGTTGCGTCAGTATCCCGCTATGCAGTGGCGAACTGACAAAGGTGCCGATGGACTTCCGGTAGTCGATCAGTACGATTGTCGAACGAGAAGTTGGTTCATCGAGGCTGCGACTTGCAGCAAAGACATGGTGATACTCGTC
This sequence comes from Netelia virgata, assembly GCA_951802705.1. NCBI lineage: Eukaryota > Metazoa > Arthropoda > Insecta > Hymenoptera > Ichneumonidae > Netelia > Netelia virgata. The sequence goes on along the minus strand of OX637864.1, from coordinate 37,358,389 downwards.
GATGCTAGCGGAAGTATGGAAGGAATGGGTCGTACGATAGGTATCGAATTATCATCAATAAAAAATAATATAATACTTGGAAAGAATAAAAAAGAAACAGATAAATCGTTAAATACGTTTCTATGAATGAAACACAATTATTCACAATAATTATTTCCAAAGGAAAATAACAGCGTCGTTCAAATAACCAAGAATAATATGACGAAATTATGCTTGCATAACGGATGAAATATCTTCGTAATAGTTCGTCTACGGTGTTAAAGTGTATTTTCGTCTTTCCGTTTTTTTGTTCTCTTTTTTTAAAATCCGACGTCGCTCATCTTCGCAGCACCATTTCCATTGGTACCGTAGCGAACGTATTTCGCCGATAACGCGGGGCTAGAATAGTTCTAGCTACGTCACACGATATAATTGATAATGCGCCAATGACGAGACGCCAATCTCGAAACAGTGTTTTACTCGCGTTCGGTGATTCACTCGTTCGCTCGACGGGGCGATCGTAAATTTGCTCAATTCCAAATCGTGGCACAGAGATGGGCCGACACGAACGTAAAAAAAGCGAGATGGAGATGGAAAAAGAAAATCCGCCTTATCATTCCGTGAGAATTTTCAATTACTCGTAACGATCGACACACGTGTATTAGTGAGGAGACGTTTGAACTCTTTTTAAAACGCCGACTTCCGTCGAGAGCGCATGAAAAAATTCGCTGTCGAATTGTCAGATATTTCTTCTTCCATGAATTATCGACGAGATAGATTTATTTATTATTTTAATTGTAGGTATTGTATTTATTTCTTTTTTTTTCTCAAGCGATCACAACGGTATCGTCGATTTTGGACACCCTGTCGAACAACGATTTCGTGACGATACTTCAGTACACGAACGAGACGTACGAAATAGTTCCCTGTTTCAAGGATAAATTAATACAAGCGACGCCGGAGAATCTTAAAACGTTTAAGGACATGCTGACTGGGATGCGACCGCTCGAAGTGGCCAATCTCACTTGGGCTTTCACGAGAGCGTTCTCTCTGCTCAAGGCCTACAGCGATTCCAGAGGTTGCGGTCCAGAAACTCCGTGCAATCAATTGATAATGCTCGTCACCGATGGAGTTGCTTCGAACGTCTCAGAGGTCTCGCCTATCGTTTATCGTATCGTGTGAAATCCCTCAAAAATATATTTACACGATGAGAATGTTTTTCTCTTCTCCCTCAAACTTATTCTAAATTTTCATTTTAACATTTATTTTGAAACGTTTGATATTGAACACGCAGGTATTCGATATATGGAACAGACAGGAAAATGGAACTCGTATACCAGTCCGAGTTTTCACGTATTTGTTGGGTCGTGAAATAACGAACGTACAGGAAATTCAGCTAATGGCCTGTCTCAACAGAGGTTATTATACGCATATTAAAACCCAGGAGGAAGCGAGAGAACAGGTCCTCAAGTATATACCGGTCGTTGCGAGACCATTGGTGCTTCAGGGTGACGTTCATCCGGTCGTTTGGACCCACGCTTACGCCGATGTCTCGGTAAGACGTTCGTTTGCCTTATTATCGATACAATTTTACTTTGAGAATATTTCGTTCATTTTTCAACCATATAATATTTTTCAATCTTATTCGAGTTATATTTTTCGCAGGCTGCATTTTCAAGACGTACCATTTTTTTTCCACTCGAGCAATAGCGAACAAAATTATTTTTCTTAAAACAAAAATTATAAACTCATTAATAATCGTAACGTTCATAACGAAACAAATGTTATTAATGACGTTAACGGGATCGATCGTTTTCGTATTTCATTACGAAATTTTGGACTTTGTTTCGTGTAAAATATTTCGTCGATAGGATATAATTCACGTGTACGTTATATAGCGACGATCTTACATTCGTTTTCTCGTAGTTGAATATATACGGTTGACTCGTTTCGCCCGATAAGGAAAGTTCGTATATTGTGCATATTCTTAACAAGCGGGAGTTTCCTATGTGCGCATACGACAGCGAAAAAAAAAGTGCAAATACAGTTTGCCAGGCACGGATGTAGGAACCAGGGAGGTTCGAGTCGAGCACGTGTTATGTGTGTGTGTGTGTGTTGTGAGTTTGTTTCATATCACAAAGAATATCCGATCGTACGACGGGGCGTGTACGGTTACGTCGACACATAGATAACGGGAATCACTACGAAAGAAGGATCAAATATAATCGACGTTGCGCATTGCTGCAACGTCGATCTGAGAAATGCTTTCGACGATTACATAGACGGATTCTTCTTTCATTCGTGTTTACAATTCTTTTTTTTTTATTAAGAGAAACAAGAATTTTCTTGTACGCACATTTTTTAGTTTCTGTAATATTCGAAGTATTTCCTTTATTATTAGTGACGTTGCGACCTACTGAATATTCTGTATAATTGTATTTCTTGGGTGAAAAGAGAAAAGCAAAGTTCAAGCGAATTGATTCCATTAGAATCCAGCACTTGCCACGTGGCTGTGGGTAGTGATGGAGCACGAGAAGCAAAAGTCACGTCTCGAGAAAATCCTGAAAGGGAAACAGCAAGGGGTGACAATAAACGAGGATGCGATCTACATTAAGCAGGTTTCACTGAATTATCAAAGTTCAAAGTGACGAGTTTTGAGTACGTTTGTTGTACCCCTTCCACGCAGATAAAAAAAAAAATACAGACACAAAAGAAAATATTACAACCCCTTAAAACTTTTGCTCGCATTGACTCGCTCGAAAGTGCTTGTTTTCCATTGTGTAGACAGAGAAAAGGGATTTTCCTTTTCGCAGAAGCTTGAAATATTTTATTCCTCGGGTTTGTTTGAAATATATTTTCTTTTCAATGTGTCCCATAGTCTAGGCATTTGAGTGTACGTAGTTCTCGGGTATGTTCCCCGCATGGCGCGTACCAGATTCAATATGATTATTAATGCGATTTTCGTCCCGTATCGTCCTGCTCGTAGTTTATCTTTCAATTTTTATTTACAATAATGTTTTTCCTCCAGTAGAAAATTTTATGTATTTTTAAATGATGATTAATATAATTATTGTTTTACAGTGTGCAGCACTCCCAAGTCGCTCTTGAGTGCACTCACTCGCTTAGAAAAAGAAAAAAAACGAAACCGACGCAGTATACACGACACACGCACACACATGCTGGTTGGCGCTGAGGAACTTTTTTTTAGTCATATTATGTTTTAGAAAACGCTATGAACTTCATTATATATTTATTTTGTGTATATTTCGTGTATACACTAAGACTACACGCGTTATTCAATATCCGCATAGATTAGCGTTGCGCATGCATTGCCGATACGCACATACATTTCACGAATCAACCCCCTCACAATATTCCACACTCTCCATTCTCACGTAAAGTAGCGCGCAATGTACCCTTATAACGTCTTTTACAATACATTTTTCTTTCCTCCACGTGAAAAAGATCGAATATATTTGCGGGAGTAAAAAAAATCGACAGATTATTGTCTACTCAGCTCGATAAAAAAACAAATCCTCATTTTATATCAATTCTTTTTCACGTGTGAATTTTCGTTATTTTTATGAAGTTTATCCACCCGCCGTATTTTTTTCCCTGCAAGTTTCGTGGCTTTCTTTACCCTCGAATTGTTAGGAAAACTAAACAACAAAAAAACGTAATCGAAAATTTGATCGGAGAATTTTTCGCAGCTTCGCATGGGTGAGAATGTACGTCTGAATCCGTCGAAAGTTAATACGACAGCTTGGCAAGAATATCGACTGTTGACGTCAGTCAGCATACCGGCGTTCGATCGGAAAGGAAATCGTAACAACAGCACGAGAAAAGCTAATTTGTTGGGTGTCGCCGGTACGGATGTTCCGATCGATGCTATTCGAGATTTGACACTGCCCTACAAACTCGGTGTCAACGGGTATGCATTTATCGTATCGAACAATGGTTACGTAATTTTACATCCGGATCTTCGACCTGTCGCGAATGGTCATCTCAAGGAAAATTACAATAGCATCGATCTGACCGAGGTTGAGATTCTCGATGATGGTAGAGGACCGAGGTACCTACATTCGGGCTTTTAATTAATCGTTCGATAATTTATGATTGATTGATCGATCGTTCGTTCGAGCAATTGACGCTTGGCACCGATTGATTTATTATCGATTGTTAAACGTTGGTTCGCTCAATGATTAACACGATTAAATTGATCGACAGACGCATAAATGGTTGATGACATTTTTTGGACAGAGACCCTGGACCCGAGGTGTTGCAACTTCGTGCGGCGTTGGTCGATCATAAGCACGACAAAATGACCAACATTCCAGTTAAACTTCATTACGAGGACAATCGTCGCGTTACACTCGAGAAGAGAGATTATTATTACGCACCGTTGCCTGGTACACCCTTTGGTATTGCGATAGCAATTCCGAATTATGGAAAAACGTGGATCAAGGTAATCCACCGATTGATAAATCAGGCTCGATTTTATTGCTTATTTATTTATTATAACGATATGTTTTTTTATTAAAGGTGGAGGATGAAATTAAAAAGACTCAAAGAATGAACGTAAACGTGTCGGATTATTTCGTCGGTGACAAATGGAGAGTTCATCCCGGTTGGGTATATTGTCGTTTTCATTATTTGGAAAATCACGAGTTTGCCAATAGCGAGACGGAGGTGAAGCATTTTTTGAGATTGATGGGCGAGGACAATTGGAAATGGTCGGATCAGTACGAGGCTTATGAGAATATAACCGACGAGAATACCGAAGAGCCGGATTGTTACGATCAAGTGCTTCAAGACGACGATTATTATTGCAATCAGGAATTAATGGAACTTTTGGTATTCGATGCGAAAACGACGAATAAGAGTTATTCGGGTGAATTTGTCCATCGTGACGAGAAAACGAAAAAATTGGCGAACACTTGGGGTGTGTTTTTGAGATTCGTAGCGACGCAGAGCGGACTCACGAGATGGCAAAACATCGACCTTTCGAAAGTTCCGCGTGGCAGAGCCCATATTAAATTTGGCGATCTTTATAAACGTGCCGTTAATGAACCTTGGTACAAAGGAGCCATTTTTCAACACGAGATCGACCACGATAGTATTTCCATCACAGGTGATTACGATAAAATTAAACACGATCGAATAACAACGGACGTTGAATTAATTTTCAATTGGCTCTGGACTTATCGATTCTTCCCTCTATCTTCATATTTGTTTCAAGTTCCATGGGAGGCTGGTATTAACGCAGTCGTCACAGTCTCGATGGCGATATTTCCGAAAGACGGAGGGAGAAATGCTTCGGCAGCTGTGGTCGGTTTTCAAATGCCAATGACAACGTTTTACCAGAGATTCATAGATATCACGTCGACGACCTCAAATCCGGATATGGATTGTGCTCATACGTGGATCGACTGTTATCTGATCGATCAGAATGGTTTCGTCGTCATATCCGAAGCTCACAACGATACCGGACGCTTTCTGGGGGTAGTCGAGGGAGCAGTTATGAAATCTATGGTAGAGCAAGGTTTTTTCCAAGCCGTCGAGATTTATGACTATCAGGCTGTTTGCACCACAATCGTGAGTAACGAGGATCGAATGAAATGAATAAACGAAACGATAATAATTTTCAATGTAATTAAACATATTGCCATTTATATTTATTATCATTTAAGGGAACATCGAACGACGCTTCACGATTTTTTGGCAATCCATTGCGCTACGTCGGTGAACTATTGCTCTGGATTCTTGGACGTTTTATCTGGATGACGACGAGATTTGTTAATTTGCCCGCGGTATTCGCCAGAGTTCACTCCGACGAAGATCTGCCCGAGCCTCCACCTCCCCCGCATGAAATTCTCGAATACAAGTCTTGCGATCAAAAGAGAACCCTTTATATCATGAATCAGGAAGTAGCGGAGAAGAGAATAACGAATTCGTCGGTGCAATGCTCGAGGCCTTTCTACGCTCAACGAGTAAGTCGAACCGTGATGTAAAATAAATTGATTCGTTCAAAATTAATCGCCGACGAATTATTTGATCGCAATAGATCTATTAACTATTATAATTGACCAAATGACTGAAACAAGCGATGTGAAATATAATTAATTGATTAATAATTTTATAAAAAAAAAAGAAAACAAATTTGAAGATATCGATCGATTTTTCTTCTTAGGTACCGTCGACGAATCTCTTGCTTCTCGTAATCGATTCTATGTACTGGACGTGTCACGAGACGCTCGAGGTAACGCCAAAAAATATCGAACCTACGGAATACGTGAATGGCACCGAACCATCGCCGTGTCACAAAAAGCATCTGAACGATTTGCCCCGTCGAAGATTGGAAAATTGTTATACCGAGCATCCACTGGAGGATGAGATCGATGCTTGCGGACGCTGCTCGAGACTTCACTATTCTTCCATCGTATCCTCATTATTTATTATAATTATCGTTAAGACTCTTCTATAACCCCTGTTCCGGACCATCGCGTATACAATATACAGCTTTTTAATCACCAAATGGACATTTTATTTCCATTTTTTTATTTCTCGAATCTGACGAAAAAATTAATTAAAAAGAAATTGTTTATTTACGAAATTAAAAAGAAAAAGCAACAACAACATCGATCATTATCTTTCTCCCCACTATTTATAAACAAACATCACTATTTCTCCATAATCACAAATTATTATCTCGTGAACGATGATAATTTTAATTTTTTATAACGACGTTCTTCGTCGTACAAAATGATTCGTGTCGAAAGTATTTTGAGGAATTTTGTTCGTTTGGAATTAGCGTCCATCGGACTGCTCGATACCAACTCGAAGCTTCGAATGGATTCGAGCCGAGGCTGACTTGTCCGAGTTGCGCAAGTCCCGAGTACGAGCCCCCGTGTGATCGATAACGGCGTGCGAAGGGGAGGCAAACCTCTACCGTACGGGGCAAACTCACACATTAAAATCGAGCATCCCCCGCGTATCAACCGTATCACCACCACACGACCATCACCACCACGAGTTTGCAGTAGTACGTCGCCCCGTTCGAGTTGTCTCTTGTTGTCTGCGAACGGCGAGCGAACGGAAAAGAAAAAAAGAAAAAGGAAAATTACAAAATCATATTTATTCGTCGTTTCGAGTCTCTCGTTTACCGTTAAGATTTATTCGAACGTCGGTCGGTGCGTGAATTTCAACGAAGGTCTTATCCCCGTGGTGAAATTTAATTTATAATGAGGAACTTTGGACTCACTGTCGTTGTCCTACTCGTGCTTTTCTCACCTCCTGGACAATCCGACAGTATTTCGCACAACACGTAAGTTTCTTTACTTTGTTTTTTCATCTTCGTTACTTCTACATCAACGGATCGCAATGTTTTTCTTTTAATGCAACGTTATAGAAATCCAATCGGAATGAGTCGTTCCGAATGACGCGGGGCTGAGGCGGGGTGGGAGGGCTAAACTATTTTACGAGCGACGTATATCGAATATTAGGTCATATTAGATTAAATAAATTGTGATGGTTTTGTCTTTTCTCTGCGTTACTCTTATTACAATTGCGACTCGCGAGACGGCCCGAGCACAGCCAGCCACCTCGATTTTTCCTTTCCCGATTCAAGGCGTATCTGTTGTAACGAATATTGAAACACGAGGGTCACACGCGACTATAAGTGTGTCAAAGATTTGCCAATGGCGATTTAACTTTTCGATAAATTCATGGAACTCAAACTTATCGACAGCTCGAAGATTTTTATTTTTCGCAACGAGAAACAAAATTTGCTTCATTCTTTTTTTATACTTAAACGACGATTTTTATATTTGTTTTCTTTTTATCTACGATGATAATGAAATTAATGAGATTTTTATTATCGATACAATTTTACAGACATTCGTGAATTTTCTTGTTTTTTTTTGCTTTCGTTTCGGCGTTACGATTTTAATTTTCCAAAAAATCATCATTGTTTTCTGGCTGCAAGCTGTCAGGATGGTTTAATGAATACATTCTCTTGTCATCAGAGTAAAAACATGGGCCCACAAGCTCGGTTTCGAGCTCTCGCAGCTTGGCAAATACGTCACGAACCTCGACAAATTTCACGAGAGTTACAAAACGGCGAAATTGTTGCCGCACGACGGTAGCGATCTCGTTCGCGATATCGCAAAAGGTATAAAAGCCATGATGGAATCAAAGATATCAGCGATCAAGGTAATCGAATCGACCGTTTAATTTGAAATATGGTAACGAAAAGAAATAAACTTCGGAAGAAAACAAAAAGTTCTTCCTTCCTAATTGTTCGTACGTGAAAAGTGGCGTAGCTCTAACTTCGTTATTTATTTATTTCAGAGAATAATGGACATCGCCGAGACATCGGCGTTATCGTCGAAAGATGTCGATCTACCGGACGAATATTATTACGTAAACGCAAAAAACAACACGGTAGATTTTTTGTACAGTGCCCACTTCGGCGGTGAAGTTAATTTGAATATGTCGGCGGTACACGTGCCAACGAACGTTTACGATCGTGCTCGGGAGGTCATAAAAGCGATCAAATGGTCGGAGGAATTGGATCAAACGTTTATCAATAATTTCGAGCACGATCCGTCGTTATCGTGGCAATATTTCGGCAGTGCTACGGGTTTCATGAGACAATATCCCGCGACAACGTGGAATCCGAAACCCGTCGATCTTTTCGATTGTCGAACACGCGGTTGGTACATCGAGGCTGCTACAAGTCCAAAGGACATTCTCATTCTCGTCGATACTTCCGGCAGCATGATGGGAATGAGAAAGGAAATAGCCCGACACGTCGTCAACAATATTCTCGATACGCTCGGAAATAACGATTACGTCAATATCATTACCTTCTCGAACGAGACGGAAGAGGTCAAGAAACAAAGAAAAACCATATGTTGTTGTCGTTGTTGTCGTTGTTGCTGTGGTTGTCGTTCTGGTGTTTTTATTTTTTGTTTTTAAAGCGATATAGCGAAGCGGAGGATTTAAATTCCGTGGCGTAGAGATTGTCTGATAATCAATTAACGATCTTGACGAGGCTTTGTCGAGGATGAGAAAAATAAAAAGCGTTTATAACTTTGCAGGTGGTACCGTGCTTCAACGACACCCTGGTACAGGCCAATCTCGCGAACGTCCGAGAGCTCAAAGACGCGATATCCAACATGCAAACTGAGAGAATAGCTAATTTTTCACTAGTACTAAATTACGCTTTTGAACTGTTGGAGACTTTTCGCGAGGAGCGAGAAGGGGCGATGTGCAATCAGGCGATAATGTTGGTAACCGACGGTGTACCTTTCAATTACAAGGACATTTTTCAGCGTTACAATTGGCGCGAGAGTCCCGACGAGCCCGACAAGGCCGATATGCCCGTCAGAGTTTTCACTTACCTGATCGGTCGCGAGGTCGCCGATGTCAGGGAAGTCAAGTGGATGGCTTGCGCCAACAGAGGATATTACGTTCATCTTTCGACGTTTGCCGAAGTACGAGAACAGGTAAGATCGCTTGGTCCATCGAGCACCTACTATATTGTGTAGGTACACCTACGTCTCAAAAACGATGAAGATACAACGATTAAACAATTTTTAAATCACAAACGTTTTTATCATTTTTAGGACTCTTCGTCATCTCGAATTATTTCTTACAGATATTCTTTACGAATCGATCATTTCGAACTTTAATTACACATTATCGTTCTCTTTTTTTTTCCCGCAAAGGTATTGAATTACGTGCCGGTAATGGCGAGACCTCTGGTCCTCGGTAAAACCGATCATCCGACAATCTGGACCCCGGTTTACGCGGACATAACGGACCCGAAAATGACCGATTGGCTCTGGGAGCAACGAGAGTGCGAGGAGCAAAAGCAGCGTTTCTTTCATTATCGCAAGGACAAAAAGTATTTCGTCGGTGATCAGCGCGATCGACGCTTCGTGCACAAACCGAGAAAGCATCACGATCATCACGATGATCTACAGGAATATCAGCTGATGACGTCGGTTAGCATGCCCGTCTACGATAGACGGGAGAACGCGGTGAGCGATCGTTAAAAAAAAGATTTTGTTTTTTTATATTTCTCTGTCATACGATATTTCGAACCGGAGACAATTTTTCGGTGCATGAAAGAGTGAAGAAAAAAACAAAACAAAACAAAAAAAAAAACAAAAAAAGAAAAGAAAAAAAAAACACGTGTTGTCTATATATTTTTGACGTTGTTATATTAGCCATGTATATCGATGTGAGAGAATAATCGTCTTGTATATCGCGCAAAAGTCCCTCGATGCGTACTTTTTCCCCGAGCGTAAACAAAATGAAGAACGTGAAAAATCCGAATATTTCAGGGATCGTGATCGAATCGAGAAAAATTACCAAATTATTTGTTTGTCGGAGAGCGGACGTTTGTCGTTTTAATTAGCCATGTGACGTTCGATCGGAAAATTTTCGTTCCGATTTAACGGAAACCCAAAATTTCTCCCCCTCTACGACGATCAAAGGTCTATTCGAAAGAATGTGTCGTTTTGGTTTTAAGCTCGTATTTGTCCACAGAACATCACTGAGCAGGTGCTGATTAAGGAGGCCTACTGGGTTACACAGACAAGAGAGGTTGGCAGCCAAAAAAAAAAGCAAACATAAAAAAAAACACAAAAACATTACACGTACACGTACACAGAGCAAAGGCAAAACCAACTTTGTTTCATATATATACATGCATATAGATTTTTAAAAAAAACCCCGATTATTGAGAACGTTGATTGCCCTTGTAAAAAAATACAACAACAAAATCTTGAGTATTCGCGCGGTTTTTTGATCGTGAAAATCATTTGAAAAACAAATATTGACCAAATCGACGTGGATAATTATTTTTCAAAAACGTGGACGTTAGAATGTTTAAAGAAACGAAATATCGTAGGAATAATAATCGTTATACGAGAATCATCGTGACAAATGATTGTTTCAATTCGATGAAAAAGAAATGTTATTTTCACTTTTTTTGAATAATTATTCACGATAATTTCGTCGATGATTTTTTTTTAATGATAACGATGTTGAAACGATCGCTCGCTCAAATTCGAGCCGCGTGGATACTTGAATTTATTTATTTTTTTTCTAATTTTCCGTTTTTTTTTTTTTTTTGTTATTTCTATAGGTGCCTTCGACAAATTAGTTTATCTTAACGTAGCCGACGGCCATGCTAGTCCTAAAAGCTTACGTACGAGATTAAAAAGGCGATGACGAACTTATTCAAAATTTACGGTGATCGAGATGGCGTCTCAAGGCTCTTAACCCCGACGAATTCGATGCACAAAAATATTTTCCCAGCTGGCAAAAGGTGGATTCGTTTATAAATAGGAGTTTTTCCGTATGCAGGAGATGGCATTTTGCGAAGCAAATTCCCTCGGGATCCTCGATCTTGCAGTCCCGCTCGAGAGAAAAATATATTTATTTGATTTTGAAAATCAAATAAATTATTGCGGAGAAAATAATCTCCAAATGGGATGAAAAATGGGCAACTCGGTCGTCGGTTACTGCGTTTCCCTTTTATTTTGTTTCGTTTCTTTAGGTCTACGCTCGTTCTTCTGGTATCTTATGAATTTATATTTATTATCAGTTCGATTATTTAGGTAGGTTTTTCACTAGGTAATATACTTTTAAAAATTACTTAGTAACAAAAAAAAAGAATCCCTCTCGACGAGTAGAAAAAAGGTCCTGCCCGCCTGTTGGATTGCGACACACGCCAGCTAAAAAAATGTCCTCGTAAACGTTTTGACGATATATTTTGGATATATCGAACGTTTGTTGCTCGTTGTTACAGCGAGCCACGAGACTCGAGCAAATGTTTGAAAAATTTTCGTTTAAATTTTGAAACAAAAGTATACCAGAACCGTTGGTGACGGCTCTCGAGTATGATGAAATTTATTGAAGTTTTGTTGGTTGCTAGATATCGGAAATGGGCACCATTTGGACATAAAATCATTCGCAATACTTTTATAAAATAGACAATAATTACCAATAATTGAACGATAAACAATATTAATCTTTGACAGAATTATGCAATGATTTTGTTCTTTTGCCAGCATTATTTTCATTATCGATAAGTTTAATTTCAACAATTGTTCATAATTATTGTTTCGTAAATTCATTTCGAATAATTTTTTGTCCGAATTGTGCCTATCTCGGCTAGATAATTACGTTAGATGTGTAGTGTTAAATAAAAACATTTTCTCTGCGATCGATCCTCGAGAACTTTTTCTTTTTTCTTTTAAAAAATTGCAAATAAATGAAAATGAAATTTTCATCGTTTTTCACAAATCCGATAATCTCACAGAAAATGTTTGCTGAAATGCAGAAAAGACGTACGAATTTCGATAATTCGATGAGTTGACTAAACAATTAGGATAGTAAATGCAGATAATATACATATATATGAGATATATATGTGTATTAAATATTTCTGAGATCGTAGTGCGTTTTAGTTACACACATAAACGTACGAGAGTGAATAACTTTAACGATTATTATTCTTATTCTTATTATTATTATTATTATTGTTGTTATTTTTATTATTAATATTATTTTTATTTTCATCATCATTATTATTATTATCACTATTATTATTATTATTTTTATTATTATCGTAAATCGTACAATTTATCATTTTATTTGACGCTAGATCGTGAGTATTAGAACGAGTCATTATGTGATATAGCATTGTTCATAATGAAGGTAGATACGCTTTGGGTTATGCGACTTGGAGAATTACCACATTTTAATCGCATCCGAATATTTTTTTCTGTGAACTATCGTAAAGATGTTTTTGTGTTTTTTTGTCGTTCCTTCCACCTAACATTGACAAATGTTTTGCAGACTAGAATAGCCGATCTGCTGGGAGTCGCTGGAACTGACGTGCCGGTACAGGAAATACAGAAACTTATGATGCCCCATAAGGTACGCGCGTCGATACAATTTTATTTTTGTAACATTATTTCTTATTCTTAACGATTATTTAGATTTTGTTTGTTAATCCGTGTTCTTTTTTTTTACAGCTTGGAGTTAATGGGTATGCCTTCATCGTGACCAACAATGGTTACGTGCTCATTCATCCTGATCTCAGGCCCGTGGTCGGTTCCCTCATAATTCTATTTTTCTTCGTCGCTAACTCTCTTTTCTTGCTCAAATAATTCTCGTTAATTTATTTCATTCGTTGTTGACAGTTTCAAGGGATCTTGAAACCTTCGTACAACAGTGTCGATATGGCCGAGGTTGAACTCATGGATCTCGGCAGAGGTCCGAGAGAATTTGAGGAAGGAATCCTTACGGTGCGTTCTTACTTTTAAACAAAATAATATTAAATAATTTATGTTTATTTTAATTTAATTACTGATCGAACGTAATTAATTTCAGCTTCGCGATGACGTGATTAATCAGACAACCGGTAGCGCTACCCTTCAAACGAAATATCATTACGACGATATGGTGAGTGGATCGATTATTAAGTCGCAAACGTGATGGAACGAAACGATCGAAACGATGATTATCGATTTACAGAAACGCGTCGGTAGAATGAAAAGAAAATACGATTATCGTGGTATCGAGAGAACGCCTTTCACGGTTGTCGTCAGTCTACCAGCGCATGGCCACATAGGAAGTTACCGGGTACAAGCCGAAGAGGAAATTCATCGCTCGCACGTCAAAGGTATGTTGGCTGCGATTTATCGATAATATTTTTTCACTCGAAATTTCAATCACTTCGCCAATAGCGCTAATATCAAGAAATAAACTAAAGAAAAGATAGAACATCGTTTCGGGGTTGAAAGTATTTTTACGACATTTCGAGCGCAATTTTGCAACGTATAAAAAAATAACGCGGGACGGAAGGACGACACTGGGAGACTTGGAAATTCGTCGAGCAACTTATCGCTTTTTTTTATTATCGTTCCAGTAAAAGAAAACAGCTCCTTTCTGAGAATTGAAAAAAGAATTGATTTATGAAATTTGAATAAATTTGTATTCGTGTTCGAAGAAGAATTAATTTTTTTAACACGGCAGGTAAAGTTTATCTAACAATAAGTACGAGTAAATTTGATTCGAATCGAATAAATCAATTACTTTTTCTCGATAGAGCCGGACTTCTTTCTCCTCTCCTATGTTTACTTTATTTACTTATCAACGACCGAGTATCTCCGCAACAGTCTCTCGTTCGCTAAAAGCTTTCATACCATCCATTCAGCGTCTCTTAATGTCGTACGAATCGAATTATCGCAGGTAAAATTGTGACAGACTACTTCGCGGACAGTAACTGGCGGGTACATCCGGACTGGGACTACTGCAAGTGAGTTTTTCCCTTCATTTTTTATTTCATTTCTTTGTTGTTGTTTGTTCTTTAATAAAGAGCTACATAGGTCTGGGACAAGGAAAACTAGGGCGAATTAAATAGACTCGTTCTTGGCTAAATATATTTTACTTAAAAAATAGATAAAGATAAACACGATCGATAGAAAACATATCTGACAAGAAATAAAAACTTCGTTGTCCCATTAAAATGTATGTAGATTCTTACGAACGATTATTCACTGAGACGTTGATATTTCGCAGATATCATTACGAGGGTGAGCACAAGTTCAATTCCTCGGAAAAGCAGCTCCTCCATTTTTTGGACAAAACCCGTCAGCCGGGCTGGAAATGGATCGAGAGCAGGCAGCGATCCCAGCCCCCTGAGCACTCTGCCTCGAATTCATCCGGTGCGGATCATGGTAAAATCCGATATTTAAAATACGACGAATATTCAATTTTGAAAGAACAAAATAATTCATACATTTGAAAAAATATCGCAATATATTAATTATCCAAATCATTATATAATTATCCAATAATTTATGAAATATTACAAGTCAATATTAAACGTTTACATTTGTTTTTCAGCCAATCCATCGCCCGACAAGAAATCGTACTTCTGCGATCGCAGCCTGCTCCAAAGCTTAGTCTTCGACGCAAAGGTAACCGAGTGGTTTGCGAACATCAGCACCACCCGCGAGGAAACGGGGTGAGCATAGAGTGGTATTTGTTTCTTTTTTTTTTAAATGATTTAATCGAGAGGACCGATCGATGATCCAACTCTCGGTATATTGTCATATAAATATATATATATATATATATAAAGAAACGTCTCTGTTAGCTCCGACACACGCAAAACGGATTGCTCGTTCCGTTCACGCTCATTTTCTATACACATACTATATATTGTATATATAATATACAACATATACGTATTCGTCGTCACAATTTAGCCCACTATCGTCACACGCACGATCGATCTTGCTTTTTTTTCGTACTATCGTTTCTCTTTCTTATTGTGATATTATTCTTCTTATTATTATTATTATCGTTACTATCATTATTGTTAAAATCGTTATATTATCGTTTTTGCGTTTGTCGCACAGTTAAAAACGAAAGCGGTGATAGTCGTGATACACCTGTTCCTTTTTACTAATATACTTAACCACTTTGACGCCATGCAGACCTTTAGCTAGGCTGATGAACCTCCTGCCCAGGTAACGCCATCACATCTGCACCTTATACGTTTTCTTAGAAGATAATTTTTATATTCGATTCTCATTCGTCGTTTATCGATTTGTCCGCCTCTCTTATTTTTCCCCCATCCTCGCCACTTCCTTCAAACCTCGAACTTTTTTCAAAAATATTTCGAAGGTTCAATTTTTATTCCAACTTTTAAATTATCCTGACAAGAAAAATTGTTACGTTTCCTCTTGTTCGACTCATTCGTCCTCGATTACCTGTTTTTGACATTTTTCTATCCTCGCCATCGATCGTCGTATCTTCGGCACACATGGTTTGGCACTTAGCTTCTTTATGTGTTTCGTGTTTGTTTTTTTTTTTCTTACAAAACAAAAGGAATGGCAAAAAAAAGAAAAAGAAAGAAAAAAAAAGTTATCGTCCGAATCACACAGGGTGACGATACAATTTTTCACAGGCACGAGGAAGAGACACGAGGCTCCGACGAGTCGAGCTCTTGTTGAGTTCGCCGTCAAGAGGAATATGTACCGTACGAGAGGACTCACGATTTTTATTTTTTTGAGTCTGATTATTCTCGTTGATGATGAGGATCGTTAGAATTTCGAAAAACGCGAAATCACTTTTTGACGAATGAATTATAACGAATTATTGTATAAAAAAAGAATTAAAAGTTTGCAGGCTCTCTCGTAATTCTACATTCGTACCGAAAAATCTTAAGATATCAAAAAAGCCGAGAACTTCGAACAAAGTGGAGAATAAACTTTTTCAAACGTTTGTATCGAAGTTTGAACGACTTAAAATTAATTCGTAAGGGATCGATAAAGAAAAAAGAAAAATATTATATTTGATAATTCTCCATAATTCTTCGTCATCAAATTATTTCAATTCTCTTTTCTTTTTTTTTTCTTTTTTACTTCAAACGACGAACATCTCCGATTTTGATGGACAATTTTTATTCGCAGTGACGATATTTTCGAAAACGTCGCGTGCCGATTTGATTGAACATGCTTTAAATTCCAACTGATTGTACGACGTTCTTACACGATTGATCTGTATATACAGGAAAGAGTTTCAACAACGTTTTGGCTTCACGCTCGCTTTTATGGCGACGCACAGTGGTCTAACGAGATGGCAAGATTTCACGATCGACGACGAGGTCTCACCCGCGGAGCATCATTTCAGCAAGCTCTATCCTCGTGCCATCGACGAAATTTGGTACAAACGAGCGGTCGAGCACAATTATTTGCAACCCGATAGTTTCGTGTTTTCCGTTCCGATCGACGACGAAGGAGCCGACAATACGACACTCGTTACCGCGAGTCGAGCGATATTTATCGGTAATTAAAAATCATTAACGAAAACATCGATTAGATCGCTTGAATTATATTCGAGATTGAAATTGTTATTGAAACTTCGCAGGCAGCGAAAAAGCGAAAGCCCCGGTGGCTGTGGTTGGTTTTCAATTTCAACACACGGCACTCCAGGGTCTTTTTCAAAACATAACTTTCAATTGTGAAAAGGGTAGCAATTGCGACATGGATTGTGGCAATGAATCTCTCGCCTGTTATCTCGTCGACAATAATGGCTACATCGTCGTTGCCGAGGAGAAAGCGGATGCCGGCAAATTTCTCGGCGAGGTCAGAGGCCCAATAATGACCAGTATGGTCGAGGAAGGGATATTCGACAAAATTCGAATCTTTGATTATCAAGCGGTGTGCTTTAAGAATACTCAGACGACCAACGATGGCACTGCACTATTTACGGTAATTAAGAAAAATCTTAGACAAAATAATCCTAGCGAGGATTAAAAATAATTCGGAGAAAAGATTTTTCATTTAACTTTTGTCACTCTTCGATTTTGTTTATATTAATTTGTTATCCAGCCATGGAAAAGTATCGAGAGGGCTCTTGCCTGGATCTTTGGTCAGATTGTTTGGGCATGGGCGAAAATGGGTTTATGGAACAGCGATTACGCGTACGCCAACGCATATCCAAACGAGGACGAGGCTTATCATCAGAATTATCCAGAGAACGGTGAAAAATCGTCCGATCCTGGTCCAGGTGGAGAAAAAGCATTTCTACATAACGTTCTTATCAACAAGACGAAGCCTATACCGTGCGATCAAGAGGTGAGCCGAAAAATATTCTTTGAAACGATTTTGAAACAATTTATCCCGAATGATAAATCGAACAAAAAAAATTATATTTAAAGAAATATCTTATTTGCAAATATTTCGTAAATCAAATTTCATCGTGAAATGTTTACCGAGTCAACAGGTTTATTTGTATCTCCTGAGAAACGGAACTACGAGAGAATACGACGTGGACTTTGACTCGAGCCGAGGCTGCGCTCGACCCTACGTTGTGCAGCCGGTAGATTTTAGTAATTTGATTTTATTGGTCGTTTATACAAATTGCTTGAACACGGCCGAACCCGCGTTGTCGGTCGAGCCCGAGGAAGTAATTTACACCAACGCGTCACTGGCTTGCCAGAAAGTACTGAACGAGCTGCGACGTCAGAGACCGCAGTCTTGTATAAGAAGTCATCCTCGTGAAAGTGAGATTAAAGATCGTTGCGGTCTAGCCGTGTCTTTTGGACCAAATTTCAATCTTCTTATGGTAATGCTAGCCACACTCGCGGTCGCGGTACCGAGACTAGGACGCGATTGAGATAAGACCAACGAACTTTATCTCGACATTTTAGCTAAAATTTAAATTTTTTAAATTTAATTTAAGGAAATCTAAGGTACCCGTGATCATTTCAGTTTCCTGCAGAAAGCGGGATTACTCGTATAGGGGACGAAAAAAGTGGCGCGAGAAATTCTAGTGTTCCTAGGAAAGATATAAAAAAAAAAGATTACAAATTATCCTACGAGATCGAATTAGGTCCGAATAATTAGAACAAAAACAATGGAAATTAATTTTCTTTTTAAGGTGAAAACGATGGGACATAATTTTTCATTCGACGGAATTTTCAAAGAAATAACTTCGAATTATTGAGTTGAAATGGAATTTGGTTTGAATTTTCTTTATTTGGCACAAACCTCCCCGCCGATTTTCTATTAAAGTCGATCTTCCCCGCAAATTTTTCAGAGCCAAAGTTAAACTAGTTCACCATTTTTAATGGTCAACTTTTTATCCGCGCTATGAATGAAAAACGTGCCACGGTGTTTGATCGTAAACAACATCATTGATTACTCCCTGCAACACAAGCCCTCTGAATTTAGAAATATGTATTTTTTTCTTTGAAAAATTACATTTTGTGAAATTACAAAAATATTATTTTTGTCAATTGGCAAAATAGATATTCCGTAATGTAATAATGACAAAGTCATTTTTACGTAAAAATCTTTGCAATTTATTTGGCAATTTCTATCTCTGCATGAGGCTTTTTCACCAAGATTATTGCTACGATCAATTAATTCATAATGCGAAATAAAACGCGCTTCCTCTAGTAAAAAGACAATTGCTCGTTACTAAACAAAAAAAAACCTCAAATAGCATTCCCAACACTCGCGTGTTTCTTTTGCCGATAATGTGTAATACAAAGAAAAAGATTTAAAACTTGAGCATGAATAATAATGATGAAAATTCCCTCTCTCGTTAGATAGATACTGTACAGGACGTCAATATGTTTATGCGAGTCGTAAAAATAGTAATATTTGAATAATTTATTATCAATCTATTCAGCCATCATTTCTGGCCATTTGATAATTCCATTATACATGCATTATTATTATTATTACGACTCTGTGAATAATTATTTCCAAAATAACCATCTTATTAACAATTCAACACGCGATTTAATATTAAACAAAACAAAACAAAAAAATAAAAGAAACAAACAAAATACGTGGAAGTACGCGCGTGATATCGAAGAATGCTGTGAAGTTCTATGTTTCTCTCGTTTAGTATATTAGGAGATTATATATATCAATAATAAGAGTGTGCAATAGAATGGCACACAAAATCGGCGGAATCCATTTGGTCGAACGATCTTGAGCCCAGTGAGATAAGAAAGAAAGAAAGAAAGAAGCGTTTAAAACTCCGAATCTTAGCCACGAGGATAATGCAAATTTCTCGCGAGGCTCACCTCGAGATATTTATGCTTGTATGGATTCGCAAGATTCCCGTCATTGCATAGAGAATTATAAATACTACGCGAAGAAAAGCTATTTAATTGTTTGTACGTGAGGTGAAAAAAATGCATGAATGAAAAATTGTACAAAGGTTTTGAACGATGAGACACAATACTATGGCAAGGTAAACGTGCTCGTTTCGGTATGCCCATATGTATGTATGTATGTACATACACAGATAAACACATGTACGCAACTGAAACGTATCGTGTATTATAGGGTTTGCCAACATTTCATTAACTTTCGATAAAAGTCGTTATAAAAAATTAGATAGGATTTTATAATAGTGAAAAATTATCACACTATGTATACATACGTAAATATATATATATATATATATACATGTATATGTATATATATATATATATATAGTATTACGTTCTCATGTTCTCACACCTCACATGCATAATATTATATATGAGTGCGACCTCTTTAATGATGAACAAACAAACAAAAAACGTCGGTTGTTCGCAACACTTGCAGATAAATCTTATTAAAATTAATTTTGTAAATTAATGTAATGTACAGGACATAATTGTGTGCCTTCCGTTGAAGCATATGGCACGCGGTTGAACGAAAACAAAAATCTTGTTGTATGTTTTTCAATAAATTATTAAATCCTACTGTTTACAATATCACGTAACGATTTGAATTAAAGAATTGGAAAACAAAAAAACGATCCGGCATCATAATTATACATTGGTGCGGTGTTATGCGATTAAAGATTTATTTTGATTTATATTTAATTCGTTAAATTAAGAAAATCGTACCTTCGTGAATTAATAACACGAGTTTATTTAACAAAAAAATATGATCTATGTACATCTGACAATGTCCTAACGATCTAAGAACTTTCGCTACTTAATCACCTTCTGTATTACCTGTTGGAAAATTTTTATTTGCAGATCTCTCTGTAATTTTTTGTGCAGTTCTTGCAAACCTTGGCCTCCCTCCAAAAAGCTTTTCAGATTATGCGTCGTGCCACTGTCGAGCCTGTGATCGGTTATGCGATCCTGATTGAAATTGTAAGTGCGAATTTTCTCATTTCTCTGCCCAAGGCCGAATTGTTTTTTTCGCAATCCACTGACAGTCTCTCGTTGCTCTGTTAATTCCTTTTCATATAATTTTAGTCTTAGTTTAAGCATTGCAATTTCTCGATTTTTAATCTGAGATCTAGACTCCTGCGATTCAATGGCTATTCCGGTTGGCAAATGAGTTATTCTCACTGCTGAATCTGTCGAATTAACGTGCTGTCCACCTGCGCCGGACGCTTTCTTTGTTTCAATCTTGAGATCTTTGTTTTTGAGATTGACCTCGATATCGGTCGGTTGTGGTAAAAGAGCCACAGAGACTGTACTCGTGTGGATACGGCCAGATCTTTCGGTCGCTGGTATTCTCTGAACTCTATGAACTCCACCCTCGTGTCTAAATATTTCGAGTGCCCGATCACCCGATATTGCGATACTCGCATGACGAATACCATCGTTTGCCGTCGCGTTGTCTTCATGTATCACTTCGTGTTCAAAGCCTAGATATTCTGCATAACCAACGTACATCTCAAACAAATCTTTGGCAAAGAGCATGGCTTCCTGACCTCCTACACCCGTTGTTATTTCTAATATTATGTCTCTGTTAATTTCTCGTCCTAAGCTAGAAAGTACGCCGTTTAATAATTTTTCATTGAGGGTTTCGAGTTCCTTCTTGTAACTCGAGTATTCTTCCTCGCCGAGTTTCTTCATCTCAGGGTCCTCTTGACCTACAAAATAGAGGTAAGAAAAGATAATTGAATATTTATTACTTATCAAATATATATTTTTGTTATTAATTATTTAATTAATTAGTATAATGTAATTAATTAATTACCAAGTTCTTCCAAACTTTTCATACTCTGTTCCACTGTCAATCTAGCGTGTAGTAAGGGCAGCAATTCTATATAGGCCTGCTCACTGACGAAATCATGCAACCTCTCGCTCTTTTCGTATGCATTAAGCATAAATTGAATATATTTTGTTGTCGATTCCGTCGTCAACGACAGTTCCAGTTGACCATTTGTACTGTATATTCGTGTCGTGTTTATAGATAGAGGGATTTTGAGGTTATGTGAAAATTGCAAAAGTGCTGCATTTGGTTTGAAATTACGTCGAGAACGCAAAACACCGACACACAAATGGCGAACGTGAAACAACATTATAAATACCTCAACATATACTATTGCGATACTAATTAATTTTATAAAAATTTCTAAGCAAACCGAGCATTATTGACGATAAATCCGATGTAGCATCGAAAACCGATGGCAGAAACACGGCGTAGTACGCGACAGAGGCGCGCGTGGGCTCGCGTAATCTGTTCACTGTTCTATGATTATCGGAATTCGTATTAGCAAAAAGAAAAATTTGTACCCATGTACAACGTAGCATGAATATATGAAAGGGAGTGTATTTTGCGCTTATTAGATTGTAACAATTGCATGCCTGTGTGAGCTGCAACCTCTAACTGCATTTTTCGGGCTGGAAGTGCAACCTGCACCTGAGCATTGACACACACACACACACATACACTCAAGTCCCAACATGAGTGAAAGATTTCGCGTTCGTCCTACGATCGCCCGGTTTGTCACACTGTTATGCATGGTGAGAGTCGAATCGCTGTTTTGTGTTGCACATATTTTTATAATAGAAATATACATAGGTACGTAGTTAACAAATGGCTTTGTGCAATTGAACATTAAGCATCATATCATAGAAACGTGTATTTTTTGAGGTACGCGCGATATTGGGTTCGACCGAAAGTGGCGCTATTAATAGAGTCGCGGTATATGCAATGAACTACGAGTGTCACTGCACGCGTACGATCGTTCGTCACAATTATTTGATATAAAAGTATTATTCTCCCTGTGTTTAGTGCTTAATGAAAGGAATATTATGTATTACATTCATATTTATACGATAAACCTGCTGCGTTTCGAGAACCACATATTTTTCGCAAACAAAGTTTAGTATAAGTATGCGCGTTCAGCATAGGTACTAACACGAATAAAGAGAGACAGAAAGTGCGCGAGCCGAGAGAAGCAAAACGTGCGTGTATAGTGTGTTCGGACAGTTTAGCGAAATTTCCCGATCAACGATCATGTCCCTTTTCATTATTATGCCATGTAAGATCAACATTGATTAAACATTGTGGAAGCACGTTAAAGATTGTTAAAGCTTAAATATTGTGGAAATGACGATAATGACAGTGTAATAACGATCGTGAGAGAATTTTGTATATAGACAAGAGATATTATACACATCCACGCTTTCGTGCATAGAGATCTCATACGTGCTGTATATATAAAGAAATTATGGAAGTAAGTGCATATCAAACTCAAGAGAAAACCAACGAAGGAGGTAAGTTTATATATTCAACAAATGTTCGGATGCTTTTATTGGGATTTCGTGTGACATTAAATGGAAATATTATATAACGTTGCATACAACCACGTCATATAAATTATTGATACACAATTGCAAATACAATATTTTTTATAAACGACCCTTGGATTTGTAAATAATTTGTTCTCGACGTCATCAATTATAACGCATGTATTTTTATTAATTCGTTGCGATACTACATAATGAAAGTTGGAGGGAAAAACTTAACAAAAAGTTTGGAAACTCGATAAATAAAAATAATGCAACGTAATATCATGGACATACGCAAATATAGTTTGATATAGATTGCGAACGAAAACGTTTACTTTACATATGTATATCACATATCGATATATATTCTGTGAAAAATATCAATGAGTAAGAGAGTAAGCCATGCAGCAAAACTCGATATGAAATCCTTTGTGCTAGATTCTATTTACAGTTGTAAGTTATAATTATCACAGAAATATCTTTTTTTTAAAGATACTTTGAACTGCTGAACTGTGATAATTGTATAAAATGCAGTCTATAATACTAGAAACCTTACATTACGTATTCGATAAAATCAACAACGGAATATATAATTTCAATAAATATATTTAACGTTTTAGCATTTTCCGCATTATAAAATGCCGAATCGCCAATCTTATTCCAATTCATAATATTTTTCAGATAATGGATTCGTCTGGCAAGACTATCTCGATGCCAGCGAGAGCTTCGAGGTTCCTCAGATTATGTTCCCACATGTGGAGTTGACGCTTCAGAGTGGCATAGAGATAGGAATGTCTCTCGAAGTGCCAACATCAAAAGACGATGATGGAGAATATTCATACTGGGTAGCGACAATAGTGATGGCTTGCGGACCTCTTTTGAGACTTCGATATTTTGGTGGAGATGACAGATCTCTAGAATTCTGGTTCAATCTGACAAAAGAAGCCGCCCATGAGCTCGGATGGTGCGTGAGAAATAACAAAAAACTAGAACCTCCCG
This sequence comes from Netelia virgata, assembly GCA_951802705.1. Taxonomy (NCBI): domain Eukaryota; kingdom Metazoa; phylum Arthropoda; class Insecta; order Hymenoptera; family Ichneumonidae; genus Netelia; species Netelia virgata. Next base: position 37,334,325 of record OX637864.1, on the reverse strand, counting down.
ACATGGTGCTCAAAAGATCGAGCGATTGTTTAGATAAATTACCCGAATATCTTGTAACCGCAAAATCTGTGCCACAGGAAATGCTCACGGGGGTTGGTATTTCGATAATTGCAGTATTTCACGATTTTTCACGATTATCAGCATTAATAAGGTTTCACATTACAGGAAGGCCTCAGTATGACCGACAGAATAAAGCAAGGGATGAAAGTCGAAGTGAGCGATCTTCAGCATCCTTACAAGTTGTGGGTCGCGACCGTAAGTGAATATTCTTCAAGAAAGAAAATGATTGATGTACAATATTTCAAAATATTTGTCATTATATTTATAAAAGAGACGAATGATCGAACGATGAAGAACAAAAACAATTCATACGGCAAAAATTTCAAGAATTCAATTTTCTTTTCAGATAATTGAGAATGTTGGTGGGCGTCTTTTGCTTCGATACGATACACCGGGAGCCCGTGTAAAAGATTTCTGGATGTTTTGTACGACCGAGTATCTACACCAGTATGGTTTTGCATCAAAAGCCGATCCAAAATGGTTTCTCGAACCACCGAGTTCGATCGTAGAAACTCACACGTACGAGGAGTGGAAAGAATTGACGGAATGCAGTTCGAAAAAAACCGAGACACCAAAAAAATTGTTCGATCACGACGTCGAGCATCCTCGTCACAAATTCAAAGTCGGGATGAAAGTGGAAGCGATTGTTCCTTCTCACAGAACACGTTTCGCTCCGGCGACAATAACCAAAGTATTCGACGATGTATATTTTCTCGTACAAATCGACAATCACGACGAGTATTTGAACTCCTCGCGCAGAGAAACGCGTTTTTCCAACAATTGTGATAAAACGACTTGGCTCTGCACGCTCGATAATCCTTACATATTTCCCGTCGGCTGGACGAAAAAACACGGTCTGAGACTCGCGAAACCTCGAGGTTGGTCATACGACAACGATCAATTTGAGTGGGAAACATACCTGAGAGAAACAAAATCTATGTCAGCTCCGGAGGACGCATTTCCAAAGAGAGAATCTGCCATCGAGGCTGGTTACGAGGCAGGCATGAGACTCGAGGCTGTAGATCCGAAAGACGAGAATATCATATGCGCAGCTCACATAGCAAAAGTGATGGAAAATTTACTGTGGATAAAATTAGACAATTTCGATGATAGACGAGATCACATTGTACACATGCATTCTATGCAAATATTCCCCGTTGGGTGGTGCGAATCGAATCACTATCCGTTAAAACCTCCTCGGGATTACATCGAAGTTTGCAAAAAGTTGGAAAAACAACCGAGAGAGGACGAGAAAAAGCCCCTGATCGATATTCCGATACCAGAATCAAGATCTTCGCTTTGGTGTCCGAAGATTTATTTTAACTATCGATGTTGCACGGGTCCGATGATTTCTAAAGGAAAATTAGCGACTCTGCCAAAAGCTGTGGGACCTGGCCCGGTTATATTGGTCATGAGGGAAGTTCTCTCGATGATCGTATCGGTCGGCTATAGAAGTGCAAGAATTCTTAAAGTTCTTCAGTGTGACTCGAAACCTGATCCGGGCTATCATCTCGAAGTCCTCAAAGCAAAACACAAAAATAACGTTTATCATGCGAGCGTCGCGGTTGTTACCTCCGGCGACATGGTGGCCGAATTTTGTCGCAATATTTGCAAAAAATTGATGGTCTGTCCAAATTTATTCGGACCGTTGCATGTGCCTGAGGACGATTGTCCGGATAGATGTCACAAATCGCAAAAAAATAAATTCAGTGAGTATTTCGCAATAGATATTCGAATAGGCAATAATTTGAAATTAACGATGTAAAATCTAATTTCGGTTTTTCGTTCTGCTTTTAGATACCGTTGTAAGTACGGGAAAGCGGGGAAAGCCAAAGGGTTACACGAGTATACTGGTGCAAAGGCGTGCATGGGGAGGTCGGAGAAAACGAAGGCGAGGTAGATGGGCGAACAGAGAGCGTGAAATAGTAAATACGTTCGAACGTGACGACGAACTCCTTTATTCATCGCTGGATCTAACGAAAAACATTTCCGAGAGTCCACCGACTATAACCGAGGAAACGTTGGAAGGTAGGCAACCATTGTCCGAGATCGATATTATGATACAGAAGGACATGGAGAAACCTGAAAAATCGGACGATCTTAAGAACGAACCGCCGTCCAGCAACGTATCCGATGACTCGAGAAGTTCCTTCAACGATCGCAAGAGCAAAGATAGCAATGTTGGAAGTCCCGGTAGTATGAATTCCAAGGGTAATTCGGGAAAATTTACACAAAATGGCTCGACAACAAGATCGGGAAAGAGGGATCGCGAATGGGACACGAGCATTGAGTCAGATTGCTCGGAAGCCGATGCTGAATACGTAAAGATGCAAAAAACCCAGAGACGTCCGAAAACACGAAAATTGGACTCCAATCCGTTGTTCTGGAGCGTCGACGATGTATTCAGATATCTTCGAAAAACTAACGATTGCAAGGATATTGCTTATCGCGTAAGGCAAGAGGTAAGGTTGAACACATAAATTGAAGATTTACGACCGTTATTAGCTTCGACAACTGTTTCCATTGATTTCGATTATTAACATTTTTCTGCTGCTCGATTTTCTATTTTTGATCACCTTAATTTGGCCAATGTCCATACTGGGTTGACGACTTAAATTATTCGAGCCAGCAAATATTCCGTTACGTTACAGAGCGGACATTTTAAGCGTCAGATCTGTCTCGGTAGTCGCAATCTTGTCAGAACGACCACGAAGTTTCGTAATAACATGCAAATCGTTTTATCATTCGCAGGAAATTGACGGTCTGGCCTTTCTGTTGCTAAATCTGCCGTCTCTCACTGAACACATGAAACTGCGAACGAGCTTAGCGATGAAATTGTGTCGCCACGTTGAACAGGTCAAAGTTACATTTTTCCTGAGGCATATCAACGAAGTTGAACCCGAACAGTATCAGATAGTATAATGCACAGAATTATCGAGAAAACGTAAATCGATATTGCGCAGAATCGATATTTTCGATGATGCTTCCAATCACACTTCCTTCCAAGCAAATATCGATTGTAAAATATTTTTTTACCCATGCGACACTTTAAAGCGTCTCATCGAGTAATACATCATTCCCCTCGTAAGGAATACAGGCAACACAGAAAGGTGATTATTTTTGTTATAAGTATATATTCACATATATATACAAGTCATAGATAGTTAATTAAACGTACGCCCGTTTGTTCTTATCGAGCGATTACCGAAGCTAATCTTGCTAACAAAAATCTTTTACTTTCAGTCTTCAACATGTTTTTAAGATATTCGTACTTTATGTTTATCATCGTCATTATTTATACGATTTTTTCGTCTTTACGTAGTAAAGAGACGGCAAATCGACCTTCGTTATAACATAAAAGTCATGTTTACAAGCGATCTTACGATTAATTACTACGTTCAACATCTTTTTTATTCTTGTATCATTAATTTACCGGAAAGAAATTTTAACTTCCGGTATATTGGTCCCCCAAAGCCTCACTGCCATTAGCATGCATTTATTCCTGCTGCCATGTATTATGAACTCATTGTTGAATGACAATCGTGCTCTTAATACCGTCTGGCTGCAATCTTAATTTCTTCTTCGGTCCTTCTATCCCACATATGTCATACAGTATGTTTATAAACGTGACGTAATTCATAAAATGATTCAGTCATAAGAGTTTTAAGGATTCAGCACGTGAATCATGCGTAAACCGGAAGTGTGGATGAAAAGCCGTTCGGCAAGTCCTGCCGTGGATCTATATACACAATCTTAGCGGTATATAACATATACATAGATATTTCCCATATATAGGACAGTTGCACGTTGCACATAGGGTACCGGTGGGTGGGGCCGTTGACCTGCCCCTCTTAAATACAGATCGTAGGCTCGGTGTTCTTCAGGTCTGACTAAAGTTAACCACAGTTTCCACTGTCTGGCGGCTTCTAAATCCGCGTCAATGCGAATTCTGCCCCAAATACCACACGATACTTTGACAGAGCTTTGCCAACAATTTCGTCGCAAAGTATTTGTAACTAGATCATTGTCAGTAAAATCCTAGAAGAAATTATCGAACGTGTACTACCGGGACAAAATACGCGGGATCAATCGAGCGTGACCAAACCCAGCTGGCTTTCGATCGATGATGAATAAGAGGATCAAAGCAATAGAATCCCGCGAAAACATTCTCGAATGAGCTTTCCCTCTTTTTTTCCTAGCTAAATCGCGTATATATATATATATGTATGTATATGTAATTTGAGTTTTTTGAGAGCTGGTTTTGACTAGAGTGGCCTAATAGAAAATGGCGGTGCGGTATGGTGGGGGTAATCGTTAGGAGTGGGAGAAGCCGCTGTGCGGCCACACTGCATGTGTGTGCGTAAGTTACTATAGTTTGGGGTTTGGAGCGTTGGAGTACCGTACGGTACGTTGTGAACAGGCATAAGAGAAGTCAGTGGTTTTTTTCAAGAATGCCGTGGTGAATAAGACTTGACCATAGTGTTTTTGTGTAGTGTTGAGATTAGGACGCTCGGATAGGTGAGTTTTTCATCTATTTTGATAGATAATTGTCATTATAGAGATTATTTTGTCGCGATATCGGTTCAAAAAACATGTGCGGGAATTAACGGATGATAGATGCGAACGAGTGACAGAGCGATGCCGCGATCAATGCTGGACAGGCGGGTGTGCCCTGTTCGTCTATCCCGGTCTTGTCCGCGCGTTCTTGACTCACCTCGGCCAAGAGTCATACTCTCTCTCGCGCTCTCCTTCTTTTTATGGATGCTTTAAATAAGAGCTTTAAAAAATAGAAGGAAAATTCTTTGTGACAATCGATCATGGACGAAGCCGAATGTAAAATACGTTCGTGCACCTTCTCGAAGCACGTCACGTTCCAGTCACACACCCCAAACTTCTATTCTCGATCGGTGTTGTCATAATTTCGAGGCAATCAAGTTGGATGAGATCATCGGATATTTTTTTTAACCCGCGTATGTCCTTGCTACCTGTTTTCCAATTACTTTTCTCGCTACGTGCTTTCCATTGTCGAGAGCAGCGTTTTTAATTCCGGATTGTCAAATGCACGCGAATAATCTTCACGGACTCTCGCAGATTGCACGACCAAAAGATCGAAATTATACATCGTTCTGTTCATAGTCGCGTGTATATATTATTGTGCAACACCGTGTCGTTAAAATGCTCGCGCGTTTTTCTCTTCGCAGCACGAAAAGGTGCACGCCCTTTTTCACGTCTCCACTGGCAACCGACGTTCCAAAACAATAAAATGAAAAACAAAAAATGTTAAAAAAAAAACAAAAAAATGTTTTATCGAATCGCGAACCGGTATCGAACGTCGCGAAAACGCAGGACTGGATGCGACATATACGTATATTGTGATATATGACGACATGTATGCGCATATATATATATATATATGAGTGTGTAGCCTCGGCCTCGTCCCAATCGAACAAGCGTTCGAGTCCTCGCGACGATTCTTTACCTACAGAATGTTGCGCATAATTATTTACAATTTTCATTAATATCGTAATTTCTAGCTTTGTTTTTTTTTTGTTTTTTTTTCTAGAGCAACTAGATCCGAACCATGAGGTGTTCAGTGTTCATTATAGCGGCATTTGCGCTACACGCGTCTGCCTCGAGTGAGTATAAATTTCCCTATATATAGGTATATACCGTCCCACATGTGAATGAGATTAAGAGTCAGTGATACAGGCGACGTGCACTTTGAAAATTTGATCAACAATCATACGAGCACTAAACAACCGATCAAGTTAAAAATTGGCAGGTACACAGAGAATGATGGCACAAAGTGGCCCTTGGTATTTTTTTTCCGAAATTTTTGCCGTAATTCTCTAGACAACCTCAAAACGTGGCGGAGAAAGTACGGATAGCGTTTTCGAACCGCTCATCGCCTGCAACACTATTTTCAAAAGTTTGGAAAAAAATATCAACAGCCACTTTTTGCCATAATTCTTTGTGCACCTGCCAATTTTTAACCTCACCGGTTGTTTAGTGCTTGTATAATTGCTGATCAAATTTTCGAAACACACGTCGTCTGTACTACTGCCTCTTAAATACCTTTGCCAAGATCGCCACTATGGGAATTTATTCATATATATATATGTATATATATATATATATATATATATGTCTCTATTTATATTTTGAGAATAATCGATGATTTTGCATTATAGTTCGAATACCGGATTTGACAGAAGGTGAAAGTTATTGAAAAAAATAATGAGAGACGTGTAGTTTTGATTTGATCTAATCGATATATTAGAAACACTAACCTCATCGCCATTTCGTTTTCATTTGAAACAATTGAAAGGATACGAAATTTTAACCAAATTCACAACCTTGATATCGTGATCATTAAATAATCATCAGTAGATAATCAGTAATGCGTATACCACGAGACTCATACATTAGATACAATGATAAATTAACTAGACCCCCCCACCTCCTGAAGTTTCCTCAATGACTGGAGATAATTCATAAAATTCAACATCACGTATATTTTTTTTGCTCGAGAATTCACTCACGATCTAATGATTGGCTTGTACTTTTTTTATACGACGTAGAAATACCTAATGTTTTGTGTAAACCTTGCCCCTAATACTTCCAGACTGATTTTTTTTTTGGCTAATTATATTATCTTATTGTTTTTAATTATTTTGTGTTTGGGCAAATCGACAAATTTTATCTGTTACATGGCACTTTTTTCAGTCCAATCGCCACCACGAATATCGAAACAACCACCGACTGACGAGTTACTGTTTCAAGTAGCGCAACAGAGTCTCAACGAGAACGACAAACCGTTTCTCATCGAGTGCGAAGCTGAGGGTGAACCAGCACCCGAGTAAGTGGAATAAGGTCTTACTATCCCTTAGTATTACTCAGGGATAGTAATTATTCTATTTAATTAAGTAATTATTCAATTACTGTATTACTATACTTTCCTGTTTTATACAAAGAACATTCTACAGTTTTAACATACGAGTACGTTGAATCATTACACTAATTTGTAATTTCAGTCATTCAGAAATTCACGGGTCACGTCTCAAAGGAAATGTTGAAAGTTTAAATCGAGGAATTTCATTCACTACCGTTACTTTCTTGTCACTCTCGATTCACCGTTGGCTCTCTTGCACCGCAATGATGGATAAAATGATCTTAATTACCTCGATGACCTCATGGCCTTAGGGAGATATAAAATTACCGCTCACGACAGATGTTTCTCTTGTACTTGATACAGCGGTACGAGCTCGAGTCAAGAAGGTTCCTGTAGTACAGTCGGATCAATCGACTAATGAGATTTGACAAAATATCATAAACATTACAACTTTTTCATGACTTGGTTTTATCGTGTATGAAATGTTATTTTGAAAAATTGAGAGGCGTCTTATGAGTTATTGGGGGGGCATATTCATTAATTTGTTTTTAAATTGATCCTTGAAACGTTTATTAACAATAACTCGATAACATATTTTCGAAAAATCTTGTCCAGTTTTCCATAAAAAATGTCATCAAGGTAATTTAAACGATTATCGAATTACTTTCGATGTGACTGTATCGCGACAGTTTCCTTGTACGTTCGTCCGATCCATCGAAACGGAACAATTGCTGACTCCCCTGAATCTCTCTCTCTCTCTCTCTCTCCACCAACGAGAAAATGACCAATCTTATTCAATGAATTATTGTCACTCCGTTTCCGTGTGGGCCCAAAACAGGTACAAATGGATAAAGAACGGGAAGAAATTCGAATGGCCGGCTTACGACGATCGAATCTCGCAACAACCAGGTCGTGGTACTCTCGTAATATCGCGAGCCCGTGACGAGGATCTTGGACAGTATCAATGCTTCGCGACGAACGAATGGGGCACGGCAACCTCCAATTCCGTATTCGTTCGAAAGGCCGAGTTGAATTCGTTCAAGGACGAGGATCCTATAACGCTTAACGCCAATGAAGGCGAACCCTTCAAGATGACTTGTCAGCCGCCCGATGGTTGGCCAAAACCAAACGTCTATTGGCTCATTCAAGATACTGCCGGTGTTATAAAATCCATCAACAATTCACGTATGACTCTCGATCCCGAGGGAAATCTCTGGTTCAGCAATGTAACGAGAAACGACGCCTCGGACGATTTTTACTACGCTTGCGCGGCTACTTCCCTCTACAGAAAAGAGTACAAAGTCGGCAACCGATTTCTTCTTAATGTGATATCATCGGGTTCGTCAGCCAATCAGAACAAACACGAGCCTATAAAGCAATACGTGAGCAGAAAGAACGAAGTCGCCCTGAGAGGCAAAAAGATCGAACTCTACTGTATTTACGGTGGTACGCCATTACCACAAACAGTTTGGTCGAAAAACGGTGTTAGACTCAAACCAACGGATCGTGTAACTCAAGGAAATTATGGGAAATCGTTGATTATAAAAACGGTTAATTTCGACGATAACGGAACCTACACGTGCGAAGCTTCGAACGGTGTTGGAACGGCAAAATCTCACTCGATAGATCTTAAGATTCAGGCTGTTCCGTATTTCATCATCGAGCCTGAGATAATAAACGCCGCTGAAGACGAGACGGTCGAGTTCCGTTGCGAAGCGAGCGGATATCCGGATCCACAGATAAAATGGATTCACAATGGTAAACCAATTGCCGAAGCACCGCCAAACGCGAGGCGCAAAGTTTCCGCCAATTCCATCGTTATCGAAAGACTGACAAAAACGGACACGGGAAATTATGGCTGTAACGCGACAAACGCACTTGGCTACGTTTATAAGGACGTTTACGTAAATGTACTTGCTCTCGAGCCGGAAATAACTCAGCCACCTATGGATCTTTCTACCGTCGACGGTAAGAACGTGAGAATGACTTGTCGGGTATTCGGAGCTCCGAAGCCCACCGTTAAATGGATTCGCAATGGACAAGAGCTCACGGGTGGCCGTTACAAGACCCTCTCCTCGGGTGACTTGGAAATCACGAATGTTGGATTTTTGGACGGTGGTACTTACACTTGTCATGCATCGAATAAATTGGGCGAGGACGAAGCCACTGCCAGTTTGGTCGTCAAGGAACACACGAGAATCACTCACGAGCCTGAGGATTACGAAGTCGCCGCGGGAACAACCGCAACTTTCAGGTAATCTTGTGTGAAAAACATTTAATTTGATCAGGATAAATCTCAATTTGCGAGAACTCGTCGAGTCGCGTAAACCAACGTATTTAACTATCTTTTTATTGCAATTTTGCAGATGCAACGCTGTATCCGATTCGAGCTTGCCGTTGACGATCGACTGGTTAAGCAACGGCGAACCGATCGATATCGAAGCCGAGCCGCGATTCCAAAAGGCAACCGATGATCATTCCCTCTCGATTACGAAAACGACGGAATTGGATTCCGGTATTTATACCTGTCTTGCCCGTACCGAACTGGACGAGGTGCGAGCACAGGCCACTCTCACGGTTCAAGACGTACCGAACGCTCCCGTACTTTTGGATACGGTTTGTTACGCCCAACAAGCAAGAGTTCGATGGTCCCCCATGGGCGACAACAGAGCCCCCATTTTGCGTTACACCGTTCAACACAACACGAGCTTCACACCAGATGCTTGGGAACTCGCAGCGGATCACATACCAGCAACGGAACAGACTTATATGATCGACATGTCACCGTGGGCTAATTATACTTTTCGAGTACTGGCGTGGAATAAAATAGGTAATTTTAAAAAAAAATCCTCGTATCGATCCACCACCACATTCTGATAAAATCATTATTAATTGTTCGATCAAATTAAGCTCCCTTCGTACTCGAGAACAGACATTAATACAAGAATACTTTTTAAAAACAGGACCGTCATTAGCCTCGCCACATGGAACAGTATGTACGACGCAGCCCGACGTACCGTATGCAAATCCTGGTAACGTTATGGGCAACGGCACGGATCCTCAGAACATCGTAATAAGTTGGACCGTAATGCCGCAGATCGAACATAACGCACCGAAATTTATGTACCGAGTACTTTACAGACTCGACATACCCGGAGAAACTTGGGTGCAGGAGGATATTCACGATTGGAAAATACACAGGTTACAGGTCGATAATCAGCCGACCTATCAGAGATATCAGATTAAGGTCGTGGCGATAAACGAGAAGGGAGAATCGTCGGTAACTCCGGAAATTGTGATCGGTTATTCTGGCGAAGATCAACCGGTTCAAGCGCCCACTAATTTCACCGTAATCAGAGTCGTTTCGAGCACGAGTGCCGAATTGTCCTGGGATCCTGTCCCGGAGAAATCCGTTAGAGGTGAATTGCGCGGTTACAGAATTCAAACGTGGACGGAGCGAGACGGTGAGGAGGGAATGCGCGAGGTGAACGTCGGAAATAAAACGCGAGCGGTGGTCGACAAATTCGTTCCCTATAGCAAGAATTACGTTAAAGTTCTCGCATTTAACGGACGTTACAATAGTCCACCTTCGGAAGTTTTGAGCTTCAATACGCCCGAAGGAAAACCAGGAACGATTTTAAGTCTTGACGCTTTCCCCATTGGATCCAGCGCACTCTGGCTCAAATGGACGAGACCTGCGGAAACGAATGGAATTCTCACTGGATATCGTATTTATTATCAATTCATTAATGAAACCGCGATGGGACCTCTTCTCGAGAGGCAACCACATGTTCTGGATCCCGAAGCTACGAGCGCCAAGCTCGCAAGTTTGGCGCCAAACACGAATTACCGCGTTCACGTCAAAGCCACCACCAGAATCGATGAAGGAGATGAGTGAGTATACAAAGTTAAACTTATCGTTCGTCCAAACATGATTTTTGTTTATTGGCATCGTTGCAAATTAATTATATTTGTTTCCTCGTGTCAGCTTCTACATCGAGGAACGCACGAGACACTCCCAAATGCCGGATGTGCCTCATTTCACATGGGCAACTTTCCCGAAAGAGAACGGGTTCTCAAATATCAAGGTCACTTGGATACCAAATTTGAACGGTTATCCGGGAAGTCATTTTTACGCCAAGTACAAGCTCAAGGGGGAAACTATCTCGCTCGAAACCAAACCGGAGTACCAATCGAACGATATCGAGGTTTGCGAAAATAAATTATTTCTTCGTTTTTACAGACACCGTTGGTGCTTATCTGGCGAGGTCTCGTTTCTTTTAGATTCGTGGACTTCAAAGTGGGGAAACTTATGTAGTAAGCATCGTGGCGGTTGATGGAAATTACATGGCGGAGAGTCAGCAGCAAGAGATCGAGACTAGCAGCGAAGGCCCAATTATTCAACCGAAGGAGAATTACGCCACCGCTGGATGGTTCATAGGTACAATTTATTATTGCCATTAAGTATTACCAATAATTACGATACATGACATTTGGTTTTTTTCTTTTTAGGAATGATGCTGGCAATTGCGTTCTTGCTCGTTGTGCTCATAATAGTATGTGTAATAAAACGGAATCGTGGTGGAAAATATGCGGTTCACGAGCGGGAGCTTGCAGCAGGCCGCGGAGATTATCCCGACGAGGGTGGCTTCCATGAGTATTCTCAACCGTTAGACACGAAATCCGCGGGCGGTCGTACTTCCCTCGCATCCTCCTCGCACCAGGATGGGAAGCACCCCGAATCCGACACGGACTCGATGGCCGAATACGGCGAGGGCGACACCGGTGAGTCGAACTTTCATAAATTCATTTGTACTATCGCACATCTTTCGATCGTTCCTCGTGTAGAACAAAAAACACGTAGTCTCGCACTAGCTGGTTTGTGTTTGTGTACATATATAAATGTCAAAGTTCAGTCGTAGCATTTCATAGGACCCGATACAAAACCATTTTTCTTTCGATTCTTTGCGTTTCGACTCATCATCGCCAATACGTTCAGTTTTCATCAAATTTTCTTCACTTTACTCCATCAATTATTTTATTTAGTTTATTCATTTCTTATACCTAACACTCATTTATTCGAACTTACTCGATCAACGATGATTCTGATCTCTTTTGTTTTTTGTTTTATCAATGATACACGATTTTTTTTATCGGCTATTTTGTTTTTTCGTTGCGTTTGCGAAATTTGAAAAAAAAAAAAAATACAGAGGGTATGAACGAGGACGGTTCCTTCATTGGTCAATACGGCCGGCAGCGGAAACCGGAACCAAATTCTCAAGCGTTTGCGACGCTAGTCTAAGGTAAGTTAAACGAGTTTTTTGCTTCGCTTCGTTCATTTTAACGTGTTTTATAATTGTGTTATAAAGCTTAATTTTTTTTATCGCTTCTCACGCAACAAAAGTAGTTATCTTGTGCCTTGCGTGCTCGCAATTACGCCAACGAACATTGAAAACATCGAGGACGAAATTTACAGGTCGATTCACGGAGGACGGATCTTTCATCGGTCAGTACGGGCCTAAAGGGAGACCGGAGGAAACACCGACGATTCCAACCGGAACCATGGCAACGTACGTCTAATTTATACAAATTGAATATCCAAAAAACTTACGCGCCACCGCCCGTTTTCATTGATGTTTGAAGAAGAAGAAGAAGAAAAAAAACAACCAACAAACACAACTTGTCGCTCCAATGCCAGAGAAACGCGTACGATAAATACAAAAAATCCTTGCCTGCGATCACAGCAGCCGCTAAATTCTCACATTGCGCCGGGCGCGCAACGTCCAACACTCTTTACTGCCAGTTAGAATTTTTTTCGGACTCTTGGGTTTTATAAAATGTTCGAGGTTAAAAAGCTCATCGACTGACACGACTGACACGCAACACGACTTGTTTACCATTTTCAAATAGAATGGATCGAGACGCAGTATCGCGCAAAACGTTTCATTTGTTTTACATACCTTATTATGTCGATGTATGCCCAGTATTAACGACAAGGAACCGATGAATTTTCGTACAATTTTCGTACGCAACAATTTGAAAAACGTACGTTTTTGTTTTTCTTTTAAATATCACGTGTAAAAAGAAATAACTCGTTGATTATAAAACCCAAAGACGATTATAGGTGTTCCGTAGCCGGCAAAGCTAATGTACGGAATTATAGTTGTAGAAAAAAAAAGAAGGAGAGAAATGAAAGGAACAAAAAAGAATTCAATTAAATATCGTCGCATCGCCAGAAAACTTTACCAGGGCCAGATTGGGCTTTTTACGCCAGGTGTACTACAGGGTTCGTGAAGTTACGTTTGTATGTCTTTGTTTTTTTTATTTTATTTTATTTTTTTTGTGGATAATGTACGACGAGCGATTTTTTTCGGGACTGAATTTGCGCAATTTTATGAAAATGCACAAGCACAGCCACGAAAAACAGCAGGCACGAGGGTAACATTGATCGAGAGGAAAGCGTCACAGTCTGGCCTCGACTGAATGTAAAATTTTTAACATATACGATGAGGGGGAAGAAAAAAAAGACATAATAATTCTCGATGGTATAGATGGATCACGATTCTCATATTTTTACTCTGCGTACTACGGGCCAAAAAAAGAAAAGTAAATAAACGAAAGAAACAATTATTACGTAAAATATCGGAGTTATCTTAGAACTCCCGAGTCTACGCGCGTGAGCCACACAAACAGAGGATATTAATGACACGCTATTGATATTAAAACAATTATCGATCGATCGTAAATAAAAAAAAGAGGAAGAAAAAATCATGCACTATAGCGATTAACGATGAACACAAGGCCTCTAACTGTTGCTTTTTGTATGTGAGACACGCTTCCGCCGAAAAAAAATAACTAAAGAAAAAGAAAACAAATAAAAAGATGAACGGAGATACATCTTTTTCTCGTTTTTGTGTTCGATATAATATCTTTTGGCGTTTATTTTCTTTTTTTTTTTTTTTTCTTGTTTTCTTCTTCGTCTCTTTGTTTTCTTTTCTAAGCGCACCTCTATCGAGCGTAGATTAACGATATATGACTATTTAATATATTAAAGCATTGAATATATAGAGATATTATATATTAATTATTAAATTAGTGTTAGAAATTTCCGAAAGGATGCGATGACACAAGAGCAGCTATTATTAATAATCATTATATCGCATATTGGTCTCTATAAATGAAATGTTCTCTGCGATAAACGTTAAGATATAAAAGATACTGACAATTTGCACCGACACCAACAACAACAACAATAACAACAACAATACCGCCATCTAAAGTATTTAGTACGCGTAATCCATTCGTGCATATTAGAGATAAACCGTGAAAAAAGTGTCGCGAGAAAAAAAAAGTATATTAACGAAGGAACAAAGGAATGAACACGATCAATTCAAAGTAAAAGATAAAAAGTTACTCGTCGTCAATTCTCTCAAAGTTCATCGAAGCAACAGAAAGAAAACCGATTCGTCGACTCATGTGCAAATGAACGTATATACACACACACATACACATACATATTATATGAATATATTATATTCGTCGATATTTGTCGAATATCTTATTTGCCGATCATATTCACGCAAAGGACTCGGAGTCTGACGATAATTGACTGACTTTAGTGATTTCGCGTGTACGAGATGAAAAAAACAGGCATTCTTTTTTCTCTCGACCACTCGAGATCAGAAAAAGTTTCGTCAATCGCACGCGCAACGCGTCATTCGTCAAAATCGGGTCTCCTGAAAGAATTCAAAAATAACTCACACACACACATACATAAACACACAAGTCGGCATATGCGTTTTAGTATATTTTTCTATCGTGCTATTCTCGGAATCACCCGGAAAAAGAAAAGAGAAATATGAAAGAAAAACAAATGGAAAGAAGAAAAAATAATAAAACAAGAAGTCTCTCGAGGGCTTTATCTCTCGTACCACGCGAACCTTGAATCTCAATTTAGATAGGCATTCGGCAAAAACCTCGAAGCGATATCCTTAGCGTAAACTTCCAGTATATATTTGTACAAGTGATTTGTGAATTTTTTTCTGTTTACATTTTTATTTTTATATTTTGATGAAATTTTTTTTTTTTTTTTTATACATTTTTTATAAATTTAGAAATATATTGTTTTTGCGCCAACTCGCGTGTTGTTCATACGAGAATTTTGTTTCCGCAAGGTACAAATCGATCGATATTCACTGAGAATAGTTTGCTCCCTAGGGATGTGTGTGTGTTTTTTTTCGTTGTTTTTCTTTTTATCAAAGAGATTTTGCTACTACGATATCTCACAATTCATCAATCTCGAAGTGCATTTGTAGCAAAACAAAAAATATATTTCGCACAGTTGTCAGAAACACACGTTCTCCCATAATACACAAATTTCTTAAGAACTATAGAAAACAACAAAAAATCGAACGAATCAAAAAAAAAACCGCATCGCTTATCGTCAGCGCCTGGTCACCGTTTCAATCCCGCCTTAGCGAGTACGTAATAATCATAATAATCAGCGTCGATTGTCCTCTGAATATTTATGATAAAATGCTCTGTTGTATTGTTGATATGATTGACGATGATTTATTAGATGATAGGACCCCGATTGTCTATCGAGCGACGAGCCGGCATACGTTGACTGTTGACCGTGACGATCCGATTAGTGAGTAAATATACGTGAAAAAAATTAATAACGAAACGAAGAAAGGAACGAAAAATGTGAACGAGTGGCAAGAGTGTCGAATCGAAAAGAATTTATTGCGAAAGAATTATAAAGATTTTTCATTGCAACTAGGACATTTATCGTGTGCTGGTTTCATTGCCCGTGTTTTTTCATTGTACACTATCTTGCTAGAGTATTATTATAGAAAAACAACAAAGAAAGAAACGAAATAACACCGAAAAATCAGTTTTCCGGCATTGCGATGCTCGAGCGTACGACATTACACGGAATAGACCACGAGCGAGAATAAAAATAGAATCACGAAACAATAAAAGTAAACGGCAACACGATTATTAACGCGATGTTTATGTACTTTTGTGCATTCCGATAAACGGCGTCAACAATTTAGGCTATAATTTTTTCTACGAAAGTTAACGCGAGACATCGTCGTATTTTTTGACGATTTACGATTATGAAATAGAACGAAAAAGGAATAGTGAAATCCGCAAGTAAAAAAAAAGAATATAAATGTTTTTTAAATGTAAAGAAGAAACGAGAGAGAAATAGAGAGAAGGATCACGCCATCCGCGCTGTAAAAACGCGCGTGCAACGACAAAACATTATTATTGTACGATCTTTATTACGTTCGGTATATACGACAAAAGTTAGCCGATATATTTAATTTTTAAGTTTTTTTTTGTTAGTTTACTAATTGATCTTTATAACGTGCATTCCATCATACGTCCACATAACATCCTCGCCCCCTACCCCCGCCCCAATCTCCTTATGTCAATAAAAAAAACCAATCGAAACCATGAATAGTAAGTGAGAATGATTAATTTATTATCCCTTGGTCAGGAATCGCATCGTTACTCTGTCCCTCTGTTACGTTTGTAACTTGTCTATGTATACCTCGATTATATATATATAAAACGATAAATCTCATGTTTTGCCGTTGCCTGTTCTACGAGCTCGTCAAAATCTAAACTTATACCGAACTGTACGTTT
The DNA here is from genome assembly GCA_951802705.1 of Netelia virgata. Classification (NCBI taxonomy): domain Eukaryota; kingdom Metazoa; phylum Arthropoda; class Insecta; order Hymenoptera; family Ichneumonidae; genus Netelia; species Netelia virgata. The sequence continues at coordinate 37,317,715 of OX637864.1, read as the reverse complement.
TTTAAGACTCCATGGGATATAACTATAGATACGTAGACGCTTCGATCGATCATCGGTGGTAGCGTTGGTGAGTTAAAGTCGTTACGAAGAGTATCGAAGAGTCTGCTCGACCCCCTGCAGGTCTCATTCTTCGGTCGATCTCATCATTGTCCACGGTGGACAATCCAGGACCTGGTCGAACGGGTCCTTTCGCTCCCCCCGAGAGGTCTCGGCCATCGAGACAGAAGTCGTTCGAGATCCGACCGATATTGTAATTATACCGGATAGTTTTTTTTTGTCCCGTACGCGCATCGGTGCCGAGAACGCGTCGAAGATGACAACGACCACGACCCTGTCCCTTCGCAGGCGTTGGGTCGAGCCTGGACCAAGCGGGACGAGGATTCTGCGGATCGGTATTGATGGGTTTTTCACAAACGATTTTGCAACAAGGGTAATTCTTCATACAGTCGTAATATCTCGGTACTCGTTAGTGCTCGTTATTTATACGTAACGTCTAAATTGAAATCTTATAAAAACAAGATGGAGAGTAGGGGGTGTACCTATGCTATTTTTATTTAATCTCGCGTCTGTACGTATTAAAACGTACGAACGGGCGTATAAAAAAACATTCGATAAGATCCGATTGGCCTCGAATCGTATTTATCCTGTTTTCTATCTTTAATTCTCTCGACCAAAATCCTCGAGGGTCGACAAATTAACCCTCGATCGTTCGCCCCTCGAATTAAATTCTTCTAACTCGCCGTTACAATTTAATTCCACCGTCGTTGCATATATGTTACTCTGTGTGCGAGGGCATATGTCTCGTTGCCCTTCTTTTTGTTTTTCATTCCAGTTTGATTCGGACCAAGAGGATCAAGTAGAGAAGCACATCGATCCAAGTGATAAACGAGAGTAATATATGATATTTTCATTCGACTCTCGTATGCCCGTATTAGCCTATTCAATGAGTTAGTGCCATTCAATGAGGAGTTTCAATCAGCTTTGGCGACAACGACGGGGTAGAAAGTTGCCGATGGGACGAGAGAGGCCTGTCATTGCAAAAAACTTTCGATCAAGAATAAATGGCAGTCCGAGCGCGGCTTCGTGAGCGGCGTTCGCACAGACGGCCCTCGATCGTTTTGCTTCTCTGCCCGACGCACGGCGTCGTCGCTGTATATCTGGTTCGTATATTATATACACACACGTGTACATACATGTAGACACACACACACATCATATATATATATATATGTATGTGAAAGATCAATTGTATATTCTATCGCATTCGAGACTATCTTACAGGATTATACAGGGTGTCGCATCCAGTGATTTCTGATGGAAGAAGATTATGATTATTATTATTATTATTAGTATTATTATATAAATAAATGCATGCATTCCACCATTATAAAATGAAAATCGATCCTTATTCGTTTCACCTTGGCTATATATATGTTTTGTTTTTCTTTTCTCGCAATGTTTAATAAATCATCGTTCGAGATCAAAAACTATATGATCTGCAAAAAAAATGATGTCTGCCTGGTACAGAGCACACGCTCGATCTTTTCTCAGGGGTCACGGTATAGCCCACGCATACATACACACACATACACGAATACACGCAGGCCGTGCAGTGGAGACTTTGCACGGAACTCACGGAGGAAAATAAGGCGGAGAAGAAAAGGGAAAGACGAAGGGAATGTGCATTTATGCGCGAAGAGACAACAATGAGCCATTTATTAGCTCGCCGTTTCTCTTCGACACTAAAGATATACAATGGACACTGTTATCACCTTTATTCATCCGATGATCTCTTCGCAAAAACCTGTTACATATCCCGCAGCCACGTCTCCCAAGTAACAACTTGCAGTTTTTGTCCCAACAATATTTTTGTATTTACAGTCACGTTCCGGGCGCCCTCTTTCGTAAAAAAAAACAAAAACGCATAAAATTATAACCATACCTCGTAAACTTTGTATCTTCAATAAGAAACGTATCAATCGCAATTTCATAAGAGTAAAGTGGCGAGGGACAGGGAGGGGGGGTGTGGCTTTACGAAGTCCATGCGCATATACGTACAATTATGTTATTATAGTAGTATAGGGTCTTTCTCGCCACAGGCGGTATGATATGTGAGGGCTGAATGAGTATATAGGAAGAAGAAGAAGAAGAAGAAGAAGAAGAGATGAGACTCTCTCTTGATGCGGGACGAAAATGATTCACTTCGCGAAGTAGGGGGCAGTACGCGCGCTCCTGGCTATTACAACCCATCGACGACGAAGATACGTCGTGAGAACAAGGTCGGACGATTCTGCATATATATATATATATATATGACTGCGTGTATTATATACGTGTCTGTTACTTCGGGTCTTCCTGCTCGACGAGTGCAAAGACGAGAGGTATGTGTATATATGCATATATATATATATATATATATATATATGAAGTATAGCTATATATATATATATATATATATATGTGTGTGTGTGTGTGTAGAAAAGAGTCCGGGCGGCGAACTGACGTTAAAAACTGGTTCCTTCCTTCAGGGTTCTCCTTGCGAGGCACACACGAGAGTCTCTCGTACGCGAAGACGCGCGCAGTCTCTCTCTTTCTCTCGCTCATCCGAGTCCGCGAACCCCAACGGGGACCACTTCGGACCGACCACAAGCGGTTTCCTGGGAGAATATATTGCGAAACCGGAGGAGCTCGTACCGAACTACCTCTAGTGTATAAATAATGTTGCAAAGTTGTCCTGGTTCGCGACTTGGACCGGTTAACAAAGTCTGCTCGAATTTCGGAAAAAATTCAAGGTGCCTACACCTTCGCTATACCACATAACACATAGTAGAGTTCATTAGAACGCCGGTTTAATTTACATTTGAACGAAAACGTATCTGAAATTAAATCAGGATTTCGTACGATTTAATAATAAGTTCTATAAAAAAAAATGATTTATTTCTAGGGATAAGAAAGTCCGAGAGTCAAGTCACATTCAGGTATATAGGAAGAAGAACAAGAAAAAGAAGAAGAAGAAGAAGAAGAAGAAGAAGAAGACGACGTGAAACCGTTCTCGCGTGAGAAATCTTTAGTGGCGTGAAAAATCGGCACGTTTGCGGGTGTCGGAACTGACATAGGGGGCAAGGGGAGGTGAGGGAGGCGAACGAAGATAGAGATATCTCTCTCTCGCTCTCTATGGTGTCTTGCCGTGAGGGCATTAGTTGCAAAGAGAGGCTGTCGGAGAAGGTGTGGAGAGAGAATCTCCCTTTTACTCGCCACAGCGGGAGATTGTCAAGAGCGTAGTCGAGCGTTTGTGCTCTTTTTGGTCCGTCCGTACACCTTATACTCCTACTATACTATACTATCGATATATTATAGCATGTATATAGATGTTTGGTTATATATAGATGTACGTACCCCCACGAGAGCCGTTGTGCACGCACCCTTATCCCGGTATTGGGACTGCGATGTGTAGATAGGGATCTCGCGGCGTGCGAGAGCTCGAAACACACACAAGAAGGGAGAAAGAACTTATTCTCTCTCTCTCTCTCTCTCTTTCTCTCCTCATTGAGTCAGTCAGTCAGTCAGTCAGTTACTTAGCCGCAGCGAAGCGGCTCGCACGCTCAATTTACGCGCAGCGCTTCACTCACGTTTCACACAAACGATATTCGTCCTTCTCTTATACTTTGGCGCATCACCCAAAACATACGACCAGTATCGAGCAGTAGCTTCGTTGCAACGGCCCTGCCTTGCCGGTCTTTTTACCTCTGTTGACGGCGAATAAAAGCATACAGAGTTGAGAGAGAGAGAGAGAGAGCGAGAGAGAGAGAGGGGGACAGAGAAAAAGAAAAAAAAGTGCGTGAGAAACAAGTCCGCTCATCCTTTCAAAGTTTTCAATAACCGGCGTGAAATTTACAATTTTACAGCTCGTACAATCCGAATAAGTGGCACGAGTGAGCGAGAGAACGATTTTCACGATAACGATCACTCGCTGTCACGATGCCATGGACTTTGGCGTTTTTGGCCCGTTTGGCAACGGCAATTATTCTCATTCTCGTCGCCGATAAAACTGATGCGAGACATCATCGTACGGGAAACGGTCACAAGCCGACCGGTGATATATCACTTTGGATCGATCAGCAACAGATTAAAATGTTTAGCGGTGAGTACATACACCGTACATTATTTATTTATTAAATAGTAAGGGCAGTGTGCGCAGGGGAAAAGAGCGCAGGGCAATCCATACGATAAGATTATTTGCATAAATCGTGAATCTTGAACTTTTTTTTTTACACACTCTTTCTTTTTTTAGACATTTTCAATTCAAATGTGGTTTATGTGAAAATATCACGAATCGGGTAAATCAGTCTTTTTTTTCGTAACATTTACGTTACGTTTGCGAATTTTGTCGGGAAAATTTCTCAATATCCGTCGCATTTGTGAAGACAGAGATACGGAAACTTTGATATCTTGGCGCTATCTCTCACCGCTCATCGTTACGTGAGATGCGCAATCTGTATTAATAGAGCTGCGCGTCCGTCGATCGAACGGAGAATTTTCTGTGAGAGAACGTTAGTTTACTCGAAGCTTGATTTTTTTTCTTATCTTAAATATGTTGGGTGTTCGAGGTGTATTAATAATAGCGGATATCCGGTGTGATTAAAGCCACGTTCAAGATCTTTCACGGCGATTCTTGTAAATAAGAGACCTTCGCGAATCTCTCTATCTTATAACGCGCCAACTAGAGTCATATTTTTTCTCTTATCGAGAAAAATTTGTTAATTTTTCTATTGTTTTTTCCCACTTGGTTGAATCGTATTTTACTTTTTTACGTGACCCGAGTGTTTACACTCGACTTAACCGAATAGAGGCAAAAAGACAAAGAAATGTTTATATTGCAGGTCTCGAGATGGAAATTTACGCCATCACCGAGGGTAGAGTACTCTCGTATCTGTTGGATCCCGAATTCGAGAGTAAATTGCCGATAATACCGAGCGAGGTTTCTTACGTTAATTTCACGTGGAAATCCGGCGTAAAGAAGTACTATTACAATTTTTTTCGATTAAAATCATTCGACGAGTCGATACTGAAGACTCCGTCGATAACTATTAAGACACGAGGTCGAGTGCCAAAGAGGCCAAAGGGTATGAAATAAACATCAATGCTGAATACTGTTTGTAACATTTTTTAATTTTTTTACACGGTCTTTGCAATTAATTTTGTTTAAGACAATTCTCTTTTCTTTCTCATAAGAAAATTTGTGTCTTCTCATTCAGAATTCAGTGTATTGCTGCCTTGTTCTGGCAACAGTTCGGGAGTCGCGCAGTTCGGTATTGGATTGATGATCGAGACGCGCAAGGGTAAACCTTTGAACGGGACACCCCTACGTCTGAGCTTGAGAAAAGAATGCGCCGTGCGCGGTGAGTTCGTCAGTCGCGGCCAAGATCACCACTTCTCGACTCACACATACAGTTCTGTATCCACCAGTAATATCAATCACCAATCAATTTTTGATGCATGCATTTTTATTGTCTTGTTTGATTTGAAAGAAATGAAGATCGCTCGTGCGGTCTGAGGAACGAGCGATGTCCACTTATAGCGTCGGAATAGGAAAATCATTTTTCAAGTATATCACCAGCACGATATTTCTTTTTTGCTACATACTCTACTTTTCACTGATTTTGTTCGTCATGAAATTAATAATTCAAGCATGATATTTCATAATTATAACGCATGTTCTTTTTTTCCCTACGAATGCACCGTGTTTTGTTTTTGTTTTTGAATACCACACGAGAATTGTCTTCTCCGAGATTGCAGTGTGTTGATCGACACGAGAATCGTAACATCCGAGATTTCTAACACCATCGTACGATTATTAATTTCAGAGCCGAATCCGGGTCCGTGTCCGGATGGTTATCTCGGACCCCCGCATTGCAAGAAAGCTTTATGCTATCCTATTTGCATGAACGGTGGAAATTGCACAGCACCTGGAGTCTGCTCGTGTCCACCGGGATTTCAAGGACCTTACTGCGAGGGAGGTAAGCAAACATTCATTATAAACAACGATTATTTATTATAAAGGACACGGTTGGTAATGAAAACAAAAAGATGGATTCTAATACTTTTTGGAGCATCGTGGAAAAATGACGAGTAGCGATTAATTATTTACACCACAGAGGTAATAACGCACACTCGTCGCTTCAGACAACTTTCGAAATGGCTATCGCCGTTTTACAACCAGCTTTGATAACGTTCGTAAGTGCACGATAAAACGGAGCTTGCTCCGCTCCGTGATCGATTCCTGTGTCATGATGTTCCTGCTCCTCGTCTCGAAATCTCTGGATCGTCTCCAACAATTCCTTATCGGTTTCCTTCTCGCCGCTCTCCATCAATGAACGTAACTGATCGTTGTAATGCTCGACTATTACGGTCTCGACGGCAACCGTGCATGCCATCGCAGCTTTTTCACCCATTAGAGCTGTACCGGCGCCCAGAAAAAATCCAGCCGCGTTCCAGAACGGTAACATCGCTGTCGGTCTCACGCGATGTTTCTGTATTAACTCCTCGAATTTTGCCCGATGCTTCTTCTCCTGATCCCACATATGCTCGATCGTCGGACCCACCGAAGTATTGCCTAAAAATTTTCGTCTTTCGGTCAATCTTGTCTTGTTTTTATTCGACATATATAGATATATATCATTTACCTAGAACAGCCATTTGGCCCGCATATATTCGATCGGCTCCCAATTCGCCAGCATGATTAACCCGTATTATCGTATCCAAAAGCTTGCCGGCTTTGGTGTCTGATGTAGCAGCGGAAAATGAGCTGGATAATCGCAGACCTCCACGCCCGAGTTGTTGCATTTTTGTCGTTTCTTTTAAACTGCATAACAAAAATATTCATGTATATATATTGTATATCTTGTATTAATGATACATTTATTTTAGGAATATGTACGGACAAGTGTTTAAACGGTGGGAAATGCATTCAAAAAGATACTTGCGAATGTCCGAAAGGTTACTTTGGACTACACTGCGAATTTTGTGAGTATAACCGATAATTAATCATCGATCGAATTTCAATCATTGGCCAAAATTATTATTCGTTTTGCTCTAAAATCGATATTTTCCTTACAGCCAAATGCGTTATTCCTTGTCTAAATGGTGGCAAATGTAAAGGTAACAACGTATGTCGTTGTCCGACCGGCTTCAAAGGAGATCATTGTGAAATTGGTAGACGCTCTCCTCAGCGCTCGGCTTGCACGAGAGCGTGTAGAAATGGCACTTGTCAACAGGACAATACTTGTCTGTGCGATCCGGGTTGGTTTGGGAAATTATGCAACAAGAATAAACCCTGGGCCTAGCGATCCGTGGTACGAGAAGAGTGAACAAAATTGGCAACGATATATTTTCGTCTCCTTGGTGGAGTCTTTTTTTTGTTGTAGAGACTGTAAAGAAGCTCTCGACATACATAAATGCATTCGTGCATTTGCAGAAACGACGAGTACGTTATGGTAAATCCGTTCGAACGAAATCAAATTGTTTAGCACTTGGAGAATTTCCAATTGCAGGATGGGAAAGGGGAGTGGGGTGAAGCGAAATTTCGTCGCGATTTATTTTTATTTTTTCAACTATACCCGAACCAGATGTGATATGTAAAGCTACTTTACACCATTTTATACGATTAATATTATTGATAATATTTGTATGATATTAATAAATATATTTTTAAGCCGTGGATCCTTTATTCAAGACGTTGAAAATTAACGAGGGTCTGGCAGTGCAGGCTATATAGTCATATACATATATGTAGCTTGGCCGATCGATCGGGGCTAAAAACTACTATATAGGTATATAAGCATACATGCATGCGACCATATAGCAAATTGGAGCATACGTAGCGAGACAGATTTTGTTCTTGTGTGGGGCAATGACGCTCACTTGTAGATCGCATTGGGGTAATCAGGATAGGATACTGTACGAATTAACAAAAAAACGTACGATGATTGTGACAAATTTAACTGAAGGATCTAAAATAGTTATATATTGTTGTCAACGTTATACTTGTCGTATAGGAAAAGTTTTTAACAGATTACCCGATTTCTTTCACACATGCGTAGTGAAAATAAAATATTTCGATTCCCATTATGGAGGTTATACACACGTTGTCTAGTACTGACAGTCTTTACATTTGAAACGGAGGGTAATGGAGGTTGCCGCGATATTTCGGTGACAAAAACAAGTAGGTCTTGGACAATTCGTACCAACACTCTGTAACTCTCTTTTAATAAAGGTATCGGAACTTTAAGACTGTTTATGGATGGACGTTTAATATTTTGTTGACACGATACGTCGTGCTCGATATTTCGAAGCACGGGTGGAGGGAATATCGTTTGGGCATGTTTTTATTCAAAAACTGACGAAAAATCGCGGCTTTACAACCGTGGAATTCGTATCCGCGAGCTATTGCGTACCTTCAAGAATGAAAATGATAATTCCTCAAATCCGGGCAAGAATCACACGGTCGTCAATGCAATTCGATGAGTTTTTAAGTAATCTGGTTTCAGCCTTTCGCTCTATCCCTGGAGGTTCTTCGGGTTAGGTTGGGTGAGCAAAACACTATCGCTGATTAGTCCTCGACGTGAACTTCAGAAGTGCTGAGAAAGTCAGTCACGTGTTTCAGGAACCAATAGGAGAATGTACTCGAGAATCGACGCCATGACGCGTACCCCAGCTAACACTGACCAATCGCATTATTCCAGGCTCGTATACATGTATATGGTGTTCGTGTTTCCATCGTCGCTGGTCTATTACAGCACATAATCGTCGTAAAACGGTAAGTTCGATTGCAACAACATTGCTCAATTAGTCATTAAGTTGTCGTGATTTTAACGTCGTATCATTGTGAGAGTTTTGCACGTTGTAACGCGTGAATTTCGTATCGTCTGCTCGTTGGTGTTCACCGCGCAGGCTCGCTCAAAATGGCCGCGACACTGCCGCGTTTGTTGTGGTGGAGATGGAGGCCCGCGTAACCGATCGATACGCCTGCCGCTGGCGAAACTCGCCATGGTGTCCATGGTGGCTGTTGTGCGTGCTGTCGCGTTACTCGGGACACACTCGGGGTCGTTTACGCGACGATAAGAACGTAATCCGTAATCTCGCGTCGAATCCATCGATCGTGCTTTAACGCTGACAAGACGAACACGGTAACGACGAAAAGATGTACGGGATGCGACTCGTGTAAGGGCGTGGTGTGTGTGTGTGCGTCTGTGTGTCTGTGCGCGCGCGGTGTTCGTCCCGCCTCGTGAAAGACTTCCAGTGGCCGCGACGACGACGACGACGACGTCGTTCTCATCCGCAGACGCAAAGAGACCCCCCTGAGTCCTGAAACCGCGCGGTTCTCGCCACTCACACGGAGATCACACACAAGGTGCGTACGCAACTCGCGATTTACACTGGGCCTGCTCCATGGAGCTTTTGCTCCGACGCGGTTTCCTCGCGCGCTCATCAGCTTTGCGTCCACCGGACCCGGCCTCTTTTGCGTGTGTTGCCCTGCGCATTTTCGTGTTTTGCCCCCCTTTTACTTCTCTTCGAATAACACGTGCCGTCATGTCCCATACTACGGGATCGCGCGCCGATTCTCCTCTTCGTTTGCTCGCTCGTACAACCACGTCCGCCTGTCAATTTACCTCGATGAACAACAATGCCGCCTGCACACTTGCCTCGATTTTCTCATTACTTCCCATCGACGAATGTATCTTGCGTGTGTGTACCTCGCCCCCTCCCCTCTTCCCTCGTCATTTTTTCGCGGCTTGATTTTTCAGGATTCGTTCCCGCCTTTACTTTCCTACATTTCATCACGATCGGAATCTACCTTCCGTTCATCTCGAGCAAGCCGCGATCTCGCATGTCACGAATTCCCGGAAACCTTTCTTTCATCTTTGGGTTCATTCAATTTACTGGCTTAAATCGTCATATATCGGTGGGTGAATTCGTAAATTCATTAGACTTATAGTCGATAATAGGAAAATTCGATACACAGCCTGTCACCCCTCGCCCTCTCGCGACTCTCAACCACACCGTTCATAAACGAAGGTGATTTTATGCGTATTCGATTTTTTACGATACCAAAATCCTAACCACGAATTTAATATTCTCAATGTTACAGGCTTTGCACAGTACTTTTTTCCATCTTATAATAGCCATGAGATAGTGGGTTTTGTTTATAAATGTAATGGTAAATTCGTGTTAGGTATAGCAGACGATTAGGAGAGGAATGATACGAAGTAATTAATATCCCCCGAGTGTGCATCCTTAAATGTCATCCTTGATAATGTAGGTAGGGCCACTCGAGGGAGGGGGACCCTTGGGCCGAAGGGCAGATGGAAAGGGTTCCTTGATGACTCAGTCTATGCCTACAGAAATTTGAGTAGTAGCTTCTGTTCTACCCTATAGAGCTCGGTGCTCTGTGGGTAAATCAGTTGCTTTTCTTTTTCAACGTGTTTTTTATTTTGTCTATAAATTTACCGTATTTTGTATGTACCGTTTTATAAAAGAAAGTCTCTTATTCCAAACGTACAGTTTATTCATAGTTTTTGTATCAAATTGGTAAACAAGTTATTAATATGGTATATTTATTTTTTCGCCATATAATCATGGAATGTTTCCAGTAATAATAACGATAACTGATGTATTTCATCATTGGGACAAATTCTCTATTCCAACTGATCCTTAAATATGATGTATGATTTTCTTAACTATGTGTTTTTTTTTTAATAGGTGGAGGTGATGTAGATTCATCAATCGAGGAGGTTCGTCTGAAGTTTGGTGGGTCAGCGCAATACCCCTGAGGACGAAAAAAAACAGCTGGGAACAGAGGACGATGGTTTCTTTACCTAGTACAGAATCAGGAAATATAGACAGAATGGACAGGCTTTCAGACGACGATGATGATGAGCCTAGCAGCGGTTCCGATGCGTACGAAGAAGGTGATCTCCTCAGTGCTGCAATGGACGATGACGTCACAGCCCAGTTAGCAGCTGCAGGTTGGAAAATAAAACATATTCATGGTGATTTTCATATTCTTTTTTTTTACTTTCTTGCTCTTCGAGTTTATTTACGTTACTGATAGTTGCGCAGATATATATGTCTGAATTTCATTCAAAGCAGAATAATGTTATTATTTTATTTGTAGTTTCATCTTTTTTGGACACAAAAAATAGTTCGGTAGTAATATATCTCAGATAGTAAATTTATTGTCTTGATAATAAATATTTTTTACATTATTTTATAATTTTTCATACCTCAGGATGGAAATGGAATCAGAATGGAACAATGAGTCTGTTAAAATCGTTAATTTCTTAACGTCGAATCATTATCGTATATACGCGTTTTATTGCTTTTACACCGAGACGTAGAGTTAAAAGGGTGATAATAGTCAATATTCTGTAATGATCCAGGTCCGGTTGGTGTCGCTGCGGCAGCAGCGATTGTTTCCGCCAAAAAGCGAAAACGACCTCACAGTTTCGAGACTAATCCTAGCATCAGGAAGAGGCAACAAAATAGACTATTAAGAAAACTGAAAGTAAGAGAATACTCGATAATAAGCGAATTGGCGGTTTAAGAGCCAGATACGAATGGTTTTGTGATATTGTTATTTGTTTCATTTACAGCAAACCATAGACGAGTTTGCGACGCGCGTTGGCCAACAAGCCGTTGTACTTGTAGCAACACCTGGCAAGCCAAATAGTAGTTACAAAGTGTTTGGCGCTAAGCCTCTGGAGGATGTTGTGAAAAATTTAAAAAGTATGATAATGGAGGAGCTCGAGAGCGCCCTGGCACAACAAGCACCACCCCCCGTACAGGACGACCCGTCGCTGTACGAATTGCCACCTTTGATTATCGACGGTATACCGACACCGGTCGAAAAAATGACGCAAGCACAGCTACGGGCGTTCATTCCTCTGATGCTGAAGTACTCGACAGGCCGAGGCAAACCAGGCTGGGGAAGAGAGAGCACGAGACCACCGTGGTGGCCGAAGGAATTGCCATGGGCAAATGTTCGCATGGATGCGCGCTCGGAAGATGAGAAACAAAAGGTTTGTCGGGTACTTGTGCGTTCTGAAACTGTATCATTTTCACGTCTCATAATCGAAATTGATTTTGACTAAATGACCTTATATATGTTCTTCACATTTTTAGATCTCTTGGACACACGCATTGAGACAAATAGTTATAAATTGCTACAAGTTCCACGGAAGAGAAGATCTCCTGCCCGCATTCAGCGAGGATGACGATAAATCGAATATTTTGATACAACATGCAACACCGCACACTTCGTCGAATCAACAGGGTCAATCGCAGCAGCAACAAACGGTGGGAGTCGTTCGTCTCAGCAGCACGGGCTCATCCAAGGGAAACTCTTCGCCGGCACAAATCATAGCCGCTTCACCCACAGCTCTTGCCACTGCTCAGGTGCTGGTGGGCGGAATGCACGAGATATCGGAATATCGAACGGAGCAATGCAGAGTAAACAGAGTATCGATGGCCATTATATTTTTGTTTCTTTTATTTCTTTTCATTTTGTCCCCATGTCGAGATATATTTATATTTTTCGAGAATAGCAAGAGGAAAAGAAAAAAGGAAATAATTGCGTTGCTCCGATCATCTTCCGAACTGACGTTTCCGTAACGCGAGTTATCGAATCGATCTCTGCATCTCCGTTCAATTGTGTCTCGAGATTCGTGACGACACGATTGGAAAAAAATGTTGAACAAAAAAAAGACTGAAGAAGACCGTAGTCCTTTTCCGTTTCTTTTTGTCAGAAATGCGAATTTGCAGTTTTTTAATTTATATTTTTTTCCTTTCTTGTGTTTAGTTTCCCTTGATTGAGTTTCGTTACGTACAGCGGATTTTTGTTTTCTACGTTGTTTATTCGTGCACGTAGATCAAAGATTTTTTAAATTCCATACTATTGTATTTATAAATTATTTGCTCATTTTGTGATTTTTTGACGTTACGCAGATGGCTCAGTATCCAACAGCTGTTTTACAAACGATAACGAATCCTGACGGAACGGTTTCCATTATTCAAGTAGATCCGAGTAATCCAATTATAACGTTACCCGATGGAACGACCGCACAGGTACAAGGAGTCGCAACGGTAAGTTTCTAATGTCTTTCTAGATCTTCCATAAAATATAATGTTTTACGCGATTATACCAATTTCTTTTTCTCCTTTTCAGATTCATACGAGTCAGGGTGAAGTTCAAGCGCTCGCGGAAGTTTCGGGAGGCGGTGAGGGAAGCGTCGCTGTCGATTTGAACAGCGTGACCGAGGCAACATTAGGCCAAGACGGTCAGATAATCCTCACTGGAGAAGACGGACACGGTAAAACAGTTTTCTATAGGCTCTGCACCATCGCCGGCCAGGAACTACTCGAGCAGTGAATTTATTAAGAAAAAGAGAAAAAAAAACAGAAAAGAAAAGAAAGAAACTGGCTCCAGAATCCTCCATTATTATTTTCTGTTTGCATGCTGCCTGCAGCGAATCTATCAGACGAAATTTTATTCGTTCTTCAACTTCGTTCAACGAAGTGTATATGTATATATATATATATATATAATTCTATATATATATATGTGTATATGTGTGTGTGTATATATATATATATATACATATGAATATTTTTTCTTTCTCTCCTTTTTATTTTTAGTAGTTGATCTTTTTTGGTACTGTAAATACTGCAACTCAGGAGCTAGGAACTGATTTGTTTTTATTTTATTTTTCGTTCTTTTTGTTTCGTTTTTAAGAGTCCATTATCAAATTCACATCCACGCGTCGCGGTTCCTATACATTCTGTGGCAGTTACATTGTTGTCCGTTGACGAGACAAAAAAACAAACAAACAAAGAAAACAAAGATATCCGTTCGATGATGAATCGATACATGTCACTGTATAAAAAACAATACATTCGCGCACGAAATAGTTATTCTGTGAGTAAAAACATGGAATATTGCAACGAATCCGTTGAAAAAAGGGTAACGGTTGGGAAGACATACCGCGATTCACTCAGACGAATAGAACGATATGAACGGCATTTATTTAAGTGTATCCGCATGTACATAATATTTAAACAATAAAAACAATGAATGTGAGTAAAATCGTACGGCGTAAGGCAACAAAAAATTGCCTTCGATAGCTAGAAACACCCTTCGTCGCTATTGTTTTTCGTGAATATTGGCGAAATAACGAATGTGCATACGCTGTGGATCTGTCAATGGATTCTTAAAATTAAAAAAAAACAATCGCAGAAATTACCCTATGAAGAAAACGAAAAAAAATAACAAAATAAACAAAACGTACCAAAAACGTAAATTCGAAACCTTTATCCTGTTGCGAATCACCGCACTCTTTATTATCGTTTATTTTACTTTTAAATAAGACGAGAACAATAAAGCGGCTGTACATAGAGTATTTTACGTTGATGTTTTTTTTTCTTTTTTTTTTAATTATGATTTTATACTTCTTTTTTTTGTTGTGAATATGTATTTTTTGTTTTGGTGATTTTTGATTAATTTATTGCAAAGAACGCCAAAGACTGTTGTATCGGTTACCGAAATAGAACTTGCCGAATATTTTTTTCTTTTTTTTGTTGTAATTTTCACCATGTGAAAAGAACAGTTGTAAATAATTTAAGCAATTTACTATTCTCGCTGTCGAATGAGTATTACATTTTGTAACGAACAAATGCGCGAATCGTAGATAATGATTATCGATTGAACATCCAGTGATAAGAATGTTATTGATGTATGTATGATTATAGTTGTTTTCGGCACATTCTGTTAATTTTTCTTATTATTTTACTTATTATTTCGTTATCCTTGCCAGTGTTTCGTTGGGGAGGGAGGGGGACGAACGAATTGTTTGTTGGAAGAGGATGGAGGAGGTACGACTATCACCAGTGTTTTCGTAAAAAAACGTAGAGCTTCTTTTTTCCTAATATATCACAGCATTGTTTGTACAATAAAAAGTATGGAAATTCGAGAATTTATTAAGTCTATGATCTTCAGGTTTGCCTCAATGATTTTTCCGTGAACAATATGTTTGTGTATTACGGCATACATTGTTTATTCGTAAAATGTGGATGCTATTGTATGTAGGAAAACAAAAAATAGTCGTACTTCCTCGAAGGTTCGTGGGCAAGACATAGGACCAGTCGGTTTCGGTGTTACAGGCTATCCGGTATCTGTGTCTGGAGTTATCACGGTTCCGGTATCGGCGAGCATGTATCAGACAATGGTGGCCAACATCCAGAGCGACGGTACAATGCATGTTACGCCGATGGTACAAGTACCGAAGGTCGAACCAGGAAATGGAGAGACAATCGAGGCTGTTACCATACAGGGTCATCCAATGACGGTGATAAATGCTAATGGTGAACATCAGGTTCTACAAGTTATATCACTCAAGGATGCTAATGTACTGACCAAAGCTATGCATGCCGAGGTAATTAAGGATGAGGACAGTCAGCAGCAGATTGTCTCAAGCCCAGAATAAGTCATCCCTGTGCGTGTAACCCTGTGCGGGTTTGTATGTACTAAAAAAAACAAACGAAACGGGTCTACCAAAACAATTTTGTTTTGCACTGCGAGCGCGATATTGGTAGTGGAAACAGTTTTTTTCTTTTGGTTGAATGAAAGTGTTACGTGTGTGAGTTTTGGAGTTTTTCGTCGGTTCAGTCTCGACAGTTTATGTATGTATCTTAAATCGAATGCGAACGAAAGCCGAAGTTTGTATGTCACTGTGTGTGCTAGATTTTGCCGATTATTATTATTATTATTATATAAATATTATATAAAATAACAAATAGGGAATGTGTTACGTGTTTTTGAGATGGTAAAAATGGTCTTTATTCAACTGAAATAAGGATGTAATGTGACATTTGTATTTTTATCTAGGTACGAAAACACGATATAGAAATCATTGACTCGTAAAAATGCGCTCATTCGCAAATTGTTTGAGCTGCTCTAGTCAGCCATACTTTTTTTTCGTAGATTTTCATGCAACGGTCAAACCGTCGTCGAGCATATCGAGGGGTCCTTGAGATAGCATGCTACTTACGTTTCCAAGAATAAAACGAAAAAAACCAATGTTTACTTAAATATTATTGTTTTATCTAGTCATAATCCAAAGAAAATCTTGGAAACGTTCGTAAGATGCTAATATTACCGGACTCGATAATATTGATCGATATAAGCTACAAAATGAAGCTTCTTTTCGATCACAGATTTTGAAAGTAGTTAGCGAAGTAAATGAAAACCAAAGAATGAAAAAAGCAACAAAAAAAAAACAATTTCATGCAACTCTGACCTACCAAAGAACGTACCACTTTACAAAACAATTCGAAGCTGCATAATTTTGATTTTAAGTTTGTGGCTCGTAATGTAATAACGCCGGGAATGTGGCAATTTGCGCGAAGTGCTCGGTACTTGGAGATTTTTACATCGTGTTAGCTTAATTCCGTTGAGAGGGAGGAAAGAACTTACTGGATTTCCAGTTATAAGCGACTCTCTACCGATTGACCGATAAATTATAGAGTAATCTCTTAAGAGTGCGAACTTAAATATTTTCGTTTGAAAACCGTAGCACGATTATTAAACATTTAGTATAAATTCGATTAGCCCGGTTCTTAGCGCCGATAGTAAACGAAAAAAAGAATTAAGCATTTCTGACGGGTACAAATAGGCTAAGGTCTTTTTGAAGACGATAACAAGAAGTATGTACGGTTACGAAATGCAAATGGACCAACCATTCAGTCGCGAGCTATGATCTATAAATGTTGATAGATCTCTACCAGAAAAAGTAGCCATGCGGACTTGGAAGGATAGTTGGCGTTCCACTTGTCGACACCATTTCAACCGTGCCTCCATTGCATTTAAACGCCGATTTTTTTTTAATAAGGTATTATTGTACCACGTTTGAGAAGCAAAAAAAAACAAAAAAATATGTACTACAATTTTGTGTGCAATCTTGTTTCAATGTTCCCGTGTATGTTCATAAAGTTGTTATGGGTTTTTAAACTTTTCGTTTCGTCCCTTTGACATGTTTTCTATGTATTTTCGACGCAGTTTGTACTCGCGTTTTCCATAACAATACTTTCAAGTATTCATTTGGAATATAAGACGTAAGAAATTGACTTTTCGTACTTACCGAAAAACGATGTCTCGTACAGTTTGAACAGACTATTAAAAAGAAGTTCCTGTAACCATATAATTGCTCCCTTCATTCCGGTATTATCAGTATAAATTAAACGCGTAACATTGAAACAACAAACTGCCCTTGTAATCCAACTTGTATCGTTATTATCTACAAAACGATTTTTTGATAATATTATAAGTAATGTACAATTATTATTAGATGAATCATTATTGTATAATTTTCGAATGCGCGTGAGAGTCGTATAAAGATTGGGTAGATATTTGTACACTGTGAAAAGCATTGCCGAGGCTCTATTTTTTACTTTACGTTCATTCATTCAGCGAGCGGTCATTAGAACAAAAATTGGCTAAGTGTAAATACTTGAGTCAAACATTGAGCGAGAAAAAGAAAAGGACAAAAACAGAAACATTCTTGTACCATGAATTTTAAACATAATAAGTATACGTGTATATGAATTCTTATTGCTGTTTATCATGTAATGTAACCTGTAAATATGTCGTAGTTGTGTCGAAATTTTTGTTATTTTTTCTTTTGTGTAAAAACTGAATCGTGTCTCATCCGAATCTTAGAAATTATATAATGAGTCAGTGGGCTCCAAAAAAAAAAGAATAATAGAAAAAAAAACAATTAAAACATGAAATCGTGCATATCACTTGATTCTACCGATCCACATGATTGTAAACAAAATTGGAAAATGCAACCCCCCGAGTATTATAGCCGATGGTAAAATGTTTGGGTCTGTGAAAGTTTACGATTTTTATTATCATGTTTTACCACTGCAGTTTCTGTTTAACAGGTACAAGTAAAAGTACATAATTTTCAAGTCTGAATTGAACTAGGACGAGATGAGAAGAGCTTGTTGACAGTAAATTCTATCAATGAGGACTAGACTTCTGATATATATTGAGACTTAATGAATGTCATCGACATTTTCCAATGCCAATTCTGGTTTATCATAGCCCAGCTCCTCGGGTGTACTGATACCCAATTCATCCAAGGTTGGTCGGATCTCTTGCAGAATGTAGGGGTAGATGGTTACTGCATATTCACCCCCTTTATCTTTCACCGACTCAAGGAAACGGATGGTAAGAGCAATGTCGTTTAATCTACGGCATGCTCGGAGAGCGGCACAGATGATTTTTGGCTCAGGGACAAGATCCATACCTGAAAAGAATCAATGATCAACGTATGGCCATAAATCCCCCTACATTAATTCTACTAGAAGAGGTCTTTCTGCAATTTACGCATGTGACATACGTAGAAATTCTAATTTCAGTTGTGTGATTAGATACACTTCTATTTCGGGACTCTTAATCAATGATAATGGTTCATTAATTTGCTATGCATAAAAAACGTTCTATCGCCGGTGTAAACAATTTTTTCAATAAATATGAACGAGTGTGATGGCAGTCAACAGTTGCGAAAGTTGGCCGCTAAAATCAAAGACGACACGGCGCTAGTAGCAGTGTGTATATGTATACAAAATATATATATAGAGAGAGAGATATGGATATATATATATGTATATCGTCCCATGTATGACACATTTTCATGGGTATTATGAGTTCGATCGAAACGACCAGTTTGAGATAAAATCTTTGAATTACAGCATGATTACTACTCACCGGCCAAATCGTTCATGGCTTTACGAATTTCCCAGTGATCTATGTCGGGTCTGTTGAAAAACTGCTCGTATCTGGCATCGAATTCCTCGTCAGTTTCTTGGGGTCCACCGTGCGAGGCACGAGCATTTTGTGCACCAACTGCTAACGTTCTCGGAATAACGGCCGCTCTGACAGCTGCGCTAACCCGTCCCGTTACGATACGCAACATTTTTTTGTTCTAGATTCCACTGATATTTTCCGAAATGTGGTGCAGGGAAGTTCTTGCACTTTGATAACCAACCGACTATTGCGTAAACGTGAGGAGGGACAGGGTCGTTCGTGGACGGAAGTCAGCTGCTCGCTCGAAAATTAAGCATGCGTACCAAGGTAAAAATACAAGTTTAGACCTCTGTGAAGTTTGCTACGAAGCCAGAAACGTAACTATACAATCAGACATTTTGGATTCAAATATCTCCCCGCGGGATAATAGTAAACGAAACATTTTTATGTTATTTTGTAATTTTTATTTATTACACGTACAAATATACAAATGTCAAATTGTATAATATAGGGAATAAAATATATCGATTATTGCATAATCGACGAAATTCTATTATTTTGAAAAATGACAGCCCACTTACAATGTCATAAAAATCATGATCCTTGTAGTAAATAATTCAAATGTGCCATTTTATATTACCTAAAACTTTAAGAATGAAAAAAGCGGTATACAATGCCAAATTCAATGATTTAAGTCGATCTGATGACTTGACCAGCGATAGGTAAAAAATTTATATTCTATTTCAAAGGAATATTCTCGATTACCAGTAATTTCAATGTACATATTTGATAAAGGCAATATAGGCCCTGGTTGCCTTCACCACCAAAACTCGTAGAGTATACCGGTGATCTTGTCAATAAGACGCCAATGCCTCCATGCTGGGAATGGACGATAGAAGAGGTCATTAACTGGTTAAGAAAAACTGTTGGATTAACACAATACCAAGTTAGTTATAAATATCAGGAGCGTTGAATTAGTAAGATTAAAATACTATAATTTTACAATATAATTGTTCGATTGCGCGTTTAGGATTGCTTTCGTTGCAACTTTATAAATGGTCGGCGTTTGTTACTTCTCGATATCTTCGGCTTTGAAAAAATTGGAATTTGTGATTTTTTTCACAGAAAGGTTTAATACAATTTAGCTCTGCAATTTTTGTAATCTGTAATCGGGCTGTGTACTTTTACATGCTTGCCAATGATTTGACAGAGAATTTCTGCGGCAGTTCGAAAACTCATAGATGTGGAAAAGCCAAAAAACGATCGCAGTATCAGTTTGCCACCTCGTTATCCATGGACTCATTATTTGATGTATCGCGTGCCAACTGGACCCAGTCGTGAGGCAATATCGCCATACCGACTATTTCAGAAAATGGGAATTCTCAATGAATCGGAGCCTTGCCCCTTTGGACATTGGGAAATGATCGAACCCACTTGTAGCAGCTTTCCATGTAATCGTTTTGGACGTGTAGCCCGTAAAAATGTTTACTATAGAGTCGAACATGCCCGGCAACCACGAGGACACTCTCATCTTCAAAAATCGAAAATTCAACTCAACTACTTTATCCGCTCCAGCGTTAAATAAAAAATCTTATATATACATATCTACTTTTTCAGTGGATTAAAAACACTGCATATCAAGACTGATAATAGCATGTTGTTTCACCGGTATCCCACACGACATGATCAAAATATAATTTTTGTATATATTAAGTTGTAAAATTGATACTGTGATTGCAATCCTTATATAGTGCAGCCTGCGCAGGTTGAACTATATAAGAATGTTTGATATTGCCCGAAATTTGTTCCCGACCTCATCATGAAAATAAATCAGACTCGTGGTCCTCCTCCATATTCAGGTTTTTCATGTCTTCCTGACTATCAACATATTTCAGCACAATCTCATCTTCGCTTTCAGATGATTCTCGACGAGGTTTCGATATTGTACTCATAGAATCTTCTTCGTGACTTAATATTCTAGATTTTTTTTTGCTATTTTGATATAAGACCGAAGATTCTCCTAACTCATCGGCGCTATTGTCAGTATCGTTCTCATACTCTGATCGTTTAGTGACATTTTCATAATTTTTTAGTTTTGCTTCAAGATCGCGAATCTTTTGCTTTTTTGAGTTTAAAAGTGAAAGAAATAATTTGTAGAGCGTATCTTCCATGTTTTTCTTTGATTCTTCCATGTCTTTGAGTTTGACGACCAGATCCTCCATACGTTTCGTACGATCTTTATCTTTTTCCATTTGGCTTATTGTTATATTTTGCAGCCTAGTATGCTCGTTTTGCCATTCTAGGCTCATATCAGCCAGAGTAACGATGTCGGTTAAGGGTTCCAGTTCTATGGCACCCTTTCGCCAAATCTTTTTTTTCCACACAAGCCTTGCATCGGTGAGAGAGAAATATATTTCTTTTTCTTTGCCTGAAAGTTCACTTTTCAAGTCATTCAGGAATTGCTCTTCTGGAATATCAGAACCAGTATATTCTCGTAATCGCGTTACCGTACTCTGTAACAGAATACATATGTATCGAAGAATGAATAAGTTTACAAGAGAAATACGTATCGTATTTTACGGACTATAAGACTCACTTTTTTCTTAAAAAAAGTGCCTCAAAAATGTAGGTGCGTCTTATACTCGAAATTAATATGTTAATGTTTTTTTAAATTGTTTAAAAATTAAGGTGCGTCTTATAGTCCGTAGTCTCTTATAGTCCGTAAAATACGGTACTAGTAATTTTAGTCTACCTGGCCGATCAAAGGTATCATTCCTGCTTTCAAAATCATCACTTTGATGATCCCGTCCGACCATTCTGTAGTTATCGTAAATTTCCGTTTATCCTCACTGTTCAAGACCTCGCACGTCGATCTTTCCATATCAATTCAATATCATTAAATATTTCGCAACCTATATCATTATGGAATGACGTTCAGCGGTTTACCACCTCTGCATCAATGCCTGTCGGAAGATGTAAGATACAACAAAATGTTAATCCGGACGTTTTGGATCGCAACGTCATTAAATCATTCTGGGACGTAGAACTGTCTGTGAGTGTCGTGTATGATCGAAACGTTTTATGGTTATGTTTACCCTTAGCTTTGGATTAGAAATAGCTTTGCAGCAAGTGACTAAACTTCAAGGGCCTACTTTCGATTCTTTTGTAATCCTCATTCTCTAATAAGGACGACCTTTCATTGAAAAATCATGTTTTTGAAGTCATTTGAGCGTATATTAAAACACACACGCTCAAACCATTCCACACAACTTGCTTGTTGATGAAACTGTACTGAGGCTATATTTTATACTTTCATGAACATAGCTGACAATTTCAACCATTTGAACGTTTTTATACACTCGATACACATTGCATAACATACTTCGCGCACACAGCACACTTGACACAATCGACAAACGCATGGTGGGAGTTATGACGTTGGGGTGCACACCCACGCACAAATGAGACACAACCGTAATGGACTCCAAAATCGAACCCAACCTCTACCCGAACAATGTCCAGTCATTCATAAAACACATAGAGAATACACACGGCAATCACACACCACAAACTAGATGGTCCGCGAAAATCTTGCTCCAATGTAATTTTCATTAATTAAGAAGAATCGAACGATTGTTGAAGAAAGAGAACACATTCAAATTTGTATGTCATTGATAAAAACATAATATATTATCACTATACATTTTTCCAAATTTTTGGACCGTATAGTTATTGAGTAAATGAAGTTCAAAGAAGTAATTCTGAGAAATAGATATTTTTTATTAAAAATACACCGATGACGATTAAATACGTTAGAATGTTTTTTTTATTAGAAAATTTATAGTAGTTGGCGTCTATTTTGTTAGTTATGAACGATTAACTCCAGTAAAATGAGCCTTTTTCAAGTAGAGATCCAAGCAGATCGTGAACACGTGGCAACAATGCATACCGCTACTTTATGCGTCTGCTATGATATATCAGGTTGGGAATTATAATTATATTAGGAATAATTAAAATTGATTTAGAACGTAATAATCTTTTCACCACTCTTTTTTTTATCTTCATTGAAAAATGTGCAGAAATAAATTAGGTATAAATGCATCTAAACGTACTTACGACAAGGTACGTCGTGTACCAACATTTGAATTACTGGCGCTGTTGCCGTTATTCTCATTGATTTTTATCACGATTACAAAGAAAACTTATTGATAGGAAGGTTTAATTTTTATATAAATGCACAATATCGAGTATTCTCAGTATAAATAAATCACCACTTTATCATTCTGCATATTAAAAAAAAAATTATCAGTATATTTAGGGTTGGTAGTGATCACGTGACCATGCATAGGAGACCGCCCAGTTTCCCGCTCCCCTGGAGTACACGTTCAAACCTCGTTAAACTAATAACATTTCTAAGAGAAACTAAAATGTATAATTATAAAAAATATTGAATTCTCAATTGCAAGCTGACTACTCTGGTAATGATGAATGAGCTCAATTTTTTTGTATTTATAGGGACAACGAAAATCCTCTTGTCTATATAACGAGATTGTAGATGTTACAGTATTCAATACTAGAACATGCACGCAAGTTTTGACCGATGCATATATATAATTTGAAGAATTATATATATGAGAATATATATAATTTTAAGTCAAATATCTGTTTTCAAAGTTTTTTTCAAGGATGCTTTTTGCCCATTAGAACTGGTGGATCAAAACGATCGGTTACGAGTATCAACAGTAGGAAGTAATAGAGAAATCCTCGCCTCTTCTCGGCATAAAGCGATTGAATCATTTCGATTGCAAATGCACGCTGAAATTCCCCTTTGTATCAGTATAACATAATGATACAGAAGGCTGCGAGTTGTATTCAGGTTCAAGAAATGTTGAGGTAACGGAGAGCGGTCGGGTAATGCGGGTCACTTGAAAATTATTAATTTGTGCAGCGAAAATTTCACTTTTATCTCGTGCTGTAAGCGTCTTCATTAAGTCTTTAAGAAGGGTCAGCATATAAGTTTGCCAATTTTCGACCAAGTCTTTTTCACAGATAGTTAACACGATGAAAAAGCAAAGCAATATCCGCTACAGAATTAAATAACGCAGTAGCTAATGCTGCCCATCGTGTTCACGAGAAAAGAGTAGATGGAATTTCTGAAATAGAATAGAAACAGTTCGTCGCACATAGTAATCAAGATTATGCATACAAAATTAATCTAAAATCAAAAAGTATGCGCGTTACTTCACGTACATTAGGTTAACCAACGTTTTTTCGGAAACCTGGAAGCGTAAGAATAGAACGGAAAGCACTTGGTATTAGCAGATCATAACGTCGAAAGAGGTTGTGAGAAGTATTCAAGTTGGAAAATAGTTGGGGTAATGCTGGTCACTTATTCTCAGTTGGGGCATCGGAAATCGCACTTTATATTACGAGATGATAATGTCAAAAGACGTAGAAGACGTAATACAACATTGCAAATTACTTAAATTACATATTACGATCCGGGTGTGTAGTAAGCGCGTTTGTGGTGGTTTTGGTTTTGAGCCGGCTACGTTCACGGAGTTGCCAGACGTTCTAGCTCGGATATCCCTTAACGAGCGATCTATATGATCATCCGTCGGAATGCTCTGCAATACCGATCGAACAACAACGCGTCGAACATAGGAAATAGTGCAGGATCCAAATGAAATTATTTTTAATGCTTTACGCAGATCGATGCAAACCTGTATTAGTTTTCATTTTTTAAATCAATCACCAAGATCTATTATCAATTCCCATATTCTTCCAGGGTGCAGAAATATTTCTAGATACGACTTTAAAAAGTACAAACGATTCAATTTTATAGTTCAATCTTCCGAGACTGCCCAAACGATAGAAAACTAGTTGCGACAAAGATAATCATAAGGAAAACTGAAATATATTTTTCAATCATCGAATCTCGAATGATCTTTAATGTTCTATCTTCGCATTAACCCTCGAATTTATCGTTCGAGGAGGAAAATATCGCAGGTAGAATCGAAGCTCGAATACGAGCACCCTAGAACCTCGGGATCCTTGCGAACCAAAGCGATTCCCGCCAAGGAGGGGTTGCGCGTCAAACAAGCGAGGGTGGCACAGAACTCACGGGGAAAATGTTTTCGAAGGGGCGTCGAGCGCAGACGCGAACCTTATGGATTTTCCTTGATAGCGGGTTATCGTAACATGGTGGCCGTTGCACACGAAGAAGGGAGGGGTCATGAGAAGAGTTACTATAGGAGCTTACCGAGAGAGAGATAGGTGTGAAGAGCCGACCAAGCGAGCCGTGGTTGCATACATTGATACGCTATCGGCGGCGTCTATAGGGCGAGAAAAGGAAGGGATTGTTTCTCTCTCTTCCTCTCACTTTCTCTCTCTCCCTCTCTCTCTCTCTCTCTCTCGATCTTACACACATACACACATCCGCACACAAACTCACACACACACCCGCACACATACACACATACTGTCTCTCTCTCTCACGCGTTGTGCACGATATTTTCGAACATCCACGAACCAGGAAGTAAACGTGTCGACTGGTTAAAAATGAGAATGAGGAATTGTCGAGGTGAGCGTAATGACGTTTGTGTCATGTGACTGGTGCCTACGGTGTTGAAACGCGTGTGTGTTTGAAAAACGTGTCACCTGGGGCTATTCAACATCTTTAGCCGAGGGTTTCAACGTCCGGCCAGGGAGATTTTTCGTCCCTCCTCACGCTTTACGGTAAGGGTCCGAACTTGGTGGAAAAGCTTTAAAAATGTTTTAATCCGTGAACAAAATTACCGTCGATTTTGAGTTTAAATAAGAAGACAATTAAATTCACGGACGCTTACGGGTAAGATTCGTAACGGAAGGCAAATAAGTTAAGGTCTTTTTACTTTCTTCTACGACTCTTTGAATTTTATATCACTTTTAGAAGGAAAGATGGACGAAAGAGTTACGAATTAATCGAAAGAAACAAAATCTCGAGATACGTCCGAGAAGCGAACGTCACATTTTGTAAAATAAAATAAAATAAATGAAGATATTTATGATTGCGGCTATAGAGAGGAAATCGTGAGATTATTTTGTATTATTTTCGTCACTGACGGCGGCGAAACGCAACCCCTGTTCGTTTACTCCCTCGAAACTCGTGAATTCGGTGCGCGAGGTATAAAGTAGTAACGGCGGGACGTGTTCGGACGACCTAGGATCGTCTCACGTGTGACTCCGTCCCTCGCCACAGACAACTTTGGACGATACGACACATATTTTTCGCAACAAGGACGCGGCTCATTTTTTTCTTTGACACGAAATTTAGGCAAACGGTTCGATTTTTTTCACGCCTCTTGATCCTCGACCGTTTCTTTTCGAGCGACGAAAATTTGGTCACCTTCGACGGTGTGAGTTCCGCTCGTGTGGCTGTAGGCTCGCGAGCGTTTAGCAGTCATTAGTTTCCAGGCGTTAACTCTTCTCACTGTCGCAAAGCACGTGGCTCTCCTACCAACGCTGGGTGTGCTAAAACATAGCATTGCTCATCGTCGACAGTAACGTACGCGTAGCGTTTGCGTTCGAGTCTCGTTTCAGTTTCTAGAAATAATCTCGTACACTAAAAAATCATAACATAGATACGAAAAAAGTAGACGATATATTTTAATGACAATAAACAAAGAAAAATAACCTCGGCTATTTCCTAAAAAAAAAAACGTTTATTTCGGTGTTGAAATAAACGTTTATCGAAATTATCGAAATTATCGGTGTTTGCGATTTACGCAAGAAACAATCGAAAAGTTGGAAAGAAATTGATGGTGAAAGCACCGACGATTATACGCTCGATCGCACCTTCGGGACGATACGTCATCGGAATTGACGTTTATCGCGCTCGTAAATCGATGAAGCACGAATCGTAGCGGCTCGAGCCGCGTATACTTATAATTTAGATACGAACGAAATCTAGTGCATAATCCGATAACTGGTCGTCGCGTCGTCTAGGCCTCGTCTCAACGAAAATGTATTACCGATCTGGCAAAATAAATATTCACGTAGTCTCGCTTAAAAATGACCGGATCGACGTATCGCGCGTTGTTGAATCGTAAGTACGTAACAAATTACGTCAATTAAGAGTGACAAATAATGTCAGTGTCCGAGAGAAAACGAATATAACTTTGTCAACCTTCGCTCCCATTAATTCGTTCATTGGATTAGGTCAACCGCGAGAGCACATTTTTTTCTCTCGATAGCCATCGCGCTATGCCCAGCCACGAGTATGTTGTAGCGATGAATTTTGTAAAATATTTATATTATCTTATGTATCTGTGTGTATGAATGGGAAGTTGGAACGGTGATAGAAACGAACGTAGGACTTTGTCGATCCTTTCTCTATTTTATTTCCCGTCCGCACGGTCTTTTGTGATTTTTGTAACGTTTTTGTTTCGACTCGTCGCGCGCCGGGCTAAACATAATATGCAATTTTCGATTAACGAGGTGCTCGCCGATCGACTTTTATATACCGATGGATATGCACATAATGTATAGAACCATCGCGATCGTTATCGGTTATGACAGCATTGTTCGTATCGCGTACGTGGAGTTATAGGATGCGTGTACCGGATCGACAGCGGGGCGATAATGAGGAAATAAAGTAGATTCCAGTACGCTCGGAACGCGATAGATATCGAACGCTGATCGAATCCTCGCGCTCTCTACATGTTTGCCAGCATCGAGAGACCTTCGTAATTGTTATTTAATTATACATGGGGCAAGTGTTCGACCGAAAGTTAGTCGTACTTTTAATCGATCGATTCGTGTCAAGGTGAGAAGTGAACGTACTAACGAGTAAATAGTAAAAATACAAAGCTTAAAAAGTGCTTAAACGAGGAATGATAAGTCGTATCGGAGAGAATCCTAGTTAGTGGAAAAAGCAAGGAGAGGATGCCTTTTCTTTTTATCGAATATTAAGAAGAGTATTTTTTTCTCGGTGAGTCCAAGTTTTTCGTTGGCCTCGAAATATCAAAGGACACAATCGTTAAAGACCCGTGTGTGTTTAACGACTCGCCCAAAAGACGATACTTACATTTTCAAAATGTACGTGTTTCATTCTACTTCTGACTAGTCGCGTTCAGCCTCGAGGCTGATAAGATAGCGACAATCGCACGTAAACGTTCGATGACCAGTATGGCACCAGGTGAATCCGAGAGTGCATGGTTCTTTTTGTATTTTTGAAAAAATATCAGCCTCGTGCGAACCAGACTGAATGTGTTACGGAAAATATAGTACGTTCTTCATGTATTATTAAGTGATAAGGACGAAGGACTATTCGATATGTTCGTGGATAAAGGGTGCATAGAGTTCGTCGGATATTTATGGTTAAGAGAGGAAATGTGAATGTCGACCGAGGTCTTTTTACGACGCGACTAAATTCTTATTGCTCATAAACAAATGCAAAGAGATACAAAGAGCGTAAGCTTATGTTGCTTTTGCAATTACCAAAATAATGATTAACTTGTCGCGTTAATTGGAGCATAAAAAACTATTCGTGACCGCGCAAGCCGGCACACTTTTTCGCACTTGGTATCGAGAGTTTCCTATTGCAGGTTGTATTTGACACATCGCGGTTGTCCATCGCAATCATCAACGGACAACGAGCGATATTCTCGTCGAGTTCCATCGCGACACCAACGAGTCCACTGAGGTAATTTTTTTTCTCATACGTTCGACTAATTTTCTAAGTCGATCGATCGAATCTCCATTCGTTATAATTTCTATTTTATGCACAATTAGAAAAAACTTTTGTATTTTTGGGGATATACTTCTTTTCGAACGAGGCGCCGATTATACGGGTATAGCGGAATTAGCGAGGGAGGCGTTATCAAATATTTTTTCCTTGTGTTCGAGCGTCAACCCAATTCTCATATTCGCAGAGCAGTAAAAGCGAACGATAAAAATTGTGTAAGAGTTAGTCTTAAATGCTCTGTAAAACGAGCGATGAAAGCGGCGGTTAGTATCAAACTTAATTTTTATCGCTGCGTAGTTATAAAAATGTATTTATTCACTTTATAGCTGAATGTAAACAAAAAACAATAATTTTATTTCGTCGTAATTTCAAGTCGACGATAAATTATAAAAATTCAGTAATACTTCTCAAAGCTATCGACTATTTTTTCCCTGTAACAAAAAAAACTGTACCGAGTACTCTACAATTCTATTACACTCTGTCGCACTGTAAGCCATTGTTAGATAATGATAAGATCCCTTCTTTAGCGGTAAGTTAAAATTTTATTTACATTTTACTTGCTTTAATTTTGTTTTTCTTTTTAAGAATAGGATATGGCGTCTCGTTGATCGCAGCGGGTGACGGACGAAAGTGAAACTTTGCCGAATCGGAGAACGGCATGGGACTGCCTCGTTTGTCACTCAAGAGATGCTTCCTCTACGTGTTTTGCATAACGGGGTTGCTTCTCGTCGTAATGAACGTACGACAGAAGGAGATATGGCATGCGATACGGGCAGACTCTGGACAGGCTCAAGCGGCAAAACTTGTGCCGGAAAGTACAAAGGTACACAGACAATTTATCCGCAATTTATACTCTTGCATACTCATACATAAATACACATGGGCACAGAGACACACGCACACAGACATTCACACACACAGAGACCCAGCCACATACACAATTTCTCTTTCTTATCGGCGAGATAAGAAAACATGAGGAAGTTAACGGGTGTAGCGGCTAGTGTAGACTAGTTTTGATAGATGCTGAGAGAGAAAAGAACAAAATTGAATAACAAATTCACCAACTCGAAGTAGAATGAAAAAAACAAAAGAAATCGAAATTTCGCTCGCAGATGATCAAAGTCTCGTTGTCCTTGAAACCAAAAGCGAAGAGGCCGATGATCGTAACGCGATACCGGGAGCACGAGCAGGAAAAACTCCCGTTTGAGGTATTGTCGAAGCACATTAGAAAAACGATCTTGCAGAAATAATCACCGAAATAATAATGAATACGATCGATTTATTTATAACATATATGATATAATAGATTGCGCTTGTACATATATACATAACGAAATCGCAATTAACGATTTTGCTTAATATAATTATAATTATTATTACAACGATATATCATATATTTCATTATCACTACAGTCATGGTTATTATATTAGTAAATCAGCTTCGTTATTCATACATGGCTAATTGCTTGGCTTCGATATTGACAAATTACGAGACAAAAAGAAAAAGGTTCAAAGTAACATAAATGACGATCGATAGCGAAATTGATTAAATACACGGCCCGAAGTCACGAAAATTCGAATGATTGAAAAATCATAGTTATCGTTGTGCCGGAACGCGCGAAATCCTTTTGGTCGATTCAAATAAATTTTATGCCAGTCGAATAAAATTTATAGAAATCGAACTGTAACGAGATTGGACGGACTTTGGCCGAATTAAATATATTTCACTCGAAATAAATTATTTTCAAAGCAAATAAATCTATTCTTAACTTTGTATATATATTGCTCATTTTGCTTTTCCGGCTTTCGTTCATACCGCTGAGTTGGCAAAATAATAGACGCAGTCTGAGCGAGAACGAGTACGGGATTCGTCCATACTGTACTATATATATATATATATATATATATAGCGCGATTTTCCCCGCAACGTCCGCTTGATAGAGAAATATATACACATAACTGTAGTTTGACTAATAAACGCCACGGTCGCTCGCACATAGCGTAATATGTATGCAGTGTTATATATATACATATAACACTGGGCAGCACTATAAATGGACGCATATACCATAATGCCTGTCTAGCGTACGTAGACCAGTATAATTTCGGGCTTCTCTTCGACGAGTAATCGAATATTCGATTTCAATATCTTCGAACGATTCACTTTGATAACATCCTCAGAGACCATCGTCTGTCCAGTCACGCAAACGGAAACAAAAATTAATTCTCCAATCACGTTATATAGATTCCACATTGTCAATTAAAAAACAAGCCATGTAATATCACGCTATGCATATGTCATTGAATGCTCGCATAATCAACACGTCCTAAGATCGAAAAGAAAAATCAATTTTTTCAAGAAAACCTTGATTTTTTCCCCAAGTTTGATCGGTTATAAAAAATCATTCACCTATCCTCGTCAGCACTGCGGCTTCGTTGATCGGTAGAAAAATCGACACGATTATTTACGACGCGAATGTAATATTTGTGTAATCTTTAAAAGACGTTGAATGGAACTGGAACGACGAACTCCTTGGAGGCAATTCCGGATATCACGGATCCTTCGAGGCGGCCTTGGTACATGAAAGGTGGGACGAGACGACCACATCCGGCAGTCAGATCTCGTCGTACAGGAAAGAGAATAGCAATACTGTGGCCCGATGAAGATCGTTACGACGATCGCATTACCAATCAGGTAATGTCAAACATTTTATTTTTATCAATAAATTAACCGTTGGTCAAAAAATATTACAACGAAACAGTTGCAAAGTTTTATTTGTTTTCGGAATAATCGACGTACGAAATATAAAAGAAATGATCGTGAATTCACAACATTAACGGATTTAAATTCCACAGCTGATGTTCATACCTCCCGATTACAACAGAACGAGCGTTCGGCCAAAACGCATAATGGTACCACACGGTATGGGCGATGCTAAAACGGGTTCCGACATTTTCCATCAACTCCGTTGTCCCGTAAATACCTGCGTCATTACGCGCGACAATCCGGAAGCCGCTGACTTGATATTGTTCAAGGATTACGTCAGTCACGCTGGTCACAGGCCACCCAATCAGGTACCATTTACGTTCTCGCCATACTTACGCGATTAAGTATCTGAAACTAAAAACACTTTTCAAACATAAATACTTTTTGTCCGAAAGATATGGATGCTGTACTTCCTGGAGTGCCCTTATCACACGCAGAGCGTGAAAAACGCTCTGGTCAATTGGACCGCGACTTACAGACGCGACAGCGACATCGTCGCACCTTACGAGAGATGGCAGTACTACGATCCCAGGGTGATACAGATACCCCAGAGTTTTAATTACGCGGCCAATAAAACAAAAAAGGTATGTCGTCAACCAATTCCGAGATGACAGGAAAACGATCCTGTACAGAATGTTTTTTTTAGAAGATTTATGACGTTTCGTAGTATAATAAAAGTGTTTATCAATTATTAATAATAATAATAATGTGTAGAAATCGTGATCGAATGAGTACAAAATAGACGTTGTCATAAAAGCAATAACGACATTATCATCGAGTTATATAATCGGAACATATTTTCCTTCGACAGGTCGCGTGGTTCGTCTCAAACTGTCGACCGCGTAATCAACGATTGCATTATGCTCGCGAGCTTTCGAAGTACATACAGGTCGACATATACGGGGCTTGCGGAAGTCTTCGTTGTTCACGATCACAGGCCCAGACGTGTTTCGAGATGCTCGACGTCGATTACAAATTTTACTTAGCGTTTGAAAATTCCAACTGTCGGGATTACATAACGGAAAAGTTTTTTGTCAACGGCCTCGGGTGAGTTTTTCTTTCATGATCATTAACATTCTTAATAAACACGATGGATAATAAAATAGATGTTATTGAATTAATTTCAATTTCCCTACAGTCACAACGTTTTACCGATCGTGATGGGCGCACATCCGACCGACTACGCCAAGAGTGCTCCCTATCGTTCTTACATACACGTGGACGAGTTCGAGTCACCTCGCGAATTGGCTGAATATCTTCATCGTCTCGATAACGACGACGAATTATATAATTCTTACTTTAAATGGAAAGGTACCGGGGAGTTCATAAATACGTATTTCTGGTGTCGCGTATGCTCCATGTTACACGACGAGAGACCGCCAAAGTATTACAAAGACGTGAACGAGTGGTGGCGCGGCGATGACGTATGTACGCTCAACTCGTGGAGAAAACACGACAGTAAGGAAGTCGATTACAAGAGAGTCTGAGAACCTCGATTACCAAGCCACGAGACATAATAATTGAAAAAAACTTGAAAAGAAAAATGTCGAACGAACAAAATTGCGAGGCGATCTCGATATCGGCTCGATGAACAGACCGCGTCGAGACCAATGGATTTATTTGATTCAAATGCATTCAATTTCAATCGAACGAATCCATCCAACTCGATGTCTGGCGAATGTCTCAGCTTCTCTATGAGATTATTGTCTGCGAATAACGATATCGAGTTATCGTCGTGATTTCTCCATCGCGAAGTAAAAACAAAAAACAAAAAAAAACAAGAACAAAGACAAAACAAACACATCGCTTCCTAAACGCAGGGTAATTACGCCCTCACCTGCGTCTCGTTAATTGTAAGTGTTTATAACAAGATTTTAATCGTAAGCTCAAACTTCCAAATGCGTGGATCGACGTCGATGATTGTACCATGAGGAAAAAACACGAGAAAATAACAGAAGCAAAAATAGAACAAGAAACGAATTTGTCATGCATATTACCATGACACGGATGAATTTCGACGAGGATTAATGGTGGGCGTATTTTGAGATATCGCGAGATATCGCGCGACCGATAAAAAGGTAACAATATATGTAAAAGACTGTACACGAGTGTCTGTGAAACGAGGGAGAGAAAGAGGAGTTACTTTTGCCGCGTTTTTCCTGGTACGATTTTCTGTCGTTGAAATATTTGCATATACATACGATCTATATACATATATATATATATATATATATATATATATATATATATATATATATATATATACATAAATAGTATAAATATATATATGTATACATAAACACATGTATATGTATACATGCGGTATAATACTTGACGCTTTGGCAACGCCCGTGTGATCGATATCTCCCTTTCTCTCCAACTCGCTATATGTTTAAATTGCGTTAGTCTATCATAGCGCTAAAGAATGAGCGAGAAAAGTTTATGCCGAGGGTGTGATTTAAGGTCGCGTGCAATCGCGTTCATGATCCACGTTATTATAATAGGTACACAGTTGCCCATTCCCACTTGCAATGGAACGAATTCGTTTCATTATTGATAATGAAACAACTTTTGGCCGGAGAATTAAAAAAAAACAACAAAAGTTATGAAAAAGCAGTAAACAAGGTGTAATAGTTGAAAAAAGAATGTATTCACTTTTAATACGGTGAGAAATGTTCTTTGCCTGGAATAACCCATATGTATTTTATACATTGATTTTTTCAATTGTTTCACGATGGCGAATACATCACCTACATTCGATATATATATACATATATATATATATATATATATATATATTTCCACATGCATAGTTCCTAAAAAGAAAAATGATGACCGTAAATCCAGTTCCGAGAGGAGAGTTTGCATCAGACGCACAAACACAGACACATTAACACGTAGCCACGAACAATCGCTCGGATTCTGTGATAATTTTGAGGGCAAAATTTTAAAAAGGGAATAAACAATAACGAATGAAGAATGTCTTGCCCAATATCGACGATTAGCAATCGTATACGGATAATCATGCGTATGGATTAATTATGTTTCGCCGATTTTAAGTAACGATATTATTAACGAGCGAGCGTAATTATAATCACGACTGCCAAAAATATTGCCGGGTATTGGACCGGGCGAATGAAAAAATAAAAACAAAAAATCATAAGAATCGTTATAATTTTTAACTCTCGAATTCAAGACTCAAGTATTAATTTACGAATTCAAGTATTAATTTACGAATTCAAGTATTAATTTTCGAGTACATAGAATTTTGTAGATGTTTTCGAATATTTGACAATCGTTGATAAATATTTGTCACGCTTTTCGATATAAATGTGAGCTCAATCGCACCGAAACACAAGCGCACAGATCGAAGAACGAAGAGCGACGACGAATAACGCTCTCGTGAAAAACAAATTTCCCTCGCTCAATAGCTTTATCAAATTTTATCCATACACTTTTATCATTTATTGCACAAGAGAAGGAAACAAACACGCATACAAATTATTTTCATTTGCATCGATCGGAACGTATGGTTTTCGATGAGACGAGAGAACGAACTGTGACAATGTTGAACAAAGTGTGTTAGATTTTGTGTCCTCTGACTGCTGCTGCTTCGTTGTAGATTTAAATGGAATGATGATTTTCGAACAAGAGTGATTTAAGAACGAGTATTATGCGCGATCGTGTCCTCGTTCGTCTAGTCATCGCGTTGTAAATAAATGTCAATTTATTCAACGATGTATCACAAAACGATTCCAGATGTGAGAATCAAAAAAATAGTTGCACGATCGTAACGAGGCTTTGATTTCAGTAGAGTTGTTATCAGTTCGTAGAGAAACTGCGGATCGGGCGATGAATCGAGAGAAATTAATTTGTTCGATTTTCATTTGATTTAACTCGAGTTTACATATATTTATTTAAATCGAAAGTACACGTGCACGACTCTAAAGATATTTACTCATTTGATTCGAAATCATTTTATTCAAATCGAACAAATTCATTTTTCTCGGTGCACTTGAAAATTTCTCTTCGATTAAATGTTTATAGTACTTACTGTCCGGTGTTACTCGCGGTTTACTCAAAATTTTGGCATTCGAAAAACACCCCTCCATATTTAAGTATAAATATTGAATTAAATAATAATAATGATATAGATAGGTAAATGAGTTTTTTTTACGATTAAAGAAAACAAAAAAACGAATTCAAACCGGGCAGTGCTGAGGTTGTGAGTGGCTTTACATGGTTGGTGCTGGCTAATGGTGCATAGTGAACTAAGAAATGAGGCAGTGAAAACAAAAATGATCATGCAGTCGAAAGATGATAGGAAAAATCTTAATTACAATAATAAATAGCAAAGTTTAATAACGAAGAGTCGGTATTGTAGATACGGACAAGGTATACATATGTATATGTATCCCGGAAGCAGCATAAACAAAATTTCTCGTTAATCCAACGAGTGATAATTTATGATAAAAACAAACGTACTACTGTTATATTCGTCAACAAAAATGGTCATAAACGTCTCGTTAATCTAAGTTTTAGATTGACTCTGTAAATACTTAGGTTTAATTCTTAATACCATTACGATAATGTTATAACGCTATTATAATCGTAATTACACGTAATATGTCAAAAAGAATAAATCACACAGACGAACGCGCAACACGTTCGGCGAACAAATAAAATTATGAATTTATAGAGAACGAAGACTTTTGTATTTTTTACAATCGTTGCCATCTTCTTTTATTATTATTATTATTATTATTGTCATACATATTAAATTCTCCACTTCGTGTTTCTTATATTTATTAAGAAAAATCGTTGACTAAAAAAATGTCCAACACATTTTATCCCATAAACGGTATATTATTCAAGGGCTTCTCGAGTTTACTATTTCCATTATTACTTCTATTCATCGAGCAACTTCATTCGAGCAATTCTCAAGATTTTACACACGTTTATTTTTCTCTACGAATATGTCACGTACATTTTCACGAGTCGCACGTTACCCCTCAAGCCCTTTTCGTAACTATCGTCGGTACATCAATGCTCGAAGTTCGGGATCTACTTTTTCAACCCTCTAACCAATGTAGAGGTCAGGAAAAGCCCGTCAACGAGGGAACTAAAACTTTCGAGGTGAAAATTAATACGAAACTTTCATCGTTGGATTTCACCCGGTGAAGTCACGCGCTGCATCTCGACGAGGGTTAAAGGTATAGCGGTAGGTATTGTATGTACATGTATACATAATATAAAGCGGAATTATATGCCGTTGCACAGGGGAATGCAAATGCCACAGAGGGGTTGTTCCAATTTCTGGTTCGAAGGGGTTGGACTCTGGTGGTGGCGTTGTTCGCTTGGTAGGGGTGTGGTCCTTCCAAAACCCTTCTCTCTCTCTCTCTCTCTCTCTCTCTCTCTCTCTCTCTCTCTTTACCTCTCTTTACCTCTCTTTTGTTTCTCTTGCTATTTCATACCGCGAAACGCTTCTACGTGGAATATGCATTAACTAAATTAAAAAGAAAAGTACGACGCAAGATATAATTACGTATTTATTGACGAGC
The DNA here is from genome assembly GCA_951802705.1 of Netelia virgata. Classification (NCBI taxonomy): domain Eukaryota; kingdom Metazoa; phylum Arthropoda; class Insecta; order Hymenoptera; family Ichneumonidae; genus Netelia; species Netelia virgata. The sequence continues at coordinate 37,280,798 of OX637864.1, read as the reverse complement.
TTTTCTGCCTCTTTCTATTTGGATGATAAATCGTGCTGGCTTGCTCTTTAAATAATTAATTCCTCGAGGTCAATATCTGACCTAAAATAAACTCGCGGCTTGCTTGCCCACTTCCGAGTACTGAACCCCTCCTCAAACCCCTCTCGCTGATGTAGAGCGTGTAATTAATTTCGAGAGGCTCTTGTGAATATGTTGAGAACCGTTGTTCGTAATTATATATCAGCATAATTACGATATCGTTGGGTCGATGAAGGTTCGCATTTATTCTCTATATTTAATTTCATATTATTATTGATGATGTTATGGGGGATCTTGTTTTTTTTTCACGAATGTCAAGAAAGTGCTTATGACGTTTTGTTGTAAAATACTTATAAATATTGACTTTAGAAATGTGATACGTTTATCCTATTTTTAAACAACCTTTTATCTTAATTGTGAATGTAATGAAATAAAGGCTGAATTTTTTATCGAAAAAAAAGGAAAAAATGCTATATCGATTACTGTAATTGAGGGTAGTTTTCTTCATACGTGAGTACTTTTTTCTCGATTCTACCGCATACCCGAGATTCTTTTTTCGGGCTTTTCGATAGTGTACATTGGACCACACCGATCCTTTTCTCGAAATCCATTATTCACCGGGAGAAACATTAGGACGCAGAAGGGATGGTAAGGAGAGATTTTCAACAAGGGCGAGTACAGAAATGTGCCAACGCTATTTCAAGTTACATATTTATTCGGGATAAGGATTCGCGTATTTTTCGTGACTTATGTCCCATTCCTTCTCGATATACCCTATTTACAAAGATAAAATCCTACCTTGCGAAAGGTACAAAGGTAAAAAGGACAGAGGGCATCGCTTGATTTATCCAAGACATTGTAAATACGACGATGAATAATTTCTCGGGTTTCTACTTACACTTTTATTTCTTGCCCGTATATAATACAAAATTCGATCCTGAGATTCGATTCGATTTCGATAGAGTACGACAGATTTTAGTTCAATTTCTCATCGGAATTAGAGTGCGTTGTTTTTTATCGTACATATCTCGTTGGCCAAAAAGTAATTGCCATTTAAATACAAGATCTATTGGAAAACGACCCATTTACTTTTCAGCCAACCAAATATATTTATATTAACCATTCTAAACAGTTTGGCAACACGTTTTTAAGTAACATTTTTTTAGTTATATCAATGTTTGTATTTTTCTGCTCGTAAAGGAAATACAATGTGTCGTGTATAATGTTTTACGAGCAACCGATCGACAAACGGTTGCTCATGTGCGCAACAAGCCCTTCGTAGCCCTACGATATTGCACACGAACATACACACATACATAAATACACGATTTACACATACCTTGGCGAGAGTGAAGCGATAGAGAGAGCTTTTTGTCACGCTCATCGGGCCGCTTGGTTGGCTCGTTAGAAAGCCAACTTGCATAATGACGCGAGGCTAATGTGCCATGACGATGGAGCGAGAGCGACAGACAGGATACGCGCGGGATAAAGGCAAATTATCGAACGCTCGGATGGTCATCCCTTTCTCTCTCTCTCTCTCTCTCTCTCTCTCTTTCGTCATAGTGCGCTTGCCACATGGGGTGAACCAGCCATCTGATAATCTACGGCCGATTTGCTCTCGGTACAGTTTCCTTCTTTTTCACTTTTTTGTGAAATTCTTTGAAGAGAAGTTAGTGGTCACCCTTTGTGGGAGACGCGCGATTAACACGGGAGAACGAACAATGGACATTCTTAACGCATGGTCAACATCCTTTGTAGCAGGTGAGCTAATGATTATTTTTTGTGCAGTTAATTAGTATTTTTTTTTTAAACGCACGTGTTGCGATAATTTTATCTCCGGTCGCGCTTTATCATCGCGCTCTATTTTTTAATAAATAAAAACGATGAATTATTTTTACACAATGTCGGAATAAACGTATCGATTTATCTCAACGGTGCTATTGTATTTTATATCCTTCTTCGAGTTCTCCAACGGGATGAAAACGAATTGTTTCACGCGTCGTAAAAGAAGGAAAATAGAGGCGACAGTTTTGCACGTGGAACTCGGAACGAATCAATCGTATAAAATGCGAGCTTGATATTTTTTCGTATGTCGCGGGAGGCTCGAAAAGCGAGGCAAATGTCGAGTGAAAAAATAAAGGCCGAGCGTGAGATCGAGCGTGCAGAATCCGCCGGAGGGTTTTCAAGCCCCATTTGATCGAGGCTCGTGTATGCCTAATGCGACCACAGGCTAAACAACCGCGGCACACGTTCCGTTCTATCTTGTATACGCGCATACCCATTCAATAATCACACGCATAAATGTCAATTATCAAATCGTAAATTGTCTTTGTTCGTATTTGTATCGATTAAAAAAATTAAAAGATAAAACCGAAAAACCAGAAATTGTTTTCGATATATAATATTAGGAGTCACGTGATCGATTATACGAGCCTCGCTGGTACGTGGACATGTCATACGCCCGATATATCCTTGATCCTTTTCAAGGGGTAACATACCCGATTCACAGCCGTGGTCGTGAAATCTTTCTGTTCTATATATATGACGGGATACGTAGGTACCTACTGCTCTGACCCAGACCGACTGATCCATTGGAAAAAGGGAAATGCTGTACACACGGGCAGGGAGAAAAACCTATCACGATACCACGAAACCCTTTTTCCAGTGTGTATCTATCCGTGAATTTCAAGGTACGATAAGCTTTTTCTCCTTCCCTCCCTCCCTGTCCATTTTCCGTTAAATAGATAAGATCAGCTTGCGAGATCCCAAATTTCTATGTTTATTCTCTTATCAACGAATTTCGCTAAAGCATATTGTAAATTTGATCCCGGTAATTGACGTAAATACGTTTTTATTAAAATTAATAAAAATGTATTAGAAATACAGTCAATTGTACGAAGTTTATTTTCTATGTGAATTACTAGGATTTGTAGCAGTCGGGTAGTACCACATAATCCTTCGACCCAGATAACTCTCAACCCCCTCAATTCTCTTTTTCATTCCTCCCCTCCCATAGTTTTCATTCTCGAAGTTTCTTTGGCAAAACCCAAAGGAATTTACGAAGAGGCGTTGGAAAAGTCCCTTATTACGGCATAGCTTCCAAGAATTACGTTCCGTAAGATAAACGGGAATTGGTTCCAAGTGTACGTTGCGTACAGATGCGCCAGGGAGGAAAGAGACGGGCCAGTGATAATGTCAGAGAGGGGAGGGTGTCTCTTCCTTACATTCAAACTTCTCCCTGCTCGGGGCTCTAAGTAATTCCGGAGTAATTCTACGATCGACGAAGGGCGAGGGCCGTACGCCGTGCGACGTGGGTGCGAGAGGGTTGCATCGAAACTTTCTACCCCTTGTGAGTAATCGTGCGTCGAGCTCGAAGCCTCTACTGCACACTGACGCATATTGCGAGAGAAAGAGACGCGAGAGATATATAAACGAGGCTCGTGCATGCATACGCGAACATTTGGAATGTTTCAACGTAGGAGTTTATCCGGGCGAGCAGGCAGGGTGAACACACGAATCAGGGACAACCTCGTGACAACCTCGCGAGACATACCGAGGACTGGGATACCTGCTGTAGCTAGTTTAGTTCTGCTAAATTGACGACGAACGTATACACGAAACGGAACACACACGCACAGGGACAGATGCGCATACGTGAGACACCTTTGCCCCGGGGAACGCGACCACTCGAGCACCCGACGTTCGAGAGGCTTTGACGCTGTCTCGGTTCGCTTTGAAACTCTTGGCACTCTCGTGGAAGACCGAATGAAGGATTGAAACGATGCTGAACAGTTGAGACCCAGGGGAATCTCCGGAGAGCCCAAGACGCCCTCCATGTCGAATTCAATTCGACCAAGAACCAAGAATTCGCCGTTTTTTGCTTTCTCGCGTCAGCGAAAAGATCTTCGCACCTTTTTTTTTTACTCGTGAATGAAAATAATATAAATGAGAAAAAAAAACAACTGACACATATTAAAATTATTCGTGGAAAATGTCCTTCGTTTACAATTAACCGATAAATTTTATTCGTCAAATTAATTCAACTCGTCGACGATACGTTGCTAATTCTGTTTGGCTCGCATCACCGTTTTTTCTCCCTCGAACCTTTATCAAATCGGCCAGATATAATTTCTCTCAGAAATTATCTCTCTGGAAACTGTCCGTTTTCAACCGTGATTTGATGGATTATCGATAAAAAAAAGACGTATCTCCGTTCATTTATACGAGTAAAAAAAGAAACGTCGCTCGACCCATCACGCGCATGGCTTGTGACAATAAGTATCATCCGCGTGGTGACTTTGCGGCGAGAAAATATTTATATAAAAAGAACATGGAAGATGAGATATTGTCAAGCTTGAGAGATTTATCGGTTCGAGCGCGTGTCTGCGAGAGATTTTGCTTCGGTGCTGCTCGCTCACACATATATATATAACATCATTTGTCGCTTCCCTTTGGACTCTGTGTCTTCTTAGCCAGAAGATGATGTTCGAAGCCAGCCTGTGTGAACAATTACGAAATGGGGTGTGAGGGTTATAATTATAACTGGATGGCGAGGCAAACGAGATACGTTCGAGCGCAAAATGGATTCGAGCGGCATCGACCAACCCTTATTGGTGAACGCTTCTCTCTCTGTCTCTTTCTGTCTCTCTCTCTCTCTCTCCCACATACACACACACACATTCTCTCTGGCGTGACTACAAAAGGAGGTACCCTTCGTTAAGGTCAGCGAAGCAAGAACTGAGAATAGGGAGATTGCGAGAGGAGAGAGAGAGAGAGAGCTGCGACTCGGTACTTTCATCATGAGCGTTAATAATTCGTTTGGTACTTTATGAAGCGAGGTGATAAGAGGCATTTTCATCGGATCATCATCGTGGCGAAAGACGACGATGCGAGGTGTTTCTTCCATGCGAGCTTTCTCGTCACATCTCTCGACGGGATATGCAGGAGAGCAGGGGGTCTACCGATATGTACTCTCGCTGCTCATGTGCGCTCGTAACTCGCCCAAGCGTCTCCGTCGCTCCCTCTTTCTCTCTCTCTCTCTCTCGCTCTATGTATGCTTCTCGCGTCCTGGAATTACCTTTCACGAGAAGACCCAAGCTCTCGACTGTACCGGTTGGTTTAACGGTACAGCAAGTCCTTCCGCCTGCTGCAACGAGTACACCGACGAAATTAGAACTTCAAGGAGATTATTCAGTGGAGTACAAGTACGACCCAACGAGCTTGGCAAAAATGGTAAAATTCATCAATCTCTCGAGGCTACGAGGGCGATAATTGCGTTTTTGTCAATATTATTATGAAGGGGTTAAAGTCATTCGGCATTTTCAAAAAATAGTTTTTTTTCATTTTCTAAAAGTAAAACATTTCAAAAGTATTCCCTGAAAATTTGAGACAAATCGGGGCATTATTTATGAAAACATGAAAGTTTGAGCGCAGCCCCGGCGAGTGGGTACAAGTTGGTAGGTAGGGCTGCATGCTCGATGCAAACTTTAAACGCGTTTTTCTCGAAAGCACGGTTTCAAAGTCGTTAATCACTGTAACTCCAGAATGGCTCGACGGATCGCTTTGAAATTTTTATCATTTATTCTACACATAATTTTGCTATCTTCGAACGAAGGATTTTTATTTGTGGTAAATAGTTTTTTTTTTATAGTCGAATATATGGGTGAAATTGTGGCCGAAAAAAGTGACTGCGAACATCCGAAATTTTGTCAAAAATCAAAATTTTTATTAAGCCTTCGTTCAAAGACCGCGTCATAGGATTTACTAATTATCCCCGCTAAATTTTTTGATTTCGGATGATCCAGTGATGAGGGGCAGTGATCACCGCGAATCCCCTTTTTGATTTCAACCCCTCGCAGACTGGCTTATATCTTGGCCATTTATTATTATTTTGTCTTGAAAATTTTATTCCACGTTCTTTATAGGTAAAACATTTATCAATAAATAATAAAACCAGGCTTCATAATAAAATCTCAAAAAAGCGTTTTTTCGGGCGTTACAAGTGACTCCTTAAGGGTCGATGAGAAATATACGTACTCTTTGAGAATCAGTTCTTCGTTCATCCAAACATAGTTTATTTTAAAACGGTTTTCGTTGGATTATTTCATAAATTGATCTTCGTACATTCGCGCATACGTTAAATTGAGTTTTCGTTTAACTTTTATTCTTGATTAAATTATTAATTAGGAGGTAATGAAATTTGATCTATGAAAGTTTGTCAAAACTAATTTGAAATCCGAGGGCTCGTTTGACGAGATGCTAGGTGGCCGATGAGCCTCATTGACACAGCAGGGAAAACTCTCGCATGGGTGATAGGTGAGGTATATTTTAGAGAATGGGGCACCATCGATTATTAGAATTTTTATGAATCGCCTTTGACCAGTTTAGAATCGCGATGAGGGCATCTTATCATTTTTAGATTTAGAAAAATTCTCGCCCTACACACTTTCTACTTCACTTTTGATTGGCTCAACGATAACGATAAAAGAGTTATTACGATAAGTAAACTGGCGAACTTTTTACGAAAGACAAAAGATTTGTTTTTTTTTGTGAACGTAAGCTGGTGCGACGGTGAAAGTGACGATTTTTTCTTTTTCCAATCAACCATTGACATTTATCATATTTATTGAGACCATCGCGAGGTCCCGGCTGCGAATTATTACGCGTAACTCACCCTCGAAATGTATAAACCAAAAACTACCCCATGAAGAGAAAGGTTTTCGAAAATGCCAAGTATCGTCAAGGCGCCACCCTATCCCCACAAAACCTCTATTGTCTCGATCTTTTCATTTATTTCTCGTCATAAAATCGTCTCGGTAGGGCGTGATTTTCTCAAACCTCGCCACGAGAGTTCTGAAATTGTGTTCAACGCTCGTGGGATCGCGGAAGGCCGAGAGTGGAAATGTGTATACACTCAAGAGAAAAAAAAAAGAAGCGAAAGCAAAGAGCTCGAAAGAGGGAAAGTACTTCAGGGAAAGCAAACGAACAACTAGCAGGAGAGAATAACCGCGGCGTATCAAGAGAGGGAAAGAGAGAGAGAGAGAGAGAGCGAGAGAAAGAGAAGAGAAGAGTGAGGGTGGCGAGAGACTTCGTCATGACCGAGCGAGTGTTCTATAGGAAGAAGTGTGAGGGCGTTGGCGAGGGAAAGGATCGAGAGGCAGGCGAGGGCGGGCGGTAGCGAAACTGCATTAAGCAAATGAACCACCGTTGTTGTTGCGTCGGAGATGGGGCAGGCTGGCCGGGCATACGAGGTAATAATCGTAGTCAACGAGCGTAGTATAACAGCCACGCAATCTATGGGACATTTCGTGGCACATCGACACAAATTTCACGTTCATCGCCGCTAATATGGTTCATTCCTTCTTAAATCGTTGTTTCATCCGTCAAAACCGTTGCAATATTTTTCATGACATTTTTCGTAAATCGTCTTTCTTATGAATTTGTTATATTCGACACATATTAATATTAATAATAGTATAAATGATAACAACAACAACAATAGCAATAAAAATAATGATAATAACAATAATAATAATAATAATAATAAATGATAATATCGAAGAAAGATATATAATTACAAAATTATATTTGCGAGATGCGGTGTTTATAGTTTCGTGGATAGTTTATAGGCGCAGTCAGTGAATGATGCTTAAAGAAAATAGAGTAAGAAACTGCACAAAAAACGGGTCGACAACTTTTTCGAATTAGCGAGGAATGTCCCATACCTATAGGTACGCAACTAAATCTGTGCAAAGGTGGGAGGTAATAGGTAAGAGACCAGAGATGTTAAAGACGAGAGCAAAGGAACACACGGTATGGCGAGTGTTACTACAGTCCTATTCCTACATAATCTACTAGACCGTGTGCGTTATATATTAGAAGCACTATTACAGGAAGTCAGAGATACAGGGGTGGGGGTTTTGAGGTTGACGCGGTAATGAACATACAAGGTTCTCTCGCTGGTGCCATGGCGGCTCTCGCCCACGAGTGGCGCGTTTCCTCGATTATATAACGAGAACGTCCGGTCGAATCGAGGAAAGCAAAATTTACGGGCAATGCGTGACGCTAGAATGCTAGGGATACAGAGAGAAAGAGAGAGAGAGAGAGAAAACGACAGAGAGACAGAGATACAGAGGTTGAACTATGTATGGTGAGAGAATGAGAATAGGTAGGAGGGATGCACGGCAGCAGCGGCGAAAATCGTTTCAACCACAACGCCGTGCGGTTATGATCTCACCACTGGCTTCGCACCATCCCCAGGATTTTGAAAAGCTCCCACGTCCGATTCGTACTGCGCGTTACTACTGCCAACAGGACTGCGAGCTATTCACCGTGTATGTATATCTATACGTATGAATTTAAGTAGACAGAGACGGAAATATAAATGGCATTATTCGCCTCACCACTGTCTCTCCTTCCGAGGTGTTTAATCGTCAAGAAGATCTCTCTCGCGATACGTACCACATACGTATATTTGCTATTCCACGCTTTTGATATTTAGCTCGAGGCTTGTATTTGGCTGCCACGTATATACATGCATATTTAAGCATTCATACGCAACCGAGAGTCTGACCGTTGACCGAAATATTCGACGCGCAGTAGCTCATTATCCGGGGGATCTAGTTTCCAGCTGGAATAGAAAGGAAGGATACACGAGGGAGAGAGAGAGAGAGAGAGACGTGAACGAGGGGATGGAGAGATGTAACTTTGCGTGTTATGAAATTGCGGTCGATGGAAGTTGTGTTTCTCTTTGCTTCTCCAATTTCCAAAGTTATCCTCTCGATTAATTATAGTTTAGGACGTACCACTTTTGAGCACGTTTATTCAACGTATTATCGCGGTACTTTCGAAACAACGAAGTTATAACAACAAAAAATTGAAGAATAAATAAATGTGATATTATGGAAAATTAATTCGCCAGTTATTATTAACGTCGACCACGCTCATTACGCATGAACAATTTATTATATCAATTTTACAATTTAATATTCGACGTCTTGTAACTCGTTGACTTTACTTTTGTTTGTTACGAAAAACAACAACAACGACAACAAAAACATCGTTCTCGAAACGGTCTGCATTCTGTTTTTCTACTTCGTTCCCCGAACTTTATCCCGCGAGATCCAAGAGCGTTGAAAATCATCCGTCGGAAATATGCATAAATCAGGATCATAGTCGCATATTGCATCCCCCTCCCATTTCTAACCCCCTTCCCCTATGGTTTTTTCTCTCTTCTCCTTTTCTCCTTTCACCGGGACGATCGTCGAAAAAGCGGAAACTGCCAGAGTTCGCCCACCGTCGCAAGAAGTAAATTGTTCCACGTAACTTGGTGGAAGAACTCTCACCGTTTTCCCGTGGATGCACCTGGCTACGGTGCATTTTCAAATTGAGCTCGCAAGGGTGAAAGCGGAATTCGCGAATAGCCACGAATTACGAGATCGTTCCGTGAGCAACGAGGGGGCGGGGGAGTGCGCGAGTGGGCCGACGCGCCTATATATAACGAGGAAACCGCTATGCTCGTTCCCCGGTCTTTCTTTCTTCGTTCATGCCCGCGGTATTACGAGTTTTCGAGTCCACTTCGAAGTTGGCGGCTCCTTCCCGAGAGATCATTTTTTTCCCCTCGCTCGACTCTCCCTTACAGCGCGTACTTCTTTTTGAAAAGTTTCAGCATCCTATCGATCCTCGCATGGCCAACGTATAACTGTATTATAAATAGGTATGCCAAAGCTTCCGGTGGCACATAATAAATTGTTATATACTCGGTCGTGTGCTTCCGCGGTTCGAGGTCGTCGCACTGGGAAACAGAAGCGTAGAACATTCTGTGTATCGACTAGAAAAGTTCGCTTGTTCAACGAAACGTCGTGTACAATATTTAGAGAAGCGGTTTATGAAAAATATATATATAGATTTAAAACGAGCTCACGAAAAGAAAAGAAGAAACAAAAATTGTCGGATAAAAATAATTTTTGAAAATATTGCGCTCAAAGTTATTGTTCGCGAGCCTATTTTGTAGAATACATTATTTTAAAGAATTATTTTATTTTAAAGTTACATGAAATATCGAGAAACTTGAGAAATATCGTTGCTCGATCAATGTTTAGGGCCTAATACGGGATCGATGTTCGAGACGTTAATTCCTTAATGATATTTGATACATCGTGTTCGACACGCGTATACACATATGCACGATCGTATTACGAAATATTCATACGTTACACTCTCCCCCTCTCTGGCTATTTGGGATTCAACGAAACGGATTATAGGTTGGCCAAAGTTGTCGAGTGTGCTTTCGTTACAAAGGTCTAGTGGAAATGAGAGAAAGAGAGAGAGAGAGAGAGAGAGAGAGAGAGAGAGGACGATACATTTTCGGTCCAACGCGCCTGGGAGACTCGGCGTGTCCCTCTCTAGTTACGTATTTATCTCGCTTCTTTCCCGATCTCTTTTTATCTCTCCCTCGAAGTTCTCACATCCTGAGGGTGGTTTTTTGCTCGGAGCTCTCACTCGGTCCATCGGGTTGTGCCTTGGCACATAAGAGGGTCACCCTGGTAAACGAAAGGGACGCCCGGGGAGGGCAGAGTCCTCGTCCCTGTTGTCGCGAGACATCGTAAGGCGAAAAGGTGGGGGGGGGGCGGGAAGAGAGGGGTAGGCTATGAGAAGAGTAAGGGCTCGAGGGCGCAAGTCGGGGTATGGTGAGAGCTTGGGTTGTTGTCGGTGATGTTGCTGGTCTGTACGATACTTGGATATAGTGAGAAGAGAGAAAGGAGGTGGCAGCGAGAGAGAGAGAGAGAGACGCACGGGGTGGGAGAAGTGGGAGGGTTACAGGGGGGGTATTGTACAAGGCACAAGGTCCTTTGAGTCTCGGGACTGAAACATCTCATCCGTATACTACTGCGATGTCTCTCGTTCGTTCGCCCCATGAAACACGGGCTCCTAGGGGTTGCGCAGTTAAGGGGCGGGTGGAGGGAGGGGCGAAGGGCGGGGGGGGGGGAGAGATGGAGAGAGAAAGAGAGAGGGTTGCAGTGTGGGTCGCCGGCACGTTCGCTCGCTCGTTGTCGCGTGCCCCTTTCCCCGTCTGATAATTTTCCCCGACACACGACATGCCCGGTTGCCTCGTAAAAAGGTTTACCGCCGCACAACCGATTTTTGTGCCTACCAAAAGCGAGATGTAGCGAACACGGCGGTGTAAAGGGGCTAAAGGGGGCTTACAGGCTACCGAGCGTTTATTTTTTATGCCGTTGTACTTAACTGGAAGAAGAGAGAGGGGAGAGAGAGAGAGAGAGAGAGAGAGAGAGAGAGAGAGAGAGAGAGAGAGAGAGAGAGAGAGAGAGAATCCTGGTATAACGTTCTGATTACACCCGATTGCCCCCGCATCGTTCGACCGATGACCATCGAAGCGGGTTCCGTACGAGAGACACCCAGGGTTTTCCTCTGTATTACCAAGCACCAGTGCTGTGGCCACTATTGCGGCTATGTATCGTACGAGTCGTGTATGCTTCGATAGGTCGTTAGACCAACGCACCTCGTTGCCTCGAGAGTTAGCTAACGGTAGATTGGACAACAAACCCTATATAAGCCTCGACCGTGTGCCTCAGGGGTGAGAAATAGCTCGCGAAACCCTTTTTCCATTCCTCGTCGTTTTTTTTTTTTTTTTTTTTTCTTTAAAATTTTTTAATTGACCGGTCGGAGCGAGAACAATTATTTTTTCGCCTTTGAGTAAATTGTGGTTTCGTATTAATTCCGTACGAACGAGAAATATTGTTTAGTTTGTGAAAATATCGAAGATGATCCGATCTTTGAAATTGGAGAAATATTACGACACGCGTCAAAGCAATGATAAGCATTTTTTTATTCGCGTTCGTGATAGACTCTACTCATTAACGTCGCGTGCTCGTCTCTCTCTCTCTCTCTCTCTCTCTCTCTCTCTCTCTCTCTCTCTTTACTTTTGATATAAATTTATATACTTACTTACGAATGACATTTATCGACATACCGAGACACACGCAATAACCGGCTAATTTTGTACAGGAGCAAGGGAAATTATTATGTTGACCACCTGTTGCGCGACGAATTTCGCGCGGGAACACACCTCGCTTAACTCGTTAGGTAATCGCCTCTTGCGCTACTCGCTATACGGCGATATATCTATACATATATAAAACACCATGTACAGACCAACGTCGACAAAACTATTAAATTTACTCAGTTCACTTGGCTACACACGTATCGGGTCCTGTCCCAGGGCAAGGGTCGTGTACAGCACGCGGGGGGCTGTACGATACAAGGCGTATGCCGCTAATTTGCCTCAAATTGTTAAAGGCAGTTGGAGTGCGAAAATAATAAAATAGGAATATTTACTGTGAGATAAAAGTAAAAATAAAATAAATATCGATCAATAAATAAATAATCGAGAAATGCGTTTTGTCGATTCGGATTTTTTTCCAAATAATTGAAATTACGTTTTACGAAAATAACGGAGATTTGGGAAGACAGCAAAATTGAGGAAGTAATAAGATCAAACAGCATCTGCAGGTACTGAGAACATGGAAAAATAATTTTCAGCATTCCGTTCCCATCGTCGTTGACGTAAACTCTATGCTGTGTTTGAAACGTGGATGGATGCACGTTTTCTGTCGTTATTGGATTTCGCGGGGTCGTTCGATGATACGTACGTACCATGTTGGGGAGGAAGTCGGTAGGGGAGGAAGGGATGATGCTCGATATGTATATATACATAGAAAGTCGAGGGTAAAGGGCGTGTGCGGGGGTTTGGAACGAAAAAAAAGTCAATCAAACATTCTTGTATAGGCCCGGGCGAACTGCATCGGTAGCAGCGCAGCAGCCATCTGGCCTTTCATCGCCGTCGGCGAGAGTGGCCGGAATGCGCATTCGACTGTATTTAAATTCTCTGTATCTCTTTCTCTGTCGTTCTCTCTCTCTCTCTCTCTCTCTCGCTCGCTCTGTTTTTCTCATTCTCATTCTAATTCTCTCTCTCTCTCTCTCTCTCTCGACCAGAAACTATGGCCTATGTTCGAAAACGATGCCTCTCTGTTACCAGTTTCGCGTCGACATTCACGTTGATCGTTCCAACCCTTCCAGGCAACGCTACATAGCAATATAATTCTTCTGCCGATGATGGAAAAAATATAAATTGAATCGAACAATCAATAATTGTCAGAGACGAGGTAGATTATACTATTGCTTTTTAACGAATGCCAACGGAGGATTGGTCGGTATTTATGAAAGGAAATTCGTATAAAAAATTGTAATGCCGAGTGGATGACAAACAAAGAAAAATGGATTTGTATAATTCTTTCGAATCACATCGTTATTATTATTATATAAAAATCAGGTCGATCATTACCGCGGTGCGATTGTTCCGATCGCAGACATTATACTGCAAGTTCGATGAGAAAAATTATCTCATTGGTATTGCGATGTCGCGTTTTTTTTTCTAAGCCTTCGCAAAATTTCCACTTGATCCTAAGTTTCATTAGTAATATGTAAGTAGGAATAATAAAGTCCGCCACCTCAAGCTTCGTTACGACGGAAGGTTCAGACCCCATGAATGAGTTTCTCGCTACCAAACTACATACGTATATAGATATACGGAAATGTATATGAAGAATGTCAGGTGTAAGATCCGAGAGGATATTTGCGGTTGCGCATGCGCTTACGACGAGAGACAAAAGATTCTCTTAACGGGATTCTCTTAAGCGCAAAGTCGAGGTTTTTCGCGCATCAGTCCCAGGAGACAGTGGAAAACGTATTATACAGTTATAGGGTTGGTTATATGCGAGAGAGCCGAGAGGAAAAAAGGATGCGAGCTTGAAAATACGAGTGGGTGAAAGAAAGAGCAAGAGAAAGAGAAAAATGGCGAGCGAGGAGCGGGAAGAGGGCGGTTTGATAGAGTGTATACACGTTGAAGCAGCGAGAGTGCGATATATTTATATGTACGTATATATGAGTTCGAAATGCTTGAGCGAATGTAGGTCAAGCTTGAAAATAACGCAAATCCACGTCATTCTCTCATGCTTCCTTACTCCTTGCACTCTAGATTTTCGTTATCTCGTGTGGGCTTCGGGTATTAACGTGTTTGCGGGTATTATCATTTGCCACGCTCTCTCGCGTCAAGACGTCTCCTTTGTCTAGAACTATTTGTCTGTGCATGCGCATCTCGTACACGTAAGTGATGTTTCAGGACGACGTGACACTTTACGATTATGTTCGAAAATATCAGATAGTAATAGGAACGTGTAATAGAGAGAGAACGAGAGAGAGAGAGAGAGAGAAAGAGAGAGAGAGAGAGAGAGAGAGAGAGAGAGAGAGAGAGAGAGAGAGAGAGTGGGGGGGAGGGGGTTTGGCGGGAACCACAGTGCGGAAAGGATGTAATTGCACTCTGTGTACATCATTACATTATACATGTGCAATAGGGCCAAGATCCTCAGGGAAATAACTATTCATGATGCATCGTACGATGTAAGGGAGAAATATTTATGTGGACGAGAAACGAAATTTTGGTAACGGGGACGCGACGTCAATTTGATAACGACGAATTTAATACGATAAAATATCGAGGGAATTGTAATTTTTATAAGTAGAGAAAATAGAGTCACGGAGCACGGAATAGTCGTGAGAAGTAATTAGGGAAACGTTCCTGCGATTTATATGTGCAAAAATTTGAACCATTATTAGACGACTGATGACATTTGGGTCACTGAACAATTTATATGATAGAAAACGCGTTCGTTGCAAGACGACGACGACGACGACGACGACGACGACGACGACGACGACGACGACACAGTTTGGCGGCACTGCGTTTTGTCACTGCGTCGAAGATTTATGGAGATAAAGTCATTACTTTTCCGCTTATCGCGTTCACGTCGTCCAGTCTCCATCCACTTATTCTGGATACCTGCACACGGGTCAATTGTAGATTTCGTCGAGGAGGAATATCCTCGGTCGTCGAAATTATTTTTAGACATTTTTCGACGATCTGTTCGATAATTCAGCGACGCTCCGTGACCTAGCTCTCTTTCATTCGCTCTCTCATTCCGCCGAGGCTCAAATAGCTTCATCCACCTTTACGGCAATAACATACACGTACCTATCTATCTCTACGTATATATTTATACACGAACGATTGTTCATCGATTTCATTTTACTTCACGATTATCATGGCTTATCCCGATATTATTAATTTTGTAACCGGGTGGAATACTTTGTGAGTCGAGCTATGTTTGAGAACACGAAGAACGAATCGGGATTTATAAAAATAAAGAATCTGGATTTAAAAAGAAAATCGGAAAAAAGAAGTCGTTCTTTTTTCCACTCGGATAAAACGAAAGTCTACGGTATACATTTATCGAACCCCTTCCTTGCCAGTTTCCAAGATTTTCATCCCTTCAGCCAGACTATACATTTGCGTCTCAACCTCGAAGCTCTCGCGAACGTTCTCACGATGAAAATTTCACCGACCTTCGGTACAACGTACTATAAACATCCACACGTAGGTATATAAAGCATATATGTATATCCTTGGTACTGAAAATGAATGAGATTTTCCCCGAGCGAGCTTTCCTAGCAAAGTGCCGACGGGGGTAGCTCTCGCACTTCGTTACCGCGCCGAGAACCAAAGAAACCCTCGGTGTTCACGACGTGCGTGCATGCTCGCTTTTCGTACTGAAATACGTATATGTGTAACAATAGACATGTATATATATATGCACATATACAGCTCGTCCCAGAAATCGCTTGTGGCACAAAACTTTTTCACCCTAGCTCACGCAAACCCCCGAAATGGCTCGATGTGAAAAAGGTGGAAAATAAAAGAATAGCGCCAGAAAAAAATCATCACCTGTATCATCATCATCATATATATATATATATATATACATATATATATATATATAGATGAACTCACGCGACGTATATCCCAATAAACAGTGAAAAAAGCTTTGACGAGTATATAGCGAGATAGATATTCTGCAATGTCGAATTCACACACGGTCCCTCGGCCAAAAAAGAGATCACGCGAATTTTTATGATCGCGTGTGTGCTGCATTTAGCCGTGCGAAAAAGAAGTAATGAAAAAAAACAACAACCATCCGAAAATATGGGCGAGTAATATCACAGAATTCGTTATAGGCCATTTCGATGGAATCCCGAAATTCTGCAATAGACTATTTTCCACACGAGCGCGCGAATTGACAATTCCGATGATTGACGCACGAGCGAATTCTCGAATTTGGCCAGAATTTCGTTTTTTTTTTCGTTTCACCTAATTGTTGATAACAGTTTTCCGACACTCTCTGGGAATAACAACCGCGGCAATAATGAAACGGTTTCGAAACATACGAGAAAAAAAAACAATTCTCACGTTTTTTTTCTACTACAATGTCTATTTGTACCTTTTTTCTGTTCCATAATCAAGCTCTTGTTTGAAATAAATCACGTCGTTTCTCTCATTCGATCGCTTGACACGCACGTTCTTCTTTATTCTTTTTTCTTGCCTTCCGTTCTCAAATGAATTTTGAGTGTTTTTGTTTTCTTTTTCTCTAATTTTCTATCTCACGTTGTACGAAAATTCTCGTAGTGGACGAATCTCTTTCGTCACAGTTGCATCGGACGTTCGAACGTTTCCGTTTGCATGCGTGCCACGAGACTGTTACGAAAGTCCACGAGGCTCGGGAGCATCGAACGTTTCATGTGTGGACGTGAGCTGGCTCGTATTTTGGCGGCACGCGAGCTTTCCTCTCGTGCCATTCCCCGGTCTCGCGTAGTTATATAGCCCGATACTCGTGCTTCGACTTCGCTCTATGCATCAAGCTCTAGAGATTCGGCCGGGGCTTAAACTCCACAGGCGGAAGACTCTCTCATCGTTCGAATAAAAAAAAGAAATAAAAAGAAACAAAAGAGGAACTCGAGTATCGCGTGGTGGACAAAAAAACCATGTAGTAGGATCAGTGTGAGGGCAAGAGCCCTCGAAGTACCTGAAAGTGAAGTTGAATGTTTTGTAGAAAACGTCGAATTTCGAGCGATGCATCATGAAATAAAAATATAATAAAAAAATGACAATAAAATATAAAAGCGATATAAAATTGGGTTGAAATTTCTAATGACGAAATAAATTGTGCTGTTCGATGAATTTTTTATTGAATTTAATAGATTTTTGTACGACTGGAGTTTTCTTCGAGGCAAGAAAAAGTTTGTTTAATTGGTAAAATAAAAAATATCGAAAATGTTACGTATGTCAATCGCTGTACGACGTACGAAAAAGTGGGCAACGAGTGTGCCATTTGTTCAAAGTTGTCCTTTACCGATTCCTCAGTGTCCAGTCTAGACTCGAGTCCGTAATTTCTAGTCCTCGTGCGGTAAACGAATGAAATGCGAGTGTGTTGCGAACGTTACGTTACACCGGGGACTTGGCATATCTTTTTTCTTTTTCTCAATTCTCACCAGTGACTCCAGACAGTCAGAGATGGTTTTCACCGAGAGACGAGCCGCTCGGTTTTTCCAACGACTATGCGCGCTATTTTAATCTATGTATGGTGGGTCACTGGTGAGAGGTAAGCTCAGACATTCTCAATGCTTATACAGCACACCGTGGAAAGTGCAAAGAGGGATATGCGTTTACTGCCCTCGAGGCTACGCGAAGGACGCTCGTTCCCTCGCTCGTGAAGACACGTAGAGAGACTCGGGGACCTTATAAACACGCAACCTCGTTAAATGGAACAGTCGTACCGCGGGGGCACATTTTTTCCTATTCCTTTTTTTTTTGCAAATGAGCGAGATTTGCGAGTTGGAAAAATGCGGCTATTCATAATTTTTTTTTTTGTAGAATTCAGAATGTTGACGATAAATAAAAATACAAAAATCGTGGTAAAACTCGGGAGAAGTTTCGCATTTTGGGTCTTCGTCGTGGTAGTTGGCAATTTGACGAGAATAGCGCCGAGTTGTGTCACGTAATAAATAGGCCCCGCTCGGTCGAAGCTTTTTTAGATTCCTTAGCTCTGTGAGGGTTGTTATACGCTTAAGGGGTTAGGGCTAGTCAGCGGCGTGGAAAAAATTAGTATTTTTAATAATTTTGTTTTGACGGTAGTTTAACTTATTTGATAAAACAAATAATATAAAGTTATTAAGTTATGTTTTAACTTTATTTGACAAAAATGAAAAATACAAAAATTCATCGTTGACCAAGTTATCGCCATATTTGTTGGATCCCGTTCCACAAGCCATGATTTGCGGTCACCGTCATAATTCTTTACTGGTTCATCTAAACTTGATGAGACAAAAACTAATCTTTAGTTTAATAGTTAATCTAGTGACTGATCGAAGCTTTTTTTTCTTGGTTTGCAATCAACAAAATGGCGGCCTCTGATACGTTACTCGCGGGTTTTTACGGAAAAAGCACTAGTTTATTGTCTATAAAAAATCAGTTATTTAATCAGTCACTAGTTTTTTATGCTTTCAATAAGCTGTATAAATTATATTAAAATCCGTCGAGTGTTTTTTTAATTACAGTGATCACCGACTTTGCAACCGTGCTTTCGAGAAAAATCCGTTTAAAGTTTGCGTCGAGCGCGCAGCTATCGCTATCTACCTACTTTTACCCACTCGACGCGGCTGCGCTCAAAGTTATATATCTTCATAAATAATGCCTCAATTTGTCTAAAATTTTCAGGAAATACTTTTGAAATGTTCTATTTTTACAGAATAGAAACAAAAAATCATTTTTTTGAAAATACTCATTAGCCCTAACCCCTTAACAGGCTGGATTATCGCACGACGGAGTCAACACGCCGGATTTGAGGGTTAATACCTCTCTTTGCCTATTTGAACGGGAGCCTGTTTGCAGGGAAATCACTAATTACCGAGCTGGTTGCATCGAATATGCCCCAGACTACGTGGAGAGAAAACTCGATCGAAATACGACGGATAGATTACGCCTGGTCTACGTTGATAAAGTAACGAAAAATACAAAATAAAAATTCAACCCTCTGCAACAATTAGGGTCGCATATACAAAATATATGCGCAGATTATTGTTATTATTATAATAATTGTTGGCCTACGGTTCCTGTATATTGTAATATCGATTTAAGCAAATTAATTTCGATAAATTATAGCACGTGTCACTGAACCGAATAAAAACCGACGAGCCACACATAACCTTTCGCAACGAAAGCGCGACTAATCGCAAGATCCTCAGAATTTTAATACTTCGCACAGCTCATCTCCGCCGCTCTGCTCCGAGTGCGATCGCGCATATTCCTTACACCGCCCGCACCGTCTATAAACAGGAGCAAAACTCGAATCCGTATTATGGCTCTTGGGGTAAAACGGGGATGATCGTTACGAGAGCCTGTCCCTTCGAGCGTTATACATGATTCGGTTCGCCTAACAGAGGTGCTTTCATAAAGTGCGCAAAGAAAACACACATTACGGATACAAACGAGTGGAGAGGGGATGAAAGAGAGAGAGAGAGAGAGAGAGAGAGAGAGGCAAACAGGGGGTGGAAGAGCGAGGAAAGATGTCAAGGAGATGCAATCGGGGTGTAAAAGCGTCAGATATTGCGTGAAAAAGAGGGCCCCAAAGGAAATATCCACCGTTATACAAAGCGTACCGATACATAAGTCTATATATATATTTACGTCGCTGCCCTTTTTCCCGCGTTGTCCCCGTGTACAGACCAGTGAGTACTCACCACGTAGGTATACACCGACGTGGCGCATGCATACCGATGGCACGAGTACCCAACCACGCGGGGTGTTCGAAATGAAAAAAAGAAGAAGAAGAAAAAAACGAACAGAAACAAGAAAAAAAAATGCATAAAATAAAAACGGGAGGTGGACGGGATGCACCGGTGGATTGCGCGAGAAAGCGAGCCAGGGGGCGATCGCGCGCGCAAGGGTTGTGTGGCTGATAAACGCCGAAGGGTACGGAGGGACTCGTTAGAGGGTGTTTGTGTGTGTGTGTGTGTGTGTGCGTGCGTCTATGTGTGTACATATTTAGCCACGAGGGTACGTGTGTGTGTGTTCGTGTGTGTGGATCTGTGTAAAGAGTGGGGGGTGGGGAGCATCGACGGTGGTCGTCGCGCTCGCAAAGTCAGCGTGGATCGAGGGCGCCGGCGCGGATGGGTACACACCAGGCATGGAAGAAGAAGCGGGAGGGAGAGAGAGACGAAGCTTTCGACCGAATGGTGGGGGAATTTCGTTTCCCCCCCAACGAGCTTTCGCGTAAGCGTCTGACGCTGGTTGTGCGACGGTGTTGGTGCGAGGGTCGCGAGTGTGTGCAAGATGAGAGATCGGAGCCAGGGGTGGGGAGTCGGTATATTTGCGCAAGGCCGTCCAATAGGGCGCAGTATCGTCGCGACTACCGTCGCGCCAATACCGGTTTATAATACTCTCTGTTACGGCACCGTAACGAAGCGGGGCTGTAACTACGGACGATCTGATAAGAACAAGAGAAGACAAAAAAAAAACTCTAAAGTTGACGATAAATAATCAAATAGAATATTAACTAATGAGAAAAGAGGAGAATTAATAAATATATACATATACATATAAACGTATGTATATTGAAAACAATAATTAATCGAGAGAAGGGTCAAAAGGGCTCTTGGACTTTTCGCGCATAGTTAACGACGATTATGTCCTGTGTTTAAACTCAAGGCGGGAGTCGATAAGGAGAAAAAGAAAACGATTTATACGGAAAGTGTGAGAGGAATGTTAATAAGTTTGAAACGATCGAATAAAATAAAAAGAGAACGATTCGAAGCGACGTATTGTTTTGCCTTGAATGAACAAAATTGAAAGTGCGGCGACGCGTTGGATTTATTGGCAGAAACGAGAGAGGGAGAGAAAAAAAAGAATCGTTCGCTCACCAGAGCTTGCGGTAAAAAGACGACATCCGGTGTAAATTAGAAAACCGGGTATATATATATATATATATATATATCCGTGTACGTATACATATACATATATATGTAAATATATGTATATATAGATATACATATACATATCTATATATTTGTATGTATATATGCAGGTGCTGTAGTAAATTTCAACAACTTCGTGATTAAAAAAGTGCGGGATAGTTGAAAGAACCGTGAATTTTAATTATCGGGTGAATAACGAAAACTTCGGGTGGAAACGGTAGAATGAAACTAAGCTATATGAAAAAAGGACGAACAGTGACAGAGTGAAGCGCGCTTTAACGTTCGCCGACGACGTCTGACCGCGCGCGTTCCGCTACTACTACCGACCACGGCTACTACACAAACGAGACTAGAGTTGCCGAACTTTTCGTCTTAGAGGGACTTCGCTTCAACAATCCGATCGT
Organism: Netelia virgata; assembly: GCA_951802705.1. NCBI lineage: Eukaryota > Metazoa > Arthropoda > Insecta > Hymenoptera > Ichneumonidae > Netelia > Netelia virgata. The sequence continues at coordinate 37,259,439 of OX637864.1, read as the reverse complement.
CGAGACAAAAAAAAACTACAACATCGTCCCGGTAAGAGAATGAAGAAAATATACAGTTTGACCGAGAGAGAAGAATAACGAAGGTGTTGATCCTTTTGCTGGATCGCTCGCATCCTCCGATATGTTTTATCCACATTCGAACGAATCAAACGTCGTTCGTTTGAATTATATTGTTTTTAAAATTTATATTTCGTATTCTTCAGCTCGGAAACTTGACACCTGCATTTCTTCGAAGAGCGATTTAATAATATTTCAAGTTTATTGGGGTCTCTCGAACAGTGATGTCTCACCGCTTTGCGATTGATCTCTCGGTCGTTCCTTCTCTCTTTCTCACTCTCTCACGCTTCTCGTCCTTATCTCCTGTTACAGCGAGAGCTCAACGAAAAGTCTCTTCTTCCCCTTGAAACGAAGGACTTTCCTTTTATCCACATCAATTATTCATGAAAGAGTCGTTTTCCCGACCCAAGGTTTTTAAACTTCGATCCTCCTCCCTCCCTCCCAATTTCCACAACGGCTGAGACTCGCAAAACTCCTTCTCCACACTGTCTCCTTCTATACCATTTATATTGTCATTCGTTTCTGTATGGTTTTTCTTTTTTGATCCTCGTGACATATCTTATCTTTCGCCTGTCGTCATTCGTTATAATACTTCGCGAGACTCGTTGGCAGCGAGTGAAAAAAAAACGGGGATGCGGCCAGTATTTCGCGAAAGCCCAATTGTTTCCACGTCCTACTCACTGACAGATTTAATGCGAAACGAAGGACAGTGTCTTTTATACGTATTTATACGTATATACAGACACAGTACCGAGATGTATATATATATATATATATATATATATTTGTTTCGGGATTACGAAAGTTTTACAAGGTGGAAAAAGGGGAGCTCGTTTGGTACAGTCGCGATGGTGAAAGAGGGCGAGGAGGAAAGAGAGACGAGAATTACTTGGGACGGATTTATGCAGACACCTACGTCGAGAATACGTATATAAGATATATGTATATATACTGCTCGGTCGGTATAGAGGATGACAGCAGGGATTTCAAGGGATGGCTCGGGAACGAATGAAGGTAGAAAACGTTTTGAGACGGAAAAGCGAAGCGTATTACGGAACCGTGTGAAAAACTTTTAAAGTCCCAAGTTTTGTACTAATACCCGTGCTCAAAGAAAGAGTGCCTCGGTTCGATTCATGGGGAGAACCGGAGAGTCCCGAGTGACAATTCGCGAAACAAAAGAGCAAATCGCAAAGGGGATACAAAAAACTTCGCAGCTGAGTTAGGTTCGGGCGATAGATATTATTTATAGTCGCGACAGTCGGACTTTTCATTTTTTACAAGCAATTCTTCGCGGTTATTTGTTTCTGTTGGAATTGTTATAAATTAAAGTCAACTATTATTGCTTGATAATATTACATGTGCATTTTTTATAGACGCCGTTTTTCATGCTATCGCATTAGAAAGATAAATATTATCGTCGAAAGTCAAATTTTAATTATTTTTTATCGGTTGGGATCAATGGCTCACCGTTTATGTTTCGCGATGGCAATGAAACGGATGAATCAAGCGTTTTATTTTACCGAAAAAATAACTTCCGCGTGAGTCGAGAACTTTGTTTGTTTTCGTATCTCCTTTAAATAGCCACAAAAAAGGGATCAGATTGGTTTTTTTGTTTTCTTTCGGCACGGTAATAGAGTTATTTCATCAAGTCTGTATATATTATAGTCGTAGTATATAGAATATTGAGAGACTGGCATCCGGGCGACAGAGTCGAATGTGTACATAGATGAGAGAGAAAGAAAGGAAGAGAAAAGACGGAGAAAGAAAGACGTGGTACAGAGACGACCTCCGGCGAGCTTGCGACGATTATTTATGCGACGGTGCGCGCACCCTACCGGGAAATATAAAAATATCTTTTGACGAGAGAAGTTATATATATAGATAGATTTATATGCGAGAATATGATCGCGGAACGCGACGGGAATGCGAGGAGTAGGCGCACTGTCAAAAGTCAGTTCTCTTGAAGGCCGCGAGACCACGTTAAAAGTACAAAAAGAGTGAGACAGAGAGAGAGAGAGAGAGAGAGAGAGAGAGAGTGCGAGAGAACTTCCGGACTAACACAGCTGGTATAGTTTTGGAATGTTATCGTCGTAAACGAAGAACCGAGGTCACGAAAAGTTGACTCGAAGGTCCCTCTTTCGCTCTCGTCTCGATTTCTTCGCTCGTATATCTTTTCACGTCCTTATTTTTCCCATTAATAATTTCCCCCGAGAAAAGTGAATCCGGGTCTCTGTCCTTTCTCTCGATTCGCCTCACAAGTGCATATATATCTGTCTTGATCGTTGGGTTTTTTTTTTCCTTTTACCAAGGATATATAACTCAGCCTCCGTGAGAAAACGAGGAAAGTTTCCGGTGAACGAATCTTTCCGAACCGGAAATCAGCCCCGCCCCTTTTCTAGCGCGTGATCATTTATCTTATTCACCGACGATACTTTCTCTCTCTCTCTCTCTCTCTCACACCCTCTCCGACTTTCTTTCGCCCTCTCGTTCTGTCTTACCGTCTCTTTGGGGTTAAGGCGAGTGACCGCGACAGACCGGACAGTTCGAGGACCTCGAGAGTCATCGATGCGATGACACGAAGAAAAATTGCCACGTTTTTTTTTCCTTCCACCGTTCTCATCCGGTGATGAAATTTGGCGAAGGGACTTTTATGGGATAAATTTCGTAACGTTCGCGATAAAAAACGAAAGCCACCGACATGGACGTTTTTTATCGCGTAATATCGTAATGATCCTTGTATCATTAATCGCGTAGTTTATTTTCGCGATGGTTCTCGAGCTGATAATATTTAGTGGTCGGGAGGGCGATAAAAGACGAAAAAAGTCGTTTACCTAGTGGGGTAAGAAAGCCATGAATTATTCTTTTAGTGAAATAATTTAGCGAACAATCGATATCATTGGTGGCTATTACTATTTTTTTTTCATTTCTCCAGTAGAATTTAAATAATCAAGCTTGTAAAACTCACCGGTGATAAAAATTACCATGAACATGACATGATAATTTAAGTAATAGCTTTCATCGTTCAAATAAATTTTATATCGTCAAAAAAAAAACTGTCGATACGATTAGTACTACCGTATTATAATCCACGATAAGTAATAAATTATTGTTTGGCAAAGCAAATTGCGCGGCAATTTGTTATATCCGTGGCCAATGGGTAAATAAATTACTCGTCATTAATATGCCTGGCGATTTATTCAAATTCAATTTGTCCACCAAAATAAATGCCATTGTAAAGAATTGCGTTTCACTATAATCGAACATATAGATTGAACACATTATTGGATAAAAAAAATCATCGGAAAATTTGATGAGATTGCGATACGAAAGGAAAAAAAGTTATTGATTCACAATCATTTATGACAGAGCACTCGCAAGATCTCTCGACGATATGAAAATGATCGCTTCAGTTCTAGAAACAACGTCGAAACAATGATTAATTTAAAGGGAGTATTAAACGCGAATGTGACATTGTTGATGAGTGTAAGGTACCAAGGGGTGAGGAATGAGAGAAAGGGTCGAAAGAATGGGAGGGAAAGTATCAAATGACCGGATCTTGCTGACGCTCCGCTATAAAGCATGCTGGTGTTGGTTCCGCACATCGATTTTCACCTTTATCCAAATACTTTGGTCAACCTGTCTCTCTCTCTCTCTCTCTCTCTCTCTCTCTCTCTCTCTTTCTCTCTCTCACTTGCTCTCTCTCCCTTCTCTTACTCTTTTTTCCACTGACACTGCGAAGAGAGCGAGAGTTTCGACCGTGCTCCGATTTTAGACTGCTGTTGGCCAACCTTCCCTCCACGTCCTACTCGCTCTTCATGCCAATCTAACTTTCTCTCTCTCTCTCTCTCTCTCGCTCTTTCTCGCTCTCTTTCTCTACTTCCCTTTCTCTCACAATTTCTGCTGCGGACCGTTTATACGACTCTCATCATCAGTGGATTTGCTATAGGTACGCGACGCATTTGCTCTCCTTCCTCGTTCGTTCGATACTGAAATTTTCTTGAATCGAGCTCTCTGCTCTGGAAACCGCAACAGCCTGTCGAACTTTAGTTTTCCCAGCGGGAAAGGCACCGGCTGTCGCTCATCGATTTCCCACGTCCGGTATAGTATATATGTATATATATATATAGGTATATGCCATTTTATATTTATATATATACATACCATGTGATGAGGGTCTCTTTTATTCCGTTTGTCAACAAATTTTATTTTTCCATAATTTTTGCGGACACATTGATAACGCAAAACGTTCGCTTTTCAAACAAATACGAGGGCACTTTGATTATTTTAAGACTGTATTTATTCATTGCCCTAGAAACAATTTTTTTCTTTTATGACTGATAACATGAATTAATGAATTAATGAAATTATGGTTTCTTAATCGATCGTGTTCGACAAAGAGGATGATAACGTTACGCAAACATAGTCACGCATTTCGATATATATTCAAAAATAACGTAATGACTTTTTGGCCAACCTAATAATTAGAAATCCACAATACCGACGAAACGTCGAGTGGCCTGACCCAGTAACCTTATATCATAGGTTTGCCAAAAGAAAAAAGTCAATTGTACCGCTCAGTATCCTCGTTCTTTTCCTAAGCTATTTTTCACTTGGCCCGAGACGAATACGTGCTCATTTGAGTCTCTTGTGAACTTCACTACATGAGTTGGTGTGTGCTTGGGCGTGAACGTGTGTGTGTATGTTGAAGCATCGCGCTTCTAATTCGCCACTAAACTACTGTCAGCATATAGCGGGGCGCATTCCTCCCGCCCAGTTCTTCATGCGAGAGAGGGAGAGAGGGAGAGAGAGAGAGAGAGAGAGGGGCGAGGAGTTGGAAAAAAACCGTGTAGGTATGAGTGAAGCAAAAATATTAGCAGAGGGAAGCTTGAACCTCCCATGCATGGCATCTGCGAAAACCACACGCTTTTTTACCCCTCTGAAAACACTTCATTTTTCACTCTCGCGCCGTCCTCCGCGTCCTTGCGAAATTCCATCCTGTTTATATATCTTCGCGCACATTATTTTCCGTTAGTAAACACATGCCTACGTGCTACACGTATAATAATTCACGATGTACTTAATAAACTCCGAGCGAGGGTGTACCGACGAAGATGAGATTTCGGAGCTTTCCCGACATTTCCCACCATCGATAATATTCTCGATATCGGAGCCTTCCGGCAGGCCTCGTAAAAAGAAAGCCACCGGAAGCTCGAATAAATCGAGTAAAAACAAGATCCTGTCGGTAGATAGATACGCGAAAAGAGAGAGAGAGAGAGAGAGAGAGAGGTGAAAAACCGAGGATGAAGATGAAATGTTGGCGAGAGTCTCGATCGTGGCGCGGCATCGCTATCGAGTTACTCGAACCGCGAACTCTCCCCGACAATGCCGTATCGGTCTCTCTCTTCTCGAAAGCCGAGCTTTGCGCGGGCACTGTCGATGATACTCCGACTTGTTTAGGTATCTCTCAACCTCCTCCATATAACACGCTATAGAAAAATTGTACGTGTGCATTTCATGCTCTGTTTCGCGGAAGCACGAAAAAAATTTGCTGTCGCGCATTCCCGGATAGACTGCAGCAATAACGGGAGCAAAGGGCTGTAGCAACCATTGCTAACTTCGTCGTAAAAACCAGAGAAAAAACAAAAATTTCGAAATTTTATCGAACGCTTTCGTACCATCAAGAAAGAAAGAAAGAAAGGATAAAAAAGGGAAAGGGTAGACCGAGGAATTTGCAATTCGCGAGCGATGGGAATTCTGTGGAATTGTGCTATATATATATATATATATAGGGCCATGGAGAAAGTCCAGGGTTGGAAAAGCTCGAATAATATCCGAATCTATATATGTATACATATACACAAGCATCTTTTTATAATCTCTATGTACCTTGAACTATGTACAATGTATTGTACGTGTAAAGGAATATTCGCGCGGCTGCCGGAGCCCTCGCTCAAGCGGGCCTAGAGAGAGACACAGCAAGGGGGTGGTGGCAAGAGGGTTGGAGGTATCGCGATGCTATCCCTTGTAACAGTATCGTCTCTACCCGGGAATACGAGCGATAGCCCAGCTCGGTTGCGCACAATGGATGCACCTACAAAAGTTATGCACAATGGAGAGACCCCACGAGCATACACCCCTTCCCTCAACTCCTTTTATTCCGGCTGCCATACTATACTCCCCTCCCGTAACCATACACACATACACGCACGATGAACAATGGATATATTTTGAATTAAATTTTCGAGAGGAAAGGTCGTTCGCGCAAGAGCACGCAGGTATCTGACATTCACGTTGGAGGGAAAAAGAAAGACAGAGCAGAAGGGGGATTTGTGTTGATCAGATTTACTCGTTTCTGGTTTATTGTTCATACTGTTTTACTTCTTTGCGTTTATAGCTATGGAAAAAGTGGGGTCTTCGCGTATATTTTTGCAAGGAAAAAAGTGAATAATTATTGTTCGAAATGGAAAGTTTTTGAATTTTCATTGTTCCGAGAGTGAAACGCACGATGACGTATACGTACGCTAATACGGCGGGTAAATTCGTTCCTGTCGCTTTTGTTATTTCGTAAAAACAGATTTTATTATTACACACGTGTTGCATTCGAGGAGAGAATTTAAAAAATTGTGTTTTTTGCTTCCTTTTTGTGTAATTATTATGAACTATGATGGAAGAGGGAAAACGCTCGTAAGCGTTCGCGGGCAAATGTTTCATCAGCGTGATTGAATAAATTTGGGTGGCTCTCGTTTCGTTTGCGCGAGATGGCTCTCGAGATTCAACAGAAAAAGGGGGAGGGGTAGAATCGAGAAAGAAAAAAGAGCGAGTGCCGAGCCACACGGGCAGCCTCTGGCTCGAGATAAGTGGTTCGAGTAGGCCTGCGCATATATTGGTTCGTACTACTTGGAATTCGTTCTCTCTTGTTTGCGCTCGTGTTCCAGCCCCCCCCCCCTCTCTCTCTTCGAGTGTCTCGTAAAACTGTTACGTGACTAGACACTCGATACCTTCCAACTTTGCCAACATCTCGTTTTCTCGTTACGCGTAGATCATCCCCGAAAATGCAGCGGGGGCAATGACGGTCGCATTAATCAACAGTGTTTCATTTCACGATCGCGGAAAAGAATTTTATCGATTTTCTTGTATTTATTTCATTATCTCGTTCGATCGAGATATTTCCCATCAACCGATTACGAATTGCCGGGATACAATGAAAAGGGAATCTCGTGTAAACGCGTAGTAAAAAGTCAAATGTTCCCGTGTAACCGATTTAAAAAAAAAAAAAAAGCAATACGGGCTGCAATAATTTCTGGAAGTACCACTCGTTCAGCGCTCTCGAGTATATCGTCAAAGTTCATCTCACCACTGTATCGAGAGCGCTCGAGGGCTTTTGCATCTCTGAATAGCCTATTTTCTCTTGACGCTCGATCTTCCCCATCCCCCCGACCTTTATCAACACGAGCGAGAGTTATAAGGACTTTATAACGTCATTATTATGCTAATAGACGCCTGAAAACATATCGGACACTCGACGTGGGTTCTCGCCTCAACTTGACCACGTACACGCAAATCGTGCCGGCATTAACTTACTATTGTTCCGATCTTCGTCGCTTCAAATTGCTTCCTAATAGTCCGTGCCTTCTTGTTGGTAAAATCCTGGCGTGTTTCCATTGCCTCTCTGGTAGCTTTTAGCACCTAGTGAGGGTCATTGTTTCGGGTATCTCTCTCACCTAACGAGCGAATGCAATGAGTGGTGGAGAAGTAGGAGAGGGATGAGGAGAGGGGTTGAAGCACTTACACAGAAGAGACAGACAGGGTGGAATCACTTGGAGTAGCGTTAAATATGTGAGTTATGTAATTCGTGCTCTCGTATATTTATGTATATGTATATATTATAACGACACACACCCACACATATATATATATATATAACGACAGGGAAATTGCTCGAAAATATGGGTTAAGGTTGCGGGAGCAGACCTTCACTTCTCCACATCCATTTTATATATCAAGTCATATATGTACATATATAATTATCGGTCCATATGTATAGTCACAGTATTTTTCTGCATCGCTGTTCAAATTTAGGGATCTAAGAGAAATATTGTGCGGACAGTTTGGTACACGGACACGAAGCTCGTGCGATAATTGCTACCTGTAGGGGTGAAGCGAGAATAAGAGACGCAAGGGAATATATATATATATGTATATCGGAGATAGGAACTGCGAACTAATCGTTAATTTAATTAATACAGACCGGGTCAAAGTCACCATAATTCAACTGGCTAGAACCAAACACGGTCGCACCTTTTAATATCCTCTCTGGTCCAGGTTGTAAATTACTTATATATATATATATATATTTGCACGATGGTGTCTCTCGCATTCTCGGTCTGTGCACATTTGCACAGCTCGGAAGGGTTGAAATTGGAGGAATTGTAGAAAAATCGAATCGGTTGAAAAATGAGGAGTTGAATTTTGAGAGTGTACATACTTATGTATATTCCTGGAAATTGAAGGATCGCATATATCGTAGACTCGTGTAATTTCGCAGAGGGATAAGGGCGAGCCCGAAGTCTTAACGTCCTTTGTACAAACGGTTAAGCGTCTCGCAGGTTGAACTTGGTTAATGCAATCGAAGACGCTCCGTCCGTATAAAAGCCAAGATCTGTATAGCTGTCTGTGATGTGTAAAGCTAGGATAATGAAGAAGGTTTTGTAACATGGAAAGCCTCTGGGAACCTTCTTCGGTACGTGCGAGAAAACACGAGGGGGTTAAGTACGACGTTGAAACCTCTTTAACCTCTTCGCTTCACTGTCCGGGCTTATTAACGACGAAGAGGAGTCTGCGGAAAATCCTCATCCTGTCTCCGTCCCGTTCGATAATTATCCTTCGGTTTGACGTATTTTAACAGGAAAACATTCTGTTTTTCCTCTTCAAATAAATTGTAAGTTATAAATAAAATTGTAGGAAAAAAAATATATTAAATCGCGAATAAAAATGAGGCTGTGTAAACAATCGTAACATTTTCATTTGCACTCGGCACGAACGAATTCATTATTAATTAATATACGTCTGTACGCTCAGCTCTCAAGAAACTGCAATAACTCGTGCAAAGCGCACGTGTAATTAACCCTGCAAGGGCATCCACGTGAATGTTATTAGATGCACCTTCGCGCAGGTCTCTCTCTCTCTCTCTCTCTTTCTCTCGACGCTTTCACCGCGGTCACGAGCTGTGCACACTTAGCACGGTAGTTGAATAAATACCTCGGTGGCTCTATGTACGAAAACTTTGATTAACAAACTGTTTCACTCGCTCCCTCACCTTTCATCTCAGAAACTCCAGTAAATGAGTACAGGTTCCCTTGTACACGCATTGTTTATCGTTCTTCAGAAACGTTCTTCCCCCCCTACCCCACCGTTCTCTGTCTCGTGCACAATATCCCTTCTTTGCCTGCGTTCCATTTGCTCCGTAGCTGTCAGTGAAGGTAGAAAGGAACGTTTAAATTTGTCCCTCTCGCCCCTCGTTCAAACCCTTCCTCTCGCGTTTTTCTTCGCTCTCGTTCTCTCTGCACTGCGAATAATTTATTTGAGATATTATTCATTATTACATTATAACGAAGAAAAGTCTGTACACTCTTCTCGCCCAAGTTTCGATTTTTACAGACTTGATCTTCCACTTTCTGCGGCCTAACGCACAATATATAATCATATATTATGCATTTAACAAGAAAATTTATGATATATTCGAACAGTGTATTTTTTCCTCCTACCGCTATATCTCGCGGAAAACTATAATGCGAAGAAAAAGAAAAAAAAAACGAAATAAACCGTGAAAGAAAACTTATTGTTATCTAAAGTTTCTTACTTTAAGGTTTCAACTACAATATATCTCGGCAATCTCGAAACGAGGATAAAGAGTAGCCTCCTCTCTCTCTCTCCCTCTCTTATCAGTTCCCTCGATTTCTCTAACCACCCTTTTTACCATTTTTCAGTACTATGAATATATAAATATATAAATATATAAATATATATAGAAGTTTTTGTAGTGAAAGGATGAAGCTCGGAATTACGAGTTTCATGTTAATTAACGAAGGACCGAACGCCTCTGTAAGGTAATGAAAATAGGCCGAGGGGGAGAGAAGTAGCCTGTTCCGAGATATACTGCAGTGAATTTCTTCGAGCGAAATTTTTTACATTCCTTCACCGTATCTCTCTCATCCATGCGTCTATATATCTATAGAATCGATGGAGAAAAAGTCAGTCGAGTAGTTTACCCGGCCCGCGGATCGTTCTCTCTCTCTCTCTCTCTCTCGTTCTCGCCATTCATCGAATATTTCGTTCGGCGAATTTTAGGTGTTCTTTTTTAGCTTCGAGTTGAAAAAGAAAAACCCCATTCTCATTTTCCCCGAATATTTTTTTGCACGCTCCGGTACTATCGTATAAGCGATATTTCATTTTTTCGAAGCTACGAGAGTTATAGAAAAACAAAAAAATAATGATACGACCGAGGTTTAATATTTCAAGTTTCTTTTTTTTCTTTTTTTCTTTTCTGTCTTCGACATTATTAGCATATCGTATATCGCCAAAGTTCCCGCGTATTATCATATTGAGTTTACTCGGTCGTCATCTTATAAATAGATGTATGTGTGTACGTGTACACATCAGTTAAGTGGAAAAACTTCGCGAACCAATTTCTCGAGGTTGAAACGAGCGCGGGAAGTTTAGCCCAGGTAAAGGTCTCTCGACCTCGAAGCATTCGTCGATTCGTCTCCGGTGTGTCGCATCAATTTCGGTGAAAACACTCCGAGCATTCCAATGTAGGTACATACTTACGTTATTTACCGTCGCTGGTGCAACTGCTCCGCTGTCGGGAGCGACGCTAAAGGGAAGACGAATAAGAAGAGAAAAATAAAACGTTTCGGGAGTAGGAAACCTACGAGCTAAGAAGGAAGCGTGTGATAGATCTCAGAACCGGTGAATATATACATACATACACACACGCATATATATACATACATCTTGTCGCTTCGAGATCCTGGAAATCGACTCCGTACGAAACTCACTCACTTTCGCACGTATCTACGTGACGTTTTTTAACGAGTATTCGCAATGTGTCTCACATATCCGATATTCACTGTAGGACGTCACTTTTCTATCGACAGCTTCGCAGTAGCGAAAGAACCTGTAAAGAAAATGAAAATAAAAAACAACATCTCTGCCATCGCGTTAATAATTTATTTTTGGAAAAAAAGTTTCCAGCTTTGAACCAAAAAACAAAGAATAACAAGCTCGGTCGATGTATCGTGAATCGTTCGACTGTTGCGAAAAATATAGACGAGTCGAAACGAATATCGAAGAGAGGCTTGAATAAAAAATAAATAAAATTGGTAATTTAATAACGAGTATCCCGAGGCTAATTGTCATGCGGAATAATTAATCATTAACGTGCGGCCTGTTGTAATTTCTATTGTAATGAGACGGGCGGCTGCACGATTGGCAAATATGTATATACATATATGTATATATATTGGGAGATATTGCGGACGTGACACGTTCGTTCAGCCGCAAAATCATCGAATCGCCGACTCGGCCAATGAAAGCTGACCATAGAGAAGTACATATTGTATATATAATATATATACACACACACACACCCACACATACATACCCATACATATGCTAATAATATATATATATATATATATATATATATATATATATATATATATATATATATATATATATATATATATATATATAGGTATGCACATTCTTGCAACATTCTCACGCAAACCGCCTGAATAAACAAACATCCGGATTTGCCGTTGCTCTCATCGAGCTATCGATTATGCCCATTCGTTGTTTTAGCCGATGTTCGATTTTCCAACCTGCAACTATCGGGGGTCGCAGAATTTTGGGGAAAACGCCAAGAACAATAAAAATTGGAGCATAGAATAGAGAGAGAGAGAGAGAGAGAGAGAGAGAGAGAGAGAGAGAGAGAGAGAGTGAGAAGCGGGCGGGGGAGGTGGAGAATATTTCGTTAAAGTGTTGGCTGGAGTTTCGCGTCAGGGAAAATTTTCCTCTCTCTGGATGGGAGAGAGGAAAAGACTTTTGTTTGTTGTCGAACAACGTGTGCCGGCTTTATGTGTCCCCGATATACACATAGAAGGTGGAAAATAGTTACGTTTTGAAAAATGTTGCTCGGCAGAGCGAGAGATAGAGACCGGGGCTGTACACTCACTAACAGAAGTGAGGGCGTAATTTAATAAAGGACGAAGCTCCTGTCCACCGTCATCGTTAAAATTAGACTGTAATTGAATTAAGCCATAAAGCCAGAAAGCTTGGAGAACGACGTATACCTACACGAAAATGGGTTGAAAAGTACGATAGGGTCAAAAATATGTCTCAAAACGGACCAGCGAAATATCCTTCCGGATAATTCAACGACAACGTAGCTGCGAATAATGATTGAAAACAAAAATGGAGATCCGATGCTAGAGTAAAAAATAAAAACGTTCCGATAGATTTTTCGTACAGATCGAAAGACCGGTTTGAATTTTAACGCGTTTTTGGGATCTTTCAAAATCAACCGAGACGATTTTTTCCTAAGCCGAAAAAAAATTGTTCGGACGCTCGTAAAAGATTTTTATTCAATTCTGATAGAACTTTATTGAACATAAATTTTTTATTTTTCGTCCAAATACGGATAGAAGATTAAATAAAATATTGAAATGAAAGAAACGAAAGCCGAACGAGCGTTTCCATGGAAACTAGAGCGACGCGAGTTCATCGCGAATTTTTCAAACTTTTATTGACGACCGGCGACGTAAAAGAAAAAAAAAGTTTCCATATCGGTCCTGTTATACGACATGGAAATAAGATCGGAAAAACGATCGGTTTTCCAATTCGCGAGACAAGTTGGACATGTATCTACACCCGCGGTGAGAAAGAGGGAGATGAAAATGTTTCAATTGTTTATTGCATCCCCGTTTTTTCATCGAAATAAAACTCTCTCTCTCTCTCTTTAATAGTTCACAATCGGTTTACACCAACGACAAGAAAACGTCGTACATCCGGAATTCACGAACGTCGCTTTCGCACTCGTGCTTGGCACTCGCGAAACGACACATATTACAAATTTGACCCTCGTACGTGCATTTTAGCACATAGAATATTGATGTTGCATATCGTCGTATAAAAATTTCACAATTCACTGTAAACAACTGGAATTCCATCGACGAAATTTTCGATTCGAGATAGCATACCGCAGGATGAAATGGGATTGTTTCCTGCAACTTATTTAACGATTGTATCCAGGCTCGAAATGTTCTAACGAATGTTTGACTGAAACTTTTCGATCCCGAATCGAATTCTTCTTTGTCCCCTCGACGTTCATTTCACCGATGCAATGTTCGTCCTATTTGGACGAAAAAAAAAACGAAATAGAAGACGAAAAATCGCTCGCGTGCACGTGCTCTCCGATACTAACCGGGGCATGTAACTCGATTCCTCGTTCGTTGGAAAACGAGTTAGCTCGGGTAATGTAACTCGGGAAAGAGAGGAAGACCGATGGAAAAAGGACGAGGTAGCTTATGGTGGTCGAGCTCTGTGTGCCAAGTTGCGGGACACGTGGACGAGGAGCATCGGTGCTGTTTTCTCGATGTACTCGCTACTACGAAGCGTACACATGGGAACGGATGAGAGGAAAAAAATATAAACCACGATATATGTGTACACTCTAGAGGCCAAGAAAACGTCACGAATGCTTTTACACGGAGCGTCTCACCCGGCGGACGATACGATAGACCCCGCGCCACGATAGAAATGATCTCGACGGTATTTCCCTGAGCGCCTGTGAACTCCGTCTCTTATGTTCGATACGGAAACTCGCTTAAGTTCTCGATCCTCGATCCAGAAATATCTACTACCCTGCTAGCTTCAATTTCTTTACCACGATGTATATTTTTCTTACTATATTTTTTTTTATACAAACAATTTCCAACGATATGGGGATGATTTTTGTTGGCGTTATATCACAAATGTTTTTTTTTGTCGAAAAACAAACTGTATTCAACAAAATGGACGACAAATTTAATTCCGATTAAAGTTCAATAGATTAAAAATAAAATGACAAATTGAAACAAACAAACAATTATTTCTAAATAAAAATGTTCGAAATGGAAGTTTTTTAAACAATAAGGTTGAGTCAAAGGTTTCATAAATACAAAATTAAAACATATTTTCACAACGTCTATTAGAATCTTTACGTTTGAAATTCTATCAAGTTTTATAGCGTAAGCAAAGTTCATTTTTATTGATATTTGATAAACGCCTTTCTTATCTTCGGACACTAACTCCGGGCCAAGATACCAAGTACGAGACGAACGAAGAAACGGGAGTCAAAAAAAGGTATGAGGTTTCTCGATTCCGTCGTTACATTTCGAGTGCTTTTCGAAAACTCACGTACCTATCTGCCCTACTCCCTTGGGTGTGGTTAGCGAGAAGAGACGAAATGCCTCGAGGCCGTGTGAGTCGACTCTCCCGTGCTCGACGTCGTTTTTCCATTGCTCGTTGAACAAAACGGCGAGAATGACGAGCAACGAACGGAAAACGATCCGGGATTCTATGTGAAAGAAAATCCGTCCTTAATATCTCTCTCTCTCTCTCTCTCTCTCTCTCTCTATATATATATATATATATATATATATAGATATATAGAGAGAAAAGCATATTGCGTCGTCCACGTACTCCCATGGAATCGTGCCAAAACCGAAAATACTATTTACAGGGATAGAGGTTATACACGTAGCAGTAGTACCGTCGGAGTCGTTTTCATCCCTCGGGAATTCGTTCCAGCGAAGATTGGAAGGTGACGGTAAAGTTGTCCCATTGTCGCTATCTCACTCGAACTGTACTCACAAATGTCTCTTCCATTTTTTGTTTTTTTCACCAACGCATTTCATCTCACTCCTGTACGTACGTATCGTCGTCTTTTCATACGTATGCGTCGGTAGAAGCATGGAGGTAGGAAAATCCTCGGCTTACAAGGATTATTATAGCACGACGGATATAATACGCGTTTCACCGGTAGCGCGTTAACTTATCTCCGCCTTACTCTCTCGCTCACACAACCGCCGGACGAAAGCACCGGCTGTAAAGTCACGATCTAACGTTTTATACATACATCGTAACTTTTTTTTCTTTTCTTTTTTATGTATATCCCCCGTGACTAACGTAAATCCGCGACTTTGAAAAACTTCAATGTTTTCGCACAGTGGCTCTTAGGACGAGGAAAAACAAAATGACGTAAGAGGATATAATAATAAGATGAAAAGTAAGGAGGAAAGCGCAAACTTCCAATTTCCATTATATTTATTCATTATACCTATAAATCTACATTCACACACGCGGGCACATACATATATGTATATATACACACATGTGTAGCTTTTTTCAACGTAGATCGAACGGTTCTAGCGACGCGTCGGAGATTCAAATTTCGCACACGTTCTACCACATTAATTCGTTTCAGTTTTTATGTGGAAAGTGCCTTATGCAATTTGCGAGGCTTTTCCGAGGCTGGACGGGCATGCATCATATACTACTGTTGCACTATACATATATATATATATATATACAGGTGTGTGTATATATGATATATGTATTAGTGTGTGGTCGTTATGGAAGATAGCGAGATGCCTCTGTCGTATCCGTTGTGAATTTCGTCACACCGGTAGCGATAACCTGTCGAGGTATAGAGAAGTAAGTGTGTGTGTGTGAGATAGAGAGAGAGAGAGCGAGACTGAGGAGGGGCGAAGGGGAGAGGGAAGCGAACAGAAAGCTTCGCCACCGATATTCGACGATGGACACGATTCGCATGATGGAGCCTGCCCGGTTATTGTTTCAATGGCTGGGACGAAAATTATAGCTATTAATAATCGTCCATTGTTCCATTTTAACTTGATAAATTTCATTCGTACGGAAATAAAACCGATAAAATATTTATCGATAGAGAAATATTGGCGAAATGCCTATGCGTGGAACATTAACACATTTCGTTTTTGGAACAAAGTGATATTTTTGTTTATTAAAAAAGAATGTCTGATATATTTGGTTACTTCAGTTATAGAATAGTCTCGTGAGAAAAGATACAAAAAACGGGCTGCTATGTAACCGAGCTTTCATCAAGTGTATCAAGTATTTTGGACGTGACAATGTTTCGTCTTGGAAATCGAATTTTCAAGTGACGGCACTGGGTAATTCATTTTTTTTCTCAACTCCGTGAAGCTGTAGCGAATTCTTGCAGGGTCGGTATCCTGACGAGATGAGATTGAACTGGCCTTAATGGGCTGTTCGTTTATCACGGGTCAGCTACGGTCGGCGAGCTGCGGTCTGACCATTGCGGGCTTGAACTACTTGGCCGAGTCTGACCGGGTGGTCTCCAACGACTTTCCATTGACTCGTATATATTACTCGATACGGCTTTCGAGTACACCTCGGACTAATTGAGCATCCCAAGATCTTGCAAGTGCGTTTGCTCTTTCTCCATCTTGTTCGGTGTACGATATAGCGAAGTTCGTTACAGGGGGATGAAATTTATAGGAAGACGAGCTAAGCGAATTTTGGCCGAGTTGAAGCGCCCGAGTTAATGCACGAAGGACGAAGGAATAATTTTCTAAATATTCATACGTCATAGACCCCTGCGGAATGGAAGAGGTCTCCAGTTTGGTAAGGAAGGAAGGAAACGGTGACGAGGAGAGAGGGATGTACAGAAGGCGCCTGGCGGGGTGTGGCATTCTCGCAATGGCGTCGCCTACCACGGTGGCATAAATATTTCATCCCATCTTGCGGTGACTTCGAACGGGCGACGAATACGAAATCTCGACTGACGTACACCCAGAGTCACCCTCTGGATGCAGATACCGAGCTTTTCGTGCTACGTCACAATGTTGCATTTATGTGTGTTAGTTGCATTGTACGAATTAATATTTCATCTGACGAAATCTCAAAGCCGTGGCAATGGTGAAGGAATAATTCGTTTGAAACTAGTCCCCAGGCTGGTAAATTTTTGAGCTTCTATCGGAAACAGAATTAATGGACAGAAATTGATGAATCTTTGTAGAATATTAGATGAATATGTAAAAATAGTTTGTCTAGATTTTTATGTGTCGACGATACGAGTAGGTACCTATGGATCGAGATGTCAATAATTATACCTTGGGTCTTTTTACATAGGCTCTTATAGGAAATCACGAGTTGGCTCTACCCTATCAGTCATATCTTACAATTAGTAATTGATGAAATATTATGAATACAATTAGTAATTGATGAAATTGATTTTGATGAAATTTATATAGAAGACAGAAAAAGGAAAAATGAGATAGAGAGAGAGAATAGAGAGAATTTCCTTAAGCTTATCCGAGATATAACGACGTCGGAGGTGAAAGGGTCGTTCGAAAAAATAGTTGTCAAATTTATCAAACGACATAATAAAACAATCTCAATAATAGATTATAATAAATTATATTGACGAGAGTAAATATAAAATCAATAATGTAATAATAATTAAATAAAAATAGCAAACAATCATACGTTTAAACGATATTTAAATGGTCTTTTCTATTCATAAATTATTTAAATTTACATCAGAAAATGATTCAGAGCTCTTTCGTAATTTATGGAAGATCGTACTGTACTTAAATCACACAGAATCGGAACGAATTCAGCACGAGCTAGGCACTTGAGAAAATCTACACAAGTATGAATATCATGAGGGTAGAATCGACAGCCAGCGCTCGCACTGCACAGTGTTTAAGATGAGAGTACGATTCTCTAGTTCTCTCTCGCTATGTACCTAATAACCACGATTCAACTCTCTATGCGCAGAGTCGTTTCCAGTAGCCGGCTTATTCCCTGTGCACACGACGGGCAACCTCGCTCGGCGTGCCGTCGAGAGTTCCGTTACATTATTCGATTCCAATCGTTCGTGGGGAAGAGGCCGAGCCCAGCCCTTAGGTAATTTACATTGATTTATCGGGTCGGCACCACCACCATAATAGTCGCGCTAGCCCGACGAGAAACGTCGAGAGCCACCCGCATGCACTGGGATATCACGAGAGAGAGAGAGAGAGACTTGCCTCCGGGCTTCGCGATATGCTTGCTTCTCTCTCTGTCTCTCTTTCTCCCTCTACGAGAATTTGTAATATTCAACGTACCGAAAGTTGAGCGCTTGGTATATACATTATTAATTTTCATAGAACGTGTCTATATATGTCATAATCAGAACATATATTAGCGGCTTCATATATATATGTTGAAGAGGTTGGGGTAAAATGGAAGAGACAGAAAAATTGAAATATCAGCGATCGGTGAATCATATTACTTATAGGTGTAACTTAGTTAACCCTTTGCGCTCGAGAGGGACCTCTCAACCACCACTTTTAAATGGTGAGCAAAGTGTCTCGAGTGCAAAAGGGTTAGAACGTCAATTATATATGGGAAAAAGAATTCATTACCTTGGTAAACAATACAATATTGTAGAACTCAAGTTAGGCGTGACTTTGGTACTTATAATCGCGAATTTCGATAGCGCGTATTCATGGCATTGAGGAAAAATGTTCCATTTTACCCCGGTATCTCATTTTGCCCCTGTCTAGATACGTGGGTAGCGAGCTCGTCATGGGACACGACCGTGTTGCCCGTTCGGGGAATTATCATGTTCTCGTCTCGCGAATGCGAGATGTTGCTACTCTCTCTCTCTCTCTCTCTGTCTGTCTCTCTCTCTCTCTCTCTCTCTCTCGCGCTATCTTTCGCTCGACGATCTTCAATGAGAAATTACATTATTTATTCGCAATGCGCAACATCCACACGGAATAATTTATAACCGTCGGTGGCAGAGAGAGAGGGCGAAAGAGGGAGGAACGGAGAGCGAGGCAGAAGGATTTCCATGGGCGATGTTGATCGATAGCTCGAGGGTTTTTACGGCAATATGATTTTTTCCATAGCGCAGCGGTGAATAAAAAAATTGGCTCTATTTTGTTTTTCTAAGAACAATAACGTGACACGGCGTGAGGGGGTGGACGGTGGTTTCGCGAAAAATCTCGATTGTATAATTTTCTGGGTGTGAAAACTTGGTGGATTTTTTTTTCACCGACGAGAGAACTTCTCGACGGAGGATAATTCATTCCATGGATGAAGAGGGCGAAAAAAAGAGCAGAGCGGAGAGTGCGCCGAATTTTCTTGCCCATTTCATTTTGCCCCTCCCGAGTATGCACGCTAGTGTTATTCCAGAAAAGCTCTTTTCTCACCCTAGTTACCACTCTCCTTCTCTCTCTCTCTCTTTCTCTCTGTCACTCTATCTTTCTCACCCATTTCGTTACACGCTTTATAATGCATGTCGACAATTTTCCACCGACCCTCCGTTTTTTACGTTTTAATATGTTTAGCCCGATCTTCGGATATTTCAGATCGATGAATTAGTATTGGGAAATATCAGATGCGAATGTTTGTTGTTACTTATACGGCGAGAGTCGGACAGAGGTATAAAAAACAAGGATAAAGTGGGGGTGAAAAACATATATGTACACGGGGGGCAATAAAGTCTCGCAATATTACGACATAATCCCCTATTGGATTTGTCGAGAGACAAGCTGCGCTCTGTGCCTGACACCGCGACTGTGCGATACGAGACACACGAGCCAACTTCCCAGATCGATAAAATCGTGTATGCGATAGAAGCGAGCGAGCGAGACAAAGCCGATCCCGAGTTCTCGAGTATGACTGACTCGTCGGTAAAATCCCGAGCAATTGAACCCAACGACAATGAGATTTTTATGTGAACATTAATTATATAATTTAGGGATAGTCTGGCCCGTTCTCTTTGTACTTTATAAGTCAATAACCGTACAATGCATCGACGACGCTGGAAAATCTGTTGAACGATCAGTCGGAAAAGAAAAGAATAATATATGTATTGCCTCGGGCTTATCGATTATTAAAAAGATAATATCGTTATTTTTTCAAAATAACAATGCTTCAATAGTATTGAATTAATGAATAAACGTTAATTAATTGAAAAATAAATATTAAACGTTGGTTATCAATTTTGTTGTTGTTTATTTTTCGTTAAGGGATGAAAAAACGGAAAACTTCGAGAAATTGATTTCCCACCGATCTTCAAAGAGTTCGACTCGTCCTTCTTACGATCTTTCATACCGGATGAAATATTGAAGTAATCGCTATTGTGACATATAAAAGGAAACAAAAAAATATAAAGTAATCCTCGAAGAGCGGTGGACGAGTCGGTACGAGGTCCCTGGCTAATACCAGGGTTATGTCGGGTTGCCTAGGGAGAGGGCGTAGAGTGTGTCGAGGAGCGACGAGGAAGGCTACGTGAAGAATGAAGAAGAAAGAATAGCTCCGTCATCTTTTTCACATTAGATATTCATAAGATTTTCGGTATCAATTTGAGCGAGGGGGTAAAAGTCTTGATCCCGGGCTTGCCGGCACGAGCGCGTGACTCTTCTCTTTTTCCTCATCGGCAACGAATGAATTAATATTATGTTGACGTTTATGAAAAAGATAAACAAACTTAACGATTTCTTTGCTCGTATTTTTGCTCATTTTTATTTTATAGATAACAAATATTCTGCTCCGCCGAGAGATTCTATCGAGTTTTCTTATCCGTAAGCTTCCGATAGACTCCGATCTTATAAAACTTTCATTTGAAATGCAAGCAGGACTGTCGCTGGTAACGCTATGCCGGCGAGATCACGATCGAAGAACGGAAATAGACGCTTTTTTTTCATTTACCCTTTAACTAGCGCGTAAAAAGATTACGATCCTCGAAAGCCACTTGAAGCGAAAGAGAAAGAGCGAGAGAGAGAGAGCGAAAGAGAGCGAGAGAGAGAGAGAGAGCGAGAGAGAGACGGTTTGATACGGTAAATTGCACTCGGAAGTGGGATTGTACTCTCTGAGACGTAAATGCAATCGGATATTTCAGAGAAAAAAGTTAAAAAAGTAAACATTAAAAGAAAGCTGACGATTTTTTTTTCTTTTTCTTGAGATGAGCTCGAAGAAAAGAAAGAGAAAATGGTTCGTTTAACGTCACGCCGAAGTTACGATCGAGTATATATATGTATTACTTGAGTACTATATTTTGTCTCGCTGGCTTTTTATTTATTTTTTTATTTTTTATTTTACCATCAACGCCTTCTCCCTTCGTTTATTCTAGCTTTTCAGCTATTTTACTTTTGCGCTCATCCAACGAACAAATCAAATTATAATTGGCGAGTTGACAGGTGTAGAAGTAAGAGGGTGAGATTTCCAGTCTGTCTTGCGAGGTTGCTGGTATTATCGCGAGACAGAAGGCAGACTGCCGGGAGAGAGATGGCGAAAGAGTGAGTGAGTGAGAGAAAGAGAGAGAGAGAGGGGCACAGTGTTAACTAGGGGTCCAAAGAAAAGCCAACGAAGAGAGCAGAGGCGAAATGGAATGCGTGAATTTCAATTAGTAACGCGGTAAAGTTAATTACCGGAGCTTAACTCGCCTTGCGGGCTCGTACAAACATCTCGTTCTTCTACCCTCGGTGTTAAATGGAGATCGTTGATTATAATATACATATATACAATATACATATAAAGGTATAACGTACAAGTCCTACGTGTAAATATACTAAATTATGGGCCAGGTAAATTCGAGATCCGGGGTTAATTACTGTGCGATATTGCACGCGCAATAATATATATGAAAAAGGATTTATCGCGTATACAACGTGCTCTATACGCGTTGAACGTTATCCCAGAAACTATATCGGTTAAAGTTCAACCAAATTTAATCAATAAATTATTCAATTGATCCAGCAGAAGGAAAAGAATAAAAATTATAAAAAGAAAAGAAATTCGAAGTAAAGTAATGATCGTACGAATAATACAAATTCTGGAATAAGTATAAATACGTTGTTTGTAAAAATCGAGAACCCTTTTATCGAATTGCCACATATTTCAAGTTATGGCAGAGATGAATCGCGATATTTATCTCGAGCAAAGATACTTGTATTTCTCGTACGTTGGAAAACCGATAAGGCTCTCGCGAATGCGATAGAGAGTCGCGAGGTCAGATAACGAAAAGTGGCATCATTCCAGAAACGATAAGTCTTTTTCTCTCTTTCTTTTTCTTTCTCTCTCTCACACATGACTCCTTCGCTCCCTCTCTCTGTCTCTTTCTCGCTTATATCGAAATGACAATGACCGACCATCCCCAACCCTCGCTTTCTACACACATGAGAGGAGACTCACTCCCCAAAAACGTTTCAACATCTCGAAGACCTGCGGGGCACGTAATACTTCTCTTTCATAGAAACGGCTCTTTTTACGTGAAATCCAGGAGAGAGTGAAAGAGAAGCTTGGGCACGTGGCCAGGAATCTCTTGTATTTGTCACCGTGTTCCTCTTTACCATTACCAACACAAAATACCACAAACTCCCTGGGCCACACAAGCAAACATTCACATAAAAACACAGAAATGGTCATATGTTCCGGAAATCTCGTTTCCTTATTTTTTCATTGTTCGCATATTTTTCCCCGTGGTACCAGAAAATATTTCGAAATTTGCGAAAAAAAAAGAAACAGAGTTTTTCATAATCTTTTTCATAATCTTGTTCCCTCGTACAAAAATGCAATATGACTGAACCCTTTTTTTCTTAATTGTATTTTTTCAGATGAAATGAAATTTCGACCGCAATATTCGTTCCTCGAACAATTGGAATAAAAAGATAAAAGAAGCGAAGCATCCTCGGAGAGAAAGATAGAGAGAGAGCAGTTTTGCTTCAGTTCGGCGAAGGAGAGGAAGAGAGAGAGAGAACGAGAAAGAAGAGAGAAGAGAGAAGAGGCGACGGTGCAGCTAGAAGCGCCAGGAAAACGTATCGATCGCGAGGCCGCTGGTGAGTACGGAAAATTAGTAGCCCACTTACGCCCTAGGTATTACACATATATACACCTATATTTATATATACCACATTGTGCTCGCGAGTGCTGCGCATCAGGGTCTTTCTCGAAGCGATATTCTGATGCTGTACTCGGCCAACGAAAAAAAAAGCTACAGGAAATCGTACAATATATACCCTATAGTAGTTCCAGGCCAAACGAAAAGGTCTCGATTTTCTTTTTTACTTTGAAATAAAGTAGGGTTTTCTCCAATTCGAGAGCTCGCACGGTAGATTAAAATTTTTCTTACGTTAAATTCGAGTGTTCTTTAAAGTTGGCAAAATTTTATAAGAAAAGAGAACGAAATAAAAACCATACGAACCTCTAGAGAATCGTAACTTGGTCGAGTCAGCAGGGAACAGCCTATAGATATGTATAACGCGAGTAGTAATATACAAAAAAAAAACGGATCTGAAGAAAATGTGCTCCGGGATCTTTTAAATTGTTCTCTCCGAAGGCCCGACAAGGACATCGTTCCATTCTCACCGAAGTTCCGAAAGAGTCGAACGAATGGTGACATATATATTTGAAAAAAATCAAACGAAAAGGTAGTCGGAGGAGAAGGAAAGAAACACAACCGAGAGAGAGAGAGAGAGAGAGAGAGATCGCGAACGAGACGAGAAAACGATGGATCTCGTGAATGCACGAGACGTTGGAAGACCAACTTTCCCGGTATGCGACTTCTTTGCGTTATGGGTGTTGGGGTGGGTTTGAAGCGGTTAAGATGAGTTGTGAACTCGTTTGTACGCGAGTCGCGCACAACTCTCGCATCCAGTAAGATCCTCTCTTGGCGTATATGACTCGGGAAACGAGACGAAGAAGAGAAAGAGGGTGAAAAATGAATGGTAGTGGAAGGGGGGAGAGCGAGAGAGACAGAGACAGAGAGAGTTTGCTCACACATCTATGCAACGTGCCCGCGCTGATTTATGGGCATCGATTTTTTTCCATCTCGAAAGCATGCGGCTCCTTCTATTGCCTTATTATTATATATACTTATATATATACAAGTAACTCCTGAATTTTAATTGAATTTATGCGAGATTCGTCTGGAAAAGCACACGAGCATAAAAAGGAAAGAAGAAAAAAAGGCGGGAGGGAATCGGTGCGGGGGAGAGACAAAGGAGAAGTAAAGGTGGTATGAGCCACTTCATGACGCTATCCTCCGTACCTCGGGCAGGCCGCGCATACAGCTTCACCTGTAATATCTATATCAACTGTGGGAGGAGGAAAAAAAAGTCTCGTGGGCGAATTACCGGATATCCATGAGATATGAACTCACTCGCACATCCGCGTCTCCTTTTTACTCCGTCTTTCTCGTTCGTACGGGCGAAAATTTCTAAAACTATTTTAATAAAATCGCGCCTGAGAGTGACCGTAGAAGTTTTCATGCTAGTGGAAGTTGGTCCAAGGGATTCTCGCGGCTTCAAGAAAAAGAGGAACAGAAATTTCCCATCGCTTTCGAGCTTTCAGCAACATCGCTTCGACCCTCCCTGGACGAGGGTAAATAAAAAAGATGGAGAGTATAAAAAAATGGTCGACTGTTTTCTCTGACATTGTTCTAACAATGCGCTACGCAGGACTTTATACATAAGTTTAAAGGGCATTTATATATATATATATATATACTCTTCGTCCTTCATCGAATTTTCATAAACAATTTAGAAAAAAAACGAAAAAATACAAATTTTGTCATATTCTAAAAAACAAATATATATAAACTAAACGAATCCCTTCACGAGATAATCCCCGTGCGAAAGTTGGCTAGTTTATTGCCACGTGTTTGTCGACGAAACGTCCGTTATTTTTCGACGCGACACGCGCCCATGTACGAATCGCACCGTTGGGTCGTATTATAAGTATAACGACCCGTCGTTAATTTCGAGGACGTCGCGTCGTTATAACGCGTATAATATAAGCGAGGACAAGTCCAGAAGGTTCATCATGGGAGCGACGAAAATCCGTCTGGAAACACACGTAGGTACGCGCGTGCGCGTATTGGCTTACATTGCGGAGATAGTTGTTCATGCATATGCATTTGACATATATTTCGACGACAGAGCCGAGAGACGCGAGAGTTTTGACCAAACCCTTCTCTCTGAACCAGTCCGACTTGTCTTCCCGTCGTACGCTTCCTCTGGCCCTTTTGGAGACCCCACACCATCGGTAATTTCTGCATAAACACGATCGCACACAGGGAGAGCTGGCGCGAGATTTTACGTGAGCATTCCAACTTCTGCTTGGGTTCTTTGGAATGCCCGGAGCAGGATCAGAGCCGGAAAAGCATTAGCGAGATGTTCGTGTGGGAACCGAAAAGTGTCAGCTACACACCAGGCTTGACTGCGCGCTTTTATATGCATGCCAGTAAACGGGAGAGAGAGAGAGAGAGAGAGAGAGAGAGAGAGAGAGATACGTTTATTTCGTGCCCTGGGACTGCGTCCCCTAAGAGCACCGTGCCAGTAAGTGTACACCAAGCCAGAAAAAGCTGAGCCGTACTACAGATACAGAATACAGAATAAATAATAAGAGTAAATAGTACGTATAGTAGTATGTGGTAAGATAGTACTAATAATAACAATACAAAGTACTCTAATACTAGTACTAATTAATAATAATAATAATAATAATAATAATACGAGAAAATGTAACAATAAATAAGGACTTGACGAGGTCGAGCCCGACCCACTCCGTCACTGCTGCGTGCCTCGCGCCAGTATCAGAGCTCGAAAGGCTCCCTTGAAACCACCTATCGATACTTGCCGCCTTAGGGTATCAGGCAGCGCGTTCCAGAGGATGCTCGCCGTCACCGCGAAAGAGCCTCTGTATTTCTCCGTGCGAAAAGCCGGAACAAGGCAATCCGACGTCGAGTGCTGCCGCCGCGTGTCATGGTTCCCCATTGGAACAGGTTGCGTTACGCGCTGGAGCAAGTAGCTGGGCTCGCCACGCATTCGGCAGCCGAACACGAACGACCCCAGCAAATACTCCCTCCGATCCGCGATCTTGAGCCACCCCAACCGCTGGTAATAAGGTGTGATATGCGCATCCCTGCGCACATCGAAGATGAATCGCACTCCACGGTTTAGTGCCCGTTGCATCCTGAGGTCCAGCTCGATCGAGATATCCGTGTAGAGAAGACAGCAGTAGTCTAGCTGCGGCAGCAACAGTGACCTAACCAGCGTGATTCTGACGTCACGTGGCAATCGCCTGCGACACGTCTTCAGCCGGTGAACAGTTTCATTTGCCCTACGCGTGGCTCGCGTGACCTGCTCCCGCCAACTCAGGGTGCTCGTCACCGTGATTCCTAGCCAGGAGACGGATGTGGATAGCGGGACGATGGCTTCCCGAACCCGAATTTGCGGAAGTGTGGCCGCGTGAAGCGTATTTAAGTAGCGCGCAGTTCCAATTGCAATAGCCGTGGTCTTAGAGGAATTAAGGCGCAGCCCACACGCATCCACCCATGCGCATATCGCTTGAATATCGCTATTTATTTTGGCGATGCAGTCGCCGACTTCAGAGGGACGGCCCGACAGATATATTTGCAAGTCGTCCGCGTAGAAACTATAGTTGCAATGAGACAGCACTCCGGAAAAGTCGCTGATGAAGGTGGAGAACAACAGAGGGCCAAGCACGGACCCCTGCGGAACACCTGACCGCAGCGGCCTCCACGAGGACTGTTTCCCCTCCCGGTCGCAGACTGCCTGGGTGCGCCCTACGAGGTATGCGGCAAACCACCTCACTGCACGGTCGGAGAAATTCAACGCCACAAGCCTATTAAGCAGTAGGTCGTGTCGAACGCAGTCGAACGCCTTGGAGAGGTCGAACAGGACAACGATCGTAATCATTCGCTTATCGATCGCTAGCCGGGCATCGTCAATAACGCGGAGCAGTGCCGACTGCGTGCTGTGGTGGGCACGGAAAGCAGACTGGTAGGGGTCTCGTAGGCCAAATGCATCCATGTACATGGAGACTTGTTTTGCAACAACACGCTCAAGCACCTTCGACAGCACACACAGCAGCGAGATGGGCCGAAAGTCGGAAACGGAGCGAGGTGTCTTGACCTTGGGTATCGGGCAGACGTAGGCTTTCTTCCATACCGCTGGATATGACGAGTTGTCCAACGAGAAGTTAGAGAGAGAGAGAGAGAGAGAGAGAGAGAGAGAAAGGATGGGTGAGAAGCGTTTGCGGTTCTGGCAGCAGTAAATAGTAAGGGTTTGCTCATCTACTTAGCCGCCAGAGACATGCAGTAGAAAACCCTGATTTACGTCGGCCATGTGACAGCTCGCTTGTCGAATTAATATATGTGTATGTGTATAAATGTTGGTATGGAAAAAAAATACATATATACATACGATATAACTTCACGGGGAGAAAAGTCGCGTGAGTCGGGCGAGCGGATGTCTAAGCTGGGTTTCAAGTAGTAAAGGACGTTAAGTGGACGGACGGGCTCGACGGAAATAAAAATAACAGATAATTACTTCGACCGTTCTTATGATTGTTATCTCGATCGATTATGTATTTAGTTACTTTATTATCGTCGTTATCATAGCGTTTTTAATTAATATTTTGATGTTCACTATCCGTGAATTTACGGCGGGCCGAAAAATGAAAAAGACTCGCGCATGAAATTAAACACGGTGGAAATAAGATCACTACAACTAATGGTAATAGCCGAGGAAGCGAGTGGTAGAACAAGGGAATCGTTTAGTCGAAGATAATTACGTTTAACGTTGTAGCCTCGGGTTGGCGGAGACGTAAGTTGGGGGCTGACGTTATATACGTGGAGCTACGTGTACCCATGCGATTACACCGAAATCGGCTCTTCGAGCGTAACACGGGCACGAGGCGCAGAGAGTACGTGGGATACCAACGTTCACTCTTACCGTCTTCCTCTCTCTCTCTCTCTCTCTCTCTCTCTCTCTCTCTCTCTTTCCCTCATCCCTTCTTGGAAGGGGTGGATTAATTATCTCTGGTCGGACGTCCGTCGTGTCAGCGGAATGATTAATCGACAAAACCAGAGATTCTCATCGAGTCGATCGCTGCGGCGCATGACTGACGGAGTAACGGGTTGCAGTCAAAGACGTATGAGTTATATAGGACAGGTTGTCGTCGGGAAGGAATTTCCACGAGATGGTAGCGATAACGAATTATTCCGATATTTGGTCGATCAAATTACTTTTTCCCAATAATTTCGTCGTATAACTTTTGATTTAAAAAAAATGTTTTTTTGTTTTCGGGATATAAGAAGGGTTCTGGTTCGATATGATTTTTAGAATAAGAGCGAATGGAACTTTCCTGTGTTACGATTCCCTCAAAATCCCTCGAATGTTTTTCTTCATCCCGCATACATCGAATTTGTGGCCAAGATTTCTGTCAATTTTCTTCGATCTCTTTCTCTCTCTCTCTCTCTCTCTCTCTGTCTGTCTCTTTTCCCCAGAGATGTTTCAAGATTCCACACGCATAGCGTTCTCGATGCTTCTGCTTTCGCTTCTGTTGCTGCTTCTGACGGCTGTGGTTATCGAAATAGAATCAAACTCCGAGCACTGAGATACGAGAGAGCGCGAGACGAAGAACCCGCAGGCGAGGCCGGTAAGGGACAGGGGTGTATTATGAACGCCTGAGAGAAAGATGAGAGAGAGAGAGAGAGAGAGAAAGAGAAAGATAGAAAGTGGATTCTCTCCGCAGAGTGGAGAGTCTGGTCTTCATCGTGGCGCACCTGAGATAGAGGAAACGTGCCCCATTCCTTCTCGCCGAACAGTATGGACATGGAACGCGCGCGCTTGCGGCTAAAGAACGATGTTTTACATCTGTATATATATATATATATATATATATGCGTGATAGGAGAACGAGGAAGTACCAAGCGGATACATCTGCCGTTTCTTGAGTTTACAGGAGCGCGGTATGGGAATATCTGCTTTCGATATCATCATATATATATAGCAACGTTTCCGTATTCAGTGTAGAAACCTTGCAATTGGAAGAAGAAAGTCCGAGCAACTAGACGAGATGAGAAACACGTCCGAAATTGAACGCGTGTATTTTGACTTTCTCGGCGTCGATATATATATAAGATTTACTCTCGTTTTCATTCAACCGTGTATCCAATTTCTCATTATTTTCCGCATTATAAATATCGCTTTTTAAAAATAGTTTTTTATCGTTAGAATTATTCACGACCGTGAAAAAGATCCGATTGAGAATTTTTCCCTAATTACGAATCGTAACGAGTGAAATTGATATGTAGTCGAAATTCACGGAAACAATAAGTAATCTGAAGGTTTCGAGGTTATTTTTCTGTTTTATGGAAAAAAGAAGAAAGTCCTAGTTGCAATATTGTGCCGTTATTTGTATCAGTGGAGGGAGGACAGAGATAGAACGAGAAAAAAGACAAATTCAGAAAGTACGACGCGCACCGTATCGAGAACTTATTCTTTTTGTAGGATATACGAAAACTGCGGACGGAGTAGGACAGCGAAACGAACTTCGACGGAAAGCACAGTGCTTCTTGCTTCGGGATGAAAGTTGAGGGCGGAGTGAAGAAATTGTGTGGGTAGTGAGGAATACGTTGGGTGCAATACGGGCGAAGATTTTTCGCCTCTGTTCCGTCCGCGGTTTCGCCCCTCTGCCATTCTCTTCCCCTCACCGCCCCTCGTTCCCAAATATGTACTTTAAAAGTCGTTTCTCTCGTATTCTCGCTCTCTCCCTCCGGTCTTCGCACTCCCTCTGTATATTTCCGTGAGCAAAACTGCGCGTATACCAGTCAAACACCAACAGCAAGAGAGAGAGAGAGAGAGAGCGAGAGAGAGAGAGAGAGTCAAGCGAGTGTGTGCAGTGGGAAGAGAAGTTCTGCCAAGACATTTACAGAGACCGAAAGCCCCGGAGAATTGTTCTCTCGATATCTCAATGCTCGACTCTGATTGCGTCTTCTCCCCCGTGATTTCGACCGCAAGTGTCGATAAAGTTGTTCATTTCATATTCAGAAAAACAAATTCGATCGAAACAAATTTTTATATTTTTCAATAACAAATAATGAAATTTAAATAAATTTTCGTACGATCGAAATTTGTTCCATTGATTGTGCTAAATAAAATTAAAAGACTATAATTTTGTAAAAGTTTGATTTAGTAATTTAATTTAATGTTGTAGATTTTTTTAATGCTCGACGAATACGAAAATAGGAGGAATTTTCGGATGAATTTCTACTTCTATTCTTTTTGTTTTGTTTTCTGGAAGCGGATAGAAAATCGGCAGGAGAGAGCTCCTAGTGCCATTGACGGCAAAATATACACTCGAAGACTATAGCTTGTTTCGTGGATCTACCTCTCGTTCACTCTAACAGAAGTTGCAAACAAAGCATACTCTTTGACGCCCCTTACTCGAGAGCTTCAACTCTCCAGCTTCCACAGATGTATACATTTCCGTGCGAAACTCTCCTCTCACTCTCTCTCTCTCTCTCTCTTTCTCTCTGCCCCTTTCTCTCGCTCTCGCTCGTACGGAGAAACCTCCAAACCTTCAGAAAACGCAAAATTCTCTCACGCACTCGTACAAATATACAATACAATTTCCAAGATAAATATTTCCTCGGGTCTACGAACAAGTTTCATTCGTATTAAATCGAGTAAATTGCTCGATTACTTTTATACTTGATTAATTAAATGTTCTCTTTCGAATGAACGACAACAGACTCGAAGAGGGATAGTTGACTAATGAAATTGTGTCGAGGGGGTGAATGAGAAAGAGGGTGAGAATCTCGATGTCCTCTATCGAAGAGCTTGCGGCAGGGGAATGGATATTGTGGAACTTCGAAGAGTCGAGGCGCGGCGAGGCGAAGAGAGAAGAAGAATCGAGGGGGAAAATAGAAGAATGAGGCAAGGTGAGAGAAGATCGTCTATCGTGCCGCGCGTTACGGATATGCATTTAAAAGTTTTCGGAGGACGAGCATTGATCGATTTTTATACTAAATGCGATATTAATGATGCCCTCTTAATTATAGTTCAATGAGCAACGGGGTTTAACGATCAGCATGCAAGTTTAACGTACCAATTATATCGTAGATCGATAGTATAAAATTACGTTGAATATAGTTGCGAGGTTAAGGGCGTGATAGAAAGAGAAGGAGGAAGTTACGAAGAGAGAGACAGAGATAGAGTTTGCTTGTGAAATGAGATAGATTCGATCTTCGAGGAACATATAGCGAGTCCGAAGAACTTAAAGGCCTTAATTATATATGTCTACGTATAGAACTGTGCAAATAGTTAAATTGTAATTCTCTCAATCTAGAAAAGAGACTTTCTCATCTCCCTCCTCTCTCTCTCTCTATCTCCCTCTTTCTCACGGTTTTTCTTCTCACGTCGCACCGTATATCTCTCGCATTAAGAATTAAAAGCACACGTTATTTTTTAGCCCTCGTCATGGGGGATAATCGAAAAAAAACACGAGTTAACGACTTACCCGTCTGTCGTCAGCTTGGGAACGGAAAAACCTATAACAGAGAAAATTCAACGTTACCGTAGTTTGCCAATTCATTTTATGTTCCTCGAAGAAAAGTCGTAAAGTCAGAACATTTTCCAGACCTTTTATTGCTTAAACAGCACCAAAATTATTTTAACGACGGCAAGTAATTATCTCAATATTGATAACAACGAAATAAAATTATTCGATGAAAGTTTCGTGAAATATTAATTTCATTTTCTAATAAAAAATTATAACGATATACCTAGGGGTGCGAATCAGAGTCGAAAATGATGCGTTAAGGGTGAAGCCTTTTTCTACAAAAAGTGATAAAGAATCGTTCCCCAGTCTACAATCAGAATTACGTTCGGAATGTCAATACACGATATTTTCAGCTCCAAACTCGCTAATATCAAATGTTGAAAAATGTTTCGATAATAAAAAAAAAATAACAAACAAAGCCACTCAACAATATTTTATTTCATTGGGTAAAATTTGCCGAGACGGTGAAAAATATATCACGCCGAAATGCCATTCTTTTATTTTCTCATGAAAAAAAGGATACGAAGAATTTTCCGGCTCGAAAAATCGTAGATCACGCTGAGTATAATGGCGGGTATGTTGTACGTGTAGTAGATGTATGCGAGAGGGGGAAAATTACGAGTGCAATATATATCGGAGATGGTTATCGTTCGAGTCGACGAGAGTTGAAAGTCAAAGACCTCTTCTTCTCGTTTTCTCGCCTTCCCTCTTTCCCTCTCTCTCTCTCTCTCTCTCTTTATCTTTGAAGGAGAGAGAGAGAGAGAGAGAGGGAGAGCACAGAGTCGTATAGGTAGGTAGAAGAAACTATGAAGTATAGCACGGTGATATTACACTCGTGGCAGGTGGAACCACGTGAGGCACGTATATAAAACTCGCAAACGGCCAAAGCCTGTGAATGTGATTCGAGGACCCACAGGCACGACGTAAGTATCGTAAGCTTCGCAAAAGAGGGAGAGAGAGAGAGAGAGAGAGAAAGAGAGAAAGAGAGAGACGGGTATTTATACGAAGAACGAGACTGGGCAAAGTGCCTGAACGCCATTTTATATTATACATACAACCCGGTGAACGATCGCGCCGATATTATACGAACGTTTCGCGTTTATTCTCTCTCCCTCTTTCTCTCTCTCTCTCTCTTGCATCACGAGACGAGCTCACGATGTCTCGATCATTCATACAACGATTCATCGTCTTTTTTTCTTTTCGCGATAAATCCTGTATTTATTATACGAGGGAACCATCAAACGTCGGGGGTCGCCTGTCTCGGGGAGAGACGTCCCAGAATTATTACCGAGCCGTCACTTTTTCCTATCGAGTCAACGTATTAGCCGCTCTCGTAAAAACGAAGAGAATATCGATTTTCTTTTTTTTTCAGCCCACCTTCTCCGTATACACCGCGAGAAAAAAAAGAAGCACGAAATAAAATTGTTTTTAACGAAGGAAAGTTACGAATTGTATATTTGTTTAATCAACATTAATATCGGAGAATATAGTTTCGCGATTGTCCGATTTGCAAGTTAAATCGATTCCAATCGTATGCATATTTCTTCTCGATCCATTACAACGTTTTCCAATTAAATTTTTTATTTTATTGTCAGTTTAAAACGCGTATTTCGATCTCTCGAAATTATTCGCAATTATATCGACGTCCGAAATAGAGAATAGTCACTGTTGCGACATTCTTTATTCTTTGAAAACGAGGGATGAGGTATGAATAAATAAAAAAAAAACAAATCAAAATACAATCGGAAAATCGAGCTGTGCATACAATTTTACGTTTACGAGCGCGGCGAGGGAGTGAGGGGCTGAGTTCAAAGGAGAGTCCCGAGACAAATGGAGAGGGCAATTAATAGAGAATCGAGGGATAACAAGGAATGAAATCGAGGTCAAAGAACGTTACGTGGATTTCTTTGTGGGTCTAGGGAAAGGGGGATTGGTAAAATCCTTTTTCTCCTTTGGCGTATCGTGAGAGGAATGGATCGAGAACCACGGTTGCACGAGTTTTCCCGCGGGCTTGAAAATATAGAGGCGCGTATGTATGTACGTAATACAAAGTTGGTATAAATGTATTGGAGAAAGGGATGAAAAGGTCGGTGATGTGATAGTAACGCAGCGAGGGAAAAGGCACGAGACGCGATAGCTCGGAAGAGTTTTTTCCCCGACGATCGATGGAAGGACCGTCGTTAAATACGAGTGATCGACGAGAGAACTTTTCAACTTTATCCTTTGACCCTTACGCTTTTTAATTCATAACTCTAATTGCTAGCGTTTCGTAGCAGTTACAGCGAAGAAGAAAACTTTTCTCGAACGTGCCTGTGTGTTTTTAGAAACGATAAATTACATCGAATTTTCGCCCGTTTCTCGAGTTTTCGTTTTCGCGAACAATGTTATCATAATGCCATACGGTCGCGTCTCTCAACGACGAAAAAAACTTTCAATAAAATATTCGTCGATAATTAAGAATCGATATATTTAATGCATCGCGAAATATAAAAATTTATCACTCCCTCGTCGTACGTGCGAATCAATATCGAGGCTAATGTTTGTTACCGGGTTTCACAAGGATAATCATGTGATTTTAAATCAGCTCGAATTCTCCATTCTCGATATTATTTTCATCCCAACGTTCCAATATTTTGTCCGTTTCGCCGATCTTTTTTAATCAAATATACATTATTAATTAAATTTAATTTCCTTTGGTTACTTGATTACTTTATGTTTGTTTTTATGTTCGCGATTCAAAGAGCCGCGAGGAATAATACCGAAGGGTGAATAATACAAAACGGGAAGAGCTTCTGTTCGATAACTATTTACCGTCAACGATATCGAGTACCTACCCTTTCCTCGTCGTGTCTCGATTTCCTCCTGCCCCGTGTTCGTCTCACCGAGGGCACTTCGCTTCTATACTCGTCGTTGGTTATATAAACCGAGTGATACGGGGCGAGATTTCAATCTGGCTTCTCCGCGATGACCATCGCGTCTATCGAACGGACCGAGAGAGAGGACAAATCGAATTCCGTGCACTCGCGACGCTCCCAGGACGTTTTACCTCGAGGCTTCTGTGCGTCGGCGCGGCTGTTATTTTCTTCTACTCGCGTAAATACAACTCTCCTATGTATTATGTATCGCAGCGTTCATACGTCGAGCATGGAGTACGAGTATATCGTATTCGTGTACGGTCAAGCTCTGCAGAGGACGCGTGAGGATCGTTCGATCGAAAATTGTATTTTCTACTGTCCCTTCCGGTATTATAAAAAACATCACCAATTCGTTCTGTAATACATAGGTTGTAGATATATGATTTCATTTTATGCCACATACACATATATACGTATGTATAAATGATGATAGAA
Source organism: Netelia virgata (assembly GCA_951802705.1). NCBI lineage: Eukaryota > Metazoa > Arthropoda > Insecta > Hymenoptera > Ichneumonidae > Netelia > Netelia virgata. Next base: position 37,224,568 of record OX637864.1, on the reverse strand, counting down.
TTGAGGGGTCGAGGGGATGAAGTGAATTTGTCGGTGAACGGCGTTGGGGTTGGCGAATGCACGTGCTTCACAGCTGGATGTCCTCGTGAAGTCATTTCACTTCGATCCACACCGGTTACTCTTTTATTCATTTCGGTATTAGCCATCGTATTCGTTCTTATCATTTCTCTTCCCTTGCCCCATAATTTCAATTCACCCCTAGTTTCGGGAGTTCGATCGAAGCTACGCTCGGTGACGAAGGGCGAACAGGATCTTAAAGAATGTCGAAAGTTTTTACGATAAACGCGTAACGGCGAAAGTTAAGGGACGAGGGATGGTGGGTAAAACGTTAATCATTCGAGAAGGTTGAATAAATGGGATAAAGAGAAACATTGTTAAAGAGACGTTGACAAAATTGACAAATCGAAAGATTAGACTCGACACCGGTTGTGGCTCTGCCACGGAGGAAAATCCTCGGATGAGTGTAAGTATGTTAGATGATATTGATGATTGTGGAGAGTGCTCGGGAGACGTCCTTCTGGTTCTTAGAGCGGATTGAGTGATGGCCAGAAAAGAAAAAGGGAGGCTAAAAGTTAGGAGGGGTTGAGGAAAAAGGGATGCGCGGACCGTGTCAAGGAGACGCGTCTTCGCATCTATCGGCGCGATCCACGAAACGGGAGAAGAATCGAGGATCGTCCAATGTCGGGGATGAAACGCGGCGAAGCGTCGTCCATTCGCCACGTAACTAATCCTGTATTGATGAGACCAGACACAGAGGATTCTCTACACAGCCGGAACACGATACGACGTTATCCTGTCCGATAGGACCAGCTTGTGTTCGTAGTCAAACGCACGACATGTTCTCGACACAAGGAATTGTCCGAGGGACATTGATGAATGTAATTGAAATGTACACGGAGTTCTCGTTACCCGTCACGGTACATCGACAAAATATCCCGACAAGCGAATATCAAATTCCACTTAGCCTCGAAAAGTGTTATGGAAACATTTTCACGAGAAAAAACATTCGTCATTAATGGCGGTTTGCCAGAGTTTTGTTAAAGAGGGGGAGGTATGTATCGAATTCTCATTTTGGCAAAATTCCATCCAACGGTGAAATTTTTGCGTTACGAATTTTCCATCGAATTTCCATACTTCGTTCGCCCTCGAATAATTTTGTATCGAGTCAAAAAAAAAAAATCGGGGGATGATATTAAGAATCGAATTTTTTTTTTCTTTTTTCGTTTGCTCTCGCTTGCTTTTGTTGTTTGTTTGTCTGTACTCGGCAGCCCCTCTCCTGGGACAAAACGCCGATGAGACTATACTCTCGTCGTCGTAGGGGGATGCGAGCATTGTTTTTGATACACTAACGCGTGGGGTGAGCGTAACAAACAGCGCGAGATAAATAGGACCGATAAGCTCATCCCCTCGTGTCTCTAGTGAACACACAAGTGGGGTGCGACTCACCTAGACTCGTCTCGAGACTCTCGCGAGAGTACAAGATCGCTCCGAAGTCCATCTTATCCCGGAATGTTACGTATAAAAATAAACGGGCATGGTTATTGTCACTTTAGGAACTCCTGATCGCTGGTTCTGTTATCTTATTTGACGCAAAAGTCTCTCACGCGTGAAAGAACACTCGACACGATTTTCACACCATTATCATCGCATGCCGTAATAATTTATCACTCTTGATATAAAAAAGAACAATATTAATGTCAAGTATTCTATTCGATATTGTTTGCAACGAACAATATTTCGTGTTGCTTTCATTTTTTTTTTAAATTACATTTTCTACTTTGATCACCGAAAAATCGATTTATTCGATTATTGTAAATTTTATTCGGAACAAACGTGCATCCCCTGTAAATTTTGTACCGTTGCCAATCACTGAACGATGGCTGATAAAACGTATGGCTCATATTTCCCCCACTGTCCTGTCTTTCGTCTTTTCTCACCGCATTCACTCTCCTTTTTTCTCTCGATGCTTTTATCCCGCGACACGAAATCTAACGAGGAGGGTAGCGGTATATCCTGAGGGTGTATTCCCTCTCGTGTACGTTCTTCTGGCAGCCATTGTGAGCAAGCGGCGTGCGCGTAGCCTTACAGTACAGAGAGCGAGCGAGCGAGCGAGAGAGAGAGAGAGAGAGAGAGAGAGAGAGAGAGAAAGCGAGTACCCCATGCCCGTCGTCTCGGCAAAAAAATAAGGACGAGGACACACCGGAGACAGAAATGCTACCGAGAGAAAATTCCGCGTTATCGTCGTGTGTGTGCATTGCCTTTTGTACATCACAGAAATAACACCAACGGCGTTTTTTCCCCGAGTCCTCGACTCCACTTTGTACGCGTCAATGGCAATTTTATTTTTATCATTCACTGCCTCTACGTGTTGCAAAAATATACGGGATTGCAGTTTGTCTCCCCATTGCAAACGACTACGTAATTAGGAGAAAAGAGAGGGAGATGGCCGAGAAAGCGCGAAGACGAGCTAGACAGAAAAAGCAGGAGAATTTTCCTAGGATTCCTTAAAACAGGACACGTAGCACTCTAATTCTCTCGTTGAATTATTAATTGGAACATCGCATACGGGAGCCGGAGAAGCCATCCCCACTCTCGTAATTATTCATGACGCAAGTTTTGTCTCCCGCCTAGTAAAATTTCACGATATACGTACATCCCTCGGATCTTACTACCAAGCCAGTAATACGATTTTGTCGATAAGGAAAGATGGATAAAACTTGGAAAAATACGGAATTATTTGTTTTTCTTTCATCCTCTTTTTTCGTCCTATCATTGTTTCCTCGTTTTGGCCTCCCGTCGAACGAAGATATGAATAATTCATACGAAAAAACGTTCGATTCCACAATAGTTTTTTTTTTACAGTTCGTTTGATATATGGGAGTATTTTTCGATCAAATATTATTACCGCAACAGGCTCGTTTGATTTGTGTTATAAGTAAGGAGGGTAAGTAGAAATCCTAAGGGTAATCAAAACGGTTCGTGTATCAAAGTCGTGTAACCATGGTATCCACATATGTATCGCTATATACCTACGTATAATGTCCTCACAATCAGTCGTCTGGTACAAATTTCATGAGGACAAGAACGTCGGCCTCTCTCAGCAACGCGATAACAATAATTTACATGTACACTGTGTATAGACAATCCCGTTGGGTATGCATGCAACATGTACGTATGTGCACGCGTGTTTGTGCACTATCACGTACAACGGACGTGTGTAACGTCGTAATATTACACCTTAAAGGGTATCTTCCGATATGCGTGACCTCGAGAAATTAATTAACTCAAGCCGGAGAGAGTGAGAGAGAGAGAGAGAGAAAGAGAACCGCAGGCAGTCGAGATTCTCATTCAATATGCCATCTTTTGAACAACGATGATCTTCGAGAGCAACAGCAACAATAATAACAGCGACGAGCTCTTTATAGGGTGTGAAATCATTTCACACTCTATAAATTGCCATGTGCTAGACAAACGACTATAATATTCGTGCTCTTCGAAATCCTTTCGATGAAACTATACACTTGAGAAGTCTCGAGTAGAGTCCTTTAGAAATTGTGTGTTTTGGATTCAAATGTCGAAGAGAGCGAGTTGCAGGGGAGGTGAAATTTAAATTTTTGCATAAACATTTTATTGATAATTATGACTCAGGGGTTGTTATTTTTATCAGTGACAGACATATATTGAAACAAATATTGAATCTACGATTAACTAAAGACCATAAAACCTCGATAGTTTCAATATTTGTCTGCAGTGAATCGCAGCTCGCGAATTTGATAATTACGTAACGTGGCGATGACAATATTTCGTTACATAACAAGGTATTGATCGAACATTACGTGAAATAAGTGAAGCATTGGAAGTAGGGATTGAAGTACGATACGAAAATATATTAGCGTCGTTACTTTTTACACGTGCCATGTTTGTCTCTTTATGACTGCAAAAAAAGTCGTAAATATTCGAGGAAGGATTTTACGTTTACGATAAAAAGACTCATTTTTTAGTCAGCGACATTGGGATTAACGCGATGAGATAACATACATGCTTTCTCGCGATAAAAGGGACTTTGCTACCTGCTAATTTTGGACCTTAATAAAAAATTCACTCAAGAATTAGGCGTGGCTGTCACGATACCCTTGGGTAGCGATGGACGGGTGGTAAGTGGAAACGAGTAATTTAAGGGATGATTTGCCACGTGACTCACGCAATACTACTTCCGATGATTTATATCACGCATTGTATCAGCTAGACTATATGTATATATAAGAAAAGCTGCACGAGAGAGCGAGCTCTCGAATATCTAAGTACAAAAAAGCTCATCTCTGCTTTTTGCCGGCCGTTATCCAATTTCACGTTTTCTTTCGGTGATATTTTTTACCCTCGTCGTCAGCTGTTTCCCTTCGATAATGGTAGGAGGGTGATGCTTAACGAATATGTATTTTTTTGTTCCGTTGAATAACGACTTTGGTCACGCGCGATGTCTGATCAGTATCGACTCGTTCTACTGGCAATGTCGGCATCGTTCAGTTGTCAGCCCGAAATAAAGGGACTTAATCGAATTAGAAGAACTTCGTCATCAATAAGATTATACGAATTGTTTTGTATAACACAGTCGATGAAATTCGTTCTCAAACAAACACTTATCGAAAATGTTATTTTTTATTATAATTTTGTATTTTAGAAATTTTTTCGATCGAGCCTGCGGTCAACCGTTTGCAACATATTCGATTATTAGTGCTACGTTACGTAATATCCCTGTGTTCTAACACGTGCATCGGTAGACACGAAGTCGCTTTATCAGACAGAATTCAGGTTTCGTGCATGACTATACGTAGTTCGCTCTTGCTCACTTGCAATGTCAGTTGCAACACGAGGAAGTCTCAAACTTGCCCGCGGCACTGTTGATGCACTTTAAACTTGTCAGATATATCCTCGACAACGCAGCAAGGTTATCCTCATCACTTACAAGGAGACTATCGCTTCGTAAGTTTATGGTAATTAGGAAATTTCCTCGAATATCCCAATTTAAAAAAAAAAAAAGAACAAAAAGAAAAAGGATACGAAAATAAAAAGATATTTAAATAATTCTGATATCTCGATGGCGGCTTTTGTCACGAGGAAACAATGTTCCCTCCTCGCTTCTAACAAAGAGCGAAACTAGTAATGGCCCGAAGAGAAATTAATTACGAAGCTCAAAAATTGATAAAATACAAAAAAAGAAAGCCCTCGTACTTTCACCGTTGTTCACAAACAACAATGGGCACCATGAGATTAACGCGATACATGTTTCGCGAAGATAAGACCACGAAAGAAGAAGAAAAGCAACGAGTAAAATAAAAAATCTTTATATCCCCGGGTGTCGAAAAATGTCTACCTATATACACAGGCATTCGTGATTCGCCCGTTTTCCTCCTCGTCACCTCCGCGCTTACATTTTTTGTTTCCTTTTTCAACAATTTTTATTGCGAATTTCTTTCGTGCCCCTCGCTCTTATTCGTCAGTCGTCGGATCTTTCCTCGTCTCCGTTAGCCCGCAGTTGGACGTTTCTCGAGACTTCTTCTCTCGTAAAAAAAAAGTTTAGCGTGCCTTCGGTCCTCGTAAACCGGTCTCGTCGCTTTGTCACACAGGCCGAAACGTCTGCTTCGTCTGCTCGATTCCGACACTTTCTCTGGCGCTACGTGCGCTTCTGGTCCAGGTATATCTCGGTTCGCGACATCTAGCGTGGATGAAAGACCGTGAGGAGGAGGAGGAGGAGGAGGAGGGGTAGGAGGAGAACCGAGCTCGACGCATTTTCCATGAGAAATGTCACGAGAGAAAAACGTGTTTCTCGAACGGGACGACAAGTCCTGCCGCCTGGTTTATCATCCAAGATTGACCCAATTTCTTTTCCACACCCTTTTTCATTCGACTCCAGAGAGGGGTTAAAAAATGAGACGTATACAAATGCGAGAAGGATTTCACGAGACAAAGAGAGCGATTGTTTCGGTCGCTTGTGTAAAACGGATATACATACCTACGCGTATATGTGTATAGATATATAAATTTTAGGATCTTGTCGAAAAACTTTCGCTCTATCTCTTTCGATCAATTCGTCTTTTACGCTCGTTTAAATCGGCGCGGGCGAGAAAGAACGTGCGCACCTCCCCCACTCCACCCTTCTCTCATGCACGATCCATCGGATTTCCCAGATGGATTATATATCCCTTCGGTCGGTTAAGAGCAGTTCTCCCTCCGGATCATCGTTGATTCGATTCGTAAACGCGAGACTCCTGTGCGTCTCTACAGGAGAAAGGTGCGACGAGATGCGACACCGTAAATTGTATATATATATATATATATATATAAGAGGTTACATATAAGATCGAGTTTAGGGACGGAAATGAATTTTCGAAGCTCTTGCGCCGGCACGTGAATCCCAGGTAAATTGCAATGATCTATATCCGACGAGATTGATATCCGGCAAGGAACCCGAGCGGATGTGGCAATTTTGTTTGAGGAACGCTTTCTTATAAATAGATTAAACGTGGGGAAAAAATTCGTTCGATATGATTTCAATAGATCGAGCGCTTTGCATTTGCCTTCTCGATTTCGAACATTATCATAAGTATTTATTTCATTGTTAGAATTCTTAATACGTCGCTTTTTCTAGGGATGAAAACAATTTTCATAAATGATGTTTTTTTTTGTTCTTCGTAGATTTTTCCCTCATTTGTATTATTGTAATTTGTTTTTCGTCGCAATTCGTCAAAAGATGGTTTTTCTAACGAAGCTTTTTTTTATCACGATAGAATTACGTTCTAATCTACCGTTAAAATTCACAGAAAAATTTGAATGCATCGAGTTGCGCGAGGAAAGGCGTTAATTGTGTAAAATTCTGCCAAGAAACGATACAGTGGTCGTAACGGCAGTAAATCGATTCGCTTATCATCGTCTCGCCTTCAAAAGCCTCGAGAACCGTGGAACGAGAAGATCGCTCTGTTTTCATATGTATATATATTCCTCATACTCCGTACCAGCGAAGAGTAGAACCGACAGAGTGGGAAGGGGAGCGACAGAGGCCGAGAGAGCGGAGGCAAGAGAGAGAATTATGACGGTGAGAACGTTGGATCGATTCTCGATAGACTTATTTCCTCTCACAACGAGATTACCTATCTGCACGATAACGTTGCAATGGTGTTGACCGTCACATTTTTATGTTCTGTAAGCTGATATATTCTCGATAAAATAATATATCTGTCCTATTAAAAGCGTTCGATCAAATTTCTTGTCAGACGTATCGTATCACGATCAATGAAAACACTCGTCGGATCGATCGAAGCAATTTTATATTCAACTTAGCGATAATCATCCCTTAGTCCTCATCCTCTTCTATCGATCTATCGAGTTGGCCACGAAATAATTGCATTTCTAATAGATGGACGTATATCTTCATCCATTAAAACAAAAAGTAAAGTCATTAATTTTTAGCCGGCGTAACATTTTCTCGTATCGGGAAAAATCAATACGCGAATCTCGCATAAGCGACTTGCATAAGCGAAGATACACGTTCATTATCGGTTATTCAGGGGAGTCGTTATTAGTGAGTCCCGTTATGAGAGAGAACATAATCGATAGCTCTTTATTTCTCTCCAAGTTGTCGACAGGCGGGGCATTTTCGAAAGGTGAAAGGGATGTACTGAAAAGAAGGGGATCAAGGTTTTGTAAGAATACGCTCGAACGTTGAGAAATTCTAGAATTTCCATGAGATAGAGAAACCTCCATTTACTCTCTCTCACTCTCTCTCTCTCTCTCGCTCTCTCTGGCTTTCCTTTGCTCTTCCGTTCACACGATAGTCCGAGCGAGAAGGGTGGAAGAATTTAATTAAAGGCTGATCCTCTCTGCGTATACGGATGACACGATGAGTGTATACGAACCAGAGTGACTATATACACGTATACTCTCCCTCATCCCTGAGATATCCTTCTCGTATTTCGGATCAAGTCTCTCTCTTTGCCCGGGCTCCGCGTTTCTTCGCGATAGCGTTGAACATCTTTCTGATCGCTTTGCTTTCCTCGCCCTATCATTATTTTTGTCTCTTTCACCAGTGAGAAAGAACCTTGTGTATTTTTTAAGTATTACATCAGCTTGTTACGTATTGTTTTGTGAAAAAAGAAGCAGATGCTTTTATTAATTAAAAAATATATATTAATTAATAATATGAAACTTTTTAATAAATCCGTAATTATTCATTTACAATTTTGTTCAAAAGTAATAATTGAAATAATGTTATTAGTACGCTGTAAATTATATTTTATGCGAATACATTTTTAAGTACAAATAAAATATATTTTAATCATTGTTTTGTAGAAAAAATGACGACGAGATGATAATAGTAAATCTAAAATACAAAATCCTGAGAACTAATTCACCAACTCTGTTCCTTGGCTTATTTCAAGAAAGCTCAGAACACTTATGATCTCCCCTCTTTGTCTCGATTCAGCTCGTTCCACCATCCTCCACTTTTACTATTGCTAATAACATTGACGCCAGCATTTAGCGCACGACCGGCCATTACGGTCAGGCATACGCAAACACTTTCGCGTAAGAATCCTCCAGCATCCCGTTGCTCGATAACGACGAGCGAAAGACAAAAACAAACCGGTTTTGTTTTCATTCACAGCAACGCTTTCGCTTATTGGTGCGTGTTTGCACACCGGCGAAAAGTGCTTTTTTAACGCGTTTTTTTTCAACCGCGAGGGACAATAAACGAAAAAAAGTACAACAAAAAAGAGGGTAAAAAAGAAGAAAATAGCTAAAAAAAAGGGGAGAAAAAAGGAGAAACCTGGTAATATTCCATATCACAACTGGTCGAGCCAGCCCCTACATGTGCTTCGTACGTACCAGGATTCCGGGCAGCATTCTGCAATTACGAAACAAGCAAAAAAAGGCAATGGTCAGCGTGTGTCGTACAGAAGAATGGCCATAGAGGCTGAGAGAGAGAGAGAGAGAGAGACGGAGAGAGAGAGAGAGCAACAAATAGGGAGGGAGAGAGAGAAAACATCGGAAGCAGAAAGCTCGGCAGACCTTCGTTCCATTTCCTCGCCACGATTCTGTTATAAGCTTTAATTTCCTCGGCGATACGACACGAACCTCACACACACACACACACATACACGTACGAGAGTACAAACTGCCTAGTATTCTCCGATCCCTCTGTCTTTTATCTCGTGCTCTTTCAACCTTCCAGGCCTCTCTCCTATCCGGCATCGCGCAAACGAAGACCGTACGTTTGCTCTCTTTCCGTTTCCATTTCTCTCCCGTTCTAATTCTCGACCTTTCTCTCTCTCTCTCTCTCTCTCTCTCTCTCCCTCTCATTTTCCCCTTTCACCGAAGTCAGAGTATGTGAGATGGGAGGGCTCTTGGCTAGTCTCGCGTGCTATACACACTTATAGCCTGTCCGTCCATCGGAGGCAATGAACCGTGGACAAGTTCGTCGTACGACGAGCTCACACCCACTCGCTCTATTCTTTACCCCTTCTCTCTCGTTCCAACCACACGCACACTCCCTCTCTCGATCTCACTTTCTTTCACCTTGCGTCGCTCGATTACACGATCGTTTGCCGGTTCGAGAATTCGCGAATGCGTTTTACGTGCTGATCCCCCGCCCTCGCGAGATCCCCGTCTCTGGATAAAGGAACGAAGAGGGTAAATAGGATGAGAATGGCAGAGAATTCGCTATAGTAGATACGGGGTCGGAGTACCGTGTGGAAGGGAAGTGAGAGCGAGTGGAAGTGCTCCAAGCATATCACGGGACTATTGGCACGTTTGGCCGTTATATACCATCATGATTCGAATGGTCGACCGATCGTAATAGCCCTTGACGTAACTCTATGTACACCCTTATACATCTGTATACGGTACTATGGACATTTAGGTATACATATATATATGTGTGTGTGTGTGTGTGTGGTATAATGATGAGGTTTATATATCTGAGTATATATATATATGCTAACGATATCGATCGATTTCAAGCCACGTGAACGTTCGTAACGGGACTCGATCTCTCTTGTTCCATCTCCCGAAACTTCGTAAACGATAATGTTCTCCCGACGGGACGATGAGGTTGCAGGACAGATCCTCTCTGCTGCTCCACCCTCTGTGATCTTTCTCTCTCTCTCTCTCTCTCTCTCTCGTACACGCGCATACATATACATTCACTCGCGCTCTCTTGTTGCTGCAGCTCAAACTCGTTGTGAGTTACCCTTCGGCCCTTTGGATCTGCGAGGAAACCTCGGCGTGCCCTGAATTTCCTGAGGCGAATATCGTCTACTGTATTATACTAGGTATATGTATATATATATATACCTAATATAATACAGTATATATATATATATATATATATATATATATATATATATATATATATATATACATAACGACTGGACTATACAGGGATGAGTTTAGCATTCGGAGTGAATACATCGATCATCGTCTACTGCAGACGTACCTACCTATTTACATTTCGCAACAAAAAACAGGATTTTTATAGGATTTTGTGGAAATTGATAGTCGCAAAAAATTGAACGAATTTGAGGATGTCTGAAAATGACGGAGGAGGAAGAAAATATTACGAGAGAGATTATAATGAAGTCTTATGGCCGAGGAGATTAGAATTCGCGAGATCGTGCACGACACGAGGGGAGAGGGATAACGAGGTTTAAAGTGTGCAAGGATGCAACGAGTGTCGGGAAGGAAAAAAGTTCGATTGCCTTGTTTCGATCGATAATTGAAACGGTTAATAAAATAATAAATAAAAATAAAGGAATGCTCTTCATTTCAATACAATTTCCATGAATTCCATCGAAGAATAATAAAATTACATCGAAAAGAATATTTTTATTCCATTTACGAGTGAAAAAGTCTTCGGAGGAATGAATTTTAATTCAGTTACATTATTATTTTCTCTGTTTGTTACTCTGTCGGTTCTCTATCCGCGCAATTTCAGCTGTTCAAGCTTTTATACATATTCAACTACGCACGCTTTGCGAAAAAAGAGGAAAAAAAAAACGAGAAAACGTCTTATCTCGTAAGACGAGAGGGGTGACTCTTTGCTGTGCGATATAATCCGAGTAAGGTCGATGCCATACAACTTTCTCTCTCTCTCTCTCAATGCCCAACCCCTAGTATTGTGGTTTTCGTACGGAATATAAATTTTCATGATTACATTTAGGTTGACAGTGGTCGAGGGACGAAGGGACGGGAATAGCAAGAAAACCATCGAGACGAATCGAAAGTTGGATGAGATGAGAAAGAGGGACGGGGGAGAAAGAGAAGCAGAGGGGTGGATGAAAAAAAAACTCGAAATCCCAGAAGTACACGTACTATCCGTTTTACAGTCTGACCTAAATACGAGCTCGACGAGAAGAGGAAGATAGAGAGAGAGAGATAGAGAGAAAGAGAAAGAGAGGAAGAGAGGAAGCGGAGACGGAGAGAGAGAGATAGAGAGAAAGAGAAAGAGAGGAAGAGAGGAAGCGGAGACGGAGAAAGAATCATGCATATAAATACAAAGTGAGTCTACGTGTAAATAGAGACGGAATGAGTACCTATGTTCTTCCCGAGTCTTTTCATAATGTGGTACGAGTTCTCATGTGCTCGCGTATGTTCTGCCGTGAGACTAAACTGAACAGTTCCTACCCGGGCAAGAGAGCGCATTTTACAACGCGCGTCAATGCAAAAAGTTTGTATAGAACAAAGAAAAAAACAACGAAACAAAGAACGCAAGAGGGCGTTTCATAGATTCGAAAACGTACCGAATGAGATCGTGAGTGAATTTTTGACTGAGTTTTAGAACAATTTAGAATGCGATAGCTGTTCGGCGAATCGACGGAGTTTTTTTTTTTTTTTTTAATCGAGGCAAATCGTATCACATTTCGGTAAAACTATTTTCATAACGGTACGAATGATTTGAATATTTTTCATATACCTAGCTATTTTTTTTTGTTTATATATTTCTCGTACGACAATCTGAAAACGATGTCGTGCACGCGATCGAAAAACGATCGTGGATAATTCTATCGCATTCTTTTGTCAGGGTTTCGAAAGAAAAAAAAAGATAAACCGAAAAAATAAAACGAAAGTTAAAACGCATATCGCGGACGAGGGAGCAGTATTGTCGGTGCACGAGCCAATCGTACGAACGTTTTACTCGTCATGAATCGATACGTGCAGGTTTGTGAATCATTCAGCGATATAATCGATAATATGTGCGTCGCGAAGAGAAAGAAGAAAAGAAGCGAAGAGTCGAGACAAGCCGAGGGCGAAGGTAGTTGGATAGAGAAAGCAGAACTATGGCAATGGTACGGTCTCGAAGTACCGGAGAGGTAGAGGCGTATGCAGGGATAAAGTAAGAGACATCGTAACCGATGTTGAGAGAAAGATAGAGAGAGAAAGATAGAGAGAGAGAGAAAAGGAGAGAGAAAATCCACTCGTCTCCCTCGTGACGCTCGACGTTCGAATCAGAATAATGGTTATATCTCGTATATTAAAGGAAGACACGCGAACTCGAATGTTCCAAACTACAGCGAAGTTATTAGTATAGTATTTCTTGTCGGTGTTTTATAAAGAGAGACTTGAAATATAAAATATGCTCTCCGGGAGTCAGGAATAAATTTCTGTCTATCTATTCAAATTTCTTAGAACCGTCTGTTTTCTCGAGAATAAAGTTTTGACACGGACATAGACACACTGGCTTGAGAAAATAGAAACATAATTCAATAAATGTATCTAAAAATAAATTTATTGCATCGATTAAATGTTTCGACGCGTGACATTGTCTAAAGAAATTTGTAAAATAATATTAGAATTGTTTGTGAATGTTTTGATATCTTTTTACGAAGCTACGTTTTCAGAAGTATTAATATAATTAATGAGATTCCTTGATCGATTCGACATAATTGTATTAATTATTAAATAAACGTTTCGGAGAATAAGAGTTTATTTAAACTTTCCTCTCCGCTACAAAAATTAAAAAAACAAATTCTCTCGATGGATCAATATTATTCAACGCTCTTATCTTAACGCTTGATCCGTTCCCGGAAGAATCGAGCTTTTCCTAGAGAAAGCTCGTACGATAAAAACGATTTTCAAACGTTGCGCAGAGGAACGATCGCGTTACCGGAACTGGAGAAACCTATCGGGTAGTCGAGAATTCTTCACAATTCCTCGTGTTCGGTTACCGCTGACTTGGATCGTTCGCCTAGGCAAGCTCGAGATGGCGAAAGAGAGTGTACCGTTACAAAGAATAAAATGGATAGCTCTCGAGTATAGCGTTACATACACATATATATATATCCAGGGCGATTTACTCCAAGAGCTAAATTTCCGGACTATCGTCCTGCACCGGTGTGGAAAACTCCTCTAGCTCAACACGTTTATATATAACTCGATCTGTAACGCGATAAAACATAGTAATAATCCTCCCGCGTGGCTTTCCCATATTAATTCAACGCCGGAGCATCGGTCGAGAATCGCCCACTCGTGGATAATTATACGTTAAATTTTATCCGGATAGAGAAGCGCGATTAATCGAGCTATTTCGTTATTAGTCAAATTTTGATTTTCCGCTTGAGCCTCAACGATCATCGAACAAGTTGAAATGTGATTTTGATTATGGCCATTCAAACGTTGATACGAACGATGTTTTTATTTGAATATTTACTTCTATACGAGTACTACATAGAGATAACCCGTTTATATTGTTGAGCAGAGATAAACGTTTACATTCGATTGGCACGAAATTAATAGGAATCGGATTTTCCCAAAATTAATTAATACGTCGAACTAATGAATGAAACGAACTAATAAAAAATTCATTCGATTGAACTTCCAACTCAAATGAATGAATTTAAATTCAATCAAGTAAATTAATGAATTTTAACTCGCAATAATAACGATGATTTTCGTAATTATTACAATACTTATATTAAATCCAAGCTGCAAATAATACGATTAAAAATGAAAATCAGAATTGCCGAAAAGATTTTATTGCATGTCGATTAAAAAAAATTGTTTATGTTGATAAAGATTGATTGGAATATTATCAGCGTTTGCATCGAGCGAGGCGAGTTAAAGGTGTTAAACACTTTTGAAAAAAGTCGTTACGGGGTATTCGTATAAATAGATAGAGATAACGATCGTTCGCGAAACGAGCTGCGCGATCGTCTGTCAGTCTGCGTATTTCACTGATGCAACGATACGTGTAATTCTGTATTATATCCTCTCGCTGTCCCTAGTAGGTTTTCCTTCCCGCGGAACGAACGCGAATCGAAGCCATCCGCGCACTCGGTCACGTGTCATTCATTCCGGAAACTCGAGGCGAGGTTAATACGCTTTTTCATCCGGTAGATATCGCTTTCAAAAATCAGTTTTTCTACCGTGACATTATTCTTCTCATTCTTCATCTCTCTCTCTCTCTATCTCTCGCACACACACTTTCTCTCCTCTTCTTCTATATCCATCTATAGCTACCCCGCGATAATCCCCACTCGAATTTTCTCCACCAATTTATTTCGCTCAAAACCTTTTTCCGTCATTTCTTTAACGGGGAAAATATTTCTTTTTTGTCTCAACGAGCGATGCCGTTCGGAAAAAGCCTGTTTATGTGTGTATGTTTGTGTGTGTGTGAGGGAGAGAGAGAAAGGGTGGAAGAGAGGGAGACGAAGAAGTAAGAGATGACCCATGGGTGACTTTTTATTTTTATTTTTTTCCTATCGTAGAAGCAACATCAGCGTTGGCCCGCGCACGAGAGGGAGAAAGAGAGGGAGAGGGAGGGCGAGAGAGAGAGAAAGAGGGAGGGAGCATTTCGGATACTTGACAAAATGAATCGTATAGCCATTGTCGGAGAGAAAATATCCATGTGCCTTATCGTTGGAACACGCCTCGCGAAAAATATGGCACAGAAGGTGTGCTTCTGGCGCGGAACTTTTTTTTCACCGTCCAACCTCCTGAAAACGCTCGGTCCATACCTCTCGTTCGACTTCCTACTACCCCCTCATCCGCCTCCAAGCCCTCGCAACCCCCTTGAAGTGTTTTATGAGTCTCTGTGGCGCACAGCTGCAGCGCAAACGGGATTTCACGAAAGCGACTGTCGGTCGTTCGATATCGTCCTTTTTTTTTTATCTCGCGAGCGCAAAAGGACTCGAAGCTCTGGGCGCCCGCAGAAGCAGAGAGAAGCTAGACTATCGACCCTCGATATCCTCCTGTATAGGGGAGGATATGAGAGGCTAGAGAGAGAGAAAGAGAGAGAGAGAAAGGGGAAGCTAGGCAGCGTCTGTCTATCATTATTTTTCTCTTTAATAACACGTATGCGTGACGTGCAAGTTGTATGGGTCAACGTTCGTTCATGGAACCATCGAAAATGTGCAGAAAGGTCAGATTACGAAATCGGCCAAGTCTGCCAAATAATTCAGCCTAAAAATTATCGTATCAGTGCGTGCGGTCAAATACGAATTTTTTCATTTCCTTTTTTATTTTAATCACAATTTTTGTAATGAAAAATATTCACGAGCTTGAATTAATAATTTTCAAAACCTTCTCGAAGAATACAAGAATTATTCGTGATTAACTAATACATATAAAATTGAAATAATTATTTTAAACACATTTTACTAAATACAAAAATAAGTAATTATTCATTTTAATGAAGATTTTTGAAAATACTCTGGTACTATCGAGACATTTTATTCTTTCGCGGAAACGAAGCGAGAATTTCTTTTGCCACGTTCGTGATCGTTGTATACTCGAGCGTGGAGTTTAATAAAGGGAATTAGAAAATAATTATCATCGAGAAGGTACGGAATCGAGCTATGCCACTCGGGACAACACAGAGCATACTGTAGGGACGGGAACACGTACATAAATATAGGGGTGAAAGTACGGTCAATACGCTCGCTCGAAGGTGGCTTATTAATTATCCTCCGGCCTCGGCGAGTATACGAACTACGTATAACCGAGGAAAATAGGAGGTGGGGATACTCTCGTTATGACGTACGTGTGAGAACGTACAATGAAACACGACCATTTTTACGCATACATAAATATCAATGTCCGTGTGGGTCCGCACATTACTCTTCTCTACACTGCTGTCTCGTGATTTTTTAATTCTATTTGATGCATCAAGCTCGTTAATTCCGCACGGACGAGCAGGCATGAATAATTCGTGGATATTCGCCGACATGTACGCGTTGGTGGTTCAATTTTTTAATCCCCACACTACCCTACTCGCTCCTTCTGGATTCTTTGTATCTCATCCGTTTCTGTTATTTGTTTTCTATTCCCGCGGGCACTTTCACGCAACGAGTAAAAAATATGTCCGTATATACGAATTAACATCAACGGGCATATTCGAGGGAAAATTGTGCATTAAGAATTTTCGAATTAACGTTAGAAATTGGTATCGACATTCGGTATTGCTTCGTCGATAAGTTTTAGGAACAATGTAAATATTGATTTTTCATTGGCGACTGTCGTGCGTTTTTTTTTCAATGCGTATGAAAATAAATGTCATATATGAGAAATAAGCGTTTTAGTAGTGGAATATACCGAGATTTGGTCAGACCGATAGGAGCGAAGATTGTTTTTTTCTTGTGTTTACCTATTTAGTAGCGAAGCCCGTGAAAAGCTCATCGCCTCGATCTCCCGTGGCGAGAACGAGCCTCGACAGACTTGTACGCCACAAGAGGAGTAACATAGCCTAAACTATCTCCGTATTGAATCGTTCGAGAGTGGGAGGCGTCGACGCCCGAGCGAAATAGCTATGATGTGTCTATATTACCGTCGTCGTACGAGCAAGTTTGCCAAGAGCAGCCGCTTTCCCGATGATCGAGATAAACAAATCGCTCGACGCTTCTTTTTTTTTATCCGCCCGAGAATTCACGAATGAAAAATCGCGAGGGCTAATACATATTCCACGGGCTATAGATATATATGGGGAACTCGTCTGGTTTCGATATTTTAGTGAAAAATGTTCGAAACAGTTCGAAATATAATTTCTATCAAGTTTGAGATAAAGTATCATAAATAGATTAAACGGCGGGATTAATTAGTAGACTACCTAATTTATAAATAAATCTGCATTTTATCAAACATGTATTGTTCGTTTCAGTCATTAAAAAGTTAATATGTAATTTATGGATTATGAAATAAAGAAATAGTTAGATAATTTTTCAACCATGAATTTATACGTTATTAGCTTGAACTTTAAAAATAATACGTCATTAAAAAATACAAATTTAAAAATTGCGTGATTTTTAATAGATGAATTTATATGTGATTAACGTTAAAATCGCAGATAATTGGCCAACTTGGAAGACCCATGCGATCGATTCATTAAATCGATCTACTCGTTTAAAGTTTTCTTCCTATATTTTAACTGCGTTTATTCGCAGCGTTGAAAGATTTCAAGCGAAAAATTTCATCCGAGAAATTTGGAAGAAAAATATTCCTTCCTCGGGCATACTTTTCATTTTTCTCCCCGGGCTGCTTCTGAGTCGCTTCCTCTAGCACCTCGTTATTGTCGATAGCTGCTGACTCGAGATTCTCGATATTTTCCAGATTTTTATCAGACCATCGAACTAAGAGGATTGAACAAGAAAAAAACGTACTTCCGTTATATCCTAGCAACGCGAGCGTCGAATAATCTCCGCAATTTTTTGTCCTCGCTTCAACGAAGATAAAAAAAAGAAATGTCCGAGATAAATTACGGCCGATCCATAATCCGTGACTCGGTATCATCCGAGAATATTTGTCACGAGCATCAACTTCAATCCCCTCTGAAAATATATAACGAGAAAAGAAAAGAAAAAACGAAATTTTCGTCAAATTCAATTAAATCTCTCGAGATTAAAAAAGATAGAATTTTTGTGTAAATTAAGTCAAACGTATTCGCCCAATTTGCAAAAGTACGTCGATTAAATTACCTAATTTTGTTTAAATAAAAGAAAAGGAGGTTTTCTTGTAAAGGGCGAAGGAAAATACCAGCTACAGAAACGGGATATGTGACTCGAAAGCTTTCGCCACGATGAGGGTATCGCATAATTTATGCAAGTTTTGTCGGGTCGCTGGCATAAGGTATACGAGGGTTTGCTGTCTACGTATATATATCATACGCTGCAAAGCATTAGCAAAGCTATCAGAACCCGAGAAAGAGCGAAGAAACGAGAGAGAGAGAAGGAGGAAGGGGGAGAGAGAGAGAGAGAGAGAGAGAGAGAGAGAGAGAGAGGGGGGTGAGGGCAGGTGGTATGGAGAGAAAAAAGAGATAGTCCGCGAAACGCGAAACGAGCGAGACGTATACACGGTTGTGATATCTTACTATGCATACGCGAAGGCGCGTGTTTGGAATCCATAAGATGCTCAGGCTGCTGCGTTTCTCTCGCGTCTTCTGGTTCGTTTTACTTTTCGCTTCGTCGCCTCGTCGATCTCTCTCTTTCACTTGGAATGTGCAGCGTGCGAAAGTTCAATTTTAGAGGTAGTGCTAAGTAGAAATAGGGAGGAAATCGGATTTGCATAATTTATGAGAATTATAGTCGCGCATCGAATAAAGATCGGCTTACTTGTAAAAGATCGTAAAAAAAGACTGTTAATTATTTCTAACGTAAATCTCATTTAATTAAAATAAAATTAAAACAAAAATATATTTGAAAACTGGTGTGAGGCTATGAAAATCAATAATAATCTTGACGAATAATATAAAAAATAAATCAATATAATGTAATCAAACAAAATGCGCGAACTACATATTATCTATTCATTATTTTCACAAATTATTTATTTCTATTATATTTTATTGCGATCGACAAAATCGAGGTTATTAATATCTCTAACAACTTTTACAAATGATACGAAAAAATAATTGAAGAATGGAATCAATAAAATCCAAAAATTAATTATATTTCATGATTTTTATGAATTATTTATAGAATTCGTGTTGCAAATGAAATGTACCCTCGTTCTATCGATCATCCCTCGCTCGTAGCGACGAGTTAATACGCTGGAATATACGAAGCGTGCATTTGTGTTTTGCAACGTCCAAACGCATCAACGATCCGCTCTTGTCTCTCGCCGGCGCCTCGTACATGCGTGAAGTACCTGCACTGCCATTAATCAATTTCGAGAGGTGGTAATGAACCGTACGAGTAAACGGGGAAACCATTTGGCTATATAGTTCGAGAACGATCTCCATTCTATTTCCCTGTATCTCGGTCCGTATATACTCGTACATACAAGTTTATAGATTTTACCGCTGTTAGCAATCGCGTTTCGCGCTAGGAAGCGCGTTAGACTGGCGGTTCGCCAACCGTTTCGTCTCTCTACAACCATTCGACAACACTCGTACTGGCATTATCGCGATACCTGTCCCTCGATTCTTCCCCTCGCTTCCATATATTATATTACATAGGCACGCTATCATCCCCTCCGTTATAATACACGAATTTACTTCGGGTATACGCGGGCAAAAGACTTCGATCAAAGTTGTACTCGGACTTTCGCAGACTCAATTTTTTAGAGTGCCGAGCCGCGCGAAATAGTACGAGAATGTATAAGAGATGTCGCGTGTAACGTAGTCTCCGGCTTTCAAGCCATCTCGATCTTCCAAACTACGGTCCTTCGTTCTCTGAAAAACGAAAAAAAAGCCAACGACGAAATTACTTTTTCGTTGACATTTTTTTTAAGGTAATTCGATCTTGGCAAATGGCACGACGATAAATTCCCTCATTATTCGTTGTAATCTGTATAGAGGAGGGTGAATAAATATATACGAGTATCATTATTTCATATAAGCAATGTATAACTTGTAATTTATTATTATTACCATATATCTATATACATGATAAATCGACAACGATAAGTACGCATCCGGCATGAGGTGCTGGTGATAACCGAAGTTAAGCAGCGTTTCATGTTATCGATACTGCTGCGGTGATTACTTAAACATGGACTGGCTAGCGCATCGTATCAGTGAACGAGAGGTCGTTCCTCCGAAGCCTAATAATTTCCTGTACGAACTTTAGACTTTTTAAGGTTCGATTATGCCTGACACGAGGTTTTTGCAAATTTCTCGTACCTCGGGTGAATAGCGTAAAAAGTTGTTTGCAGACGCAGCCAGAAAGTTCGGTCAAGCGAATGAAATGCCGGCAGGAAGGCTCTAGTAAACAAAGGGACGGAGAGATGAGTTGTAAAAATCCGAAAACGTGTACGTCGAAAAGAACGAATAAACAGGGGGGAAAATAAATATATTCATATATATTTTATGTATCTCTATAAGATAAAACAAAAATCATCGGTTCATTGTTACTCGATAAAGAGAGATTTACTTGAAGGGTGGCGTGCTCTACTGACCTATTTTCGTTCCTCATTTACGCAGTACATCGGAATGATTCGATGTCAACAAACCACTCGAGAATCGTATAGTCTGTCCGAGGTACTCGTTCGTTCCTCGACCCCAGGTCTCACATACACAGCGATTTTACGAAGAATGCCCAACGTTTTTTTATTCTACGCGCACGGGGTGATCAACCGTGGCAGCCCGATCGATAAACGGGTAGTCTGGCTGTACCCATATTCCCCTCGCTTTCGCACTCGTACGTTTCATATTCCGTCTTTCTCGCAAGCTCACGCTTTTACGCTTTTAGCTCTTTAGTGCACACCAAGCCGGCTGATTTCGTTGACGATACGTCCATATAGACGTACGAAAAAATTGGGGTTGTGACGGTAGAAAGCACTTTGTTCGTTTTTTACGTACGAATATTCATAAATTATTACGGTCATCTACCTTGCATCACCGATGAACTGGTAATAAATTGCTCTAGAAGCTCGTAGCCTATGGCATACAATCCTCTTTTTCTCTCTCTCTCCCTCTTAGGACGTATATACGATTCGAACATTGTCATAATTCATACATAAATATAAACATACATTCTTATATATTAAAATAAAAATTAAATTAAATAACGTTTGGATGATAATGAGATAATAATAATATATATTCATCAATTTTGTTGTGTAGGGGATGTGTATTTACTCTCGGAAAAGCTGTCTTCGTCTCGACAGGGATTTATTATTTTTTTCATATTTTTACATATACTCCCCTTCTTTCTCTTTTCTCTCTTTTACATATTCTCCCCTTCTTTCTCTTTTCTCTCCTTCTCTAGCTGTCGTATACTGATATACCGACGTATAAAGTGCATTGTACCGATGACTAGTATTTTTATATAGTTTCCACTGAATATTTTCGTGAAATCCTCCCCTGTACGTGTATTCGTATATTTTCTATGAAAGTTTCATATACATTGATCCTCAAACATATATATATATATGTAAACATGTTGATCTATTTATTTATTCGCCTGTATATACATATTTTGGCTTTTTGTCCGTACGTGCGGAGATGTACGTGGAAAGTGAGAAAGAAAAGGTAAAGCATAGAGAACGAGAAGTTGTTTAGCCAATGGAATCTCCTATTCCTTTGTGCACAATTTTTCTGTACCGCGAGAGAGAGAGAGAGAGAGAGAGAGAGCTCGGTGGCACCCCGATCCTGCATCAAATTTTTTACTCTCTTTCGCCTCTTTCTTCACTCTTTTTTGGCCAAACCACCATCCCACATTTAACGTTCGGCTCAATCTTTACGTTTGTGTTCTCTCTCTCTCTCTCTCTCTCTCTCTCTCTCTCTCTCTCTCTCTCTCTCTCTCTCTCTCTCTACTATCTTTCGTTTGAACTGTAAAAAGGGGTTTCCATTATCCGTCGAGGCTCGTTCAACCGTGAGATCAGCACGAAGGCGACTACTCTCTGCAATCTCTCTCTCTCTCTCTCTCTCCCTCTCGCGTTTGCCCCGTACATACAATAATATAAGGGAGAGAAAACCATCGAGGATTGTACATAGTTCGAAAACTGTTTCGACTCACCCTCTTCTTCGCAGGTCGAAAAGAAAGGACCGAGGGACCGAGAGAATATGGTGACGTCCAATTCGACTCAAAAGCTTTGGAAATCGGCATGGGTTCGAGTGTGCGGGAAAGAGAACGAAAGACATCAAATATTCCCCTTGTCACTCGAAAATTCCTCAGGAATCGAAGAGTCGCACTCGTTGTAACAGATATATCAAAGGAAGAAATGGGACGTACGGGCGGAATAATGGAACTATCGAAAATTCGGAAATGACAAAAATACGAAAACCGCTATTTCCTGGAAATAAAAATGAAATCGATATCGGTGAATAATATTTTGTCGTAGCGATTTAATATTCTTACGAGTGAAATAATTATATCGTCAACCTTACGATCATTATTAAAGTTATTGATTATAACAATTTATCAGGTTTATCATCGCGCAATTTGCCACTCTCCGGTACAAATCGCTCTCGATTAAAGTGTACATATATTTTTTTAAGCAAATGGACTCGGATACATTTCAAATGAATTATTCGAAATTGTCAAGATACGGAAATTAAAAAGTCAGACACGTTTTCTGTTTTTCATATGACGTAATATTATACTTAAAGGCAATATATATAGCATAATACGTAGGCATACAAAGCTCCTCGCCAGCTGCAACGACACGCGAGCATCAATTACTTACTGAGTATACTGTACGTGCAGATACATATATATATATATATATATATATATATATGTATGTATGTTCACGTTTTATGTATATATAGGGGTGTGCTTCGTCCATTCGCTATACACGTGAACCACAGGGAATGAAGAGCTCCGAGCACACTCACGAAGATACAAGTCTCGTTCTGAGTGAAAGTGGTGCTCTCTCGTCAATGAGATTATATGGATGCACCAAGAGCATCGATTCCGTTCACGTGCGGTCCTTTCGCACGGACGAGTCTCTTGAATTTTGATGAATTTCTGATTTTCATTCGTAAGGAAATGTTGACGATAAAATTAGCCTCGTCGTTCGTAGATTAAAGAAAGAATCTCGATAAATTGAAGTAAATGCGTGTTTCTCTTTTTACGATTTGAAAGTTCGAGTCGGATACGTACTCGTTGCGGAGAATACAATACCTATTTTATGTTCGCTTCGCGACGTGAGAACAGGAGCTTTTAGGAGCTTTTTCGTGGTGTAGAATCTCGGTTTTTCGAGATATTTCAAGCTAAACTTGCCTCTCTCTCACAGCTTTCATATCGGCCGAGCCTCGCGAGACTTTTCCCTTGGTTCGATGTTTCTCTTTCTATTTCTATTTCTCTCTCTCTCTCTCTCTCTCTCTCTCTGTTCTCTCCTCTTTTGTGACATACAACCGACAAGCCTTCGCCGAGTCCACATTTCTTCCGTTTCTTCTGTTTCTTTTTCTTCGTTTTTCTTCTTTCTCTCCATCGTCTCGTATTCTATACCGAGCGCGAGACACGACAGGATTAAGAAATAAATAAGAATGAAAACCACTCCCTCCGGCGGGTTCGCCGAGAGTCTTGGTCCACTTCATGGAATTCCGTGCTCTCTCATGAAAATTTGATGCGACGAATTCTTCCCTTCTTGTTTGTCATACGGGAAGTAACCGCATTGCTTCGCGGCGAAGCCGGCGGTCCGTCAAATAATATCGAATTGCCATCACGCACGGCTCGGTGTAATTTTTATTTCACCTCTGTCATCTTTTTCACTTTGCGCGTGGGAAACGCCTGGCAAAATTCACGAAAGTTTACGATGTACGGAAATAATCATTTATATTTAAAATAATTATTCATTATAATTTCCTCTAGGAAAAAGATAATGTTCCGATCATGATATTTTTAATTCACGAGAATATTGAGTTAGGAAAAACTTAAACGTTGAAAAAATAAAATCGAACGGCAATAGAGTGTACTGATGTTAAAATATGTATTGCGTCACATAATAAAGCACAGCTCGGATGCAGTTAAACAAGAAATTTGAGATACTTCGAAGCATCCATGGCTTTCGACTCATTTGCAAATTTCCCAGAAAATAATCGAGAGCGAGAGAGAGAGAGAGAGAGAGAGAGAAAGAAAGAGAGGGACAACGCCTCAGCAGCTTTTCACGATGTTCGCTCGAGCGATTCGAGACTTTCGCGATAGTGCACAACCTCTTTTGCCCCGATTCCTTCTCATTGTCACTGACTGTGGAGCATCGCGCGAGGTTCGCGTTTGCGTTATCCTCCATCGATTTCTAAAGCTCCGCTACGTAGCGAGCGGAAAATCTTGTCTCCTTCGGCTACTTCTTCTTCTTCTCCTTCTTCTTCTCCTTCGTAGAGCGATATGCAGCACCAAGGGATGCGCGGCTTTATTCCAGTTTTATCTCACGACGGCGAAGTGACGGCACCCTCCTGGTCCCTCTCTCATTTTTCCTTTAATTTTCATGCAAGAACAGAATCGCAAATCCGGCTTCACTTCAAAGAGGACTAAGTCTCGTTATCACTCTCGTCCATTCGGCGATTAATCGACTTTGCGCAATTAAATCTTCTTTATTCCCATTCGTTTTCCATCATTTCTACGGCGTAGCAGCCCTATTTACGAAGCGGTTCGTTCGAGTTAAAAAATCATTTGAAATTAGATACTTTGCGATAAACTCCGTGAAATGAATATTTGAATAATTGCAAATAGTCAATTACAAAATAATAATAAAATTATAATTATTATTTATATCATTATTTTTATTTTTATCATTATTGCTGATATTATTATTACGATTATTATTGATATTAACATTATTTTTATAAATTGTACATACAAATCGTTTTAACGGTGGAATTTTCTCAATGTACGAGCAGAGATGTGAAACAGTGTGCATCCCGTGAAGGCAAATTTACGGTTATCATAGTATTCGCATCCGAGGGGAGTCAAACGTTCGCGAGAGCTTTCGAAACGTTCCGAATCAGCATATATCGGTTTGCAACAAAACGAATGGTTGTATCTACTGTTCAGAGGGGATCGGTGGAGGTGGGGAAGGAGAGGAGACGAGTGAGGTTGCGGCCGACGATATTCCACGGGGACACCCTTCCCTTCTGACAACCGATTCCGCATTTCCGGAAACCCCGAGAGGCTTCCGTTCGCCATTCTTCATCTCTACTAACACTATCATCGACATCGACGATCATACAGGCCGGGTAATCGTGAGTTACTGTGAGAGAACATATGTGTGTGTGTGTGTATGTGTATATGAGAGAGAGAGAGAGAGAGAGAGAGAAATTTGAACGAACAAACTCGGGGATAAGCGCGAATGGAGAGACCAATCGAGAGCGGAAAGTACGAGAGAGCGGAAGAGCGGAAGAGAAGCGTAGCGTCGATGCCCGACGATCGGTTCACCCTCGGGGAAGAGGAACACACGCGTGTCATCGATTCCTCACATGAGACAGCGCTCTGTGTACTTGGGCGTGGCATTAATGTGCTCGAACGTGCGTACGCGTGTCTGTCTGCGATTGCGAACTGTCTCGACGAAATAAACCACGTTTATTTACCTCTTATCAAATTACACGATTATCAATTAATCAAAAAAAAATTTATAACATTTCATATTTCACGAAAATTGAAACCTCTACTATCATTTATATTTTACTCGAGAATATTATTCGAATCACAGAAAGTTGAAAAAAAAAACACACAAGTAAAATAAATGAAAGAGGACGAACGATAAACAAAATTAACGAAAAAAGAAAAAAGAGAGGGTTGAAAGTAAAGAAACGAAGAGAAAGAAATGGAAATGAAATATAAAACGAGAGAAGGATAAACAAAATTATCTCGATCTCGCATGGGGGCGGGAAAATGAGTCGAGCCGCGAGAGCGAACCCGGTCATTCCTTTTTTCATCATCGAAAGCCTTTTTTCTCGTCCCGACGCGTATTAACTCCACCCGTTTCGAGTCTCTGGTTAATATATTTGTGCAGTTATATATATATGTATGAAACTATGTAAGAAAGGATCCGTAAAAATGATACTGGTACGGGAGATCCTGTCTCGAATGCAGAGGATGCTGAGCACGGTGCACGACCGCTTGCTCCCTCGACGTGACTATACATATACGTTACTCGTAAGTACGTTGTGACATATACATATATATATATATATACCCATAAGATACAGACATATATACATATATGAAGGAGATGCTACCGGATTTACTGCGGTAATAAAGCCGCGGGAGACTACACGCTCTCTAGATGACGATGTATCTATAGTTGTCTATTTATCATGATATGAACGCACACATATACACACTGACAGATGGTAAATCACTCGGTGCCTACGGGAGCATCTACTTTACTACCACTGGCTGGTAGCTCTATTACTACTGGATATAATACCGGCATAATTCGCCTTCCAGGAATATTATATTTGAATGTTTCCGGTGGGTTAATCATACAGTTATTTTTCTCGGTTTGG
Organism: Netelia virgata; assembly: GCA_951802705.1. Classification (NCBI taxonomy): domain Eukaryota; kingdom Metazoa; phylum Arthropoda; class Insecta; order Hymenoptera; family Ichneumonidae; genus Netelia; species Netelia virgata. Next base: position 37,198,200 of record OX637864.1, on the reverse strand, counting down.
CCGAGATCTCGCTATTTTAAATTTTGCTCACTACTGCCCAGCTCACGGATGTAACATTATTTAATTATTTGAAATTAATAATAGAACGATCCGTAGGCGAAGGGTGTAATTAAATCGAGGGACCACGAATATTTCTCTCACGCATCCTCGGTCATCGACGCACGTCTCATTCTCATTTTCGTCAAGATCGATCTTCATCCCTCTTCGTAGGAAACATCTGACGTATTTCTCCAAGAATTTACGAGGCAGATAGAGATCGAACGAGAGAGAGGGAGAGAGAGAGAGAGAAAGAGAGAGAGAGAGAGGGAGAGAGTGAAGGCAGTATCCCCGATGACGAGGCGGCATTCCCGTGGGCAAAGGGGAATATCTCGCCGCTATCCTTTGGCGAAGTGAATTGAATCGAGTCGTGCTTCTGAATGAATGAGTTAATGGAGTTTCATGAACATTGGCCTTCTTCGCTACTATGTGGTCTCGTAAAATAGTTCTCTCCCCCCACTCTCGCACTCTCGGCCTGTACGAGGATGTTGCCTGGAGCAGTATCGCCGTGTAATAAGGTTGATAACGCGCGGAAAGCTTCCTTCTCTCTTGCCCTCGTCGTCAGAGCTATACGGGACGAGAGAAGCTACGGAACGGGCTCTGTGAGCTTCGTGGCACAACAGAGAAACGTTATATCGTCATCGTCGTTTGCCCGTACGAAATATATATATATATACAGGTATATCGAGTATAGAAGCAGGGAGGAAGATAAAGAGGGAGATGTGGGACGCATACGTATCTATGTACCTATACCAATGCACTTCTATACACGTATGTATATAAAATGGACGTTCTATCGACCGCCCCACATATTACTTCAACCCCCTCGTGTGTCAAACTACGGCCAATTGAGGCTTTCTCTCGTATATATATATATATATATAAATGCAAGCACATGTATGAATACACCTGCATAGTATACATGGTGGACTTACATATATATGCGTGTGTTAGATATATCTACATATAAACAGCCGTTATCGTGGAACAGTGGCCATACCGTGTGCTCGGCAACCTGATAATCGCTTCAATCTTATATCCTCGTCGCTTCGCTCTTTCTCTCTCTCTCTCTCTCTTACCTCGCCATGATATTGTTTATCGTCAAAACGGGACGTTATTGCAATTCACGTGTGGCCACAAGAGCTTCTGTGTTGGTATTTAACGTGATCATCTCGTTGGAACATCGAGGGGACGAACGCGACGGGGCGAACGATACGGGACGGCAGATGTGAAGGAGGGATGGTCGAGCCACGGAGTGAGGGTAGTGGAACGGTACTCGTATGTTTCGTTGATGTGAATTCTCTGTTTTTTTCGTATTTTTCGGGAGCTGATCAATATCGATTTTATTTGCTTTGCGCGATCGTATTTTGAATCGATTTATTTTTCAATTGGACTGATCTCGCGGCAATTGCTTTTCTAATACACGAATGTGTGTCTCCAGCTGTCGGACAAAATGAAATTACGTTTTATCTAACCGAAAATATATTTTCCAATTATTCTCTCATTCTTTGCTAACGCCGATTATTCGGTAATATATATAAATCAAATATTTCTTTCGAAAATATATATATTTGTATGTACAAATTAGATATCGAGGCAAGGTAAAATCTTGAATGAAAAATAATTATCGATTAAAAAATGTTTTGATAAATACTTGTCAAAACTGATTTTCGTAGCTGCGCGATATTTCATAAGGAATGAATATGGGTGTGGTTATTCGTTTTTGTGCTTTTCTTCGTGGTTTTTCATATATTAGTCGAATGACGACGAGCACGACGAAACATCTTATATCTCATACTCGTTTGTCGTGCATGACATAATCGGACAAACTTTACGGCGAGTTTTTCTCATCCCACATGCTCAACGATCCTGCTCTTCGTCTTTCTTGCTCGCTCTTTTTTTCTTTATTCTCATACATCGGCCTCGTACCAATCCACGAAGATGAGGAAAGACCCTCGAGGCTTGGCGAACAAGTGAACGACGCTCGTAGCTTTCTCTCTTTCTCTCTCTCTCTCTCTCTCTTTCTCTCTCTCTCTCTTTCTCTCCTGCCATCTCCTTCTCTCTCGGATGCGTGGGCATAGAGGGTTCAACTTCTTGATGAAATTCAGAACCCTCCGATCTCGCCACGGTGCCTTTTTTCCACGGTTATAAGATAAGAAAGAACAGGAAAAAAGCGACAAAACGACTCGACGACGAGGATGAAAATGGGACGAAAGAGGGAGAGAGAGAGAGAGAGAGAGAGCGAGGTGAGATGAGAAAAAAGGAAAAGTGGCAGAGAAGTGCGGCAAGACGAACAAGGGGACGAAGAAAAGAAAACGCCAGCGAAAATGTGACCAAGCCTTTCGTGCGCTTCGTGGCATGGTAGTAATGACAACGATGCATATCTCATATATAAAAAAACATTAAAAGCTCGAAAACAAATATGTCCAGCGCTTCGGGGCGCACTCGATCTTTTACCGTCCCACCCTACTTTTCTTCTACCGCATTACCGGTGTATATTTTGTTTTCGGTACACGTGCATACGTACGCATAACTACCTTCGAATCCGACAAAGCTGATTCTGCCAAACGAGCTACGTATAACTGTGATTAATTGCAATTTTTTTCATCCGCAAGCTTTTTTTATCGCCTTTTTTTACATTCTCTCCATACGATATCCGCGAACTATTATGTACACCGGAGTTTGTACCGCGTATAATTGAAAACGCGCGAACAATAATCCATTTTCGCGGATGAAAGACCGATTTGTACGATCGTTTATATCCTACAACGTATCGAGAGTGAGAATATTTTGTTTTTTACACTCTCTCGTCGTGTTTTTTTTTAAATTTATATTATTATTTTTATTTTCCGACGAAATTCGTCGCGGTATATCGGCCATCGAGTGGTCGTCGATCGTTCGACGATGAAATTAACTTCTCGCTTAATAGTCTGGTAACACCGTTCGGCTCGGATTTTCATCGCTCGAGATATAAAAATACTATCATTCTCTCGTTATCGTCGGTTTCCAATGGAAATTAAACAGGCGAGTAATTTGCTCTCGAAAATTTATGTTACGAACAGTTTTGGAACAAATCGTTGCTTCGAGTTGAATTAGGAGAAATGAATAAGCCTTTGTTTTATTTTATTTTTGGTTATTAAAGGTAACGAGGGGTGAATTTTTCTATGCTTTTTTTTCTCCGGTAGTTTTAACGACGCTCTTTGGTCCAATTTTTTGTTTCATCCCCTTGCGAGTCACGATACTCTCACGTCTCTTCTCAATGGAGACGCTTTTGTGATCACGTCCTCATCCTCCTCCCCCCCCCTCCCTCGCCCTCTGAGGGGATATTTTTTCTGACACAGCCCTGACCAATTATCGAGCAATTCACTTGGCATTCCCAGCTCGCCGTCTCTCACCATCCCTCCTCTCGGCCTCTCGGCCTCGTTTCGCTTTCCCTCGCGCACCGATCGTAACCCTGACCTTGCTTTCTGTCGCCTTCGTCGTCGGCGTCGCCCCGTGTTCTCTCAACCAGCACGTAAAATCTTATTATATTGTTATCACGGCCCTGACCGTCTGGAGCATAAACGAGAGTCGATGACACAATAGGAAAGATTCGATTACGTCGTTCGATACGCGTCGAGCAATTTTTCTGTTTTTTTTTCTCCTTTCAATCCCTAATAAAACCGTAGACGCATCATTCTCGATCAGCTATTGTACAGAGGGATCGTGGATAAATAATTAATATTTATTACGTTCATCGAAATTCCGCTGACCAATGATTATTATTGTATCGAAATATTGTATTTGAAATTAAGGGTAGGTATAGCCGAGACACTTATTTTCAACATAATTGTAAAGAAATGATTTCTTTCGGCTTATTTTCCTTCTTCAATAGCATCTCGAGCCTTCGAATTACGATGACATGCAGACACGAAAAAACAATTATTTCGCTCGGTCGGATTAAAAATCCGCGGGTAAATATTTTTCATTTCAATCATCAATTCGTAGTTTGATTTTCGAGGGTTTATAATATCGCCTCATAAATAATCCATACGATGTATTGATTTATCGATAATTCTGCAATTTCGTAAGCGATACTCACAGTACGTATTCTCACCGTACGCGTCGTTACCCTTTACTCGAATTCGATCGAACGTATCCGGGTAATGTGGCGTGACACGATAATTGCACGCTATTCAACATCTCATCGCGATCATATTCTCGCTGTGGTTTTACGAATAAATTTATATACATATATATATATACTTCACCTTTATCGTTAGACAAAGGTGAAATTCGTGATTTTATCACGTCGATGTATAATTCTGTCGAATAGAGTTAACGAGCGAGTTCCGGGTTCTCAGCAGCCACTGCGACGCACTGGTTTTCCTCGTTACCATTATATCATATGGGTATGCTGGGATCCATCAGCTCAAAAGTGCAACGAAGCCTCCTGGGATTTTCCGGTAAAAGTTGCCACGTTGACACTGAGAGAAAGAGAGAGAGAGAGAGAGAGAGAGTAATTTAGTTTTCGAAACTGAAATCGACACTTTGCTCTCTAGTGGTGTATAACGACGATACCGACTCTCACATATACCGGAAAAACAGTATTTTCGGTACTGGCCAAACTCCAGAACAAGGGGTGAATGGGCAGACGGGGTATGTTGGGAGCGGAGTGGGGGATGGGATCTCTCGTTGCTGTGGTGACATACCGCTCCTTCCGACCATACAATTCTCGATTCGCTTGTACCTACTATTAGCCTCTGTCGTGCTCTCGCATTTCTACGTGCGGTCGCTGTAAACCCACAAGAACAAATTTATCAGCGGTACGAATGGAAATACATCTATCGAGTAGAAAGAAGAAAAGAAAAATTAAAAATCAAACAAACAAAATTCTTCTTTTTGTTTTGTTTTAACTTCCCGAACTATTTCGTCCCCGGAGGCAATTTAAAAATTGCGTAATCGAGAACGCTGGCACGGAAACGCAACGACGAATCGACCGAGTGATCGAAACTTTCGCGTCGGCGAAAGGCGATCGCGCAACTCGGACGATTATTTGTATTTCACTCGTTGTTAAAACGATTGATATCGATCGAGATAAATTATACGAGTGAAAAATATATCATCGTGAAATAAGCGACGTGACGAATTCTTCGAACGTATTCACAAATGGTGCTTTCAATTTTTGTGATAATACCCCGAACTATCGCGCCTCGTTAATTTTCCCATCGTATATTACGTGACAGTCGTTGCTTTCGCAAAAAACAAAATAAAAAAATATAAAAAATACTCTTTTTCAAATCTCTTCCTTGGTCTACGGATGCCTAACGAGGCACGTGTTTACACGTGCATCGTTACTCGGATACAAATAAAAATGCAACGGGTTGGAACAAAACCGTAACAATTCAAGAGAGCGCGAACGTAAAAATAGCTGAAAACAGGTGAGAGAGAGAGGGAGAGAGAGAGAGAGAGAGAGAGAGTAGAGAGTAGAGAGAATAAACGCCGAGATAGATTTTCCCTTCGCATAAGAGAGGACGGTAAAAAAACGACTCTCAGGCAAAATGACTCGAGGACCAAGTTTTCGCGTCGTTGGTTTTCTCTTCACCCCCACATCGTCGTTTCATTCCCTCGTAGTATTATTCTTATCATACGTATACACGATATACCCATACAGACAAACATATATACATTTACACCAATATAATTTCTATATAACCTTCCTTCTCCTTGGCGAATCGCACTCGCTGGGGCGAATGGGAAAACAAGCTCGGCTTTGGCCCAACCAGCGGCGGGACCATTCTCGTCTTCATTGACGAGGCTCTCACTCTGTTCCTCTCTACGTGAGAAGAATGGTAACGGATTCACAGCTGGATGCACCGGAAAGAGGAGAACGTCTGTATAAATACATATATACACGATTCACACGTATATAAGCGTATACAAGTTCGTAGTCGCATGCGCGAGCAGAGATAGAGAGTGTGAAAAAAGTAAGAAAAATCGGAATAGAAAAAAAAGGCTGAATGTTCCTTTTACTCGTTGCTTGTGGAGGTTTCGCGCCATGTCAGGAACCTACCGAGTACTAGCTCCGTCTATTTCCTCCTCTCTCTCTCTCTCTTTTTCGTTGGGTACGATGACGAACTCTCTCGGCACTCTCTCACGTTGCCCTCGTAAAACATGCGCGGCCTGGGCACGGGGCTGCACATATATTGAGATACATGTACAGTTTGCGATATAGCCTTGTATATAGAATTCCCGCGATGGCTATGCACGATCCTCTCTCTCTCTCTCTCTCTCTCTCTCTCTCTCTCTCTCTCTCTCTCTCTCTCTCTCTCTCTCTCTCTCTCTCTCTCTCTCTCTCTCTCTCTCTCTCTCTCTCTCTCTCTCTCTCTCTCTCTCTCTCTCTCTCTCTCTCTCTCTCTCTCTCTCTCTCTCTCTCTCTCTCTCTCTATCTCTCTCTCTCTATCTCTCTCTCTCTCTCTCTCTCTCTCTCTCTCCTCAACCCTCTTCCATACTCCACTGTTCTGGGGCGCAGTAACTGCAATTTCATTTGACAACCAAGCCGCGGCCTCTTTGTCACTGGTAGAGCTCTCTCTTTCTCTCTCTCTCTCTCTCTCTCTCTCCCTCTCTCGCTCATCCTCGTTTTTTCCCTTTCTATCTCACAGTTCTGTTCACGAGCTCGCGGGCGTGGCATTATTGCAACCCCGCGTTAAAGTCGAGGTCGTTGGTACGGGGGGGTGGGATTTTTCAGGACGAGGGACGACAAAAAAAAGATATATATGCAGGTACAGACGAAAAATAGAAATTGAATGAAGTGAGAACGGAATAGTAACGAAGCAAAAAGTAGGGTAGAAAAAAAGGAGCGATCTATCGAGTCGAATCGGACCGAAAGTTTGTTTGATTGTTGTTAATGCGAGGCTTGTTATTTTTAATTACTTATCGTCGAGACGCCTTGCTTTTGTTAATTTCTTTGCAGTAGTTTGCGGGGAGCGAAAGCAGCGACGAAAATGAATGTACGAAGGCACGGAAGAAAAATTATAATTCGCGACGAAACTTTGCGATTTGTGCTCGTTGTAATATATTTCAGTAGTGACGAATTTGTTTGGTCAGACGTGAAACTTTCATTAAATCGAGAGACGGCAAAAAGGAAGACTGAGAGAAATGGGAAAGGAAGGAAAAATTACGGTCCGTTGAAAAATCGACACGTATCCATGCACTATATTTTATTTAATAACAATTAGCCTCGACGATGCCATCCACTTTTTCACGTTGATTATTATAAAACGAGGACTAAAGGTAAAATCATTTTTCTAATTAATCCCGTCTTTTTACTTTCGAACGACGAACCTCATAATTCCTTGAAATAGGTACTCGTTTATTTTTTAATGCGGAATACAAAAAGAAGAAAACACGAGAAAACCCACGTAGAATTCCAATATTTCCCTATTTCGCGAATTAATTTTTTAAGTAGTTACGACTACGTTCGGTCGGACACTTTTACGAGGGCAAAATAAACCATTGGGAGAACCGCAAGTATTATGCCTCGGAGGTAATGCGTTATATAATTAGGGGCTCGTAAGTACACTAAATTCGGAAAAGCGCCAAAGCTGCTGCAAACCCCTTCTGTAGCCACCGAAATACGCTCTCGCTGGAAGAACCTGCCCTACGCTATGTCTAAACCTATATTTATATATATTATCTAAACCTATATATATATATATACACACACACACAATATGCATGAACATTCATATATCTGACGTGCGGTGGCTTATACGACCGAGTGAGCGAAGAAGCATCGCGGAGAGAACCTCCCGAGGCCATAGAGCATGCAAAACAACCGAAAGCGAAGCGAATACAGACGAGGGATGGGAAACCAACGAAACGAGACGAAACGACGGTGGCACAAACCCACGCGAAACGTACCGAATGTCGACGCCTATATTCCTCCTAACCTCGTCCCTTTCGTAATTACGACCTCGTTTCCCCTACAAATAAACAATATAAGATACTTACCTATTTAAGAGAATAGGAGTACAAAGACACATAGATCTTTGAAAGTCCTAAGGGCGTATCGCACATTATTTCGTATTTTCCAGTAAGGAAAACAGGCCTTTACGATTTTTGGATAATAGGGTGGATATGCGATGTATCGTCCATCGACCCAATTTCCTCGCAATTTTCGCACGCAACTTCGTCCTACTATATTATTATCTTCGTACATATATACGTACTTCCCATTCTCTCTGTTTCTGTACCTGTCTCACGTACACGCGTATGTGTCGTCGCCTCTAAGCCGGGTTATACACCGAATGCGCTGCCTTGTGGCATACGTCGTCGTTTAGCTTACGAAGTTACGGTCCAATCTCGCAACAGTGCGACCTTCTCTCTCGCTCTCTCGTTCTCTTCTCATCGTGTCTCTAAAATGCATATGTTAGTTTGCACGCTTGCAGGATCGTGTCCTCGGAACGTCCCTCTACCTCTCAGGGGAGGGGGAGAAAAAGAAAATGGGAAATGCTCGGGCGCGAAACGACGCGAGATAAAGCTCTCGTGGCCAAGCCACATCCGAGTTGGGTGTTAAAACGATGAAATCGACCAACGAAATTAAAGGACGTTTGAGAATTATAGTTTGCATAGAAAACTGGAGCTTTTCGTCGTACGGGTCGAGGGACACAAAAGGTTTTCGATATTATTATAGCGAGAATGAAATGAAAGGATTCTTCATTTTTATGTTTCTATGAATACTTTGGATGTTTCTATGAATAGAGCATGCCTGGCTAAATATAGAATTTCCTGTTTTTTTGTTGCGTATCGAGCGAACCGATTCCCTATATACTTTTGAACGAAACGTGACATGGCCCTTATATAAAAAGGGCGCGTAATACCGTTGCGTGGGTGAATCTACCGGTATTATATCTACTTATATGTAGGTATATCGATATGGCAGACTCATTAAACGTTTTCATCGGGGATTTTTCATTTGATGTCCGCATGTTCGTTCCACGTATATTGTGTACCCCCTACCCTCGGAGGTTATATCGATACTACGCTCGGGAGTTTAACTTCGCATAACTCCGATATCCCTCAGCCGCACGTGAAAACGACATGCGATGGTATGTGGCAGTAGTAAAGGCAAACGTTGAGTCGGCCGTAGTCATTTTACTCCTACTTTCCTTTCTCGCTATTCTCGTTTATATTCGATATTCGGTTATATTCGATGGAAAAAGCACGGACAATGACATTTTGCAAAAAAGTGGACTATTTGATATAAATGAAAAAAATTGTTTGAACCGAAAATTCTAATTTTCGCTTTTATTTCTCGATTAACGCGAGACCTAGATTATTTCGCGACTCGATTTTGCTTTTAACTTCAGAGCTCGTTCGATGGAATCATAATACCTATTCGTTATTGATCGGAGTGAAATCTTTTAAAATTTTTATGACACCGGTTTTCGTGGCAGGGAATGTCTCTGAATATATTGTAATAGCACGCACATGGATAGACATCGTGGACGACACATACATCCTCGAGTATCAGGTAGCTCGAACGGGATAGGTAACCACACGCTTCCCGAGGTTCGATTTGCCGGGATGCCTACGGTCGCGTGTGGAATTTCGTCTCGCGAGAGGGTTCGAACTACGAGAGTTTCCCGGAGAGATCCTCCATCTCTTATATTATATATCCTTTTCTCCCCTGGAATAGATCCCAGGGAGGACGGGAAAACGGACTGTCACGAAAGACAGACGACGAGAGAGACGAATAAAGTCGGGACAGTGAGCTTGCGATATTTTTATAGCGTCACGAACTTCTTAAATTCCCCACAAAAACCAAAAGACGCAACGTAAGCGAAGAAGATTCAAGTTTAAAAAAAATTTGTTTATACGACGATTAATTTATTTTCCCGCAATGCAATCACATTCATCATTTTGCTTTTTATCTTTGGATAATACAATTTAATCTTGCACACCAGTCGAATTTGTTAATCAACGTTAATTACAAATAGTTATACTTTGCGATTAATTTGCAGATTGCATGAAAATTTGATACGTTCGATCCAATTACGAGCTCATTATTGTATTTAAGTTATTCCATTATCGTGATAAATTGGCGGAAATTGTGATATAGGACAAAGTTATAGGGTCAGGTACAAACGTTATCAGCATCATTCTCGAGGTTCTGTTATCTAGCATCGATTCTCTCAAGCTATATTCAGCACTATATGTATCATACGCAACCTCTATACTATAAACTGCTATATTCTCTTCGATCTATGCCTAAGCCAGCCCGTTTACTCTCGCAATAGCTTGGAAATGCAATCAACGCTTTAGGGAGGCGAATGAAATGGGGGATGATCGGTATGTATATATAGGCTCGCCTAGTACAGAACGCGTTCGTCGCTCGCGTTCTGTGGCGATCGCTATATAACATATACATGTATACGCAGTTAATACGGCCATTTCAATGCATGGGCTCACCGCATAGCGAACTCTCCCTCACTTTCGACCGCTATCGGTGTTACAACACGACGAAACAATGCGGCCCACCCCGGGACTCTTTTTTTCTCCACATCGTGACTTCACTATATATTTTTGGTCCATAGGGATGAGAGTCCCCTCACAGACCCATCGATATTTCTGTTTTCACCTTCATTTCTCCTTTTTCACTTACCTCGTACATTGCGCTATGAATCCAGCCAGGCCTATATCGTAGAAACGAAATAGGAATAAAGCACAATACAAAGTTATTATTGAGTTTTAAATTAACGATGCGCAAACAATGAAATTAAGACGTCTGCGCATCCAAATTGTACGAACCGCGCGAATCTATAAATTTCCATTCAGCGCGGTGTAAATTAATTTATCTGAAAAAATGGAAACGTATTTAGATGTTATCCTACATTTAAAGGTTATTCGTTGGGGTACGGATTTATAGATTATTTGCAAATCGTGCAAAGAGCTCGAAAAAAGGTTCTATGGAGATGAAAGACTTTGCATTTTAAGACAATGTTCCAACGTACATTATTCTACTGAGTTATTGTTAGTTTCTCGACGCACTAATCGCATCGAGAATCTTTCGACGATTTTGCAATACACAATTGTTATCGTCCGGCCCGAATTTTTTATATGCTCGTTTGCTCGTACACGAAAGCCACGATATGGGTTCATAGACGCAAATATCGCGAACGAACGATGACCTTTTGAGCTTGCACGCACGTACGAACAGACATAACAAAGCGATCGATAAAATCCACCCTCTCTGTTTTGCAGTGGACTAAGCCATTTTAATGTCGATCTCAAGGTATATGAATGGAATAATTTACATGAACCAATCCATAAATTCTTTAAAGATCTGCGAAAAACGAAAAATAAACGCAAAGTTTAAACGATCGCGAATCAAATTGTACAAATCTGGGGGTAAAATTCTAGCGAGAATTAAAGCTGCAGTTATCTTCGAAATTATGAATTCCCTGCTGTATTTTGACACAAAAGACTAATTGGAAGATAATTAGTGTACAAAAAATGTAAATTATAACGTCGTTTTTCAATAATTATCATTAATTTTGGAAAATTAATGATTCTTCCATCGAAAAGTCATCGCCGGTTAATTAAACAATTTTCTTTAAACGATCATCGCCGGTCGTACCAACCAATAAAAGTTAATGACGAAACAAAAAAGATAAAACAGGCAATTTCGCATCTAACGATGCACAGGGAACCGGATGAGATTCTCCGTATCTCTAATTAGTGAAGCAATTACGTATTCCAGTGTAATCCCCTATGTAAATACGCTATATATTTATCAGTAATGGTTGCGTTAACTGCACAGGAGTCCCCAAAGTGTCAGCTAATTTTCTCCCTATGAATTGATCGTAAGGAGGATGAAAAAATAGAGACTCCGTATTTATGAATTTCTTTTTCTGTTCTGACTCTCTCTCTTTCTCTCTCTTTCTCTCTCTTTATCTCTCCCCTTCTCTCGTTTCTCTAATCTTTTGAAATCCACCCCTGCATCGTATATATTGCTCGGTCTGCCCAGCGGCGTCCTTCGGAGCTTCTCATAGAACGCCAGCCATATTACTTTTGCGCAGGTCGCATGTACAATTCCAGAGTATATATGTGTACTAGAACATACAGCGTATACGGAAACACACATGGTTTATATATAACTTGTGCTCGAAGTATCTACATCTATATCGGACGGGCGTATAATATAGGAAGTTACAATTTAGGTCAGAGCCACGGTCGTTCTCGTGCATTTGCGAAGAAGCCTCGTTTCCAAAGCTTCCAAAACGCACGTACGTGTATACGTATATCGTGAGAATCTTCGGTACAGCTTGAATCTTCCGGTACAGCTCGAAACGTGTACTGGGCGAATATGCAACATCCCGAAATCATACAGGATTAGGCGAATATGTCCGAGAGACTTTCTTCCTCGATCCGGACGTTCCGAATTTACAATTTAAACGCCATCGTATAAAGCTTCGTACGTAAACAATGACATTTCAACCGTGTGTCAATATTGGTACATGGGACATTCGGAAACGATTTCCAGCGATGTAAATACGAAAGCAATAAAAAGAAAAACGTTTAACGAAATTTTGATCGTTCGAACGATTCGATGGAAAAATTGATTTTTTGAAGAGGGATAGAAAAATTGGCAAGTGGGCCGATGATGACTTTGTCTCGTGAATCATTTTACTCGGACGTATTTGTGTTTTTTTTGTTACGATGGGAATATTTGTTTCGAGTCTATCGCTCTTGTACCTTTTTCCTACCCCCTCTCGATCTGTGTTGCCTCAATTAACTCTCGTGACGTTACGTCGAGCAATATATTTTCCGTGGGCGGACGCCGTTCAACCCCGCGCTACACTGTATGTCCTCGACTCCCATACGCCCGCATTAAATTTACGCGTGACATGAAATTAAGCAAGGGAAACTGCGACGCATTACGGAAAAAAGCAGATTGAACGTGTCAGGGTTAAAAATGGGGAGTGGAATTAAAAAAAAGAATATTTCGCTACCAACGTGGAAAAAAGAAATGAATAAATAACGCGAAAAGGCTGAGGTGGTATTTCTTTTTTATCACGAGAGAGATTCGAGCGAGTTTTCGCGCCTAATTAACGCCCTCATCGGCACGAGAAAGTCACCATTTTTGTTGTGTGTTTTACAAGAAAAATACGCACTCGCCGATTTTTGTCTCGCTCTCTCGCGCGTCGAATAAACGGGCACTATTGTTATTGGTATCAAATTTATGGGTCTCGAAATTAATTCCGCCCTCGCTGTTACACTCCCCCACCGACCTGGCGGCTGATGGGAAGAAATTGTGCGTCCGCAACGACGAGTACGATTAAAGAGTCGAGAAAGAAAAAAAAAAATTGACTTTTTTTGTGTTCGATCTTTCTCGTTTTTACGGATCAATAAACGCACGGAAAAGTTCCCGAACGATCATCGAAGAGGTCTCGAGCTTGAAGTTTTCCTCCCGGAATCTTGACTCTTGAACTTTAACGGGCGCCCTCTCGCAACCCCCGCCGATGCCTTATATTTATCATCGCGCCCACGCGCTCCCGTCTACCTCGTCCATATTCTTTTTCCGGCGCCATGATTTTTTATTTCAAGAATCCGTACGCTACGCGAGATCACGGATTAAAAAAAATGTATATATAAATATCAGAGAACGAATGAATAAATACAAATGAAACGTCTAGCGATATAAACGCCGCAACGTAAATAACGTTTTAACGAGACGCTCGAATTAATCTGCAGATATAAATGACGTTGATATTATATCGCGGATTCGCGGACGAAATATGAATATAAATGTTTTATCTAGTACTAATTGAGAACGCGAAGGCGCGCGGTATATATCGATGACGTGGATCATCGTTCGATCGAGCCAAACCAAAAAAATGAGAACGCGAGAGAACGCTGGTTAGCCCGAGGTTTTCAAGGTAGACTAGAACGAGAACGAATTAAAATAATCTCGCTCTCGTCCAATTTGCGATGGTTGAATAGACAAAACCATTTTATCTCACTAACAGACGTGCGAAATCGATTTTTGTTTATTTGTTTTGTTTTTTCGTCGTACAGACGCGATTTGGCGCGCGAGTTGAAACAAACACACACGCACTCATACATAGGTACGTCCCCTCGAAACAAATCTCAATACAGGACGGAAAAAAATACGCAATTTGGCCGTTATCAGAAATTGCCAAACAATTTTCAACGAGTCTATTGAAGGTATTTGGGAGTGTGGCTTTGTTCTCGCGAGCTTTATTATCTCATTTCGAGAATTTCGCAACAACGTGCTCGAGAGTCGATAACACGCTATCGACGAATTTTCTATCGATTTTCGAATAAAACAATCTGCGGTGAACAATTATTTTGCCATGGGGGAACGAACGAAATATAAATTTCGTTTAAATCTAACTGGCAAAAAATCGTCCGCAAAAAAATAATACACCAGCCAGGAAAAATATCAAAAATAAACTTTTTTCTCATCAGGTTCGAACACAAAAAACAGTTTTTGCGTGCAAAAATTGATAATCGAGAGGAAAAATTCTCATTAGTTCACGTACTCGTCGAAAGATGGCGAAATTCTCTAAATCTATTAAATATTCCTGGAACTTTGTTCTCCCTGTACTAAAAATGAATTCTGGGTCTTTGAAAGACAAACAATTTTCTTATTATTTGAGGGGGAAAAAACAAACAGAAATCCTTGGTGAGAAACGATAACATACGGGGCGGAAGTTTCTATGAACGGCAAGTGTACGGAGATGAAGATACAGACAATAAAGGCGATGTGGGGAGGGGGCGGGGGTGATGAGAATACACCGGTTGCGAGACAAAAAAGGAATCTCCCGCGGGTTACTATAACTTTGCTATTACCATCTGCGCTCGGAGCGTTCAAAACCTTGGCTCGAACCACCCTATGGTGCTCTATTTCTGAATAGGGGTGTTCAAATCGATGAACGCTATTGTTTCAATATCCAGTTCGTTGCCTATTTTCAGTATGTAGAATACGTATAACGTTCGATAGATGACTTAGATGAAAGCTCCGCTGGTAAATGGGTCGATTAAAGTCTTCACCGTCTATATCGATAAATTATACTATACATGTACACATTTTTCTTTCTATAAACCCTCATAATACCCTCATAAGCTTCATAACGCGAACGATCAACTATATCGCTTTACGGTCGTTCAGTTTCAACATATGAGAGACTGTACACGATCATATTTATGCTAATACATAAAATTTCATTTCTTTCACAAGGGTTGCAGAGTCTGGTGAAAAATACGAGACAATATGTTAAAAATGATCCGAAAATATGGTGATTCGGGTCGGCGCCCACACGTCGATGAAACGTTTACCACTCGGTAACGAAATTTTTACCACGGAACAAAACAAATTTCACCGCTGTGCTGCGTAAAAATCTCTTTTATCGCATAGTAAACACTTCCACGCCATCGACGTTGGCCTATATTTGCTCTATAATTTTTACAATCTATAAAAAGTCTTTAAAACGTGCGAGCTATATTTTTTTATACGTCTCGTGTATACTTTTTTCTAGCCCATGGGAGAAACTCGTAGTTTGTCGCGTGGATTATATAAAGTCTCCTCGGTGAACTGAACCCGGCGCATTATAAATGCGCGAACTTTGTCAAGCTCACTCTTTTTCCCCCCTCTTTTCTCCTCGTTGCAAGGACTCGAGGTCGTTGCTTTTACCTCTTTGCTACGTCTCGCAAACAGCGAATATTCGATCGATCACAGTCTAATTTCAATTAACAAGACAAGTTGGCCATACTTTTTTGACTCGCGTTTCGAAAGCTAATATCGATTCCATCGATCACCGTCGAATTCCGTCGATTCATTGGAGATTGAAATTTGTTTCAAATTTTACGATTTACAAAAAAAATGTAAATTGTATTAATTTCGAGGGAAGTTTCGTTTGGATATTTGTTTCGCCCGAAATCATACAATTCTTTCGGATATATTTGTACGTCTACGAGACCCATCTGGAAAAGCCGTTCTTGTTGGAATTAATTGTTGGTCTCTCTTGTCGACGAGCCAATGGAAAATACTTTCTCACGCTCGTTTCCTTTTTATGTCGAATCGAATAAAAAACCAATGGGCTGTATTCCTATCCGTTTCCACAGTCTCGTCTCGTCGACCGTTAGAGAATATAAGATTTTAAATCCGCTTGTCGAATCACGTATTCGTGCAAATAAACGACTTTTGTAACACACACACACCCACATGCATACAGATACACACATACATTTTATTATACAAATACGTAAGTATTAGGGACATAATGAAAAGAAAATTCAACCCTCGGTGGACTCGTAGTTCGAGATTTTCGAAAAGACATTTCGCTCGCGATGTTCACGAAACTCCGATTCCATATCGAGAAAATAATCTGTGGCATGAGAATCAAAATGACAACAGATGCTGTCTCTCAGGAATTCTCGTAGGGGTCTGAAAAAAATGTATGTCTCGTCGTCACGAAAGCCTAACGTAAGGTACGCGCTCTGAATTTTATTTCTGGCACATGGGAAGTTGACGAGGAAAAACACATATTGTATTTTTCTTTATCCTCGAGACAAAAAAAGCTTTCACAATCCAGAGAAAATCTGTTCGAAATTGACGAGATACGAAGAAAAGAAAAAGAAATTCTCAAGACACGTATTGAGAAACAATTACCACCTGTGACACTCCAAAGCTACGGAAAAATACGTTGAGGGAGAAGAGAGAGAGAGAGAGACAGAGAATGAGAAAATATCGCGAGCAAGTGTCCAGGGCTATTCTCCCGACGCGTTAAAATAAAGTTATCTCCTCGTGTTTTCCTTACTCGATTTCTGTCTCAAGGGGTGGATGGAAAATGCCGCCAAGATTTTACCGGACGTGACTGTTCGATGATAGCCTAGAAAACCCACGAGAACATGAAACAAGGGAGAACAAAACGAAAGATAAAAAGAAGAAGAAAAAATCGAGAGTAATAGTAGAAGGAGGTTTTTTCCACTAGATAGGAAACAACCCTTGCCGAGTCAATGTGGTACGTCGAAAAAAAGGAAAGGAATGGTCCTTTTCTCGAGACTTCGAGGACTTTCTCGCCCTTTTTTTCGTTTCCCTCCCGCACATGCACACGCGCAGGCCGTTCGGCCAATAAATCGTCAGAGCTCTCAATAATAAAGTCGGGGGGTACTTCTCCCCTTTTTTCTTTTTCAGCGACTGTGCGAGGGACGGAACAGGAGGAGGAGGAGGAGGAGGAGAAGGAGAGATAGAGAGAGAGAGAGAGAGCGAGAGCCGAGGACGCTGCGGCCTATGCGCGGTGAAAAGAAACGCCGAGGGAACTCGCTCTGGCTTCGAGCGATACCGGGGTGGAGTGTAGGCCGCCCTTTCGCCTGAATTTATCGATGGAGCCTTCTTGATGTAGAGCAACGCCATCACGCCGTTGCTACATAACGCCGAGACGCGCGAGTCAGGAAAAGACAAAAAGTCAGCTCTCGACAGCTGGTTATATCAAGCGAAAGTGGCGCGCGAGGGACATTCTCGCCGTTCGAAACGTCAGGCTGAACCCAACCAGCCCCGGCGGTACGACCAGTACCGGAACGCACGTTTTTTCCATACGTCGTCAGGGTCAGCATCCTCGTCGTCGTTGTTCGCGACATCATCGACCTCGTAATACCGGACAACACGAGCAACAGTATCATCGTCATTATCATCGGCTAAAGAGCCGTGGAAGGAGAAAGAGAAAAAAGACGTTCGCGCGCTACGTTTACGGATATCGCAAGGACCTAAGGCCACCCCCACACCCTCCACCCCACGTGGCCGCACCACCACCTGATAAGGTACGTTTCACTTTATTCCCACACTTTTCATCATTACGCGAAATTCTATAAAATATCTTTAGGCTGAAGAATATTTTGATCGAACGTAGTAAATTGAGTTTTAGGGGGTTGAAGAGAAAAAGAAGCGCGTTTATTTGGATTTGTATTTTTTTTTCAAGCAAGGTTTCAATTCGCAGAGAGTGAAATTCGGAGATATCATTGTAGAACGCACAGGCTGTATTTTACAGTTGAGTTTGGATCGTTGAAAATGAAAATTTAATATCGCTAGTATATCGTTGGAAAAACGATGTGTTAGAGGTCTGTTCGTTCCCACGGGGTCACGTTCTCCCAATTCCTTCGAATACATGCATACTCGGCCATTTCCGGATTTCCAGGATCGCATCAGTGGCACCTCTGGCCTCTCTCGATCGACGCTTTGCTTCTAAATCGTCGAGATTATCCATCCGATCGGATTTCCATACTGGTACATACGTTTCTCTCTATAGCTGGGCAACTTTGTCTCCGCGTCTCCTTCGCTCCGATCCTCGTGGTCTCTGTTTCCACCGGCAGATCAAATATTTGCGTTGTCCCTTGTGGTACGAGAGGTGGGAGTTCACCCTACGCCAGCCGGGAGTACAACGACGATTTGTACGCAAGCATACGTTACATAGTACTATATATACCTGTTGGGATATTCTATATACATGTAGGCTATATGTATGTATATATATGTAGGGTATATATATGTAGGGTATATATATATGTATGTATATATATGTAGGCTATACTGTACGCGTACCCATACACTCTATATAAAACACGTGGTAGACGTTGACGAAGATCGAAAGGGTGGTTCGCCGACGGGTAGGCAAGTAACCTTATATTTATCCGCGACTCCAGCTTTTTCTTCTTCCCGGTGAGGCCCTTGGTATCCTCGCACATTCGGTGAGAAGCTTCGCGTAAAAGTCATATTGTCCGCACGATAAATCGACTCTCACGCGATTTCGAAGGTGACAGGGGCGAAAGGTATTCGCGATAAAACGAGCAGTCTGATACGCGTTTTTGTCACGCTAGTTATTGCCGTAGAGAGAGAGAGAGAGAGCGAGAGGGGGGAGGGGAGAGACGATCAAAACAAATATACATGTACGATGACGATCGTATGACGAAAGAGGTTGTTTATCAATGGACTAAACGGTCGTTCAACCCTCTCGGCACGATCGATATTAATAAAATGTTTCGTTTCCTCGTGGCGATTTTGATTTGATACCGGCTATTTTTTTTATGCAGCCGATGATGTTTGTTTTTCCGTCTTATCGTGGATTCTATCATATTTGGTTTAACTATATGGGCGTGTACGATGTCGTTTTCTCTCCGAGCATTGAAATGTTCGTGGCGTGCGGGGACGGAGACGAACTCGTCGCATCCGTTCGTTCGCTTGATTCGAACAATATTACCCCCTCTGCTTCGGCCTCGAGAGTGTTCGCTCGACGTTTGATTACTGTTTGATCGTGAAATCGCTGTTCGTGCCGTGTCTCGATATAATATCGTGCGTCCCACGGGGCTGAGCGGCGCGAACGAAAATCGAGCGTCTGCGTATCAGTTGCACGACCGGTGTCTCGAACAATATTGATCGCGATGGGTTACTTGATCGGGCTCTCGCGATCCCTAGTTTCATTTGCAACGATAAGAAGATTTTGAAGATCGTCGCGTTTTCTTCTTTCAAAAATCGATGAAACAGAATAATTTGGAATCAATCCATTGGTCACTAATTTTATTAAACCAGTTCGATAAAATTAAACGGGGAAAAAGGTCCATTGAACATAAACGCGCGGGAATAAAATGGAGAGGATAAAAGAGGTAAAAGTGGTGAGTTTAGGTTGCTGAAAGAAGCTATTTATGCAACGCGTTCTGCCACAGGTACCAACGAAAAATGAGGAGTACCCACTATGCAGGCTAACCACTCGCGTATAAAATATATACATACATATACACCTAGATACAGAGTCTACTAATTTCAGAACTACGTATATTCGAGTAGCGCCCGTTCCTTAATTGCTGTTTGCTCGTGACGAGCTACGTAGCCTGCAACGTAGCTAGACGGATGCATCGGTACGAGAACTACGTTAAATATGGTACAGAGAATCTCTGTGGGTATAAAAGGGAACCTCTTTCTCGATCTCGTCGAGGCGAGCGAGAGGGAGAGAGAAAGAGAGAGATAGAGAGTGAGAGAGGGCACCCCTAGGAGTACCTAGACAAGGAAGTCGGACGAGGAGGAGAATTTTGACGCTGGTTTTAGACTCCCGCTGGCGAAGTAGATAAATGGAACTGGCTAGGTTCGAGTTACGACAACGATGATGACGAAAATGAGGATAAGGACGTCAAAGAGGCGCAAGAAGCAGAAGCTCCAGGTAGTTAGAATCAAAGGAATATACTATCGTCTACCCTTCCCTGTAGGCGGTCTTCTTCACAGACGTATCTTTATTGATGTGCCGGAGTTTCCGGGCTTTCGGAAATGCCTGAGAGTCTATGTAAAAAATTATTCATTAACGACTGGGGTTCTGATCTCTCTCATCCTCCTGCTGCTTTATTATACTGTTTCTCTCTCCTTCTCTTTTCCCTTTCGTGATTTTTCCGCGGCCTCGAATTCCCACTGGTTTACTTCGTATCATATCTATACATATTATTGTAGCTAATAAAGCTTGAAAGGCATTGCATTCAACGTGATTGAAGATGCCCGTTGAACAATTTTCAAGTGCCCTAGACGTGAATATCAAGGGACGTTCCGTCTCGCCGACGAGTACACGAAATACGTTATAATTACGAAACCGTGCTAGAGGGAATAATTGGAGAACGAAGATCATGGATGATTGAAAAAAAAGCCTTGAGATAGAGGTTAGTGGAGGAAAATTTTAGTACATATCGGCAGCATCATTTTTTTCCATTTTGCGAATCAACGAAATTACGAAGAGCTTGAATTCGTTTATATAAAATTCACAGTTTGATAATTTGGAATAAACATTCATTCCAGAATACCCACATCATTATTTCGTGATGAATTTATTATCGATCGTTCCCTCGTTCGACTCGTGCCCAAGCATATTCCGATTACCGCCGTTGAGAAGGATCGTTGGTGGTCGTCTTCTTGTTTTGGACGTCGACTCTCGGGGGGTGAGAGGTTTCAAAGGACAGCAGGCAGTTCCAATACGGACGAAAAGCTGGTGCCCGGCGTAGCTACATATATCGTACGCTCCTTAATTACTGCTTGCCTGGTTTGCGCAGGATGCGGTATATAGGAAACTGAGCTCGTAAGCCCCCGGTAGCTCCTGGAGGACACCGGAAACTACCGTGAGATTCTCGTGTACGCCCACGAGTGACGATTCTCTCTCGTTTTGCTGGGTCCTCTACGGCACCCGCGCGAACGAGTTGACAACGACGACGTCTCCGTCGTCGAGATAGAGTCATGCAGGGTAGAAATTTGCAAGCGATGCGTTGAATAAATGGAACGAGACCAAGAGAGTAGCCCCCCAACGTGAGTTGCATACAAAGACGACAGTAAGACGAGTTAGAACGATCGTGTCTCACCGTCCTCGGTTCATACCTCGCTGTTTGTCTTGTCTTAGATGGTATTACTCTCGCCATATACCTCGAGGAAAAGCCCTCTCGCTCTCTCAGGCAATAGAAGGAAAACGAGGGACGAATGACGGAGCGAGGGCAATAAACACTCCGAGAGACGCTTATGGCCTCATGCTTGCTTTACTCGTATCGAAGTTACCATTCGAAAAGATCATTGTGAGTGACGATCGGCGAAGAAGAACTGGAAATATATATAAAAAAAGTCAAGATTTTAAAAGCCTTCGATACAAATTTGTACTTTCGTTCCGAACAAAAGTTGTCTCGGTTATACGAATAGAAAAAGTTGATGGTCGCGAAATGAAAGCTACGAGGTTTTACGTGAATCGAGACTTTTCCACTTTCGTCCGTCTAATGACATCGAGAGAAAGAAATCTTTCTGTCCTCCAGATGAGAACATTTTAGCTACGAAAATCCCTGACATTTTCAGCTTCGCCGACGATCTTTACGTTGCCCATATTGCGACTCAACCAGCGACGTTTAACGTAATTTTTTGTTCGATAAATTAATTTCACGCACTCTCTCGCTTTCATCCGCTTTCCCGGTACAAACTTCCGCCTTTCTGTTTTACGTGATATTCGAAGAACAAACAGGCGGAACGTTGAAACTTTCTGTTACCAAGCTCTCGCAATTGCATTAAAACCGGAGGTCGTGGCGATTCTGCAAACGGTTTTCAACCCTTTCCGAGCGCTCTGTATTTTCTCGAACAAATATAGAGATGGCGTATGGAGGGAGGAGTTGGTTGGTGTTTGGATTGTCCAGATAAGTTGTCCCGTAAATATAAACGTGGACAGGCCATTATCGGGATCGTACCCTCTCTCTCTCTCTCTCTCTCCCCAAGCAATTTCTATCCCCCTTTTCTGGGTACCATTCTGACCAGATCCGGAATAGAAACGTCGAAAGCTCGACTCTTCTCACCGGCGAGAACTCGAAGCTTTCCTCCATGAGTTAGGGCTTTTACCAAACATAGCCTCGACTCGTTTTTTTCTTTTCCCTCTCGCGCTTCCATTTTACTAGCGTTTGTACGATGTATACGCGCACGAATGCTCGGCCTGAATAACTCTTCCCATCCCATTTTCATCCTCTAGCCACTATCTCATAGTTCCCCGAGAGCTCCAATCTTGCTCGCCTGTTTCCGGACTGCCGTTGTGGTATATCCTCATCCTTCCACCAGAACCTTCGTTCCGGCCTCCCCTGCATCTCCTATACCCCATTCTACCCGTCGACTGCCGCACATGCTAATATCGTCGCCCCCGCATGCATATCCATGGTCACCCATTCCCTCGACCCCTTCACCGACATATCCAGAATTCCTCGTGCACCCAACAACCCTCTTCGTCGATTCACCCCGTCGACGTGTTGCCCTGCTATATGGGGTGCGTACCAAACCTATATTATATATATGCGTATGTCTATGTGTGTGTATGACGTAGTTCTTTTGTGGGAAAATCGAGTGACGTTTTACCTCCGTCAAGGAAATGAGGTCGTCTCACCGGTGAAAAGAATTCTGCAACTTCAGCGCATTCCTGTACTACTTTCTATCCACGGTTTTTCATTCATTTCCATTTGTAAACAGTTTCGCCGTGCATTTATTAATAAAAATGCAAAATGAACTGTGCTACTACTATCGACGACGATGAAGAACGTGAAAGAAGGACCGAGGATAAAATATTTGTTAAGGATCAAATCAAAATGGGCTCTACCGTCATAATTAAAAAAACAAAATCTTTTAACTGGCTTTTCCTTTATTAAAAAATTGTGTTATCGCTTGGAGAGGGAAGATTTTAGCCGAAAGAGTCGACTAATTAGTTGGTTCTACTAATTTTTTCTCTCGCTCGTACACTAATAGCAATAAGGGACGGCTTATGAAGGGCTGAGTGCAAGGTATATTGAATTTTGTTGATAATTAATTCGATATTAATTGCAGAGCTGGAGAAGCGGCCGCAGCCGCAGCTGCCTCGGAGCTCTGAGGAGCTGGAGGATTTGCACAAGCTGCTGCACTTCCCCGAGGAGGTTGCTCTCAGATTGGCCGAGTGCGAGTATCAGCTGTTCTATCAGGTACAGCCGTGCGAATATCTCCGTCACGTTGCTCAAGATCTGACACAGGCAGCGTCAGCCAGAGCAGCGGCGTCGAGACAACAACAACAACAACAGCAGCAACAACAACAACAACAGCAACAAACACCATCTTCGCCGTCGTCTTCGGCAACGAGTCATTCGCACAATCAGCGTACGTGGAGCAGAAGTACGGATACGCCGCCGAGCACCGCGAACAGCTCGACACAGACCGAGGAAGAGGCACTGTGGCTCGGTGGCGCGACATCTGCCTACTCCGTGCAGACGCTCATCAACCGGTTTAATGAGGTACACTTTTATTCACGTCTCTCTCTCTCTCTCTCTTTACAACCCCTTTTTTCATCAAGGCGAACCAACTCATCCTCTAGTCTTCGTTGTATATTACGTGTGTCCGAAAGATCAACCCCCGAGTTCTACCGCACTAATGCCGTACGTGGTTTAGTCGGTATAAAACCACTATGAAAAAGCTCGAGAGAGACAAAGGAATACAAAATATTGACGCGCTTTACAACACTGCAAAAAATTCGCGATGAATTTTGAGAATTTTTCGTGTGCGCAACGTTTGATTGTCCCAATGATTTTTCTTAGTGAAGCAAAGCCTTTAACTTTCAACATTTTGATATAAAATTGTTGTTATCGTAAGACACCGAATATCATCAAATCCGAAACAAACGATACGTATCTTTAATGTTTACTTTTCAATCGTTTAAACGTTCAATAATTAAAAATTGAAATATCGTTGAAGAAACGAAGCGACGAATACTAGACATTTGAAATTAATTTTATACTTATCGGCGTGGAACGAGAATGAGATTAAAGTGGCAAATGGATGAAGTTGCATGTACGGTGAAAGTTTGTGTGGGGGAGCATACGTTAGGAATGAGTTTACGGTTGGAGCTTGACGTGAAGTAGACGCATGTATGCGGGAGAGGAACCACGCGAGACCCACCTGACCTCGAATCTCGACACGATACACATACAGGAGAGAAGAGGAGAGAGAGAGAGAGAGAGAGAGACAAAGCTCGTTTCGGGTCGAGCGTCTTGCAATCTTGCGGTCTTCCGGATCTCCCTCGACTCTCTGGTCACACTCTCTTCCACGTCGCATAGTGTCGTGTATATATATATATATGAAGAGTAATACACTTTGGTGTACTCGGTACGAGCCAAGTCGAGAGGACATACACGACAAGGTTGGACCCCTTTCCGTGATTTTTTTGTCTTCTATCGTCGTCGTCGTCGTCGTCGTCGTCGTTATTTCCTCCATACTTTTTCCACTCGTTTTCTCTTCATTCCGTTCGCTCGACTCTTTCGTTATTTCTTCGCTTCTTTCAATTTCTCTCCGTAACATCCGGCTCAACGTTCCTTCTCCCGCGCTCTCTCACCTTCTCTCCGTCCCTCTTTCTTTTTCTCGATCTCGTATTTTCTCTTTCTCTCCTTTCTTTTATTTTTATTTTTTATTCCTGTCGGTTTCAAGTGGGTGGAACTTCTAACTTTATAGCAAATCGCGCCGCATTGCTTGCAACTGGTGCACATCACAAACAGCCCGCGGCCACTAAGTACGAATGAAAAAGTAAACAGAAAAATCGGTAGCCTCGAAGTAAAATGAGTTCAGGGACGTTGAAAATCGGGATGTACGAACTTTGTATATGCTTTTTTTGTGTACCTATGCCTGCATACGGAGAAAAACATATTCTTATATTGGAATGTTTTCAGACCGAATCGTAATATACTTGGAACTGGATGTATTATTTTCATTTCAAGTATCCATTTATCATCGCCCCGAGAATACAAAAACTGGATACCCGAGATCAATTTTTATTAACCAGCGCGCTTCTTATTTTGTTGCTAGGTGAGCTCATGGGTAACCCACACGATAACGAGCGGCTCGACGATCGAGGAACGCCAGGCCCTCCTCTCGTGCCTGTTGCGAGTGGCCCAGACCTGCTGGAACACCGGAAACTTTAACTCAGCAATGGAGATCATCGCGGGTCTCAAGTGAGTATTTCTCATTAACGATAGAACATCGATCATGTCACGAACTATAAACGATACCGCAGGAAATTTATCCCCTAATTCCCAGACTACGTTTCCTTCCAAGAACATCTGGGATTTTCCTACTAAGAAAATCTTGAGATGATTTTTCTGCTACGATAATTTAGGGATAGTTTTTCCGCTAGAAAATATCCGTCGTAATTGTGGCTGAAATCCACGTACGGATCCTGACAAGTATTTCCTCCATGGAAGGGTGACTGGTTGTTCATATTAACGTTGCGTCAGCAAGGCTCTCTCGCTGTGCCTCATTATCCCGTTAGAACCAGTCGATGGCCTCTATCCGGGATGGTCGAAGGGAGGGATATTAAGCGAGGACGAGGATTGTTAACGACAACGGACTAACGTTGGTGTCACGGAGGATGGCGAGCGTTGCAGCGTGGATGTGGCTTTCCAAGTTACGCGAAACTTCTATTATTACTCCCAGCTTCAGCCCCGCTAATACCTCACCATCACCCCTCCCTCCTTCAACCCTTGCATCTCTTTCACTCTCCACTTATCTCATTGGGTTGCGCTGCAAATTTCTGGACGTCCTCCTATCCCCGTCGATTCCTCGCGGGAATCTCTTACCGCTGGTAACTCCGCGGCTTGATGTATACCGACCCAGGGGTTGAAAGGAGTGGCGCTTCGCCATGTCCACCAATCCTGTGCGTATACCTATACGAATTCATGCATATCGAGCATCTATAGTACAGGGCTCTACTAGGGACATTCTCTACCAAGCAGCAGCCAGGGAATCACGTTCTATAACGTCCCTGCTGCTGCTTCTGCGGTAAATTGTCCTTCAAACCTCCGCTTCCGCCTGGTCCAAAGTTTCCACGAACTGTTAGTGAGCGGTAGCCACAACAACTGGAAACTACCCTTGGACAACGGACTCTCCTTTATTAGGAGATCGGTTATCCTCGAGTTTTCCGGGAAAATCGGCTTTACGTATTACCCGGTCATGCCGTAGTTACTGTCGATCATCAGGGACACTTTTGTGCAGAAAAGGCTTCATTATAACGGAGAATAAAATGGTAACGTAACAAGAATTCGGTGATCGTTGAAAATCATCGAAGGAGAGTCGAAGGCAAAATCAAAATTGCACAGGTGTGCGAAATGCCCATGAGTGCAACATACCGATAATTACTTAAAAGGGTATTTTTCAACCTCTTTTTAAAAATATATTGTAAATCAGTCTAGAAGGCTTCGGTTGTCTATATAAAAAGATAAAAAGCCATACGTCGAATCATCGAACCGTCTACAAACGCTAGTCCTTCCTTTTCAATCACCTTCGATCATCTCCGGAACTTCTTCAGAGGCAGTGGCAACCTGTCTTTGCGAAGACCATAGTTTATAGCCACGATCTATACGAACAAAAGTGCGGAACGTTCGTTAAAGTCGTACCTACGGGCTAAGGCTCGAGACAGGAAGAGCGGAGAAAAAAGGAGAAACTAAACGATGGTGCCGAGTGCGAGAACCGATAAAGCGGGGAGAGAAAAGGGCGAAAGGAGAGAAACAAAAGTTGCGGAGCCAGAGAGACGGAATTAAATCGGCGTTCGGACCAATGATCGTGTGCGGAGAGGAAGGACGGAGAATTGAGAAACGATAGACCCCGGGATCAACTCGTAAAAAGTAATTCGATTGCCGTAGCCAGCGAACGGAGGTATAAGACTGAGAGATCGGGGTGGATGCAACTGGACGCAAGATAGAAGTTGGGGCTGTTAAAGCGTGGCATTCGAAACGACGAATGAATCGTCAGGGCGAAAATTGAAGTGCAGTTGGCCCGGGGCTTCTGAAAAACTAACCCTCGACTCTCTTTCTACCCCTCGCACAAGCCTATCGTTGCTGCGTCTATCCTCACATCCCGCGGTACTATTCCCTCGCTGCGATAAACCAAGCTTGCACAAGCCCCCTCATTCCTAGTCAGCTGCTCGTTTGGTTCCTCTTAAGGGGAATTAAATGGAAATTAGCGGCGAGTATCTTTCTCCATACCCGAATACGTATAATCCAGGGGAAGGGGTGAACATCTCCCCAAGACGAAGACGATAATAATGGATTGACGGTGATGCGTAGAAAGACGCCGCGAGAATAACGAGGATTTATCCCGGAGGCGGGTATAAACGCGGGGATGACGAAAGCTTCCCACTCTCGTTCCTCCAAGCCCAACATATTCTCCCTTGCGACCGTGAAACTTGTGCTTCCGCATATCCGATCTCGCCTCTGTCTCCCCGACGTTGCAAACTCCCCAGCATCAACAAGAATCAATTCCCACGAATTAATGCGGAAACACGAAGATGAGGAGGACTTGGGAAAACAGCGATAAAGTCAATAACCGCCTTTGACGAAGTTTTTGAGCTTGCGCGGTAATCATAATAATGTCATCATTACTATGATTCTTATTACTATTATGGCATTCCTTCCGTCTCCGTGCCTTCTGTTCGCAGTTCTCTCAGGTGCCTCGTTACTATGTCTTTCAGACTCTAAATGGATCTTGGATCTTGGATCTTCGAGAAATTACATTCGCCTCCCCACAAAGTGCTTTTTGCATGGACTGTTCATCGGTACATATTTGGATAATCTTGGTAGCACTTGAAGATAAGTAAGAGATTAGTTTTCGAGCTTGGCTCGTGGAGACTGGAAGCACCAGGATGAATGCCTCGGTTGCATTATTCGTCGTTTCTTTATCCTCGACCAGCAACAACGATATTCCATATCGTACGGAGGAATACTTATTAGAGGGACACATTGGCCAGGCAATTCCTGAGCAACGAAGTAGCTTTCTGTACAAAAACGGCTTTATTTACCTCACTTTTCTTTTTCTTGTTCCCACTTCTCCTGTTTTCTTGCGTTCTACTTCGTCTTCTTCTTCGTCTTCATTTCGATTTTCAAATTTATACTCTTCACGTTTCGCTTCGCTTTGTCCAAACGAAATTGCCGGCCATCGCTCGAAGCACCGTCGCGAAGATTCCAAAGCTCATAGACGGCCGTGTCTCGCGATCAACCAAGGGTGCATTATTAAACC
Source organism: Netelia virgata (assembly GCA_951802705.1). Lineage (NCBI taxonomy): Eukaryota > Metazoa > Arthropoda > Insecta > Hymenoptera > Ichneumonidae > Netelia > Netelia virgata. The sequence continues at coordinate 37,169,600 of OX637864.1, read as the reverse complement.
TTCTGGGATAACTGCCGTCTGTCTACCCGAGTCCTTTTCCCGCTGCAACTATCTTTTTCTATAGCTTTTTCTTTCTTCTTTGTCTTTTTTCCTTCTTCTTCTTCTTCTCTCCTCTTTCTCTCAGCCTTTCAAGGCTCTTTGGTGCATCCTACTGTCTCCCTTTCACGTTCGCAAGAGCCTCAAAAAGCCACCGGTAATACCGCCCAGCCTCGCGAATGGCAAGCTCTCGGTGTTCCTCCTTACTTTCTCCCTGTAGCTCAGTGTGCCGCTCGGTATCTCCCAGAGACTTCCTGGTGGATACTGCCACTGTACCTACTGGGATATAGCGTCCATTAGCCCTCGAGAGCCCGGGATGACGTTCGTGAACATTTACGAGCCACCTCAATTTCCTCCGCGTAACTCAAGAGCAGCACACACGCTATATTATACTAGTATACGTGTGCAAAGCACGTTTCACAGGGTTCCGCGTCGTTTGTCTCAAAAGCCACACGCAAAACTCGCGGGCTCTCTCACACACCGGAAGTTTAGTACCGTGCGAACGAAATGACAGGGAAATTATGGGACGCGATGAAATTTCGTTCGTAAAAAACTAAAAGAAAATATCGCCGCGTTGTTTATCAAAAAAAAAAGTACGCCAAGATCGAATTTCCCTCGAGCTCTTTTTCTTCCCATCGTGGCTTTGCATCAGCGGCTGTATACATGCCGCGATATACAGGAAACAAAGATTCGGATCAGGCAGACCCAGACAGGGATAAAGAGATAAAGAGACTGCGATGCGGAAACGTCGTCAGTTTTTAGCATCGGCCATAAACCTTTCACAGGTACTCCGTACACAAGAATGTACGCGTTCTCCATACGATACGCGCTTGACACGAAGCGAGTACGAGCAGGAGCGAGATGGCGGGAAGCTCGAGCCAGGAAAAGTCTCCCCTTTGCGTATCCGGATCGTGATCTTCCCGCGAGAGCATCGCACAGCAGAGGTCCCGTTATTCTCGTGCCTTGGACAATCGGTATATGGCACACGGATCTACTTTAGAATGCATAATTTTACGCGCATCTCATCCATCAGCTCGTCGCTTCGCGTTGTAAAGAAACACGCTTTACGGGAAAAAAAACACGGACGTAGTATTGTAGTGGCACGAGTTTTGGTACTCGCCGACTTATACAATAAAAATGCCCGTACGCGAAGAGCTTATGGGACAAAACGATCGTAAGCGATAATATGGATAATCGATGGTGTATCGCGCATCGATGGGTCCCACGTATAGAGATGGACATCAAACTGCAATCCACCGTTTGACTGGTGTTACACGAGAATTTATAAATATGAAGGAAAACCAAATAGAATAAAATTGAAGGCTACGGAAGTATTTATCGTTACAGGGAAAAAAATATTCCCGAGACGACACCGTGTCCTATTAATATTGATAAGATTCTATGATCCATTCTATGATAATAAACGTTTTATAGACGAGCGTATTTCGTACGCCAACTTCGAGTGAATTTACTTTATGATGCCGATCATAGAATAAGGACAATCATGAATTCCTGAAATTCGCATTTTTGTTTCAGGTCAAACAAGTTGAAGCCTTTCTGGCAGAGCGTTAACGAGCCACTTCCGGTTTTGGAATATCTCTCATCGGCGCTACTGTCTTCCAAATATGAGCAGGCATTGGCGCGAGCCCTTGCCATGCCGGAATGTCCGGTCGTGCCCTTCTTCGGAGCTTTTCTCCGCGAGCTCCGAGAGGTCATCGCTTCCGTTGCGAAGGTAAATTGAAACTTAACGTCGATCGGGAGCGCAACGCATTCTCGCACTCGCTCATTACATCCGGTCGTACAAAGTTTTTCCTACGTCATTCTTTTTACCTGGTTAATCGATTTTTCACTATGTCCTTGGAGCCGCCCATTGGCGATCATTTGATACGTAGATTATATATCGCGATTGCTCGCATGCTATATGGTAACTATAAATGTATAATTAATACGGTAATATCGATTGCGAAGCCAGTGGCAATTAGACGAAGAGAAAGTTCTGAAATAAATGCGAGTTGATGAATAAGCCTGATGGATAAGAGACGAGGGATCGTGACGAAGAGGAGAATCGAGCTTCTCGCACGTGCTTTCGGTGAACGATAGACACGAAACGTTTTGGCAGACAACCAACGAACTTCCCGTCGATAAAATCTGTACGTTTCTCTCGCCCCTGGAAAGTCGTAAAACTTCTCGGTCTGGGTTATTAGTACTCGGCCCTCGCGTCTCTTCCATACGTGTAGTAAGGTACTGTAGATCACTGACGAGTGACATGATCGAGGATGAAATGGAAAAATAGCATTTTGAGAAAATAAGGAAAGTCTTCCATGAGCTTTGTCATTGCCACTAGAGTTTCTTCCGACGAAAATATATGATACTCTCGATTTTTCAAGGACTACAAATTATGTAGTTAGCGCAAGAAATGTTTCAGAGAATGGCAAAAGAATTATTATATATTTCAGGAGAAAGGCAAAACGGCGAAAAGTTTAAGGAAAAACTATGAAAGGGGCGACAACGAGGAGAGGGGTTTCTATCGGCCTCCAGCAGCATAAGACCGTTGTAGGCCGGCGGAAACTACTTGCTCTCGTTGTTCGATATCAACAGCGATCAACTACCATCGTTCTCATCGACATAATCGCTTGTGAACAGAATTAATTCGTCCTTGATAATCAGCCGAAAGCGATATTATGTGGAAATACGTGTGTACCGTTTAAAACGCAAACGCGATTAATTATAAAAGCTCGTGGAAGAAAATCTTCGAAAGATTTGAGTTTCGCTGAAAAAAGAGGGGAAAAAGGGTTTTTTTACGAAATAGAAGCTTGAGTCAAATCAAAATAACGAATATTCTCGTTCGTATTTCAGCAACCGCCGGAGTTCAGCAAGGAGAGAGAGACTACGCGGACTAACAGTAAAGAGGGTGCTGCGACCCTCGAAAACGTGCCTTCACCCTCGCATCCAGGTGCGAGGGCCGGTGTCGAGAGTAACGCTGATGCGCCGTCGGGGTGGAGTTCTCGTGGCGGTGTCGGTGGAGGTTTCTTCGGCATGCCCGAAGGTATAAGCGACACTCGAGCGGTACTCGACAAGGTCGCCCTCTTTCATCAGCATCGTCACGCTCGCGGTCGAGACGCCACCACGGGCTCGTTGCATCGCACACTGAGCGTTCATACGACCGCACTCGAGCAGACCTATATGGCCGAGGAGTGCGACGAGAATGACTATCACCTCGACCTTGATTCTTACAAGCCGGTTCAACCCCTTGCCGTCGACCACGGTGTAGCACTATTACCCGTCGCAGCCCCCCACAATGGAATGGACCTTCACCTTCTCCAGGCAAGACGATCTATTTCATCTCTATTATATTATATCCTATAATCGTTTAACAAGAAAATTACGAAAATGGTTTCCCGGATGAAAGGTGAATTTCATGAAACAAACAAGACTTTGATAAAAATCGATAAATTTCCGTCAAATGAAACGAATTAATTTCGTCAACATGTCGATCCCTCGTTACATTTCTCGCCACTTCCGCATCCGATTTTCCTACCGGTTTTCCCCGATCCTATCATTCCCCCTCATTAACGCCAACTCGTTGACTCGGAAGAGCGAGGTTTGCTCCTCTGACCTGAATCTCTGTCTCTCGGCGGTTGAAACAATCGAGGCGCGAATATGAGAGAGCGAGCTCGGAGCTATAAACAGCAATGCGAGCTATGTGGTCAGCCGGTAATTCGCGAGGCAACCATGAGCGTGTTTAGTGCCACACGGACTTGGCATTGGAATAACGAGCGATGCTTTGTCGAGACTCGATTGTTGGACCCTAGACACTCTGTATGGACACACCTATACGGCCGTATATCGACCTCTGCGCGTATGTGCAATGATTGTCCCGCTACCGCGTTCAACGCGTCGATAAGTCTCTTCGCCTTCCACAGGAGCAGAATTGACTTCGTATATGTGTGCATGTGTGTGTGTGTATGCCGTGACGGTCAATCGTTGACCGCACTCGTCCAGACCGGCGTGTCAACCAGTTCTCATTCAGCTCCTCTCTCTTTCTCTCCGCTATCTCTCATTTGCACCAATTAATTTCACTCAGTTTTCATCCAGTATTATATACAGAATATATACTACCAATAACCGATCGATAACTCATTACTGTCTTCGTCGTATTTATCCGTAGGCCGAACGCCGAAAGGCAATTATTGGATCTAATAAATCATAATTTCGACAGAACATCTACCACGGGAAACAAATTAAACGTAAACATTTCGATTCGACGACGGAACAAAAAAGAATTGCGAATTTCGTAGGAATCAAGTTGATTTTCGACCACATTTGTTTGACTAGCTTTGATCATGTTAATGAGGTGAAAGTTAATAAGATCCGAAGAACAATGAGGTCGGGCACGTACCTTTATCTAAATGCATCTGATTGGATTTTCGTTCGTTGGAATTTTATAAAGTAAACACCCGTCGAGCGAATCGTTCGACCGAATTAATTTGAATGAATGTATTCCCAAATTATTAATTAAATACCAAACAAAGACATTGAATTTCAATCAATTCCATCCGCCAGAATTCGATTGAATTGTTTGTGTCTTTTTTTTTGTTTCGTCGCAGGTACTTCATCATGGCACGACACTCGTGCATTGGGACTGCGAGGGTGGCAATTCGCGCACAGCGCTGGTTTACGCCCGCGTCGATCGCGCGTGTGGTACTTTTGTTTGGGAAAAACCAGCCTGGAGTCCGTTGAAAACGGCTAGTACGACGTTTGGCATGATGCCGGGTGAATTTTCACTCGCGACGAATCCTGAGGAAAGTGTACCGGCATGTCTCGTAGCGAAATACGCGGGTCAACAACCGATGGATTGCGCGACCGTGAGCCTAGAAGAGGGCTGTCTCGATCTCAGCTCCGTCAAGGAGGTCATGATCGGCTGCTGCGATAGAGACAGGGAGGTGGATTTACGTGGAATCTGCAAGAGATACGGCCTGCCCGGTTCAGACTCCTGTATCGGCCTGATGTACGGCTCGAATCTGTCCGATAATCGGCTCATCTTTCTCCTAGGACCTCCAGCCCTCAGCAAGTGAGTCTGCCTTATACACGTAACACACCCATCTACTATACGTCACGAACCCCTTTTCGTATCTCCAGATTTTATTATTGGCACTTTGTCCATCTCTACGAGGCGTTCCGTTGGAGTTAGAGTTTTTTCGAACTTCAATTTATGCCTTGTTTCGTCGGTTCTAACCAAAGTTCGAGTTTAAATTGGAGCGGAAACAAGAATTTTTAAAATATATAAAGTTGAAAGTTAAGTTGGCTCGATCGTCATTTTTTTCACATCATCTTACAAGTTTTGGTATTCCAAGTAAATGCTAAATGCTAAATGCTAACGTGTTTTCCGTTTTATCCGAAGAACGCCTCTACTGGATCTTATGTCTAAGAATGGTTGTAAATGACACCGCCACATATAATGGATGATAAGATGAAAAAAGGAAGAATTACGCACGATCGTATCGATACCGTGGAATGAATTTGTCACGATCTTTCTCTTATAAACGGCGGAAGTACTACCGATTTGTAACATCACGAAGAATTCGACGTTCCTATCAGTAGAACGAAAAACCCACTCTCGCATTCGTCCATCAATTTTTCTCCCTTTTCCACCCTTTTGTCAGAATCAAATTGCGATGTTCACTGCTCTTTTGCGCCATTCTGAAGTTTAACGTTGATATCGATCTTTCCCAGTTCGCGGGCTGTTAGTTCTCAACTTGTTACGTTTTTACTTTTATTTCATCGAATGAATAGACATTAATGAACGGCAGCCCTTCACGCTTCCGTGTCTCGTAATGAATTATTTACCGAGGTTTCCATGCTGAAAAAAGTGAGTTAAAAAACTTCACGCATGAAAAATTTAGGAGCACACGTCATGTATCACGAACCTTGGAAACTCGAACGAGATGGAAAACGCGAACAAACCGTTAAAATGAGTTACTCCCAAATTAATGAAATTTGATGAATTAATTAAATTTTAATTTTTCTAATTAAATTCATCGTTCGGTATCATCTTACTTTATTTTCAATCAGAATATGGTATATGGGTCTATGCTGGATCCTACGAGGCCTGAAACGCCAACAACAGCTTACGGACAGAAGATCGAGATGGCTCAAGGAAAAATATCTACAGTTGTTCTTCGAGGAGGGTTGTCTCGAGCCTATGACCGCGGACGCGATAAGAATTTTCGGCGGGCGAGATTGGTCGATGACCGACAGTGTTAGTACACTATCGCCCACCAATACCGGGACTCTTCGTCGGCGCAATGTCAAAGGCAAAAAAACCAAATCCATCGGGAACATTCACGCGTTGACCAAGGTCAATATCACGAAAAAAACAATAAAATAGCCTTTGTTAATAAACTGCCCTGCTATCAACTCTGTGTATCTAGTAAAAATATCTCCAGAAAAAAGTAGAATCTCGCTCCCCCTTTGAAAATCACTTTTAAGACAAAACTCGGATTGAATATTTCAGTATTTATCCCCATAATATTAAAGGGGCGGCTAAGATTCAACGATTTTTGATAACCATACCGTTAATAAAATTGACAAAACAGGAATTGAGCTTCAAGCAATACGACTCGTCTTCATCGGACGGGGGCCTGGCGACTGCGCCACTCCGTCATATAACCGGAAGTCGAGAGTCCCTGACGAGGATAGTTCCGGCGTCACCGAGAGTGAACAGAGACCGAATGCCTCCTCGGAGTCCACCGGGCTCGGCCGAAAGGATCGTTGGTTCGAGTCTGCCTTACTCCAGTTTGCAAAGGTATTTCGAGAAACCGAGTTGTTTATTCTCTAGGCCAATCGTGGCTTGGGTATTTCAGTGTTGGCGCACGTAGCGCCCGCGTAATCTGGTTTAACTCCTGTATATAATCCATTTGGAAAGATTAATTAAGACTACTCGTTCATGCACGAATTTAGCAAGAAAAGCGTTTTAAAGCACTCTCTTGTGGCCCAGAAAATCTGCGACTACGCAACACAAATGCAGCCTCCCATGTACAGCACGTAACGTGTCAACTCTCCTCGGGGATTGAAAAGTTTCGTTCTCGATTGCGCGTCGCGGAAACGTAGCTTATTGCCTATGGAGTTTCGGTCGCGCAGTATTCTCGCGATTATCGGTACGGAAAGTTGTCTCGTAAACAGTGGAACAAAGTTTTCGTCGTCGTGGTCACTGGCGTGTGTCGGGAACAAGAGAGAGCCGTAGCTACGAGGACGTCGCTGCTATGGAGTGTTTTCACCCTCTTTCCTCCTCTGTCTTTGTTCCTCGTATGACCAGGAGTTTGTACTCGTTAAAGCGAAACCACGAGGGCACAGAACGAGATTGATGCGAGTGAGAGAGAACGAAGAACGTACACAGTGGCTGGATGCGTATCGTCTGTTTTCAGAAACTTTCAGGAACGAGCGGCCGCTATGCATCCAACTCCGATGGTCTTGTCGGATGACTCACGCTTGTTTCCTATTTTCATGTTCATTGTTGTTTCGTTTGTGTTTGCTTTCTATTGTTATATACATACACGCAATCGGATCTACACCAGCACAAGTAGTCGGGTAAATATCACACGTGTAATTTGTCACACAGCCTTCTGTGCGTGGCTAGGGAGAAGGACAGAAACGGGGCCGGAACGGTGGAAGCTCCATGGCAGGTCAAGGCTCGCGCGACTTCGATCATGTACGAAACACAGATGAACTTCGTCGAGTTCGTTGCTCTCTTTCGTTCGTTCAGTCTACGAGCCAGGAAGGATCTTCGGGATCTGTTCGGTCAACTGGCGATAACTTGTCGAAGCCAGAGCGACGGATCTCTGAGGGACTTCAGCATGAGAACTTCGGTTCTCCGGCAGACCAGCGACGCTACTCCACAACGAATCGGTGGGTTGAAGACGCGAGAACCGATGGAATCTGATGTTATTACCGATTCGTTGCGGAAGTCCGGAAATGGATTGGATGATTTATGTCTGGCAGGCCTTCTGACGAGGAACAATTCGATCGACTCGCACGAGTACGAGACATCGGGCAATCTTCACAAGAAACAAATCTTCGATGCGGTTGCTGCGGCCAGCATTGTGAACAATTGCTCGGGCGTCGATACCTCCAAATCGCAGGTCATCACATTGGCGACTTTTACGAAATTTTTGGAATCCAGGCAGCAGGAAAAGTTCACCGAGGAGGAGATCAAAGCTCTTGTGAAGGTGAGGCATGAACGCTTTTGAAACGATGCTTAGGTATTTGTTTGTCAACTGGGACGCGATCGATCGCGCGTTAATAATTCATCGAACGGACGGGAAACGTAAAGATGAATTTTTTACAGAGGCACGAACCCGATCCCGCACTCAGGACTCAATGGTGCCTGTCGTTCGAAGGTTTCGCCCGTTACATGATGGACAAGGACAATTACGCTTTTCCCAATGAATATGCAACTCCTACCGATACAGAGATGCAACAACCGTTGTCACAGTATTATATAGCGAGCTCGCACAATACTTATCTGACGGGACATCAACTTAAAGGGGAATCCTCGGTTCAACTATATTCTCAGGTACAAAAAGAACTCAGAGCTTATTTTCAATTTGGAGTACCTACCATATATTTTAAACGGCTAGACGAAACATTACGAAATTTCGGTGACAACTTACAGGGCATTGATTTATCGGTCTATAGAAAAGTTTCAAAATATTGTTCGCAAGATCGCTTCAAGGGAGTTGACGTGGCTGAAATCTCACGCTTCGAAGAGCTGAGATGTTGTTAAATTATCGCATAATTTTCATTATTTTTAATTTTTTTCTGAGTCAGGTTTTATTGACGGGCTGCCGTTGCGTGGAGCTCGACTGTTGGGACGGTGACGACGGTTCACCTCTGATCTATCACGGGCATACCTTCACAACGAAAATTCCATTTCGTTCCGTCGTCGAAGCGATCGATCGAAGCGCTTTCGTAAGTTCGCCCTATCCGGTGATACTGTCGATCGAGAACCATTGCTCGCAGGCCCAACAGGCTCGGATGGCTCAGATATTTCAGGTAAATCCTCGAAAAAATATGAGCCAAGTATGAATATATTCCCGTTAACTTTTTCAAGATTAAGAATCAACGATCGACCGTTGTTTTCCAGTCTGTCTTTGGTGAAAAATTGGTCACGAAGTTTCTCTACGATTCGGACTTTGGTGAGGATCCCCAACTCCCGTCGCCGTCCCAACTACGTCATCGAATCCTGATAAAGAATAAAAAGCTCGTGGTCGATCCCACGGGCCCTCTGGTCCATCCGTCGATAAGTCATCGTGGAAAAATGCTTATGTCCGATCGTGCCTCGTCGATGAAACAAATGAGAACGGACGTTAGCAGCGTCTCCGTGGTGGAATATTTCAGCGACGACGAAGACGACGAGGAAGATGAAGACGAGGACGATAATGTCGACGGTGAGCACAAGATGACCCAGGGTCGATCAATTGATGTAGGGTATCTTCGCAGTTGAAGTCACCTTCAAAGCACTCTAACCGGTAACCAGACATCGACTTCATTTCAGACAATTCGATCTCCAGCTATGAGAGATATCTGGGTGGTGGGCAGGTCCCTCATCCTCGTCTCAAGTCCGACCCAGCGGTGGACGACAAGTCGCAGAAGCAGAGCAGTCAAATTGCCAAAGAGCTGTCGGATCTTGTGATTTATCTGCAGGCGATAAAGTTTCGGGGCTTGAACATGACGCCTGGTACGGCACCACCTGTGAAAACACGCCATCAGAGTCACACGGGAACGGTACAGAGACACAGCATAGCGGGAATAGGAACGGGCGGAATAGCTTCGTCCACGGGTTCTCCTCAGTCATTGTCGACATCGGCATCGGTCGCTAGTGGCGGTAGCAACATCGAAAATCTCTTCAGGACGACGCGCGGTATGCCAGCCTGTTTCCAGTGTTCCTCGCTCAACGAGAGCGCGGCAAAGAAGATCTGCAGAAAACAGCCCCTGGGTGTTCTCGCACACGCAGAGACCCAACTGGTTCGAACGTATCCAGCTGGAATGAGGATCGACTCTTCGAACTTTAACCCCGTCATATTTTGGGCGTTTGGAATCCAAATGGTAGCCCTGAACTATCAGACCGACGATGCGGCTCTGCATCTCAATGCCGCTATGTACGAGCAAAATGGACAGTGCGGATATGTGAGAAAACCCTCGGTCATGTGGGACAAGGGTCATATGATGTACAGACGCTTCAACCCTTGGGACAAGGAATTTGACGGTCTTCACTCGGTTCACCTGACCCTCTCGGTTGTTTCCGGGCAATACACGTCGCCCACGAATCTCCTAACCAGCACTTACGTCGAAATCGAACTGGTCGGGATACCTATCGATTGCGCAAAACACAAGACCAAAGTTATTCAGAACAATGCTCTGAATCCGATATGGAACGAAAAATTTTGCTTCCAAGTGATGTTCAAGGATCTCGCTTTTCTCAGATTTGGCATTGTAGAGGCAAGTTCCCACCACCTGATAGCTCAACGGGTGCTACCATTGAAGTGTTTGCGACCCGGTTATCGACACGTCAGACTGCGATCCTGCAAGAACAAGCCACTGGCCCTCTCGACCCTCTTCATATATTCGCGAATGGAGGAGGAGAGTCTAGACTATAACACCTGTTGCCGCGATCACAAGGAATCCTCGAAGCGTCCCACTTCTGGGAAAACACCGGAAAAATTGAGCAGCGTCGATCCCGGACTCGGTGGTGTCACTCTTAAACGGAGAATGTTCTTTCTTATGGTTTACGACGTACTACCAGACGAACCGTACACCATTCTTAAAGTGACACAGGAAAGCACGACGCAGGAAGTCATGTTACAAGCTCTACAGAAGGCTGGTATCTCAGCCGAACACGTCGACGAGTACATTCTCGTGGAAGAAGTTTCACGAGGTTGGGAAAAGAAAGACAAGGAAGAATTGCCTACTCAGAGAGTACTGGACCCGAACGAGCATCCTCTGCAGGCTCAGGCGCTCTGGAAGGGCCAAGGACGTTTTCTCCTTAAACGAGTAGGAGACGATCCCAGTAGCAGAGCCTGGCTAGCCTCGATTCGAAGCACGGCGGGTCACTCGAAGCTGCAGACGGAGAATCCCGAGCACGATCAGTCGATGCACATTTGGGACGAGGCTGACACCTTCTTAGTCTGTATTTATAACGTATCGCCGGAAATTCCTTACGCGATTTTGCGGGTACCGGTCAGCAGTTCGGCTCAGGACGTTCTGGCGCAGGCGCTGGTGAAGGCGCGTCGCATGGAGGATCCCATGAAATTCGCTCTCGTGGAGGAACTCGAGTGGGGTGGTGCCGGTGCGGTTGGCAGTGGTAATCGTCAGCTCAGGGTATTGCGCGACGAGGAGAACGTTTACAGTACGCAAGCATTCTGGAAAACACTCGGGCGATTCATACTGAGAGAACGGGAACAGGCGCTTCCGCGAAAGCATTTGCTTCCCGCTACTCTCGACAGACTGAGCAAGGGTTTCTCGGTTGGACGCTCGGTATCGTTACCGGGCTCGAGCAAGGAAAAGGTTCCGGTAGCCGAGGCTCTCTCCGATCCGACCTCGAGGGGTCTGCGTCACAGGCTTTTAATGCCGGGACGCAGACGCGAGGTACACTCGGACGGTGAAGAGTCCCGGGAATCGGAAATCCTCAACGCTGCCCTGCACCTCAAGAAGGTGTCGTTGAGGAAGCTCAGGGTATGGAAGTCATAGTGGCAGTCGAGAGCGACGTCATTGTCGTCGTTATTCGTCACTCGGCGGAACAATTGGTGAGGTGTGTTCGTATGCGTTCGTTTTTATTTTTGGCGAAATTTTAAAACTATCGCGATATACCGTTGTATAAACACGCGTGTATATACAAAAATTATATGCGCGCGCTACATGCGTGTATATACGTGACAAAAAAAAAGCACATCTTTTTCCAATTCAGCTATCGAAACGACCTCCGAACCGATTTTTCCAACGGTGATCTCCCAATGGCGATGACGCGTGACGTCGCTCTCACACTTTGAAACTCTGCACGAATGGATGACAAAAGAGGAATCCGTTGGCCCCGATGCGTTTCGGGCCGACCGATATTTGCCTCTGTGTCATTTTATCCGGCGATCGATCCGCGATGAGAAAGAATGTGCCGAATGTAGTTATATCAATGCATATATATATATATATATATATATATATATATATATATATATATATATATATATATGTAAACAGAAATATACACTATACGTAGTATAGGAGTACATATGTAGTAGCTACGTTCAGCGAAGCGTTTCTCATCCTTTTATCTCTTCTCACTTTGGTATCGAGGCGAGGTAAAAATATTTAAACGAATAAAACAACAATAACAACAACAACATCAACAAAATACATATACATAATATCGAGCGAACCACGCGATAAGGGCTAATAACGTTCGAAGTCGAGGTTCTTTCACAGCGGTAACTGTTCCCATAATTTTACTTTTTACTTCCCTTTTTCCACCGTTTTCTTTCGTTTTCTCTCTCTCTCTTTAGAGATTAAGCGTTACGCATGAACACGATAATAAATACGCAAAGAGAACAGGTGAATGGACAAAAGGGATGGACCGGACTATGTCGGTATTGTGACTCGATATTGTTTCACCCCGAAGCCATTTTTACGCCGTACGGCCAAACGCAAATAGCACCCTCGTGTCAGCTCTGCCGATCGATCGCGACTTGTATATTTTACTCGTATGTGTACCCCCGGACCACCCCTCTAACTCCACAACCCCGGTCAAACACGAAATATACCACTTCAACCAATAAAAAATACACGCGCACACGTATACCGTGAGAAACAAAAGAAACAAGAAAAATTTGTGCACAACGCTGTAACTATGATTATACAACTACATCGAGACACACGTGACGAAGCTTCCGCGCGACAGGCGCGACAAAGCTGGCCAAGGTACAAAAGATATATTATTAATGGTGAAGATTATTGAAGATGAAAACAAGAATAAATAAATAAATAATTTAAAAAAAGAAAAATATTACGCATTTTATCAATTAAAACAGAATATACGATAAACATAAACATAATACTTGTCAGTGTTCAGAAACGAATCGCGTAAACGCACGTAATTAAACGCCTAAATATTACTAAAAACAAAGAAAAAAAACTGCTCGTGTGTAGGAGAGGGAGAGAGAGGGAGAGAATTGCCAAAAAAAGAAGAAACTATAGAAAACAACAAAGAAAAAAACTCGCGTGTGCCTGAAAGCCAAGATAAAACACTATAAAACTCGTACTCGATTATTTTTCTTACGCTTTAGATGACGAGGCCATTTAAGCTGTATACACGTTATTATTATTATTACTATTGTTATTATTATTAATATTATTATTATTATTATTATTATTATTATTATTATTATTGTTATTATTATTATTATTATTATTATTAATTACTGGTTATTATTATTGTCATTTTTAAAAAAACAGAAACAAGACAAATTGTAACGTTTACGACAGAATCTAGCGTCGCAAACGATTAGTCTTACGAGATGAGAAAAAGAAAGGGGGAAGTAAATAGCCTTTGACGCCAATAAATCATCCATGCGTACTCATTTTTAACGACGACGATGACGATGATGATGATGAAACACAAAGTGTATGAAAATTTTTGACGAAGATTTAAAAATACGCCACGGTACACGAAAATATCGTACGATTCTGTACTGTTTAATAATTAATAACGAGGAAAGAGAAAGAAAATAGATTTACTTAGAACGATTTATCTTATACAATAAACCGATTACTACAGTTAACCGGAGGGGAATATTCAGAAACGACAGAAAGAGAGGGAGAAACTGAAATTCTACGAGACCTTCATTTTACGAATTCAAACCCAGCAAAATATATATATGTAAATGTTCGCTATCTGAAGTTCGGTGCATCACTCGAGCGTTCTTCGTGGACACTCGTAATAATGACAAATCTACGAAACGACTATTATCATTATATTTATATAAACCACCGATGCAGCGAGAAAAATGAGTTTATTCGATCTAGAATGAGGAAACAAAAAAACATTGGACGAGACAATTTGTGGCCGAAAGTTACGAGATTACAAAACGGGCCAAAAATTTAGATATTTATTAAACCAAATAAATATTCTTCGATATGGATGAACCTTGAATCGAACATATTTATTTTTCTTTTTATACATGCGTGCGCGCTCACACATACACAAACAAAATTCTCGATTTCTCGTGTCCAAAATTCACCCGACGACCTTTTTCCCCCCTCGTCGTCGTGAAATATATAATATATGCTTTCACCGTTTGGCGCGGTAACAAGATCGATCGAAATCTCCCCGTTCCCCGAGGAGATACGTCGACAAGAATCGCGAGAGATTATATATATATATACATATGTATTAGGCTGTGTCATTTTTGGGCAACTTTTTATTTTCATCGTGGTAAGAGGCTTTAAACTTGCAGGAAGGTAAAACAATAAACCCGTCCAAATTCCAGCTCTTAATCTTAATATTTAGTGGTGGCTAATACTTTTCTGTATTTTCCATTTAAACCATAAATTGAAGAATTTTGATAGTAAATTTAATGATCTACGCAAGATGAAAAAAGTATGAGAGATCTTTTTTGTAGAGCATTTAATTCTCTATAAGAATATGCCGGCAACTTGTTTGTATAATATGCCATGACCGTGGTATAAAATTCCAAACATAAAAAGACATGTTCCCTGTGTTATTTAAATGGGAAAAACAGAAAAGTTTTAGCCTCCTCTAAATATTAATAACAAGAGCTGAAATTTTGACAGGCTTCTAGTTTACCTTCCCGCAAGTTTAAGGCTTCTTGCTAGGATTAACAAAAAAGTTGCCCAAAAATGACACAGCCTAATATATACATATATATATATATATAATCCTGTCAAACGCGCGTGGGGTTTTGTTATTTTTGTACAACGAATAGAAACAGGCGCGCGGTATTTCGCGGTATTTGCGGAAAAAAAACAAAAAGTTGATTTTTCAAGTAGCTCATAGTGCGAGAGAAAATATGAATTATACGTGATAATTAGCAGCACATACAGACACACGCGCGCACACACAGTCGCAAATACTCACACGCACACGCACCCACGCGCGCGCACAACACACACATATACATACGCGTGCACAAAAAGGCCGGGAAAATGAAAAATTGACGATATGTATTAAAAAAAAAAGAAGAAGAAAAAGAAGCAGTTGTGTATGTCGAGGCACGTGTGTAAAACCCTTGTCATGATCGATAACGCCTCTGTCTCTCTGCCCCAAACTTGATAATAAATGAGCGATTCGTGTGTGTATGTCACGTTCTCGGGCACGTTTTCACAACACGCACGTGAGAGGCTGCGTGCACGTGCCACGAATCGTTTAGTTATTAATCGCGCATACGCGACCATCGTCATAATAATAATAATAATAATAATAATAACATGAATAAGAATAAATAAATAATAATAATAATAATGAATCAATCAATCAACGGCGACATAAAATGTACTTCTTCTTCCATGACACGAAGCTACACGAAGAGACACACAACGTAACGATTTATCTAGTATTACTGTATTTATTCGATGCATATAGCAATGTGACGATGTGAAAAATGAAGTAGAAACGAAAAGAAGAAGAAAAAACATATGTATCTCGTCAGATTAAGATATTACCAGTAGCTCTCTCCCCGTTACATCTCGTTCGTGTTTACTTTTTGAGTTTTTTTGAATTGGCGCACACCGTCCTCGTCCCGAGGGAAAGATCGATCGATCTAAATTAATATTGTATTTGAATTAAAAAAAAGAGAAGCATTGATTCCGATAAGAAGGAAATTCTTTTTTTTTATTCGAATACAATTGTACTCGAACAAAGGAAAAACAAAAACAGGAAAATCTTTCTCTTGGGTAAAACGGACGAGAATCGCAAAATACGAGAAAATTTTCGTTCATCGCACTCGAAATGATCGTTCGGGAAAATAAAAAACTAAAAAAACAACAACAACAACAACAAAGTTGAGAGTTGGCTCAATGTGCCTCGAGTCGATAAGCGCTAGGAGCGACAAACGGCGATCCGATCTCTTTGTCGCGAATCTTCGTCAATTGATCGTGCGAGTCGCTAGTTACAAAAAAAACACACAATCGAGGCGAAAAAGGCAAATTGATAAAATGAAAATCGCGCGATGACAAAAAAAAGGTTAAAAACGAATTAATTCCTAGGCCTCCATCCTCCTGCCCCTAAACAAAAGCAGCCCTCGCTAGGCGCCCTATCGCGTTGTCAAAATTACAAAGATAAAAGAAAAAACAAAGAAACGATAACTTTCGTGTAAAACTCAAAACCGAGACGACGCAACACTACTACTTTTCAACATTTTTGGGACCATTCTCATGAGATTCAACACGACTTCTTGAGGAACCACGAGCAGTATTAAGTTTTTATTCGATTGTGCCGGAAGCGGAATATTAAATAAAATCGCGGTATGACCCCCGGCGCGCTGAAAAATTTGATTCAGAATGAAGAATAAGAAATAATAATAATAATAATAATACGAAAAAATGAAAAACACTTGTATAAGCCTCAATTTTCGTGACGCGAGAGATGATTTCGGTCGCGCGGGCGCATATATATATATATATATATAAATAAAATAATAATTATGTAATATTATGATATATCCCTCGTGTCCGAAGGATCTCGTTGCGTTTATAGTAACACATATATATATATATATATATACCTAATACTTACCATAAATGCGGGCAACTGACGATAACGCAATGATAATTACTCATCGTGTGCTCTATACGAAATTGCATATATACTTTTTTACACGACATAAAAAAAAGAAAGAAATACACAGAAAACATAAACCGCGATTTCTCTCTCTCTCTCTCTCTCTCTCTCTCTCTCTCTCTCTCTCTCTCTCCCTCTCTCCCTCTCCCTCTCTCTCTCTCTCGCTCTCTCTTTCTCTCTCTCTCTCTCTCTCTGTGTTTCTCTACTCTCAGAACGTATTTACACATGAAAAATACAACACGATGCAAAAAAAAATCTTTTTTCGTTTGTCCCAAGTCGGGCAAGACCAAGGAGAATGTATTACTTTAATTAGAATGTAAACATTAATTTCGATAATACTAAGTAATATTTTTTTAATTTCATACGAAACAACAATCTGTTTTTCCCCGGGGATTTCGAGGATTCCGTTCGATTCTTATTATCGTGGGAGGTTCTAGGCGCTCGATCGCGAGAACGGTACGAGTAACGAGTATATGAAAAATAAAACAAGAGGATAAAAAAAAAAGAAGGAAAAAACGGACGGGGCTTTTCGACCTCGTTGATTTTCCAACGATTCTCGAACGCGTGATTGGTACTTTGGTGATCTAGGTCAGCGGATTTTATAGTGTGTGGATACTGAAAGCTTGCCGAACGGAAAAAGAGCGCACCGATGCTCGACGAACCGCGAATGAAACGACGAGGAAAATATCTCGTGCGCGAAAAAGCCTCGATCTTCTTCGCGGAAGAACGAACCTCGGGGGCTTAACCATCGCGCAGGCGCTTCTACTCTTTATTATTCCTAGTGAAGTAATTTCGATCCCTCGTTGCTTCTTTATTATTGATAATTGTTATTTTTCCATTGACCTCGTTTCACGCTAGAAGAAAATTTCATTTTGATTGATTTAACTCGATTGTTTCATTTGACAAAAGAAAAAACCAACAACAACAGAAAAAAAACGAAAATATAATTATCTCGAAGGCAATAAACTTAAATTTCGTAATAAATATATTTTTCTCGATGTATCGTCGTCGTTCTCGTTTCGTTTCTCACGACGAGTTTCATTACGCCCGTAGCAAAAAGGAATCCAGGAATCCCATTGTTTCGATAGAGATCGTTTTTTGTTCACCTCCTCCATGTCCCAATCTCTAATCGTACTCGTCAATTTTACCCCCGGAGACTTGTGATCTAGTGGATCGATGAAAGATTACGAAAATATATTAATAACGATGATAAGGTAAACAAAAAGGTGGCCAATCGTAATCAGAAATGAAAGAATTTGCGATCGGGGTAGACGGGCTTGCCCGGACACGATGAGGCATCGCACACTTACACGAAACACACAAACACGTTGTATCGTAAAATTTAGAGAGAAAACGATAGGAATTTAATGCAACGTTATAAGCGAATAAAAGAAACGCAGAAGAGAACCCGAGAAAAATACGTGACTCGATGTCTCTCGCAGACGCGCGACTCCATTTTTTCGATGGGAAACAAGAATTTTAAAAGAAAAAAAATTAAACGTTGAAATTAAAAGAAAAAGTATGCGAAAAGAAACAAGATAAAACAGATTCGTGTAGCTGCAGACCAGGTCTTAAGAGATTATAAACGATTATAAAATTAGGCAAACCGGAACTTCTATTTAAATGTAAAAAATACAAAATAAAATCGCGTTTGTTGCAATTGCAAAAAATAAATTTCATTGCAAAGAAACGATGAGAAACAATGGTTCAATCGCATTTTGCGATTCCGAGAAGCAGCTCGTCAAAGTGGAATCTTTTGCAAATAAGTACAACTTTCCGATGGATAAAATATAGGAAATTTTGGGCGTAATCATTTATTACGTAGTATCCGTTCGTTTCGAGGAACACGTGACCCAAAGCATGCGGCCAGTTAGACTACGTACATTATATTAAATTATTATTATTATTATATATTATTAATATTATGATAATATTAATATTGACATTGTTGAAGGATCTACATGTAAATAAACATAAAGAGCATTTTTATAGAAAACGTGACTGACCTCATTTATTACCCAAAAACGTTACGTTCGAATATTCGCGGTAAACTCTCTTTCGAACTCTTTTGTATGTTTTTCTCTTCGCACGAACTTATCTACGCACTTATCTTCGCACGTAAACACCAAATGAATATTCCCAGAGCTCTCGCGAAACGTATCGGTGTACAGTAAACAGCTGGCTATCGAGGAGTTCGCAGGCGTCACGACCGTCACACTTGGATATATTTTTATCGAACATAAAAAATGCCGGTAATGATTGAATTTTTGTGAATTTTTTTCGACCATGACGCGACGGTGCTATGCAACATTTTCGAAATGTGCAAATAATGGAAATTTCAACGATTTAGAATTAATGAAAATTAGTTTGTCACAATGAAAAATTTTGCAAACTTCTATCCGATGACTTTTTTCATCTCGTGGTGCTCGAAGGTCTCGCGATTTTGCGCGATATCACTATGCAACAGATACGAAATATGCGATCATTTGCATGGAAATGGCAACGAATTAATGTAGTCTTGCGACAAAAATAAATTCGTTATCTTCCATCCGATAACTCGTTGTTTTGTCTTTATCTCGTCTTGCTCGAAGGTCTCTAGTTTACGTTTTCTCTTTTTGCAGCGTCTACCGTATTCTTTTCGAGGCTTCGTTGTCCCTGTATTTACCCCGTTCAACGAGAAGTGAGATTTCAATTTGAAACGAACAATCTTTGTTTGTCGGTATGAAAATTGTATTTCTTTGATATTGTCAAATTTCAGAACTCTTGAGTTAAACCTGTCGGTTATACCGGATTACGCAGAGTATTTATCTGCTCATGGAATAAAAGGGGTACTAGGTAAAGTATATATTGCATCGGTTGATGAATAATTTATTCTTGGCAAGAAAAGATTACGATTGATACGAGTCTCTTTGATGATAATAATAAGTCAATGGAACAAGCGGAGAGGGTATGTCCATGTCCGCTAAAGAACGAAAATTGGTTGCGGCGAAATGGGCAGAAGTGGCTGGCAAATACAAACTACACCTGATGATTCAAGTCGGTGGAGCTCCTCTGCCCGACGTTCTCGAATTGGTATGGAACATCAACATTTTTTTTCTTCCAATTAATAGCTCCTGTTTATAATTAATTGGACCAAAGATATTGCGAGTTTAACGTGACTAGGCAGATTTCAGGAATGATCTTAATTTCCATCTCAATTTGAGACGATTTTTCTCAGATTAAACGATATAAATTCTTTTTCTCTATTTATTTACCGTAGCATTGCACTAACGGGGTATGAACAAACTTTTAGGCTCAACACGCAGAAGAAATCAAAGCCGATTCTTTGCTCTGCTTGCCCGATTTGTATTTCAAACCAACCGACAACACTCAACTCGTCAATTATTTGAAACGAGTCGGTGAGGCGGCTCCAAAAACACCTCTTCTTTATTATCACATTCCAATGTTCACGAACGTCGAACGTGAGTAATAATGCCACATAGGAAATCGGATAGTTCTGATTCTACCGGACGAGTGACATATATAAACGATCGAATTTCCCTTATGAAATGAAGTTCACATGGGACGATTTTTGGAATTCATTGGAGACGATGTACCGACATTCGTTGGAATCAAATTTACGAGCACGAATCTCGAAGAAGGAGCCCAAGCTCAACGCGCTGAATCTGAGCGATACGTCGTTTATCTCGGAAGCGATCAGGTAACTTATTAGATAAATTAAGATACGTAAAATCATTGATAAAACGTAAATCAGCCATGAACCACAGGTGTGACGATTTGTCAATGGGATTTTTTGATTGCAGATAATATCCGCAGCTTGCGCAGTAGGTATACATTCATTTATACCAACAAGTGTCAATATGTTTCATCGGGACGCTCTACAAATTTTGGCAGCCAGCGAAAAAGGCGATGCTCGCAAGGCACGAGAAATACAGGAAAATATGTCGAAGGCAGTCATCGCAATTTCAAAACATGGTAACCCGTTTAATTTTGTTTGATTTAACAATCAATATCATAATTATGATAATAACCGTTATTATAATGATACTAATAAAAGAGTACGGTTGTTACTACTACGATAAGAAAACACTGTTAGTATTATAACCAATAGTATCATTGTTATTATCATTAGGTTATGGCGGAATGCTTGACTTCCCATTATTTGTTTCAACCATGAATCTATTATTATCGAAATATTTTTCTTTTATATCGACACGCTAGTTACTTTTAAATGAATTATTTTTCAACAATAATTAGTATCTTTGTATGAAATGATGATTGAAATAATCAATGTTAAATTTATAGGCCACTGGGTAGAGACAATGAAAGCTGCGATGACTATTTTAACAAAGATTAATGTTGGACCGCCTCGTATGCCTCTCAACAAATTACCAGAAGTGAAAATGACGACAATGATAAAGGATTTGCAAAGTTTGGGCCGCATTAATCCCAACTAATCGCTCTATTTAAATCTCGATGTACAATCAATCTAACAAAGCCATGCAATAAATGTCTTTGACTCACCAGAATAGCGATGTGCACCGATATTTTTTCCAAATATTTATCATGTACTATCATCTTCTTCATATTTCCGAAATATTTCATGCTTCCATCGGAGAGGGAGATTGATGATATTCTCGTCTATCGCAACATCACCCGATGTTTCTGATTAATCTTGAAATTATTGAAAACCAACATTAATGAGCGAACTGCGTAAGGGACGCACTAACGGCTAATTTTATGAATGCAATTACACTAGAGCTAATATCAAATACATGTATAATATATAGAATGTTCGTTTGGCACCGTTAAATTTCGTTTATATCATATTATCTTTCTTTGGATAAACAGATATTGGACTGTAACTGGAAAAAGAATTTCGCCGACTTTAAAAATAGTCGCGCGATCCGCGAGTCGGAAACTATCCAACAACAAAATTTGTATTATCTGGTACTCGTATAAAAACCGCGGAACCTCGTCGTGTAAACTATTAAGTAGAATGGGGGGATTCTACACGTTATAAATTAATGCAGTATTACCTTGTTTTTATTAGTGAATATTTGTATTGCTTGTTTTTCGGCTCTTGATTTTTGTACACACACCGTTTAACCGTTACAACCCGCGCGCACTCTGCTTAGAGCACACTCTACTCATCATCATCATCACCATCCCCACCACAAGATCGGCCTCCACATCGATGGGCACTTTCATAAATTTAAAAAATAAAAAGATGCCAGCCAACTTTCGGTCACATTTGAAATACGATTTTCAAAAACCAACTAACGTTTTAAACAAGTTATAAAACATCAGCAAACGATTGGACAAAAAAACGTTCAAAAAGTTAAAACGGTCTGCCAACTTTATGGACATGATACCGACATGACACTAAAGCTGCGTTTTTGTGAGAGCGACGTTGTAACTAGGCGATTCCCCTAGGCTGCACTGGCGATTGGTGGCGTTCACGAAGCGGGATCGATAGGCTGATGGTTCGCAAGTCGGCCGCTCGTTGGCTCACTGCGCATACACAACCATACGACGGTACATCGCAAAATTTGCAAGTCGGCGTTTCGGTAGTGTCGGTCATTTATCTTTTACGATTTGCACATTATTTGCCTGATATAACTTGAAATAGAATGCGTATAGTGAATTAATACATTCTTGAGCATCGTATCTATCGACCAACAAGCGTTCGAGGGGTGAGTAATGCTTTGGAAATCTATGATAACTCGTAAAAAAAATAGTAAGTGGGGGCTTGGTTCTCAGGCGTCATTTGTCTTCTCGCTCTTACTGGTACTTCTCTATCGTCGCGGCTCTTTCACAAACTCGTTCTAAGTGGTTAACACGATATTACGCTTCGGAAATTTACGTGTGACAATGGGTAAGCTCAAGTTTTGTCTTCGATACGACACACATTTTAAAACAATTCGTCGCCCATGAAAAACCACAAAAATTTAACAAACCCACTTGTACCCTAATTTCATAAGAATTTCCAAGTTTCTCCGGCGATATTTCGCGTATGATGCTTTCGGGGCCTTGAACGCCATCGCAATCGCGTCGCTTTACCCGTTCCGTCTCGTCACGCAAATCATTCGTTATAGAATAAATACGATGCTCCTGCGAATTTAGTAAACTTTGGCGATGTATTCAGATCGATCGGGTGCTAAGATGTAACCAATTCAGTGCTACCTTCTTTTTTAATTTAATTTGAAAAACCCATTCCATCTATTTAAATTCAATATTATACCTTGTTTCTTCTATAAAAATTCATTACTTATATAGCGTAAAATAATAACTGTTATCGTGTCACATCGTAAAATGAATCGGAAATAGTGTTCATGATAATGATTTGAATTATTAATCGTTTGTGACAATTAAGCATTCCACAAAATAAAAAATATCGATTGGCAACATAAAATTTTGTACATACATACTTTGATTTCTCCTTGTCTTTTTGTTGTGGAAATACACTCGAGTACAAAACTTTTAAAAATCCAATGATTCTCATTCTCGTATTACAGAAGAATTCGAAGGAGGAATGTTCGAAGAAGGGGATTTCGAAGTTGTGGACGAATGTACAGGCGAGGAAGATGCATCGCCTGTTTCGGGTGAAACTCTGAAGCAACCAGAGGATGGCGAGCCTGAGAAGCAAGGCGAGAAGATGGTGTCGGCTGAAAAGGAAAACAACGTTGATCAGCAGAAGGATATAGAAAAAACAGCGCAATCTCCTGAAGACAAGCCAATTCCATCGGACGGCGACAAAATCGACTTTACCGCCGACATATCTATGGACACCCATGAAGAAGAGAATCATGGCGAGGTGTTAAAACTCACTATCGAAGGAGACACGATTCGTGACTTGGAGGAAACTTTGGAAACGAACGAAGAAATTCAAAATCCTAATGATTCTAACGAGACAACGCCGGTAGTTGAACCGATTCTACCCGAGCATGCCTGGTACGAGGAAAAGGTAAGAATCTGTGTTATTTATGTATTGTAACTGTTTCATAAAGTATTATTTTATTTTACTTTTCTTTTTC
The DNA here is from genome assembly GCA_951802705.1 of Netelia virgata. Classification (NCBI taxonomy): domain Eukaryota; kingdom Metazoa; phylum Arthropoda; class Insecta; order Hymenoptera; family Ichneumonidae; genus Netelia; species Netelia virgata. Next base: position 37,145,684 of record OX637864.1, on the reverse strand, counting down.
CTTTGACATTAACCAGATGATTTTTCTAATTGCAGATCAAGGCCAAGGAAGTCATATTGAAGGAGAGATTAACAAAACTTTCGCGTGTCCTTGAATTATCTTATCCACAATACAAAGCTTGGTTGGATCATATCGAGTCGCCGCTTTGTCATTTGGACCTTCCACGACGTTGCCCGCTCGACAAGCCGTATACGAACCGCTGGAAGTTTTTCTGTGAGTCCTTTAATCCATATTTCAATATCAACGATAATTGTGGAAAAACGCAGAAGTCTTATTTTACAAGGATGGGCGCATAACAAGATTAAAAGAAAAATCCCGTCCGACGAGTGATTTTTATAATCGACCGTGTAGCTTATAAGACTTTTTCCACACATCGGATTTCTTACACTCAATGGCAACTCGTTCATCGAGAGAGAAAGACGAACCGAAAGAAGTTCATGTCTTTCTTAGCCAACCACTCTCGATAATAGACACAGGTACAAACACTATGGATCCGGCGAGCTACAAGCCGTGGCACATCTCAATCATAATATTCGTATACAATGCCCCCCTCCCCTCGTCAGATCCCTAAAATCATTCACGATGCCGATTTCCGGAGTCCGTGATGTAAAACCAAGCTCTGGTGCAAAAAAGGGCAATACGGCAGTATGCCCTTTGAACGAAAAATTGTCTCGGAGGGGGGGGGGGGGGGGGAGATCTCCATCGTCGAAATTTGAACGATATCATCGCTCTTCTTCCGCGACACAAAATCTCCATTCGTGAACAATAAATAAACACACGACACACGCGGAGACGCCCGACAATTTTTCACAAACATCTCATACAATTTATCGCCAATCGAAAAATCACGTGAAAAAGTAATTTTTCGTACACGAAAATGTATTCTCGATAATCGAGAACTTGGATCATCATTATGGGATTGCGACGATGTATTTAATGTAATTTTCACTATGTTTTAGGTGGAAATCGACCGTTTAATATTCCTAGTTCGAAACCTTGAAAATTATCGCTTCCAAACACATTCTCGATTGGTGTGTGGAGTGGAAAACAAAAAAATTCTAATAATAAGAATGAATCACGTTAGATTACGACGATGATTTTCGCAAATATCCGTGAGCAAATCGATGATAAATACATAATGTGGCATGTTTAGGCAGCAGAAAGCCTGTACAGGAGTCAACAAACAAGGACGAGGACAGCGCTGAAGGGACTGTTGACAAGAAATTAGAAACAGTCTGGCGGCTCGGTCCAGCCGACGGAACGGGTGTTAATACAGATAATGCCTCGCAATATCCATCTTTTGTAATGCGTGTCGTCAAGGTACACTTCCTTTTTGCTACGTAAACAAAAAAAAACAAACAAACGAAAATGCAATTCAGCACTGCATTTTATTTAGAAGATTTTTTTTTAAATATACACATGCGCCCAAACAATGAGGCCGTTTCGGCGAGAGGACTGACTGGACGTTTTGTTTTTCTTTTATAAGAGACGGGAATAAAGAAAGAATAAAAAAGAAAAGAAAAAAAAACGACCAACTGAGACCGAGTCGAAAGATTTAAAGAGCTTTGCGTGCCCACCACGAGTAAAGCCCAGGCTTGATTTATCTTTCGAGAGAAACGAAAGCCTGTCTTTCGATAAGATTGAAAAGATTTCGATTCGATTTCACTTTCTGACGTGATCGCGCGAGTTTCTGTTTTCTGCAAGCATGAAATTTCAAGCGTCATCGAAATACTCGAGCTTATTTTACGCACGTCGACTTGCGACGCTTCGTTGGACCGTTCAACTTTATGGAATTGTAGTCCTGCGTAATTTTGGAAAGCTCGCTAGGTCAATGATAAAAGAAAAACCCTCCGATAACGATCCAAAAGCACTATCGTCGACATGCGGATTCGGAAAGCAAACTCCAAGTTCCGCGATGGACTGGATTTTTTTAATTACAAAAAAAACTGGTTCCGAGGGACGCACTTCGATCGAACCAAGTTCGAAAAACGACCTGAGTTAAAATCGAAGAAAGTCTCGAGTTCATGGAACGCTAGTTATTTATTCTCCTCTTGACTCTCTTACTCGTCCGTCTCTTATTTATCTCATGAAAAATCCACTAGTGAGTCGATTGAAAAAGTCGCAAGTGTGATGCACCGAGCGGCTATAGTGGTATCGCACGCAGTTGTATTTTTGAAAGCAAACAATAAATCGAGAAAGTGGGATCCGCAGAAGACGTTATCGCCTCGCGAAAACGTTCTCTTGTCAAATTCCAGATGCTAACATCGACACTCATCGTCGACCGTTCTCGAATTAAACGTTCAAATGAATTTCAACATTTTCAAAAATTTCTCACAACAGCTTTGTGCACACAAAACGTCTACGTTGTCCTCGGGGTGAGAATGAATTTCAGTTACCACTGAATGACATTGTAAAGTCTCACGTGCCCACTCGGTGTATGAATGATTGAAAAAAGATCCTATGGTACACTTGGAAAATGAATAAAAACAAATTCGCTATGCGCGACATTACTGATACGACGTTTAAGTGTTACGAACAAATGAATCAATCGATTGCATGATTGTCCAAAGGGCAAATCCTGCTGATAATTAAATGCTGAGCATCACGACTTTTATCAGACAATTCAAATTTCAAGCTGCATCAGTTAGTTAGAATCCGTCGCAAGGGATAATATTCTCGATGTCTACACAGGTATTCGAAGAATTCATCCAGAATATCGAGCAGGAACAGCAGCAACCATTGGCCGATGAACAGACAACGGTTGATAAGGAAACACCGGTCGATCAAGATGAATCGGTGAAACAAGAGTTGGCAGTGGACGACAAACCAGCTACGGAATCGGTTGTGGAAGATGTAGACAAGACGATCGAGGAAGCCAAGCCAGACGAAGATCTTGCCGAGGACACGACCAACGACCAAGTCGGTGACTCCGCCGATAGCACTCACAATTGGTTGTGGCTACTCGTGCGAAGCAACAGCAAAGACGAACTCATGGTGTTCGCAACTGGAAAAAAAATCAGCGATCAAACAATGCAGAAGCTCAAGCAAACTTTCGAGAGCGGACCTGGAAAGGACTGCAACGTAAAGTCGCTCTATTGTAAATCGATTGCCGGAAAGTAAGAGTTTTTTTTATTTTGACCAAGTCATCAAAACGATAATTGCGAGAAAATGTGATGGTAATAAGACGAAACGAGTCGTTAATAAATTCGAAAATTTCCAGACCTACGAACGCAGCGGCGTCGAACATAACATTCCTTCTTGGTTCCGAGGCTCTCGACGAGACCGTGGGAAATGTTAAAATTCAACTAGCTCCGAAAACGAATTTTTGGTGCAACGCGGCGGGTGCCGAAAAACTGGGAGAAGCGGTCGGTGATATGCTACTTCCAAAGTTAAAGACAACGGTCCTCGAAGTTGGCTGTGGTCTCGGTATTATCGGTCTTATGATCGCTCCGGTGAGTTCGTATTCTTTGAATTTGAACGAAAATTTGTTCTTTCATCGCCCCAATCACACTCCGATGTTTTTTTCAGAGATGCAAACTAGTCATCGGAGTCGACGCTCCGTCCGAAGTCGAGGAGGCCGAAATGACGAGCGAGTTGAACAAAATAAAAAATACGACGTTCATCAAGGGCCAACCGAAGGAAGTGATGGAGAAGGCTGACGTACTTTTGAAAAACAAAAGCGCAGCTGCGATCGTGAACGGCAACACGAAACTTGGAAGAGGTATGCCACAATCGTTGCAACGCTATCGAATGATAAAATAAAAAATCAGTATAAAATGTATAATAATAATTATAAATTAAGAATAGTAATGAGATAAAGAATAACGTGAAAATTAATCGTTTTTTCGAATTTTTAGACATCGAAGTGATGACGGCCCTTCGTAAAATACCTTCGCTCTCTTGCGTCGTAATGATAACAACCCTGACGAAGCAATCTGTACGCGCCATACTTGAGTTGACGAAGCCCTCCGAGGCGTCTATCGGGAATCCGTTCATGGCAGTACGCGCGGTTATGGTCGACACACTTCCCACAGGACCTCATTTCGAGGTCGTAATTCGCATGGAACGTGTGGCAGTTCATAAAAGTACGCAACCTTGGTTCTGGAATCACGTAAGATTCCGAGCTGGTCTTAGCCACGTGACGAAAGAAAACGAGGCAAAAAAGCTTACGCCCAAGTTACCGGCCAACAAAAAAGCGAAAAAAGTACCAATTAAAAATGCACCACACGGCGCACAGAATGCGCAGGCGGCCCGGTACAGACGAGCGAAGGCGAATCGTTCCAACAGACGTAACAAAATGGCGAAACAAAAAGCCGCGAATCAAGGCATTGTACTCGGGACCGTAACGGGAGTTGTAAGAAACCTTCCTAATTTGGTGAAAAATCCAATGGCTAATGTCGCGAGAACTGGAAAAACTCCTCCAAAGGGAAAACGACCTCATTCGCCCGATAATACGAACGTCCCGACTAAATTCGCGAAGAACAAATCCAACGACACGCCTCAAACTACCGGTGAAAGTCCGCAAAGTCCGGATCCTCTAAACCCTGTGCAAGTCGTAAAACCCGTAAAATCCTCTAATACATCATCGCCTCTAAAGAGAAATCCTCTTGCGAGAAACCCAACGGGACGAAGACAGAGGTTGCGTGCACAAAAGCGAAAACGTCGCAGGGGTATGTCTGACGGAGGAAAACAAGGTGGTGCAATTCCCGGCGAGAAGAGAGTCCGAGGATACGAGACTGGAGGAGGGGACCTTCGAGGTCGATTATCAGACGCTCGTCCGGATCATTATCTCATGAACCAGGTTCACGAGCCACAAGTCCTCTTCAATATGGTTCAGCAGAGACTAAGCGGCCAAGAGCCGGTGGGCGAATTCACTGCGAAACTCCAAAATGTGCTCAACATGGTTCTCAATGTTGACCAACAAAATAAATTTAACAATCAATTGTCACGTTCTGTGTGGGATAGAATTGCTCCGCCGGAGAATCCGGGCTACTCACCCCCGCAGAATATGCCGAGAGACAGCCCGATGTTCCGGGATCGTTACCCCCGAGATATCGCACCACAGGATATCGTCGTAACAACACCGAATCGCGAATTTGGACAGGGAGGAAGTCAAGGTCCGATGCCATTGTTTCCGCAACGACCAATCGATCGTACAAAAATTATGCCAGCGGGAATGACCCCGTTAGAAGCCCAGAGGGGACAGGGCACTGGGCATGGAATGCCGGAACGTTCGCAATCCCGAGATTTTGGAAAGTTAGGCAACGATCAGAACAACGATTGGAATCGTCGGAATCAATTTAATAAAAATCGTACTGATCAACCGATGCCTAAATCGGCGATACCGACACCGATGGAAATTGCTCGTCCATTATCCCCAAAACGTCCTCTTCTCTCGCCGCCGAGGGCAAATTCGCCGCAGCGACGTTATGTTCCGTCTTTCGCCCAACAAGAGATACGACGACCCAAGTCACCTCCACGTCGTCAGATTCCTGATTCGTCGCGTAATCCCCACTCCGAGATATTCCAGAGACGTCCGACTGCTCTCCAGGGTGGACGCCAACAAACTCAGAGCTTGGATACAACCACAAGAGGAATGTCATCGCCACGACGAGAACAATCCGCTAGTGGACGTCCACTGTCGCCTTCGAGAAGATTCGACGATGATTGGGATGCTAACAGAAGCACGATGCAGCCAGGAAATTGGAATCAGCGACAGGGAATGCAGCTGCAGCAACAGCAACTACAACTACTACAACAACAACAACAACAACAACAACAGCAGCAGCAACAACAACAACCGCAGCAACAACGCACCGCTAACAGAAATATGCCGGACAAACGCTGGTCGAACGACAGACCGCAGAGTACGGCGCCGAATTGGAACAATCAGTCGTCGAACGAGAGATTTCGTAAAGACCAGAAGGAGGGAACGTGGATGAGCGGTGGCGGGGACATATGGAATTCCAAGCCGATAACATCCAAGCCAGGAACCAAAGATCAATGGCTCCAGGGAATGGAGAAGCAGTGGGGAGGAAACTCTGGAGGTGGAAACTCTGCACAAGGTCCAAGCGGAGATCACTGGGACGCTCGCAATAAAGACAGCTTTTACACTGGTTCTAATAATCGCATGGACAATTATCGTGACAGCAGCAAGGGCAACGATCTTCCCGAGGATGCCAAAGATCCTTGGGGCGATGATGCTGGTGCTAAATCACGTTCGAGCTCTAACTGGGGCAGAGATAATAACGACAAGATGGATCAAAATTGGTCCATGAAAAGCAGCGGCAATAATTGGCAACTTAAAGGAATGTCGTCGATGAACTTGAGTAAACCTATGTGGTTGAATATGAGCAATCAGAGCAGTAGCGAACAACAACGATGGATGTCGCAGAACGACGTTGGCAGAAATTCAATGGGGTCTAGCAATTGGCAAGGTTCTAGCAATTATGGGATGAGCAGTATGCGCGGACAAAATTTCTCAGGCTTCTCTCAGCACCAGCGTCAAAATGCTTTTGGCTCCAACAACTTCAAGGACGGACGTTAAATTCGTTTCGACAATTTTTATCTATGTCGACAAAAGAAATGATGACTTTATATGAGATATCGTAGTTAAAAACACACACACATAATTGATGAAAATTTCATTATCGGAGGGTCAATGTATTAGTCACAAACTATGGACGCGATCCTACGTAAAATCATATACTGAGTTTAACGTCAAATATTGTATTTCTTTTTTTTGTCCGAGCGACCACCAATGATGAAGATGTTTGAATAATTTCGAATGTATAACGATATACATAGTATTAATTTACATTTATCCTAAAAATTCTGTTTATGATTAATGAATGTAATCAATAAATATGTTATGTCCGTATGTATACGAGCAGCTTCGATCGGAGTGGAATTTAGTAACGCGACAAACGTGTATGCTTTTTTTTTTTTTTAATAATTAAGTGAATAATCTTTCTTTTCCCCTGATAAAATGATCGAGGAAAGGTACATCGGCGAACACATCTGTGCAGATTCGAAAACATTTTCTCACCATTGATTGACACTTTTAATGAAGATATTTCTCGCTGACAAAATAATTCAGGTATACAGAAATGCTATATCAAAATTTATTGTAGTCGATTAATTCGTTAACCACGACAATGAAAAGCAAATAACTTAAAAAGTGATCTTAGAGTTAAGGAATTCCAATGATGATGTGGGCAAATGATTCCTTCAAACAAGTCGCATGAATTATGATCCGTATAATTGTTCATGTCGGAAGATAGCGGCTTCTCGATCGGAGCCATTGGAATATCCCAGTGGAATTCGGACAATTGTGTCGTAATTTGCACTCGGTGCATGGCTATTGTCCTTTAAACGTTTTACAGTCTTGGAGAGTACGAAGCCTGGAGAACATCTTACTAAGATCTGGTGTACTTTCCCCAGATGTGAAGCATGAATACAGATGCTATGAAGAGGAGGGACATCACGAGAACTGGAACAGGTCCCCTGCAATGAAGAAACAAAAGTTTTTGTAATTATTGGCTTTAGCAAAATTTTTCTTTTTATTTGTACATGTCAAAACAACCATAAAAGAGAAATGGTCAGGAAATAAGTCCCGGCCGGTTTTCTAGTAAAAAGCAACTTACACTTTGATTCCTGGTGAATCATCGGTGTAGTATCTCCACATACCACCGGAACTCGTTCCAGTATTGCGATTTCTCGCAGATGTTGCTGGTGCGGTTTTCCTCTGTCGAACTGTTCCAGCACCACTGGTACGCGGAGCGACAGATTTGCTTGGTGAACGACCACCAGATCCCACCGACGTTGAACTCGGTGCAGCTGGCTATTTTTTTTTTCATCAAATAAAGATATACCATGTAAACTCGGTAAACCTTAACAATTGGGGCTGGTCCGATTTACGGAACAAGCTCATTCGCTTGATTCAGTTTTACGGTATGATATAAAAGTACTCACCATTTTGTTAAGATTTCTGCTTATTCACTTTTCACAAAGGACACGCAAGTCAATTACGATCTACCGTCGCCTCGGTGGTTTATGTTAAACTGATAAAGAGAGAATATAACGAGGAATGCTTTACGTGAATGCCAAGATGCCAACTGTGGCAATCGCAAAACTGTTATACGTGTTTACCGACGCGTTACACGAAAGCTCAAACACGATCTCTTCCCGTGCGACGTGTCGCTTGTCGACTGTGCATCCACGTGGTTTGTTACTTACACGTCACCGTAAAGGCGCCTCTTCAATACGCGTGTCGGTACACGTACGTTTTCATTGAAATATGGTAGTCGATCAAATTGTTCCCGTTTGTATCGTATTAGGATAATAATCATATGCGAAAGTAAATACAAAAAAACGTCACCTCTACTCCTTTTTGCTTTGCCGATGGATAAAACATTCAAAACGAAAACAATATACAATAACCGGTGAGCTCGTTTTTTGTACTCGCGGAATGCTCTCGCCGGATATTCTCAGAAAAGCCATTCTCGACCTCAAAGAGCCTGTGATATTCAAAGGATTTCAAGAAAATGTCTCAGGTGAAAAGAATCCAGAATTCCTGCGCTGGAATCTTGATATGTTTGTGGACATATTCGGCGATACTCCTCTTCCATTTAGAGCTGGGAATAATGAGAGAACTCTGGTAAACTCAAATAGTCATACGAGCAGTCATTCATGATTTAAATGAATATGTATGATCCACGATTTTTACAGAAACCACAGTGGGATGTCGAATGTGCCATCGAGCACATGACGATATTTGAATTTATTAAACGCATGAATGACAGAGAGTTCACAGATGAAGGAGAATCAAGACTGCAACATGTGACTCCCAAGTGGTACTACTTTGATTACAAATACATGCATGATTGGCTCAAAGGTAGGCCTGATGTTCTAGAATCCATAGACTGGAATCGATTTGGTTTCGACAAAAATGGAAACGATTCGACTCTGTGGATAGGAAGCCCTAGAGCTCATACAAATTGTCATCAAGACTCTTATGGATGCAATTTGGTTGCTCAAATAAAAGGAAGGTTTGTGTATTTGTAGTTTTTCACTGTACAAATTTATCGAATTTTGATTGCCATACTATTAAATATTGCCAGTATTAATGTGGTACATACCTCATGGGATCCTGGCTTACTTTTTCTCATTTCTAGCGTTACTGTATTTTCTCTCCGTTAAGCTTGTGAAAAAAAGCCTTTGTAATAACGCGAATAGTTTGGTTATTGAAATATATAATATTCGAAAGTCATCGATGTTAAAACCCTGTATTATCTTTACAGTAAAAAGTGGTTGTTATATCCACCCTGTACGGGAGGTGCAATGAGACCAACAAGAGTCCCCTATGAAGAATCAACGGTGTATAGCAAGTTTAATTTCTTTTGTCCAACAAAGGAAGAAGAGGAGGCAATTATGAAAATCGAGAAACGTCCCAGATTGGTCATACTCTCCCCTGGAGATGTGCTGCTTGTGCCGCATGGCTGGTGGCATTACGTCGAGTCTGAGGATTTTACCATAAGCATCAATGTTTGGTTGCCGATCGAGGATGATTATAAAGCAAGACTCGAGGAGGCACTTGTAAAATTGCTCGTGTCAAATATTGGGGTGGAAATACCTTCGGCACCTCAGGATAGAGCTCCGAACAATCGTAGAGAATGTATAGAATTGGTGAGTATCGACTCGATACAGTTTCTATCGAATATCGCAGTAAAATGCATTCGTCCGAATTTACAGATAAAAACGTGCGTTGAAGAATGTAAGAAACATACGACTTCGTCGTCTAGTTCACCATCTTATAAAAGAGCAAAGACGAGTCTGTGGACGGCGGAAGAACTGGCAAAAGAATATCCAAACACCGTAATATTGGTACCAGAAATGTCCCATGAGAACCAACGTTGTTTCCTGACATCGAACAGACAGCGATTTTCTCACGACGGTCCAACATCTTTCCAAAGTTCGGATGAACAACTCGAAGATCCGACGTTTCAGGGATCTCTCGAGGATATCATGAACGCGCTATGTAATTCTGAAGTTATAAATAAGGTGTCCGATTTGCTTCTAGATTATAAATGTAAATAGGAAAAGGATAAGCTCTATAACATAAAAAAAATCACAACGCCAGTATTGTCGTACAATATAGTCAACTAAATTTATGCGGGTAGGAATGCGCGCTGTTATTATCCCCACGTATAGTATCCGATCACAGTGGCGCTCCAATACTATCATTACAAAGAAGCAACAAAATTACGAGCAACAACGCGTCTCTGCGAGATGGGGTGCCTTAGATCAATTTATAAATAATGGCTCTTTTAAATATTCATTACAATACCGGCGGCATCTAAAGCCAGATGATCCATATTATGAAATTTATAAGATTTTATTCGGCAGGTACCATAGGATTAGCAAAATTACATGTGCATTCTGCCGGTTACCGGTGCTGCCTAAGCTTTACGCGTCTCATTACTGTTACAATTAAAAAATACGTAAATATGCCAAAACAAATAAACGACAATGAAGTTCGTATAAATAATGAAAAAATTCAAACAAATAAAATTGCGATGTGTCGTAATTAGCGAAAATTCGGTCGGTAAGAACGCACATTTTTATTATCTCACGGTTGGTAGGTTCCGCTGTTAGTGGAGCTGCGGTGCAATATCAAAAAGCAAGATGGCGATGACTGAAGACGGTTTCCTTTCGCGGGTAAGCAATTTTTAGTGAATTGATGAATGATAAGTGTCTTGGATATTCGTGAAATATTGTCCAATATGAGTGACAATTACTAGGAGGATATTGATATCAATATTACGAGATTTAGTTCAGTATATATATATAAAAGCATTAGGAAAAATACACGAGACATTGGTGCGCTTACCCATATCGTTAAGGTTCATACGTCGCATTTCTGTTACGATTTACGAATAGATAAATATTTTCTTAGCAACACACAATAATTACATTAACATTGAAATGTGAAGCAACTTGCGACATCCAAATTGGAGTCAAAAGCAGCAGTGTCAAATAAGAAACTGCGATATACATATGCCGAACAATAATATTAATAGTTATTTAACAATAAAAGCCGAGGCGCCATATTGGCAGCCATTTTTTCTCGACCGTTCGCGCGAACTTCACATCTCAGAGGTAACTGCGAATATTGACGTTGCAAATTGGAATATATACATTACGGTTTGCGAATAAAATGTGTCTTTGTGAACAAATATATCAATAAATATTATCCGAGTGACCTTTTAACAAATCATGGGTCTTTTAACGGTGTTGAAGAAGTTGAAGCAGAAGGAGAAAGAGACGAGAATCCTGATGCTGTATGTATACATTCATATGCACTTTTTAAGGTTAGGTTATCTCTTTTAATGTTTACATCGAAACATTCGTTTACACGAAATATCCAGAGGGCTCGACAATGCAGGCAAAACAACGGTATTGAAGAGAATCAACGGTGAGCCAATAGACACGATATCACCGACTCTAGGATTCAATATCAAGACCCTTGAACACAGAGGTTACAAACTTAATATTTGGGATGTGGGTGGACAAAAATCACTGCGTTCGTATTGGCGTAATTACTTCGAATCGACCGATGGACTGATCTGGGTCGTTGACAGCGCGGACAGACGTCGACTGGAGGATTGCAAGGTCGAATTGTATAAACTTCTCCAGGAAGAACGTTTGGAAGGTGCAAGCTTGCTGGTACTGGCAAACAAACAAGATTTGCCTGGTGCTCTGTCCGCGCCCGAAATTGCCGAAGTTCTCGAGTTGCCCACAATTAAGACTCATCACTGGCAAATTTTCAAATGCTCCGCCGTTACTGCTGAAAATCTTCTGGAAGGTATCAATTGGATCGTCGATGACATTGCCGCCAGAATATTTTATCTCGATTGAAAATCTCGACAATATAAATACTCGCACCAGTCCCCTTAGATAAATTTTATTGTAACTCCATTACTTATATTCCCTTTTTTTAAAAAATATGATCTTTGTATTTGTCAGATCGTTAATATAATTTAGCGCTATAATTCTCTGTAACATTCGCATTCAAAAATAAGACAAGTCTAATGTTTCTAATTTAAATAATTTAAGATTGAATTTCTTACCTCTTAATCTCAAATTAAAGAACAAATATATAAAGTATGGTATATATTTTTCTCTAGATATTTTATCACCAATGTTTGTAGACTTTTGTTTATTACAAAAATGATATTTCTTTTACGATTTATCTTCGTCATTTATTCTCTTCTTCGTTTTTACCGCTCTTTTGGCCTTTTTTTCAGGGTGCGGCGGTGGTAGACTCGTCTCGGGATATTCTTTCAAGTAGAATGCTTTTAAAGCCACGAGATCAACTTGACCCTTGCTAATTTCAAAGGCCTTCGCGATCTCGTCGACAAGAGACTCGGTGAGCTTCAGTCCGAAGTTTTTCACACCGTCCTTAAACGTGTCTAAAAAGAAAACGAGAAGGAATGGTCAACGTCGAATGGCATCTCGGACCAAATTCAGTTAGGCTTACTACCACCTCGTGAAACTGCTTTATCCTCGAGCGTAAGAACAAAGTGACCAAAATTCTTTCGCAACTTTTTCATCTTTGGACTCATGGCTTCGAAATTTGCCCTTCTGAGAAATATTTTTTTGGGGTCAGGTCCTTGTAATTCGTAATTGCTTAAAATCCCCCCCAATTTTACACTCAGCCAGGACCGTTCACGCCGAATTTTCTCCAGAGCCGGAAGAACGTCTTTGTTCGCCCACACATTTTCCATATCCAATGACTTTATTCGTAGATTGGGTGATTTGTCCACTGTCAGAGCAGTGATAAGAGCGTGAACACCCAAGGGTTCCAAGGGATTATTTCCCAGACGAACTGTCTCAAGACTTTTGTTCTTCGTTAATCCTTTGGCGATTTCCTTCGCCTCGTTAAACGTGAATCTGTTTCCTATGTTATTTTCCAACTAGATTTTATTTAATCGAAATTTCTTCATCAATTTTACGAAAAGTTTTACCCGATAAATCGAGTTCTCGAAGTTTTGAAGATTTAGCGAGATAAGAAGACAAGAACGATGCCGTGTCTTTCCCCAATCCATTTACAGACATGTTAAGAGACTCTATAGTTGAATTTTTCGATAATCCTTGAAAAAAAGTCTCGGCAAATTTCGTACCATAGAAATTATTCCAGGAAATATCCAGATGCTTTAGAGACTTTGTTTCGACGAGCATTTGGCCGAGATATTCGGCACTATCGTCGCCGAGATGATTATCCTTTAAATTAATGTTTTCTAAAACTTGACTCTTACAAACGGCATTCGCTACATGCCGTAGACCATCGTCACCGATATTGCATCGACTCAGATCGAGATCGATTAATGCTGGAGCGGCGGCAATGCCGTCCCGCAATTTTTCCGCACCTTCGACGCCGATTCGACATCCCGTAAGATCGAGACGCGACAAAATTTCGTTGGATAGAAGTAAATTATTGAGATAAAAGCAAGCTTCGACGTTCAACAAATTACCCTGAAAAAGAAAAAAAAAAGCTTTGATAATCTATTGATAATTTTTATCAATATTTCTAAGCCCATTGATTGATACAAACTCACTGTTAAATCGATAATCTGAATCGAAGTGTTTTTAACAACTGCCTCGCAAATTACTCGCACGATTCTAGGATCGATTCCGTAATATCGTAAATTCAAGGTGTCCGTTTGTAACATTTTCTTCACCGAATTTATCGGTCTAAGTCCCGACTCCTTGACGAGATCGACAAATTTTTGTATACCGTCGTCCTTGTACGTAGGAGATGGCGGGTCGATCATCCACAAAGCTGGGACCAATCCCGGATCCTCGGGTATCGGATAATTGTTATAGAGATTTGAGAATCTCAACTGCGAATCGCTTATTTCGATAGTTTTTAAACAAGGATGACTGCTATCTCTACTGGCGAATTCTTCGTCGATTTTATCCGTTTCAAAAATTTCTTCGACACTCAGAACGGTTTTGATGGATTCCCCGTCTTCCTTTTCAAGTTCCATCTAGGCTCTCCAAAAAAAAAGGAAAGAGCATATTTTCATCGGAAATTTTCCATACAACACGAAAATTATAGTCACTTCCACCGGTAATTGGCAGTTCATAGACGAAACTTTGAAAAAATCGCATTTTCCGACTTGTTACATTTAAATTGTTATATTCGAGAAAAGCTACTATGATATTCGTTCATTTTCGCCACGATTATATTTCACAAAAATAATAAACATTAAATTTTGGCTCCTGTGAATTCTAATAAGCTATGGTAGAGCGGAAATTTCGCGCTGAAAATCAACGTCGGGTTTTCTTTTTCAAGAAAACTTGAAATTTATAGGAGAAAAAGACAAAAATCTGAAATTAAAGGTTTTTTCCCTCTTTAGCGATATCGATGAATAAATTTCGATAAAAATTCCAAATTACACCCATTAGTTGCCGAAAACGTTTCCTTGTTTCTTCGTCGTGAGTAGCAGCTTCCTTAGTTCTCGTTGCCTTCCCGAGTGATTCGTAACTCGAGAATGAGGATTCGCGTGCGTGATCCGTAGCCTTAGGTTCGATCAACGATTCATAGCCATATACCGTTTCTTCTTTCTGTTCCTCGTTGCTTTCTTCGTCCGAATCTTTGACCCACACGTTCTCAACATCCTCGAAGAAAAACTCCGACGTCTGGACAAAGGAAGCGTCTACTCTATAACCGGATTCGCTTAATTATTCGATTAAGTGAATCTCTTTTATTCGTTCGAACGTGTCTCTCTGAATCGGAGGCAAACGTTCGCCGGACGGATGTTCTCATAGATTTGCCAATTGATCGATAATTCGACGACTCCAGACAATAATCTTTAAATTTTTCTCATTCGCAAAAATCCACTAACAATGTCTTTTAATTCCCCGATCTGATAAAAAAAATCGTATCAACTACGAACATGAATTATTAAAGGAATAATTCACTCGATTCTTTTATAATTGTTCTTATTCTCACGAATCTAGGACGTAAATTATTGTCGAACAGTATCGGCTAAATTTCTAAAATTAATTACACCCCGCTACACGTACATAATTCTCCATGGTTCATTAACGACCCTCGAGTCACGAAAATATTTTGCAACGTTTCGTAAAATAAAAGTAACGGTACAGTCGATAAATTCGCGTTACAACGAGTGACATAAATTTGACATTCGTTCGTAGCTGCGAGAAAAGAAGTGAAAAAAGAGGTGTTTCGAGTCGCATCAGCGAAGGCGAGGTATATTAATTTCACGCTTTTGGCGAATAATCGCGATCGCATTAGTCAACCACCATCATCATCATCGTCGTCGTCGTCGTCGTCGTCTTCGTCGTCGTCTTCGTCTTCGTCATAATACACGTATATAGCAATCGTCGCGATAGCTGCTTCGTAATAGCGCAGATGGGCCTCGCGAGAATTCTGCACACGCAATAATGATACTTTATTTCATTTAGGTGGAAATCCTTTCGTACAGGGATTCTTTCACTCGCATTGGTAATCGTGAACAAAACCGTTATTCGTTTTCAAAGAGGAGACCGACCGAAACGGACGGATTACAAATGTTTTTGCTCCCTTCTACGTTCCCGTGTTATTAGTGCGCATGTAGAAACAAGATATCGTCTCGTTCACAGCATCTTAATCAAGATTTCGTGAGTGAGATATGGACGATTTCGTGCTCGGTAGAAAATTTCCGAAGTGAAATATAACGAAACCGGTCCTATGTCTCAAAATTACCTCTCGGCTTTCTCGGATCTTCGATAGAAATCGATTCAAACTTATCGAGTCCTCATCTTAATCGCATCAAATTAGTTTTCTCTCGAATACGAAATGATAAAACAAATATTCCATATCGGACGAATCTCGTAGGTACACGAAACAAAAATAAAAAATCGTCGAAACATTAAAATTCGATAAACGTAAATCAAAAAGCTACGATATTTAGAATACGTCTCGCAAATTTTAGAAGAAAGTTGAACCAGCAGCTCGCTCTCGGGCCTTGTAAAGTCTACGATTATAGTCATTATTATTCTATTTTTAATTTGCCGAAAAATCATCATAAACTTAACCAACAAATTTCCCTAAATTAAAAAATTGCTATGACGTTTCCTATGCGTTTGCGAGAAATTCTTAAAAAATCAACTATCCGAACGCGTCTAATTTTCTGCATTCCCAATTTCGAAGAGATTTTGACTAATGTCTATGAATTTTTCGAAAATTCTTATTTTCGCCCTCGATCGAACCTCCCGAGAGATCTGTCCCCAAAATCGTTCACTCGTTAATCACCATCGTGCGAGTCGGAATGGAAAAAAAAATTCATTTCGAAATATCACACACGCTATCTTCGCACGGAGAGTCGACGAATCTACGTGACGAACTCGGCGACGAACGGGTTCACACGCCACGATCTTATTTCACTCGGCCATTGTCACCACGGGGGGGAGGGGGGGGGATGACTCATTTTTGTCCTGGTCATTCGTCAAGTGGTTTCCTCTCTCGTCCATTGTATTGTAATTTTACAGAGCTAGTGAGATGCTTCAATTAACAATTAAAGTGTCTCGTGCGAGTGTGTCGAAGCTCCGATTGGCTCATAGTCCCTCGCGATAATATGTACGCACGTATAAACGCATGTATACATATAAATATATACACATAGGTATTCCTGATGAGACCAAATGAATGGTATAAAGTTACAATCATTGTCGGCATCCTTCGGGAATTTGCGCTTTTTTCTCCCCTTATTTTTAACACGTTTTATTTTTTCTTTGTTCTCTCTTCGGACTAAACTCTCGTGTTCACCGACACCTTCGCGTAGGAAGATGAATCCTCTTTCTCTCTCTCTCTCTCTCTCTCTCTCTCTCTCTCTCTCTCTGTCCCTTCCTCCCTCTCTCTTTCTTTCTCTCTGTACGGTTGCCGCCGTATACCTTCGTCGTTTCAAACCACTACGTGCCGTTTGTCCCCGTGCTTTTTTTCCGTGTGCCCTTCCCGAAGCGTTTTCTCCTTATTTGCTCGCGCACTCTCTCTCTCGCTCTCTTTCTCTCTTACTCTCTACGTTGCGCGCACTCCCGGAAATCACGTTTGTCTGTGAGATTCCGCGATCTCTGTGATTTGAATGCAAGGTAGAGCCGACGAATCGAGTGAACCGAGAGAAAGAGTTCTCTCTCTCTCTCTCTCTCTCACACACTCTCTCTGCCTCTTTTTCTCTTTTTCTCTTTTTATCCCACGGTCAGTCGGCTGGTTATGCACTTTTGCTAAGATGTGGAATAAACGCTTTTGCGTGCCGGTACGTCGCGCGGTCACGGTACGCTATCGGCAAGGTTTGCCGACTTTGAAATTACGTAGAATTCTTTTTCGCATTTTATTTATTGTTTTCGTAATATCGATAGGCTGGCAGAGGACGTTGAAATAAAACGTTAGACGACGTTAAATTTTTTATTGTACTTTTTATTGAAACTTTTTTTTTTTCATCATCGTTATATTTAACGTTTGGGGAAGGGGGTGGGGCGGCAGGGGGAATGGGGTAAAGAGATGGTGGGCCGTAAAGGACGATCGGGGAGCTTATTTACACGCACTCGCTCAAATATATACTTCGAAACAATCATCATTACCAGACGCGTTTGAATCGTTCCATCATAGTTGGGTGTCCTTTTAAAAACTATCTATATATCTCTTTCTCTCTCTCTCTCTCTTTCTGTATTTCACTTTCGACCGGTGGTAATAAAATGATACTTGGATCTGTTTGTAAAAAAAAAGAAAAAAAAAAAGAATTGATTTAACCGGTCAGTCTGGAAATGAAATTGCCCTCTCGATGATCCGGGAATGATAAAAAATAGAAGTGGAGGTGATAAGAAAAAAGAAAGGAAAAAAAAAACAAAAAATTTGAAAATAATAATACAATATATAATAATATATAAATCGATCTATCTATTCGTACGAATAATATATAGTACCTCTTCTTTTCTTTTCTTTATAAAATAAAACATTTTGTTATATCAAATTTGCTCTCATTCGTTCGTTGCTCTCTCTGTCTGTCTGTCTCTCACTCTCCCTCTTTCTCTCTCTCTCTCTCTCTCTCTCTTTCGTTCCGCACTTTTTTGTATCCCCCCATCTCACGCGTGCGCGCTCGTTTAAAACTTACACATTGCTCTAACATCGTTTAAGACTTATATTGCTCTTTATCGTGCTATGCTGTCGAATAAAAACTATAGATCCGCGATGTTTTGCTTATGAGCGAGAGAGTCGTCTTTATAGCTGGGAAAATAAAATAAAATAAAAATAAAATAGAGAAATACTTGGACAGTCGACGTTAAAACACGAGCGTTATAGGATTGCACATTCAATGTCAGGAGGACGAAAGTCTATTTAAAAAAAAAAACAATAATCTATAATAATAATATTAATAATGATTAATAATTAATGATCGTCTCTATGTACAGATTAATTAGTTTCGAGCGAAGATTTTCAATCTCGTTTTGAATTACACATTTTACTTCACACTTCGTGAAACGGCTTCTCGCTAGTTATTTTTATCATACACGAGTACGCTGATTAGTGTCTCTTTTCTCACGATACAAACGTCCAATGGCGGCTTTGCCGGTGAATTCGTGTGTGCGTGTTTTTTTGTTTGTCACCACCAACGCGTACCCGTCGATACGCCGACGAAGTTTTACGATTATCCATTTCGTCACCGTCTCCATACCGGGCGTATAGTTTTGCGTATTCGATATTGCGAGTGTGTATAAAGGCTATTTTATCTATAATAATATAATATACATATATATTTTATTTCCGTGTCACAAGCTCGTTACGAGCGTGGGTTTTGTCGATCTCTCCTCGAAACAATGGAGTTTTGCTCGCGCGCATACACAAACACACACAAACACACACGCACACACACACACACGCGCGCGCGAATGCACACATACACGAGCACACATCCAATATGCAACCAATATGTTTATTTCAATTAAGTTAAACAAACAAGCGAGGGGAGCAAAAAATAATAAAATACGATAAAAGAGACGAAATAATATTAATAATAATAATAAAATAATAATAATATCGGTAATGTCAATAATAATATTAATAATGATAATAATGATAATAATAATAATAATAATAATAATAATAATAATAATAATGATAATAAGGAAACGAGTAGATCCTTAGCGTGTGTGATGCATTAGAGTGGCGCATATGATTTCCTTCGTACAAATGAGTATCACAATGTCGTCTGGAGGAACGTACCGAACTGCCTGCGTTTTTTTCAACTCTCTTTTTTTTACGAATTTTATCCAAATTTCTGTATTCGTTTATATAATAATAATAATATTTAAAAAAGAGAATCTGGAACGTACGGGACTCTAATTGCAAGATTAGAACGATCGATTCACTTGTAACGTCCAACTTTCGGGTTGGAAACAAACGAAAAGAAGAATGGTAGGACGTAAGCAGTTTGTTGCCTCTCATCGAGGAAGACGATACGCAGGCTTAGAGAAATTAATAAGTACGGGCTATGTACATATGTACAACGATAACGCGAGCCTTGTGCGACGTGGGGACTTGGGGAGGGGTAGGTTGCATTATCATTATCATCAATTATAATCGTCGGTGATTTATTGTCACGTACGAGGAGTATATGTGTCTGGAGACTCGCGAGCGATCAGAGAGCGAGAGAATAGAAGAAGAAAAGAAGAAAAAAAAAGAAAAGAAAAGTAAGGGGGTTGAAGATTAGAGTCCTGCGGATGTATCATCCAGGCTGGTATGTCATTCGAGTCTTTTTGCGTGTAACGCACACTGGAATTGCCATGGTTCTCTGCAATCGTGCAGAGAAACGAGAGAAAAAAGATCGAGAGGGGTAGAGACAGATAGAGAGAGAGAGAGAGAGAGAGAGGGAAAAGAGGATAGAGAGAGCGAGCACGAAAGGCACGCTGCACACAACGGTACTGTTCATCTGTTCAGGACTCGTGACACGAGCCCCAGGATAATGCCTGGGTGTCTTTCTCCTTTTCTTCCTCGCTTTCTCATCGCGCATGCAGTCTCACCGCTTATATATTCGAATCTATATAACATATACATATATACGTGTGGGTGGCTGTGTGTGTTGGTATGGACGTGCGTGTGTAGATATATATGTATATGTATCCGTATATCTCTCTTTATAATTAATTTTACAATATACTATGATCTATTCTATATGGCCGCGATTTATAAACCGTACCTTTCGAATCGATTGCACATTTGTTTCGGACGTGCTTCAATCGCGTCTTTAATATGCGACGTATCGCGAATGATCGGCAATACACGATTTAACGCGACGTTCACAAGGTCTCGACTGTAAGATCGGGCCATTTGACTCGTGTCCATTTATCACTCCCGAAATCATCTCGTCAAGTTTATCGTCGGTCGAGTTGATCCGCTTGTCCGAAATATCTAAATTAGGGAAAAAATTCGACGCAAAACAGCGTGGTCTTGTCTTCTACTCCCGCGTTTTACATTTATCATTAACATTAAACATGTACGGTTAGCACCTGTCGTGGTCCGACCTGTTGGCTGGTACCGGGCTGTTGATGCGAGTACGCCGGTTCCTGGAGTCTCGGTTTGCTGTAAGGCTTGTGAAGACCTTCCTCGTAGCTGAAGCTCGCTGTATTGTTTCTAGCTTCGGCGGACGTTGGTTTGTACAGGGGTGGCAAACGGTGTCTACCCTCCTCGGAGACCATTTCAAGACTCTCCTCGGTTGGCCCGTGACCACCGAGCGACATACCCGACAACGGTCTCACCACGGACACTCTAGGTTCGCCAGGATCTTGATCCTTCAACGGATTCGCGTATCTCCGAAGATTCTCTTCGTTTTGAAGATTGTTCGATTTTTCGTCGAGATCGCTACGATGACGATGCAACGATGTCTCGCTGCTCGTCGTCGCGGTCAGCCCGGATCTCTGTCTAGTCCTGAGATACCAGAGACCACCGATCAGAGCCAGGAGTAATATAGTGGCAAGGGCACCGCCCAGAACAGCTATGTAGCCACTTCCGCTATTGCCGGAACCACCGGAATTCGGATCGCTGAGAAGCGCGGTCTCCACTTTGACTTCCAGAACGGAGGCTAGAGCAAGAGGTCTGCTCAATGGGCGACTCAATGCTTCGCCCAAGTCTCTAGCGGCGTCGGCAGCAGCTTCGGAAAAGATCGTGACCTCTATCGTGTCGTTGTCGCCGGGTTTGATGTCGCACAGTAGAACGACCGATTGGGGTCTTCGTGGATCGGCCAGCAATCGTCTCAGTCTTCGACAGAGCAGCTCGACCGACGTTCCCGCTGCCAGGGTGTCTCTTCTAAGCAGGATCGTCAGTCTCGAGCACGTTGGGCCTGGCGTCGCTTGACTGGGCCAACACGAAGGTGGTGCCGGAAGCGCCGGTGGACCGACTCTTCTTCCGGTCTCGATCGGACGACACTCTCCCCACGCCGGGCACAAAGGCGCCAGGCAACTTTCACCCGGCGATGGAACGCAAACTTCGTGCGCCAAGCAGGATGTTCCGTTTAGACAATTTCCTTGACCGCACCAAACGTTACTGCACTGATTCTTCCCGTTTCTACACTCGCACACGTTGCAATCGTCGTCCCACGTCGTTGAGATGCAGCCGTCGTCACCCGCTGTTCTGATCTCGCAATGCGTTCCAGTTCTTCCGGGTGGACAGACGCACGAGTAGCTGGCTATACCATCGACGCACGTTGCTCCGCCCATGCAAGGATCGCTCGCGCACTCGTTCACGTTTATCCGACAATCCGGGCCGGTAAAACCCGGTGCGCACTCGCATCTGAACCAATTTACGCCGTCTACGCAGCGGCCACCGTTCAGACACGGCAACGGTTGACAGTCGTCCACGTCTCTACGACAATTCGGACCCTCGAAGCCTTCGCGACAGACGCAACGGTAACTACCGTCCGCTGTGTTGACGCACGTGGCACCGTTTTCGCAGGGGTTGCTCGCGCAAGCCGGGGAGGCGATGTGACAAGCCGCTCCTTCCCAACCTGGTGGACAGTGACACGTGAAACCGTCACCTCGATCCTGGCAAGTGCCACCGTGTCTGCAGGTCGCTGGCTCGCAGTGTCCACCTCTCAAGGTGCAAGTCTTGCCCTTCCAGCCACCCCTGCAGCTGCACGTGAAGTCGGCCACCCCATCGACGCACGTTCCGTTGTTGCGACAGGGCGAGGCTTGGCACTCATCAACGTCTGGAAGAATAAAGGCACCGGAGTTTCGATTATTATCCAATCGATGTCGAATCTTCGCGAAGAATTTAACAACAAAATCGATCCTCTCGTTCTTACCTTGATCGCACAGATCACCGCTCCATCCTTCTCGACATATGCATTGAAACGAATTAACGAGATCGACGCAAGTCCCGCCATTTAGACATGGATTTTCTCGACAATCGTTGATATTCTCGTGACAGTGTTGACCCGTGTATCCAGGATCGCAGATGCATCTTCCGCCACTGCATCTTCCTCGCCCACCGCAAGGTGTGCCTTCGCTCCCACACCCAACATTCTCGTCGCTCTGGCCAAATTGCGGATTATGCGACGCTGGATCCGAGCAATTTTTTCCCTGCCACTGTTCTGGACAGTGACAGTAATAGTCCGTCTGCGTGTTGAAACACGGTGCCGTGTTCCTGCATGGATTCGGATTGCAGTGATCGCGGTCTATCTCGCATTGATAACCCGTGAAACCAACGGGACATACGCACTCGTAAGCGTTTACGAGATCGCGACACTCGCCACCGTTCTGACACGGTTTTGACGAGCACTCGTCGATGTCCACGTCGCAATCCTTGCCGGAATAGCCTGGTGTGCAAGAACAGTGGTAGTCGTTGACAAGGTCGATGCAAAGAGCACCGTGCTGGCATTGACCGACGCAGTCGTTTATATTCTTGGTGCAATTTTTCCCCGTAAAACCACTTCGACAACGACATCTGGAAAGCAATATCGAAGTAATGAATAACAATATTACGACTGAAATGACGACGAAAATGAAGAAAAGAGACGGAGAAGTGGACGAAGAAGATGTAAAATCCATCGCCGTGCGACCGGATGAAAAAATAACCAAATTACCTGTAATCGCCAGCAAGATTGGAGCACGTTATAGAATTTTTGCAGGGCGATTCCTTGAGCCCGCATTCATCAACGTCGAATTGACACAGAGCTCCCTGCCACGCGCTCGGACATCGGCACGAAAATTCGTTCTTCCCGTCGACGCACGTGCCACCATTTTGACAAGGTTGCGAGGCGCATTCGTCGAGATCCGTGGCGCAATGAGGACCGAGAAAACCCGGCGCGCACTCGCAATTAGCCGTTTCGCCAATCTCGCGACATGTAGCACCGTTCACACATGGATTCGAGGCGCACGGGTTGTCGACTTTTTCACACGTCGGACCGGAAAAACCATCCGGACACGTGCATCTGTACTGATCGGGCGCTGTATTCTCGCACGTACCACCGTTCTGACACGGCTCGTGCGTGCCGCAATAATTGAGGTCCTGATCGCACAAGATTCCACCCCAATTCGTATCGCATATACACTGCCAGCTCGAACCGTTGCAATAACCGTGCTTGCAACCGGGATAGGGCGTGCACTGATCGCACAAATCACCCCGCCAGCCATGACGACACTTGCATTCACCGCTCTCGTTGCAGTGACCGTGAATCGGATGACAACCCTCTTTACAGACAGCTGTAAGCATACAACAACAAACAGAAAACATATTAATTTTCATACTGACCGTTCTAGCCTTTCTTTTGCTCGTACAGGACTCAAAAGGCGGGGATTTTTATTATTAGTTTCAATAGTTCTGTCTTGATTATGTTTTTTTAATAAGTATCCATGTTTTCTCATCGTGCAATTGTTTTCGAAAATCAATTTACAATGATTTACAATACGCTAATTTGGAAAAGTCATTATTTGTCTCGTACGTTCGTACGAATTTTATCGATATTTTTATATAGGAAAATTATCATTTTAAATTTCATAGAAATGACGTTGGATTGAGATTACATGGAAATTATCGATATTATTGTTGAAGTACTGTAAAATATTGAAAATATTGATTGGCCGAAGAATGGAACGTTCGCCAGTCTGATTTCCATGATATGTGCGGATAGGCACGAACTAGATTGAAACGTATAACGAACACAATAAGTCCGCGTCTACAAACTCTCGATTTACCTCGTGAGAGAATCAATCTCAAAGCTGAAAAACTCCGACTCTCGCACAGAGACTGTTATATGGAATTACAGCAGTGGGTAATAGTATAGTTACAGTAAATCTCGGGTATCGAATGTGCGTTCGATGTGGAATGAACTCGGCGGCATGGTGCGATATATCCACGCACGTCGCCGCTTTTCAAGTTTCCACGGGGATCTCGTCATGGGATATTATTGTTGCACATTTCGCAACTTTATATCTATAATCACAACCGAAGAATTCCCGATCGCGCCAAGGATAAAACTCGACTTATATGTACGTACGCAGATTGAATAATGATTTAACGTAACGTTAATAATCTAAATAGAAAAATAATCACAACGAATAAGATAAAAAAAAGGAAAAGGCAAAATTCACAAGGACTTCCACTTTCGCGAAGATTATCCGATATCGAAACATCCTTGTTGCCTGATCCACGATCTTCGTGACTTTTTCTTTTCCAGTCACCCTGAACAGTCACCGATTGGAAAAATGATCGAGGATAACGCTTGAGGATAAAAACCATCGTTTTCGAAATTTTACACCCTTCTTACGACCAATCCTTCGTACGATCATCCGTTGCAAAACTAAATAATAAAAGAGCCACGACTAGCTTGGTACTTTCCCTAATCACAATTCCGACCCTGGTCGTGACTGAAGAGTCGACCGAGCCGATGGCTCTTGCACGATAATTTTTTCGTTTCTTCTCATGCTTGATGATTCGTTCGCTGATCATGACGCCTGGAATGCTCATACGCTGCGTGCGTATGAATATAGAAGGCCGAGGTTTACCGGTTAGATATAGCAACGCTGATCTTTACCGTTACATCACGCGCAAGTGCCCTGCAGCATCTTTTGATTAATAGTCTTGTCTCGTCTCTCTCGTCTCTCTCGCCTCTCCCCCCCTTTTCCAACCGCCCCCTCCTTTCAACCCCTTATCGCATCTTCTCTTTTTCTCTCTTTCCCCATCTTATTTACCTGTGCAACGAACATTTACGGATGTTTATACGTCCCTGCATGGTGTGAAATTTCAAGGCACGAGAAATGACGTTGCACGTTAGTCGATACAGACACACGCGTAAATAGACACGTACGCAAGGCGACGTCAAAGAAGAATTAATTCCATGCGGCAACAAAAGAAACGGTAGGGCTCCCTCTTTGAGCGCACGAAGTCGCGTGTCTCCTAGAGTTTTTCAGATATCGCGAAAAACGACGCGATATTCTCTTCATCAGCGGAAAATTTTCGATAGAATTGTCGCTTTTGCAATTACCCGAGGCAAAAATTGAATTTTGACGCCCCGTTAAATCGGACTTTAGGACCGATCGGGCAATTAGGCTCCGAGGACAACTTTTTGAATTCGCTTTTTCAATACTTTCCGAGGGTTTCTGTCGATCGGAAATTTCCCGCTGATCACGAATAAATGGGTCGCTTTTATCTCGCACGAGAATTGATAGGTCAACAGTTGAAAAAACGTAAAATTACACGGTTTTTTTCGAATTTTCGGCTATTTATTTCGATCCGTCGATGAAATTACTATAATTTTCGCGTTGTATGGGAAATTTCCGATGAAAATATACCCTTGCAGCGTGTTCTCGTCCGAGACGAGACGAAGTATTAGAGGAGAAAGTAGTAGATGTCCCTCTTAAGGACACACATACACACACGTGAATGTATGTCTTCTAGAAGAGAAAGAAAAAGAGACAGCGAGAGGGGGGAGAGCGGGAGAGAAGAGAGAATCGAGCCAATCAGCGTGCCTCATCGTTATCCCGCATCAAGATCAAACATCTCGCTCCGGCGTTCCGCGGAGAAAAAAAAAAGAAGAAAGAACGAGAGAGGCAGAGATTTCTTTTGGGGCATTCTCTCGCGAGATAGGGTGAAGAATAGTGGATCGAGGAAGGAGGAGAGAGTGAGGAAAGAGAGATTAGTGGCAACTGTGGATGAGAAGAGTGTGCGAGAGAGAAAGAAACGTTCATGAGGCAAACGAAACCCGAAATCTCGGGACTCTTTTTTTCGGTATATATATGCTTTTTTTCTTTTCTTTTTTTTTCCTTAACTCTCCGCTCTCTCGATGCACGCGGCTGTCACTTAACGCGCGTTATCAAACCCCGGGATGTCAAATAAATTTCGTTGACGGCTGGCCACGAAACACGCCACTCTACTATGCGTAAATATATATATATATATATATACACATATGCAGGTATGTATGCGGCCTTCTTCGAGGCCGAAAAGAGTGTACGGGAATTACGTCCAGGAGAGATGATGAATCGTGATAAGGCTCATCAAGCCGACTGACTTTTCTCCGCGCTAGCTCTGTCTCTCTTCGCCTTTATCCCTTCCCACCTTCTCATTCCTTTATATTATCTACCTATGGATGCACAATACCATACTCATTATTTCACGTTTTATTGTACCCCGTCGATCCGTCGTAATTATTTGTTCTTTATGCATCGCCGTATTTCATGGTCGAATGAAATTGCTTTGTTCGTGTTTCGTTTTTTATTTGTGTTTTTTTTTTCTTCATTTATTTCTCTCTCCGTTTTTTTATACGTATATCAACGTCATTGTTCTCGATAATATTTCTTATTAGAGACGCGATTGTTTTGTAACGGGGAGGATAAAAAGCGCTACCGCGAGTGAAATCACGCTTTGAGGCTGACTGACGTATTCTACGTGTACAGATGTATTTATATATAGATATGTATAGGAGGAGAGAGCTATTAAGGTGCTGTACCATGTACTAATACCGGCGAGGACGAGAGCGCAAAACTCCGCGGCTCGAAGCGTGCGAAGAGTTTGTAACTCGAGTGAAATTCTCTTCGGTGCGCGAGCGCGTCGACGATCGACCTTTCCGCGGCGGTAGCATAAGGCCCAGCCGAGCTGCGATGGAGAGAAATAAAAAAAATCTCAAAGCCAGTTTTCTCGTTGCTCCCTTCTCGGCTCTCGCGAAGGCTCGAGCGGCGAAAGATGCGGTATGGAGAGAAAGACCGAGAGACCAGAAAGCGCTTCTACGGTGCATCTTGATACCAAGAGAGTCTCGGGAGTTGCGCGAACGTATCGTATTAATTTGCTCGCTCGGGCGGCGCGAAACGCCGTCCGATATCGCCAATTCTAAGACTTAATTTCCCCAGATAAAATTCACTCCACTTCCCCTCCTCCGGATTATCCCCATATAAAATACATTAAACGACAATTCGAATAATAATAAATATACATTTTTTCAAATATTTATATAATACGATAGATATCATTATTTTGTATTTAAAATATTATCAAATAACTTAATAAAAATAACATATCGCATTATTCAATAATATTTTTTTCGATCGTGGGATTATTCAAATGAAAGTGATTTTAATTATTTTCACCCTTATTATCACAATGAACAAGTCGAAATTTACAAATACAAAGATATTTGAAAATTGCTATAATTGTATGAACAAAAAATGTAAGCAAAACATCATTAATTATGATTAATCTTCAATCGTATTATCCGGTTGATAATAAAATAGTAAGAAGGACGAAAAATGTTTCTCGAGACAGTGTCGAGAGAAAGAGGATGGGTTTCGAGCGCGGACTGATGTTGCATTGATAAATCCCGCGGAGAAGCGGAAGTAACGATTAAGCAACGAAGAAAGACCTCCACTGTGTTATATACGGTATATATATTAGCCCCGAAGCCATCTCGGCATTGTGAGACCGGGATGTGGCGTGATGTCGCTACCTTTGTGTAACATCTTCCCCCGGTCACCCCTTACCCCGTTACCCCGCTTGCCAAGCTCCACTCATCTCTCGAACGTACGACACATCGTGTGTGCGTCTAACGCGTCCGCCCATTAAAGCACCACGCTTCGAGATAATTCGTATGTTTTACGAGCGTGTATACTCTTCGCGTTAAGACGCGACGAGAGAGGAGAGGATCCTCCTCGCTTCTCTTCTCTTCTCTTTCATCAATGCTAGGCCCTAACTGTGCATGATGAGCTGCTGCTCCTGCTACTGACTGGCACTCACCGCTAAGCCTTCGAAGCTATGTGTTGCTGCTGGTCAGTCAATCACACGAGGGCTACCCGAGACTCGATACTTTATATTCATCCTACCTCGGAAAAGACTCTTCACCGCGTTTTCTTTTTCTATCCTCGACGTATCTCGGTTACGGTAAACGTATGGGACGTTTCGAGATTTAAAAAAGATATAATACGAAGACAAAGAAGTCGGTATGAATAAATCGATGCGAATATGCGACACGATTTTTCAAATTAAAGAGCAATTTTTAATATAATTTTTAATTAGTCGCGTGTATGGGGCGTTTCGAGAATTTTCAAAATAATTATCAGCGAATTAAATTATCTCCTAGAAATAGATCTATGCGAATGTACGATATAATTTTATAGGCGAAGCAGCGATTTAGAAAAATAATTAGCCGTGCGAATAGGGCGGTTGCAATTTTGTTTAGAAATAATTATAAAACGATTTTCCCGAATGAAACGACGTTATTCAAGATAATTATATTAGTTCGATTCGATTCTGTAGAATCGTCGAGGAACGCGCCGTAGACGCTGTAAAGTTGCAGAAAAGATTTTCCGAGGTCTAGCTCGCGACCGGTCGGTCCATGGGGAAAGGTCATGCGAGAACGGCTTTTGCCACTTGTTACTCCGAGTTGCATCCCAGCCAGCGATGAGCATACACCGCCGATCCTGAGCGCAGTGTCTCGCGTCACGAAAAAGAAAGGGAGATAGATCGTCTCATTTTTCTCAGTCGTGCGCGCACACACACACGCATACATTTATATATACACAGAGACACCGAGCAAAGCGTGAAGCTTCTGTTGGGTAATTTCGTTTTAAAGAGTAAAAGGCACTGACGACGTCTTATGACTTATGGTACAATGTTTCACTACGAGACCCAGATCGTCGCGATTAGAATGACAGAAAAAAAATTTTGCCCGACAAATTTATGTTCGTTAATTCATTTTATTAATTTTGTTCCCACGTTGGCAACGACTCATTCGGGTGAAGGCCGATCGAGCACTTTTTTTTTTTGTATAAATCTCTCTATTCGACTTCGTGACTTACGAAGGAAATATATTTCATCGAGCGCATTGACGCGGACGTTGGATAATACTATTACGAGTTAGATCAAACGTGATTGTCTTTTTTGTTCGTTTTGTTTTAATTTTGTATTTACGACTCACCTATTTCGCAATCGGCACCTTTCCATCCCTGTATGCAGACTTTGTCGCCGTTTTCGTCGCACGTGTAATGACCGAATATGTCGTCTCTCGGACGACAAAATTTCGTACACGTCGCGTTGTAATAATGATCGGCGCATTGAACTCTCACTCGATACGCGAGATGAGCGTTTTTCCCTTGATGATTGAGGGTGTGCCACGTTGGTCCGGGAAGTACGATACCGCTGTAACTCGCTTCCTCGATAACGCGATTACTCGGCTCGTCTCTCGCTTGAAGAATTAGCGTGAATTGTCTCTGAAAAACAAAAACGAGAAAAAATGTAACGATCGATATTTAATTGATATTCTCATTAATCGAATATGAACAATTTTATCACGCTATTTCACAAAATTGTCCTAATCATTGGAACTACAAAATAAATTTCGTCGCAATTTTTATTCTCGATAAAAAAAACATTTTTTCAATTCGATTCGTCCAAAATCGGAAGTTTTAATAAAAAGAAAAAAGAAACAAAAGAACTTGTCACGATCCACAGTAGACAAATTCGAGGTTGAGAACAAATTCAAGAGGGCAGAACATTCTCAGGAATCGTGGCGGTCTCTCCTCGCCAGGTCCTCGGTGTTGTCTTGCGATGCTCGAGGAGAGCTTTTTATCTCTCGTTTTAATTATTCGGGATCAACGACGAGGGCGAGGACCTTGAAACGCTCGAATGAGTTTCGAAAGACCTGCTTTGCCGTTGCTCCTTCTCTACGTGTATATGTAAACCTCTCTCATCTTGTCCCGTCTCGAATCTTTCTCTCGTTATAAAAGTCCCACACTGCTATATAGCAACACGTGACGAAGTGAACAACATTATACGAATACACGTACTATATACGTATACAGTAATATCCTCTCGAGTTCTCTCGATTCGAAAGTCGAGTAGTAGAGTACGTGACGAAACATTTCTCTCACACAAACTAAGAAATCTTGGCATCACTATCACATAAATATATATATATATAAATACATAAATGTAATATGTATATAGAGACAGGAGCTGAGGCATTCGATTGGCAATTTGATGAATTCAGTTTCGATAAATAAAATAAAATCCAGAAGCGTATAATAACGTTCGAGAAAGCTCACGCACGTATCAAAGATTCATATCTCTCTCTCTCTACACATACACACATATATATATATGTATATGTGTGCTGTGTGTTTAATAAAACGATGACGATGTGAACGTAGTTCTAGTGACGGTTCAACCTGCAGGAAGCCCTCGAGGGTTTACTCGTAGGAGTCGTCGTTGTCGTCATCGTCGTCGTCGTCGACGTCGTCGTCGTCGTCGTCGTCGTCGTCGGCGGCGGCGGCGGGTGTCTGATCGTCTGATCGTGCCGTAGAAAGCTGTTCGTACGTTCGTTCGCATGCTCGCATGTTACTGGCAAGTGTTCCTGATCGAAGACCGGTCTTGCAAAGCAGATCGTATATATGTGTGTGTGTGGGTGTGTGCGTGTGTATTTATGTACGAAGATTATGCGGAGAGAGGTGCACGATGCGTACGAGTGCACGATCCCTTCTCCGAGTACGGCAAAGTACAGAGGCCATTTTACCAACATATATACATCATACACCGCGAAGCTCTATATAGTGAAACTACCTGCCAGAAGCAGGAGCGAATCTCGCGACAGGAGATCTCTGTATCGTCGTTTTCCTCGATGTTCGTATAGGGAAGACCAGTTCAATAGAGTTTGTATCTTACAAAAATGACTATTTCCTGGGAACACAATCGTGAATAATCGATCAAACATTATATTTTTTTGGTATTTTTTTACCAATAATCAATAATTCGTATATAAGAATCGATAAGTTTTATTTTAAAAACGAAACGCAAAGTTTCATTTGTTTTTCTCAGTGAACGATAATTTTCTCACAATATCGTCACGAAGCAATATCTCTACTATTGCTTTAAAAATATCAATAAAATGATTTTTTGGAGATAATTTAATTTCGAGACGACCGGAAATTGCTTTTCTGGCGATCGATCGAATCGGTCATTTCCTCGAGTAAAAATCACACGAGTTGCATAAAGAGCCTGAGAACGCTCTTGGCTCCATTTCCGTGTAGCGGTCATTGCGTTTCGCCTCCATCTAAAACGTATCGGAGGCGCGACGAATGAGAAAAGCGTCGATTCACGTAGTTTCGATCAATTATTCAACGTATACGAGAAAAGAGGAGGGAGAGAGAGAGAGAGAGCGAGAAATATCATGAAAAAAGCGAGTGCATCTCGATGCATCGTCAGCATAATCGAAATTTCGAGGTTACGCTGTCGATGCGTAGGCGGTGTTGGTCAAATTATCGTGATAGATACAAAGAGACCGTTGTCTCCAATAATAGTAGCACATGATAAATGTAGGTATACATATATACAAATACACATACCTACATATATACGTATATATATAGTGTAAGAGCATGCACAATTCGTACTATATATACGATGCATGATAGTCGAGTTCGCGGGGCCAGACGTCCGAGCGTTAAGTCCAACTCGAGCACGTCTCTCTTTCTCTCTTGCTCGATGATGTGGACGAGGAGCACCTAGAGCGTATATGATGAGCGCTAATTGGTGTTAATTGGTGGCTCGCAGCGAAGCTCCGCTTTCCCACGCCCGCGACTTTTACGCTCGCATTTTTCGCCTTCTCTCTCTCTCTCTCTCTCTCTCTCTCTCTCTCTCCATCCTTTCGCTCGTGCTCGTTCGTTTTCTTTCGCACCTAGTCCATACAAACGTCTGGTATTCTAATTCGTACGTCCGTGCCGCGCGTCGCGCATTCAAAGCAACGCCGGTGTCCTTTTATGACGCGCGGCCGATATTTTCATAGGTCGGGTCCCATCTTTTGCCGGCGGGTCAATTTCCTCCCGCGAATAACCGACGGTGTCCACCAATCTCGTGACTCATCGTTGCCACGATATAGTTCGAGCGCATTTGTCGCCTTCGCGGCAAAAAGGACCCGACGGGTCAAAACGAGACGAGGAAATATAAGGACGAGGCGCCTTAGAAGGAGAGACTATGTCGGGCTAGTTTGTGTATCAAGGAACTCGTATTAGGGATGGCAGAGCATAAGAAAACGTCCCGGGGAGTAACTGACGCACGTATACGTATATATCTATATAGAAGAGGCAGAAAAGCCTGGGAGAGAGGAAGACTTACTAGGAAGAGAGCCTCGCTGTACATCATTCTTGTCGGAATTTCCGTGGGCGTTGCACTCTCTCTCTCTCTCTACATATATATAAATATATATATATATTATATTCTATATAGCGACCATATAGCGACTCTGGCGACTTTCTTAGAGCGAAAACTGGCTTTTGCAAGGATTATGAGAGAGGATGCGAGTCACTGCGCAGCTCTTCAATTTTTATCCCCCCTCCGCCACCCCCTACAACCCCCACTCTTTAAACGCTTGCCATTCCTCTTTCACCTCGTCTTTCTTGTTACTCTCGCGATCTTCTTCTTGTATACGCTTCGTCTTCTACCACTTGTGGGGAGGCGAGATGCATCTTTTACAGCGTTCTCCCAGTCTTCTGCATATGGCTTACGTAGGTATAGGAGACTTACACGCGCGAAGGCTCGAGTCGGTGGCGTGCCTTGGAGAAATCCCAATGCACATCGAGCAGAATATTTGTGTATATACATATATGTGTATATGTTTGCAATTGCCTCTTCGCGGTTACATATATATATGTGTTTATATATTTATATGCGTGGAGGGGGTAAATAGAGTTTCATCTTTCCTATCGTCGAAACGGCAAAAGAGAAATGGCACGGACTATTTACTCGTCTATCCCGTGGCACTCGGCGACTCCCTCGTCTGCATATGCGTGTCTTCACTTCGACTCTATGACTTTCCTCCCCCGCCCGGTTAGAATAAACCGCGCGCTCTGCTAGTACCGCGCGCAAGGAATACTAATTCGTCGCTTGATCGGCTCGAGGCTTCGAGGTTCTCTCTTTCTCTCGTCTTTCTCTCTCATCCGGTCGCGTAGGTTTCAGGTTCAACCGTAATAATTAATCATTGAATCGATCACGAACAAGTGAGTTCCGGCGAAAGCGCGTATATTCCTCCTTCGGGGTACATGCTACGGCAAACGGCAGCAACACGCGAAGATTAATATACTTTGCTATACTTAATTCTATCCATCTCTCTCGCTCTCTCTCTCTCTTTCTTTCTTTATCGCTTCTATCCACGCCGGTTGAATTGATTAAACAACTCGGTAGAATGTCAGGATATATTTATTGGGCGCTCCTCGTGGGATATTTATGCGTTGAGAACTCTGCGAGAAGGAAACCGAGGCCTGGCGGATATCGAAGGAGGAAATTCGACCAAGTCCGTTTCTTTAAATACGATTACGTATTTAAGATTATTCATTAAAAATTTAATAACAACAACAACAACAAAAATCCATTATTTTCATCATTTTACGAGTTTTATTTAACTCGATAAAATCGTGAATTCAAGACAATCATTCAATAATCACGACGGTCGAAAGAATTATTCAAATTCACGTAATTTCCAACTGTTTGAAGAAATAACAATTTTTGTTCTTCAAACCTGAAATAATATGTGAAACGGGGGACGTTAACCTTCGATACAGTTCGACCGCGAGGAATGTCCATGCGATCGTTGTTTCGTTGCCTTTTTTCTTTGTCCTTTTTATACAATCCTCGTTGTCGCGCCTCGCCGGCGGTAACGAGATCGCGGCAGTGTCTCTCGCGGCGACCGATAGACGGTACAACGAAAAAAACAAACAAACAAAAAAAATCGTCTCGTCTAAACGCCGGGGCGTCAAGGCACGTAAACGCGTCTATCCCAGCGTTAAGTATGTTGAGGAGGATATTCGTACGTATCCTCGACACATGGCTCCGTAGGTACGTCCTACCTATTTATAAAAGCCGCAAATGAGGATAGCTCTCGTCGGTGAGTATTACAAATATACAAGAACGCTCGATACAAACCAACGAGAACGACCCATACAACGATCTCATCGAGCACGCGCAACGAATAGAAGTTTCCACGCGGGAGTTCGAATCTCTTTTCTCTCTTCGTCGATCGTCCTCGTCGTCTTCCTATGTCAGTCAACGTGCCTTGGCGTTTCGCGGAAAAGATCGAACGAGAGGTACGTGAGGACGCGTACAAAGCTTACGAGAACCTAAGTCCCCGTAGCCGTAGTTCAACTACAGTAGGCTACTCACACAGACACGTACACCCACTCACACAAACACACAGAGCATATATACGCATACACGTATATGTATGTATATATATATATATATATATGCACGTGTATGTATATGAGACGAAGGTACATAGGAGAAGCGAGTACCTGAAGGCACCGACAGGTCGACAGACGTGCAGGCACGAGAACGACGAATAGATATAGTCGCGGTAGCGCGGGAGGCTAAGGAAGCGAAACGATAGAGGGGAACAAAAAAATCGAAAGAGGCATATATCCAAAGAGCCCATTTATCCCCCTATCGACTCGATATACTCTCTCTTCTCACGAAAATCGGAGTTACATTTTCAGTCTCATTTGAAATCAAAATGAAAGCGGTTCGCGTCTAAACTATACATTTATATATATATATATTTATATACATATATGTATATATGTATGTATGTATGTATGTATGTATGTCTAAATAATGTATATGTAATGGTGTATATATGTATATATGATGTATGTGTGCATTTTATAGGCCAGTTGAAATCAATATTCAACGAGTATAGGCGAGCCTGTCTCATTCATTTATTTTTTTGTTTGTTTCTGTACAGTTCTGAAATCTCGTTTTCTAGTCTCGTTGGAGGCCAAAAAATACGAAAATCGTATGAAAAAGGAACGAGGCAAAAGGAGAGATTCATGCGAGGTCACGAGATGAATAATTGACAATCGATCTGCCTCGTAAAATGTACAGCCATAGCTATACATATATATATATATATATATACGTATCCCTGGCACAATACGTTTGTCGATAAAGCGCATTTTTCCGTTCGTTTTTTCTTCCTCGTCATCGTCAGCAGACCGATAAATAATCACGATTTATACAGTGGAGCTCGTTGGATTATAGTGTAAATAGCCACGATATCGTGAATGTTTCGGGTGATGGGTGGTGGTGGGGAGGAGGGGAGGGGGGGCACAAACGCAAAGCGCAGCAAGGCCGATGAGCTGCAGCGAAGGGTCCAAGGACGTGAATGCATCGCGAGAGAGAACCGAGCGAAGAATGTAACGCGAGAGTCTTTGGACTCTCCTGGGGTCCCTTCTGGATCTCTTTCTCTCCTCTCTCTCTCTCTCTCGCTCTCTCTCTCGCTCTCTCTGTTCGCTGTCCGTTCTTCTTTCTCTTCGCTTTTCGTTCCCAGAGGTCTGTCCGAGCGAATAGCAAGCAAGAACCTGGCGATCGTTTAGCCTGCATAAAACGAGCCACAAAAGTACCTCATTCGATCGAAAAAGAGATGCGTTCTCACGCATCAGCGAAAAAATATTCGAATACAGTTACGTTTGATTTTTATCACCGTTCGTCGTATGAAAATTTTCAAAAAATATGTACGTATGCATATCCGGCTTTTGGTCTTTATGCTTACGATTGATTAGACCATCTGGGCTACGCGATACCCCGATGAGAAATTAATAGACGCATTGGGGCATCGGAGATTCTCTCGAAATATTGTCATACCTCGGTGTGATATTTTTTAATAATGTTCGATGGTGAAACAGTGGGCGTGTGGGAGGAAATTTGGTCAAGTGGACGGTAGACATTTTGAAGGAGGAATCGTGAAAATGTGAGAGCCACTGAGGGCGCGTACGTCAGCGTACGAGTCTCTCACGGCTTCTTCGTTTTCTCCTTCTTCTTCGTTTTCTTCATCCGCTTCGACTTATTCTTCTTCTCCTTCGTTGTCGTCTTCTTCTTCTTTTTCTTCTGCTTCTTCTCCTTCTTCTTCTTCTTCTTCTTCTTCTTCTTCTTCTTCTTCTTCTTCTTCTTCGCTTCTTCGTCTTCTTCTTCGTCTTCTTCTTCGTCTTCGGGAGTACCCTCGGCAGGAAGGATACGAAGGAGAAAGGGAGAAGATGGGGGGGGCAAGGTGAGAGAGAGAGAGAGAGAGAGAGAGAAAAACTCGCGAAGCAGAACGCAGAGGAGAGCTCTGCGTGGGCTAAAAGCCGAAAAGGAAGTTTGGTATGCGGCTCGCGGAGCGGGTTCACACACGAGGAGAACTCGCGCTCCTCGTGTGCTTGGCCCTTACGGACCGATGCTCGTATCACTATCTTCCTTTCTCTCTTTCCCTCTCGGTTCTTCGAGACATTGCTGCGTTTTGCTGCTCCTGCTGGTCCGCGATGCCCAAACCGGCATCGCGACATTCTACCTTCATTTACATACGCCATTATACACCTGTATCTACAAGACCCGCGAACCCGCGGCTTCATGCTGTATGTTTCTTCAGTTTTTCTCTTATTTCTGCTCTTTTCTTACTCTCTCTCTCTCTCTCTCTTTCCATTTCTACAATTACATTGTACATTCTCGAACCTCGAGGCTCGCTCATTGTTGTGGGGAAAAATGATTTTTCATTTTATACGAATTAAATTTTCAAATGACGAATGGTCGTTCCAGTCTCGTATTACGACACTTTTATCAATGATTAATACAAAGTTATTCCATTCAATGAGACATACGTTCTTTAATTAATGAAATTTGAACGAGTGAATTAAAAAATGGCCGGATCAAACAAATGAATTTTTGTTCGGTGCCACTTCGACATCTCTTCCCATTTACCGTCTTCTTTTTCTTATCCTTTTTTTGACCAATGTAAAAGCTGTATATGTATACTTGTGCAACGTACACATCACTTTATGGGTACGACGTGCGTAAACTTGTACGTAACCCTCTCACGGGACAGCAACGAGACAGTGAGAGAGAGAGAGAGAGAGACAGATGTCACATATACTATAATGTGTGTACAAACGGATCGTCACGTGTGTACACTCTGTGCTCTTTGGAGAAACGCACGTGCGTCAGTGTAGGCGTTCACTGTACTGCAAGTTCTCTTACTACGTAGATATATATATATAATATCTACATATGAAACTCTTCTCTGGTGTCTCTCGGCTCTTCGTCCCTCTTCTTCCCTCCTCCATTCTTCTCTTCCCTTTTCTCACCGCTTGCTCAGTGTACACAAATCTGACCGCCGCTCTTCTCGCATATATGAAGAGAGCTGAGAGAGAGAGAGAGAGAGACAGAAAGAGGTCTACATGCATCCAGACATACACCTGTTCGCGTTCCTGAGTCATTCGAGCACCGAACACACTCGATCCCCTGCGGCTCGTTCTCCCCCTTCTTACCTCTTCGCCGCCCGTGAAAGATCGAGATGAGGAGATAGAAAGAGAGAGAGAAAGAGAGAGAGAGAGAGAGAGAGAGAAAGAGAGAGAGAGAGAGACAGAGAGAGAGAGAGAGAAACGGAGAAAGAAAAAAAAAGGAGCGAGAGAAAAAAACATACCGGGGACTCTTGATGGCTCTTGGACAGAAGCGAGTTGCGAGCTGCGACCAACGGCACTCTGCTCTCTTTTCTCGCTTCGTCGTTTATTTCCCACGATTGCCCCGCGTTTCGATGTTAGCGGCCATTTTGAATTTTTGTCGCACGTGCCTCAGCGCTACATTGACTTTTGCCTCGTACGATCGAATATCGATTTATCGTGTTAATTTCTCTTTTGTTTTTATTTATTGATTGAACAATTCATACAAGGTTTTTTTTTCTTTTATATAACGTATTTTACCGTGGGCGAAAAATAAATCGTTGGCAATTTGGTAAATTGACTCATTGATAAGATCATCGAGCGGTAAATATAACGGGAGCGTGCGTGAAACGTTCGACGAAACGGACAGGTATAGAGTGCAACGCATTATTAAGGTGCGGGCTGCAACGATATACATTATAATATCAGGCTGTGCGTTGGATGGGCCCCGAGTTACGCAGACCAGATGATAATGCCCGGAGGCCACGTGGACTCGACTTGCACACCTTCCTTTCCTTCTTTTTCTCTCTTTCCTCGTTCTCTTTCTCTGTCTCGCCCTCTCTATCTCTCCCTCTCTCTCTCTCTCTCTCTCTCTCTCTCTATCTCCCACCCTCTCTCTGTCTCTGACGTCATATCATTGATCATCGAGGCCCCCGCATCGAATACGCGCGACCCGTAAATGCATACCTCGTGCCTTTTTCTCTCTCTTTATATATACATACATATATATATTTAAAAAGATGTTTGAAATTTCATATAACAATCGAATTTGTATTAACATTTATTTGTCAATTTTATTTTTGAATTTGAACTTTTGAGAGAATTCAAGTGGCATTATTTCCCTCAAGTATCGTCATTTTCCTCAAGTATTTTCTATATATAGTAACAAAACCGTACAAATGTTCCCAGGAATCGCGAAGCGTTGCGGGTAGAATTTTCTTGAGCGAAGAGCGGGGGAGGCTCAGCGATGAAAGAGAGAAAGATAAAGGGACGAGGAGAATGTGGGATAGAGAGATTATGCGAACAATAGCCGTCTAGCGTCTAGCCTGGCTCGAGAATAATTTAAAAGTTTGACTCTGGCGTGGGCGTTAATGCGGAGGTAGGAGAAAAAAAGGATTGTGCAAAGCTGCAGTTTCTCGCGGAGTTCATTTCTCGTTTCATAATGTCACGAATATTCGCATCTCGAGAATCAAAACTTAACGATTGTCTTCAAAAGAAAGTAACGTCTTCGAACGAATCTCATTCGTACGATTTAATTTTATCGTACGTACGATGAATCAAATTTTGTACAAGAGTAAAAATAATAATGTAAATAAATGCGATAAGTACAAAGCCGTATGAATTTGAGGAAACAAATGTAATCTTCGTTAATCCGCGAACAGACGGGAAAAGTCCCGAAGGAAACGAGAATGAGAAATCTAAAGATGCAAAGAGGAAGATAGTGAAAAGAGTTAGCCGGGCTCGAGAGAGTTTTGTGGAACCGGAATCGCGCGAGAGTAGATAAAATATCTCTTCGAAAGGATATAAATATATATATATATGTCCATGTATATGTATATATTATATCTACGGTTGCAATTCGGCACGGTTATATATCCCGACGAACTTCTCTGACACGCGGGCAAAAGGCGAATGGCTGTAAATCTTGACTCTCCTCGATCGTGTCGAGACTCGCAGCGCGCCTCTCGCAGCATCCGCGAGAGCTCCTGCCGTTGCTTTGTCGACGATCCACCGTATAGCAGTCCGCTATTTTA
Organism: Netelia virgata; assembly: GCA_951802705.1. Taxonomy (NCBI): domain Eukaryota; kingdom Metazoa; phylum Arthropoda; class Insecta; order Hymenoptera; family Ichneumonidae; genus Netelia; species Netelia virgata. The sequence goes on along the minus strand of OX637864.1, from coordinate 37,105,935 downwards.
ATGAGAAACATATCTCTCGGACCTCGAGGCTATCGCGAAGTAACGCGGAGACCTCGGATATTTTTTTCGTACGTTTTTTTCTTATTCTTCTTCTTCTTCTTCTTCTTCTTCTTCATCTTCCTCTTCTCCATCTTCTTTTTCTTCTTTCTCTTCTCTTTTCGGACTTCTTTTTCTCTCCGCGATCCGCCCAATTCTCGACGAGTCGCGAATTCCGACCATCCCCAAAAATTACGACACGAGAAAACGATTAGCTCGATCGAAAATGACCGAGAGCTAATAAAATTTAATTTATCTCTTCATCTCAAAAAATTGAACATTTTATTAAACGATAGACACGAATATCGTAAGTATCGTTCGATTCGATGATAATTTATTCGATAAAACAAATCGAAGCGTCGAGTGAAAAATAATATTAATAATAATAAATGATGTTTCGATAGAAACACCCGTTATAGAGTTTTAAAAATAGAGGACAAGATAGTAGACTCGCAGCATCCGGGTATTTATCAGCGATATTAGAGCCCCCCGAGAGTTTCCGCCGTTCGTTTTGTACGCGGGGCCACATGCTGGTTCGGCTTTCCCTTTGGCTCGTGTTACGCACAAAGCGTCTCCTTCCGTTGCTGCCCAGGTACGCACACTGACGCCCATCGCGTCTCTCGCTGCAGGCCGCCTTTTTTTCTTCTTGTTTACTTTTCATACCAATTTTTCTCTTCTTCCTTTTTTTTTTATTTTTAATAACCCGGTGAACGAGAGAGGAGCAACGGGGCGAAGCGAAGTCGGCCCCGTAATTGAATTAGCCCCCGGCGCGGTGAAACGCTAAATGGACGAGTTTGCCAGGGCTTTCGGCATAGCGCGAAAGAGACCGAGACAAAAATATTATAAAAACGAACTACCGAGCGGTTATCGGCTACGTGGCGAACGAACCCGGAATAAACGAGAGAAGAATAAAAAAAAGAATACATTCCTCTCTCTCTCTCTCTCTCTCTCTCCCTTCCTCTCTTTCGAGTGACGCTGCGCGCGCGCGTCTCTCGTGCTAGTGAGGCAATTTGAGGGTTTCTATATGTTTATGCTTTCGTCCTTTCACTAGAGTCTTCTCCACAGTTCAAAATATATGAAAATGAGGGAGAGGGAGAGAGAGAGAGAGAGAAAGAGAGAACCATAGAAAAAACGCGGTAGTAAGTACACACACTTGCAGCTATACACGGTAAAAGGTTGAAAAAAAACGAGAGGACTCTCGTCGATGCGTTTTACCCTTCGAGGCCTCTCCAGGACCAAACGAGAGTTTCTCGTGAGCGAGCGAGGGAGAAGTATATGATGAAGAGGACTCTCAGAGGCCGGGCTCGACGAGAGCTCGAGTTATGAAATATACAAACATATATAGCAAAGAAAGAACCCATGTGTGTGTGTGTGTGTGAGAGAAAGAGAGTTACGAATATTCCTTGGTGCCATAAGTACGAACGACGAGAGTCCTCTCTAGCCTGGCTCACTTCAAACAATCTCTCTTACTTTATATTCTCGTTTCGTATGTGTGCACAAATGTTTGATGGGTTTGGATGAACACCACGGGAATTCTATAATTATATATCGACGAACAGTACACGTGTGTGTTAAATATTGTTATTATGATTTTTTTTATTTGAACTTTTTATTATTATTATTATTATTATTATTATTATTGTTGTTATTATTACAATTATCGTTACCATTATTATTCTCATGCTATGCGAAGGATGCAGAGACCGAGTGGTGTATAGAGAAAATTTAACCTCTTCAGCATCCTTTTTTTTTTTTAACTCTCCTCTCTCATTCTTCGCTCTGTAGTATTGCGTGAATGCGGCAAAGACGTACGGAAAACGCCGACATAAGAAGGGTTTAACGCCACGGTTCGACGAATCTTTTGTAAGGTTCGCCAGAAACTTCGTGAAAAAGAGACGAAGCTTCTCTTTGTCCATCCTTCGATATCTGTGTTGCCACTTATATGGGGCGTTTCGACTCGAATCGACGAATGATCAACATCCTTTTGAATCATGTCCCCGATTTTTGTGACCACCGTTACGACAGCCTCAAAGAAACGCTCGGATTATTTTCATATTTTTCGAGGCGCTCGTACCAGGCAATTATTTTTTTGAAAAACAATGAACAAAAACTAAGATCTAAGAGTATTATGAAAAATCCTACGTCGGCTTTTATTTTCACGATCCGAAATAAATAACATCGTCGAACGCCGTTATTTGCAGGAGTATTCAAAAGTTCTTCTCAATTTTTACCCTTTGTTTGATTTTTATTAAAAACATTATTATTGTATAAGAACTGGTCATAAAAATCTGCAAAAAAATCGACAAAAATCCCAGAAGGTAAACGATCGTCTCGATTTGGGCTGAAACGACCCATATACACGTTCACATCCCTTCGTGCACCTTAGCCCAGATACGTGTACCTACATATCGAAAGATCTCGCGGTTGTCTCGGTCTCGAATCGTTTCGACAAAACGAATCCGAACAATGCAACGCACGTTCGAATGTCGTACGGCGCTGCGGGCCAGCCATTATATTATTGCACGTTGCTCTCTCGGCTTATTACCGCCCGGCATTGTACGACGAGTCGAGAAGAGAAGAGAAGAAAGAAAGATCGACGAGAAAGGGAAAGGCGCGTCTTCTAATATCCGAGACAACGAGCCGCTCGGCGCGTATAGATTCGTCCGCCCGATGAAAAGTTCGCGAAAGTACGAGTCCCGGCGATGTTTCCAACTCGCATACGTTCTCATAGCTGGCATTTCGGAGCAGGATATCGCACGGAACCAAAAGAAACGTAGTGCTGCGATGCACAGGACGATGCTAGTTCGCGCTTGTGTGTATGTGTGTATTTGTGTTTGTGTGTGCCAATGTTACGCAGTAGAGACCGCGCGAAACGCGATTTTACTCCGAGCTACCGGAACGAAACTGAATTCCTTCGCTAACGAGTGAGAGAATCGTTAGACCGGAAATATCTGCGATTCGATGCTGATATACAATGTATGGATGCCTCGGCGCACCGACCGATCCTCTTTCTCTCCTTGGTTTCTTTTCTTACTCTTTTTCCATTTTTTGTTGTTTTTGTTTTCTACATTTTCTTTGCCATAGCCGGAGCCGCGTATAGTTATTTCGCGTTTTACGACGTTTCTCATGGTTCGATAACCGGTTGCATTGCGAAAAAGCGTATGACGATATTCTCAGGGTGCTGGCCAAGATCGTTGGCGAATATACGCGTAAATTATTGATGCGGAAATTTATGATCTTAATGTAAAACTACGACGTCGAGTATTTTATTTTATACGTGTTTTTTTTGTTCTTTTTTTTTTAGATTTTTGACTTACCGTCCATCTGAAGGTGAAATGTAGCTGAAGTGTGACGGGATCGTTTAGGGTGAATGTGTTCTGGCCGAGTGCGTGACTAGATACGTTGCCGAAGCTGCAGGAGCCGATAGCCGTTACGTTCGACTGATACTCCTTGAGGCACAGCCAAAATGCAGTCGTGCACGTTTCCGAACACGGTGGAAAACCACCGGAGTTTCGACTCGTGCTATCGGCCTGTGTTCCCCCGCCGCAGCATCTTCCGTCCACCAGCGTACCCCTGTTGTTCGTCAATGAGAGTATCTGAACCTCGAAGTAACCGCTACCGGTTGCTGCCTGTTGGGACGAAACGAAATAATCATTGAAAATTTCCACCGATCGAACGATTCTCGTATTATCGATCAATTTTTTTTTATCTCCTTGGTTCGATAATAATAACATATTAAACATCGATAATTGATTATAAAAAATGAAATTCATTTTACCGATTCAAGAAAGATAATGACAAAATTATAATAATGTAATTAACGAATAAATTAAATAATCGGACAATAATCGTCTCCATTATTTTTGTCACTTCGTGCGAAAACAAAAGTTTGCTCAAAATTGCAAAATCTTTTTATCCATTTCGCACATAATTGAGACAATTAAAAAAAGACTGGCTCTCGCGGACGAACTCGAAACGAAAAAAAAAACCTGATTCGTTGGTCACGTATTTCTTTTGCTCTCCGTTTCAACTTTAAGCTTTCCTTCGTTTCGTTCATAATAACGGATTCTAAACGGTCCCACGCAATTTTTCGCGCACACGTACAAACACGTATACATTTACGTAGCGCCTATCTCCCCCCTAGCATGCGTTATAAAAGCGGTCGTTTTCTAATTGCGAGAGCACCACTATGTAACGACTCTCTATGCCGGAGAGGCTCGAGGGGTCGTCGTTGATAGATCGCGGTCCGTGCGCCGTTGAAATTTTTTCTTTTTTTTTGTGTCTGTTTTTTTTTTAAGAAGGACTCTCTCATACATTCTCTCTCTCTCTCCCTCTCTCTCTCCCTCCGATTAGTACACAGCACAGTAAATTTTACGTACAGCAATATAAACGTACAAGTCTACGTGTCTCTTGCACTCTTATTCACCGTCTATCTCCTCATAATGGTCTCGCGGTTTTCGCCTAATGGCACTGACAAATGGCCTCCGTCGTTTCGAAGCGAGAAAGACATACACACATACACACAGGGAGAGAGAGAGAGAGAGAGTCTTGTCTCGCTGAAAACTCCTATGCACACTATATTCAAGGTATAAATGTATAAACACGTATAAACGTGCACCAAGGATCACGGAGAACGGAAGTCTCGAGTTAGGAAGGGGCCTCGGGGCGAAAGGCCTCACTTGCTTTTTATTTCTAGTCCCACAAACGACAAAAATCCAAGTTTCTGCTATAAATTCACAGTGTTACAGACTATCCCACAGCGAACGTCTCGACCGTACTCGTTTATCTCTTTTCACCGCAGAAACGAAATCGTCGAGGGCAAAATCTTTCAAAATTATTCGCTCTCGCCGTTTATTAAGTATTTAACGTTTAAGCTCGAGGAAGGATTTTAGCGATTGGCATGGAAAGCGTCCCGGAGCGCGGACACCTCTAATGTACTTTCGTACGTAGAAATATATACGAGAAGCTTTCCCGTTATACCCAACGCGATTCTTACTTTAACCGTGTTCACGATCCTGAGGACACGCTTTATATACATATACATACATAGACACACATATATATATATATCTAATATGCGCGTGCGGTGCATAGAGCAGCTAGCCTACATAATTACCGTAAGAGTCGTTTATACTCTGCATATATATATGTATATATAGTTTTGTGTGTGTGTGTGTGTGGTATAAGATCGAAGGTAGAAAGCGCGGCGACGACCGCTCAGAGAGGATCGTCTGCCTGGCCTTTGCTTTCCATAACGCGCGTCCGAAGCCAAAGCCACGCTCGTAGCACACGCTGAAATAACTCTCGTACCGACCTCGACGAGAGAGCTTCTCGCGATCCTCTCGTTTCCTTCTATACGCGTTATATAAGGTAGTTGCGATACTCGGTATATGCATACGGGGTATACACATACCGAGGAGATTAGTCGAGAAGTGTTGGGACGTACGGCGAGAGTGCGCTGCCTTCGGCGCATCGAGAGTGCCGTACGAGTGACATTTTAGTAGCGAGCGGCCTCTCTACGAGAGTCGAGGGCCGATCATACAAACGTGCCCCGGAACAATATTGAGATTAGTCTGTAAGCGATCATGAGAAAATGTTCGCGACATCTTCGACGGCAAATGATTTTTTATTCATTTCATTAATGATAATAATAGTAATAATAATAATAATGTTACGACTCCTGTTTTATGTGAGAATATTTCCCTCCCCGGTGGTCCTTAATTATACGAGGCAGCGAGTACGTTAAACCTGATATCGAGCTCGTTTTCATATAAATCTGTGTAACAGATACGAGCCCGATAATATTTATCCCTCTCCCTCGAACACTCGCAAAAGTATCGCAAGATGCTGCTGTCGGCGTGGACGATCGGTAAAAAACAAAATCTTCGATTCGATCAACACGAAATACGTAATGAGAGGATGCCGGGAGAGAGGGAGAGAGAGAGAGAGAGAGAGAGAGAAAAAGGTGGATCGTTATCGCGATGTTTGAAAATTTATCGATAAATTCTCGGTCGTTCAATGTTTCCTGCTACCGCCGTCTCTCTCGTCTCGGGTCCAGAAAGAGAGGGATAGATAGAGGCCTCTCGTATCGTAGATTCGAGAAAAGATCATTATCGATTCTTAAGGTTGAACGAGCCACCTGTCGTCTTCAATTCGTACATAAATACGTACATATAATTATATACGTCCATACCTATAGGTATATATATATATAAATTTGTATCTAATACAGAATATTTTACATATGCGAGGAGACATGACTGTATGCTCAACTAATTCGAATGTCTTTTTAACTCGGGCCATACGTAGGTATGCATGAAGATTAGTCGGATGCAAATTTTGGTTGACACGTGCAAGTAGGTACCTACTACATTTATTATATATACATATAATAAATACAATATAGATAGGAAGCAATTAATGTGCCTTTTGGGTCAGTTGAGAGAAATCGCGTGGAGTTATACGACAACGCGGCGGCCACTCTCCTTTGAAAATAATACGTGCGCAAATATAGCTTCGAAGATTGCGGACAAAGAGAGAGGAAGAGAGAGAGAGAGAGAGAGAGAGAGAGAGAGAAGGTGGGGATTTCGTCGTGTCCAAACAAAGCGACGATGCATCGTAAAGATGAGTTGAAAATGATGAATATTAGAAACGAGGACCACGACGAGAATCCCTCTGGACTTCTCGTCGGTGCTCGCGGATCGCTAATCACCGAGGTGACGATCGAAAATTCGTACGACGTGGGAGACCCGACTCTAAATGAGAAAAAAAGGACGAAAGACGAAGATATGTAAATGCTTTAAAACATAAAAAAAAATATATATATATATATAATAAAAAGACAAGAAAATCCGTACGAGTATGTACGTTGAAGAACCGACCAAGATACCGCGCGCACTCGTGTTTGCTTCGACTTTTTTCGAAGTTTGCACAGTCACCTCACGTGCCAACGTCAAATTACGGAAGAAACAGACGACGACGAGGACGACGACGACGACGAACGTTCTTAATTTCGTGTCTTTCTCTCTTTTGTCTCAGTCTCTCGCCGTGTTCTCCGTTCGACTCCTCGGACACTCTGTCTCGGAGAACGCTAAGGTAAAAAAAAGAAGAAGCAAAAAAAGAAGAAGAAAAAACCTTCCACACGAAATATCTTTTATCTTTCTTCCTCAAATCGTTGAAGTAGCTCCGATACGAGATTTCGTGGCTTCTTTTCATACGCACCAACAGGTGGCCGTCCGCGCGTCGTACGAGACGAGAATTCATTTTTTATTATATCCTCGTTCCTTCGTTCGGCTCTTAATTCTTGCTTTTAACGCGATTTTCGATTCGGTAGGTGTCATCACCTGTGGGCTTTTTTTTTCTTTCTCTTTTCGTTGTTGTACCTATATAAACGTAGAATTTTTAAGCGACCCCCCACCGGCCGCTTCGTTCCATGCTGGCTTCTCTCGTCTCTTTCTCTATCTTCCCCCGTATACACGCAACCGACGAACCCACCACTGAGTTTGTTCATCGCGATACAGAGCCAACAGATTTTACGACTTTTGACGAGTTTCGTGATAGGTCGTTTCAAACACCTGAACCGATCGATTATGTACCGTCGTGTATAGACATGGCCCACGCACACGCACGTACGGAAGAACGCACGGACCGACTAGACAGACCGATAGACAGACGGACGGACGGACAGTCGGACGGTCCAACGGACGGACGGACGGACGGACGGACGGACGGACGGAGATTATTCAAACACGATAAAAAACATCATACGGCAGAATTTCTTTCCAATGAATCTTATGACGGAACTTTCTCACGCCGCCGAGAGGCAAAACTCGTAAATTATAAACTTTGATATTCAGATTTGTTCCGGGAGGGGGAGGCAGGTTTATTCGTCGATTGATTTCATCGCCTCGCGGCGATGCATACGCATCGGCGTTCAAGCCCGAGAGAAGATCCTCGCGATTTTATTGCGATATGTATATCGCTGGAACCTGTTACGTTACCATTTCGTTCGAGCAACAAATATATAATATATATATATATATATATATATATACGCGACGATCAAGAGAGTTCTGCGTGTCGGACTGGTTGATGGTCGACATCGAGCGGAGCGAACGAAGAAGGCTTTCCTTTCCGCATAGTCAAAGTGCAGCGAGCCATACCTCTCCGGACGGGTCTTCGCCGGTCGGTCGGTCCCTCTCGCTGGCTTTTGTATTATTATATCTACGTACATACAGAAATATACGTTTTATTCTGCCCCCGTCGGCTTAATATGAATAATTTGTGTGAGGCCGGTTGAAAAAAAGTGAGGAAGGCGCGGGGGCGGTGAAAGAAGAAGCGCGCATAGTCTCGAACGACTGTAGCGTGGCGCGTGCGATGCTCCCCTCACACTCACACACACACACACACACACACACACACACACATATATATACGTCTGTTTCTTGACGTCTTTTTCTGACGTCTTTTTCAATTCCTCGCGAGCAACGAGAATCCTCCTACGTATTTTCCCCCTTTTTTTTGTTTTTTTTTTTTTTTTTTTCTGAACATCTTCTTTCATGTGTTTTCATTCCGACGAAAAGAATGAAAAAAACCCAAGAAGGAGAAACAAGTTTGCTCTCGCACGTAAGATTCGAACGAGAACGAGTGAAAGTCTTCCGGATCACGGGATGATCCACGCGCTCTCGCGTGATGCATATGCGCGAGATCTTCCCATAAGGTACGAGAGAACTCTCGGAGAGGAGTCACGCGTTCGTTCGCCCACGGGAGAGAGAGAAGAAAAAAAATGATACTTTTGTCGATAGTAATGACGATAATGATAATGAGGACGACCAGATGGCTGGATTAAGATGCACGCGATCCTCGGACCGTTCGGGTTTGACAGTGAAAAAGACGAAAGGGGGTCAGTGATTTTGCGCGCGGACTCGATAAAAAATGAAACGAAACGATTTCTCGACTCGATGCTGGTTTTTTTTCTTCTTTCTTTCTTTTTTCTCGTATCGAATTTAATCGATGGAATTAAAGATTTAAAAAGGTTGAAAAAAATTTATGTTTCAGACTGTAAAAATCGCGATGCGTATCCTCGTCCCGATTATCGAGCCAACGACGGTAAGTCATATATTTCTCAATGCACGGGTTTTATTTTATTTTATGTTTTATGCATGAATAACGTTCCCTACGGCGATCGAGACGCCTTCTCTCGCACACGGGCGGAGAAAAAAATTCGTCCGCTCGATCCCGGCTATAGGAAAAATTTGATATATAACAGGTGATCGAGAACCGGGAGACGGTATTTTCTTTTTCATTCGCGTACGATCGATCCCGATCGCATTAACATAATCGAGGCTCTTATTTTTCATTAAACAATTAGTACGCAAGATTGATCTAAGATTTCTAGCAAAACAGAGCTCGCACAGCCGACATTTCGTCACTCTCGTAAAAACGAATTTTAATCGTATAAATACATTATTTCCACGATAGAACCATGAGAATAATCGTCCGTAGCACGAAATTGATTAAAATCATGAAGAATTTCGCCGAACGCAAGACTCGATTTGATGAAATTTGATTAAAGCTTATACGATTTAATTCGTTCAATTGAATTTTGTAAATCGCGTCAATGAAATTTCTCACCAATTATTATTTTTTAAAGCCGCAGCGAGACTCGAGCCGAGCGATAAATTCATATTTCTCACTGTGTGTTATATACGAGCCGTCAGCTCGTTATAATCCAAGCAACAATCAACGGAGACGTTCTCGATCGGTTCTCTCCGACTGTTCCAATTCCTCCACGAGAGGCGCCCATTATCTTAATCCGCGTGTCTCTCATAGGGCGAACGCTTCGACGATGCTCTGGTATTACGTGCAAGCATCGCCTATATACATATATACATAGTAAACTGTCCGCGTTAACCATTATATAGAGGAGATGATCGTCTATGATCGAGACAGCTCCTCACGCACGATCGACGAGCTCGCTAAGCTCTCCAACAGTACCATACCCGATATATACGTATATAAATATATACATGAACAGGTCTATACGTGCCAGCGTACCTACTAAATCTAATAAATAAGAAACGGCGGAGTCGGCGAACCTGCCGAGGGAGGGGGTGAAGGAGGAGGAGGCGAGAGGGAAGTACGAGACGTAGAATGACGAGACGATGATCCCCGGGATCGTTTTACCTTATAAACTATCACTATGTATACCTATAGTCTCCTTCGATACAAAGTGAAGAATTCACTCGCTACGTTTTGAAAAAAGCGCGCGTCTCGATCGCTTTAAGAACGCAGCGTCTCCTCGGTCCAGCGTACGGGCGACCAACGTACGCTCGTAACTTTTATCTCCCTCTTTCTCCTCGCTCGCTTGCTCTCGTCCTAAGTCGCGCAGGTAGTAATTACCAGTGGCCGCTACCTGCCCGAGAGTGAAATAGGCCTGCCGAACACCATTTAATTTTATATATCTTCGTGGTGTGGTGATGGTAGTAGTGGTGGTGGTGGTAGTGGTGGTGGGGGTGGTGGGCAGTGCTCGGCGAGGCGACTCCGTGCCTTCTCACGACCACGAACTACCTCACGCATACCCAGAAAAATCTTCAAGTACGCCTTATATATATATATATATATATATTTGTGTGGAGTGCGTAGTTTTGCCACGAGAGATTCTCTATGATGGCAGCAAAGTTGTTGATTCTTACCTCGTAGCTCTTTCTCGAGATTTTCTTCGTGCTTTCTCTCTCTCTCTCTCTCTCTTTATCTCTTTCATTTTGCTTCCAAGGGGTCTTATACACGACCCACATATATTTCTCACTCGCCTCGTTTGCGCTTCTCTTCCTCTTTTTCGTTGCTTCTGCCGTTTCGTCTCGAAGGCCTATACTTAATATTATTTGCTACCCCCACTATCCCTCTTTTGTATCTCTGTGCGAGAGAGATATATTAGAGTTTCTTCGTCTCGCTCTTTCTCTCTCGTTAATTTCGAAGTGATTCTGTTGCTGCCGCGGTTCCCTTTTTCGAAACGGCCCCGCGCCTCTGATGTTTATAACTCCACGAGCGGACCGAGCCTGCGCTTCGCGCAAATTACCAAAATAATTAAAAACTCGAAAATGCTCGTATGTTAGCCCTCTTCCCTCCCTTCTTTCACTCTACCCTAATATTCAACTCTTTCGCTCGTGCTCTCTCTCTCTCTCTCTCTCTCTCTCTCTCTCTCTCTTTCTGTGCTATATGTTTCGCGCTCGGAACTGCCCACGTTCGTCTGTTCGGCCTCGTGGGAAGCCGAAACTGGTTCGCGCAAAATTGACCACAGACGCCGGACAAAACAGTTTCTGGCGATCATTCGTTATTAGACGTTAACAAGCTCAATTCTTTTTCTATTTTTTCATTTTTATTTTTATTATCGAAGTATCTTCAGTGAGGATAAATAGTGTTCGTGGATTCTTGAAGAAGAGAAATAACTTTTGTCCGAGTGGAACAAAATAATTCATTTAATCTCGATCGATCGATTTTCTTCTAAACATACCTAATTCCATTCGATTAAAATCTTCCTTTAAAAAAATTTCAGACGAATAAATTGTTTTTCTCGTTCGCGAATGAGAATAGTGATTTTTTAAGAGAGTTACGCAAATAAATCGGCGGAAGTGGACGAGAATAATTGCAATTAAAGACGAGCGAATTAAAAGAAGAAATTATTTCGTACTTATGAATTCGAGGAGGAAGACACCAATTTGGCGTCTCCGAAAGCAGTCAGGCGTAATTCCCCTTCTTCAAGATCGCGTGGAAACCGGCCACTGGTGTGAACGATCCTGTGGCTCTCGGTTTACCTGATCTCTCCGTCTCTCCCTCCCCCTACGTATCCGCGTGCATGAATGCTCGTGAGAGCGAAACGTTTAGCTATCGAATATATACTTAAATAGCGAGCGAAGTGCGGCGACACGATTACGCACGAAGTAACAGGTGTACTTCGAGAGTGTCACGGGTATCGCGTATTACGAGGAGATCGACGACGACGACGACGACAAGCTGGGTTACCGTGTATACTGGATACTGCGCAGGGGGCTAAGTTCCAAGCGCGCGATTAGTTACGCTCGATTTGTCTGGGAGGTCGCAAAAGACTCGATGCCATGAGAATATTTCGTACGACACAAGTAATCAAGATCGCCGTCGAGGGTTAACAACCTTCTCAAATTTTCTTACACACTTTTACCATTATTAATACCCATTCTGTCTATTTCTTATGATTTTTTAAATAAACAACAATTCTTTATTATCGATAATCCGATTATCGAAGTATCGATTTAATGTAATATAAATTAATTCGATCAACGAATTTCACCTGGTTCGCGTAACGCGGGTAAATTTCCCAGGGCGAACGCGCACGCACTCCTCGATCACGGCGATTCAGCTACTGCGGGGTGTTTAATGAACGTGGGCTGCGCGTAAACGCTTCGTAGTTACATATCCGAGACCGTTATCGGCATATTATACAAAACGAGCTGTGAATAATAGAGGAGGATATATCTCGTGTATCAGACCTCCTGGTAATCACCACCCTATATAACGATTATAATGCTCCGGTGATTATCCCACGATTACATCGTTGTGTAAGTAGGCGCGACAGAGAGAGAGAGAGAGAGATAGAACAAACGGGTAGGGGGGAAGTACTTCGTTGTTTCCATAACGCGCGCGCACGGTTCTCTTTATACATGCCGTGCGGCGTATTACGTATGCGCAAGCGTATTAGCGAACAAGCTGGGGAGTGTGTGAAGAGAGGGGATTGTATAAAAGAGGTGCGAGGTGTCATAAATAAATTAGAATCGCGAATAGGTTGGAGGGGAGCGACAGGCAAGGGACAGACCCGAGATATAAAGTCGGCAGAGAGAAAAAAAGAAATACGTGAACTCCGAGAGCTGAATATAATAGGATGAGCGTTTAATCGTGGCTTAATCACGATCGAGACGGTCGAGAATCATGACGTGCATAAATATATATAGGTATATAGTATATATATATATATATATATATATATATATATATATATATATATATATATAGGTATACGTATGACGTGCAAAGCTATACATATCTCTACCCTGCTAAAAAAAAATCACTCACACACGACCAGCACGGAACACCAGACAGTCAACGTGTATATATAGATACAGCGAGTAAAAAAGATCAACCTGTTGATGACAGGTTTGTGGGAGGTGCGTCGTACACGCCTCTATCCCACTAACAAAGAAGTATCTCCGTTGCTCTTTTCAAACCCCATATAGCTTACTCCTCTTACTCCTTTGCTTCTCATCTCTCACTCTCGTGCTGCTTCTCATTGTTCTCACCGCCCCTGGCCCCTCTGTATGTGATCCCGATGTGATTTCTCGCCGCTGCTCGCCTTCTCTTTCTTCCTCTCCCGCCATCTTTCTCTCTTACACCGACTGACTGTGAAAGAAAACGTGCCAGGCGTTTTGTTTTCGTTGCCTCTCATCGTGGCCTGTGTGTGGCACATCGAACGTGCTCCACTTCCTGGGGATCACGTGGCTCTCCGCACCGATGAGAAGTACCATGATCCTTTGTTGTTGCACGAGAAATTTCGCGATCCGTTTCGACTCGATGTATCTCGCGTCGCTTATTCTTCTCAATTTTTCACGGGGTCCACACCCCCCTCGTCACCGTGAAATTAGCCCAATTTCTCAGGAGAACGAAGTTCTTCCTGAGATAGGGACATTTGCGTTGGCTCGCGTTAAACTTGGATCGACGAATGGTAAGGGTAAAACCACGGGGTGTTGCAAAGTGGCTGTCGGTTTAAATTCGCCGATACGTCGTTCGAAGACGTTGAGGACGTCTTTGAAATTGGCTCGATATTGTTCGTTAGCGTTTTTGTTTTTGTTTTTTTTTCAAAAAAGTGTTCTTCAAGGTCTTTGCGAAAGAGCGAGGGGGTGAGATTCTTCATTATGTCTTCGCTAAACGTGCCCTTGAGCCATCTTTCGGAAATTTCGGACAAACGCGTCCACTTTCGTAACGTCATCGTCAATTACTTTATTACACCCTGGACGACTGACATCACACATATCTTCCTCGAATTCCCTGGAAAGAATTCAACAAACGCCACGTTCTTCTCTATTTCCTGACTTCCATGGGAGCAGAGGTTGCGTCCGGATCCCCAGCGGTGATGAGAGCTAGGTCGAGCCATAATTCTTCGCAACACACATACACATACACATATTGTGTGTCTCGTGAAAGACGCGCGCGCCGAGAGAAAGATCAGCCGTGTAATCCAGGATCTTCCAGGAAGCCGTAAAGACTGACCGAGAGAAAGAGAGAGAGAGACAGAGAGAGAGGCGATGCCGAGGCACGTCTCGAAGAGGCCTCCGCCATGGTGGCGGCGACTGCGACCGTCTTTTGCCCTCGTGGAAAAAGGGAATCATCTCATCTCGGCACGCACCTGTGCGGCGCGCGAACGCGTTTAGCTCTCGCGATTCCCTCGTTCACTTTCAGGCCATGGTTCACTCTCCGTGGCCAGCGAAATAGCGGATCGTAGGTATCACGAAGGGATGAAAGAGGGACGAGTGCTGGAGAAAGACGAAGGAACACAACACGAGGCGGATCGTGTCGACGATTTATCCGCTGCCGTTGTTGTGAGACTCGGAATAAGCTATCGTGGGGTAAAATGGACCATCGTGTTAAAATCGGATCTCTCATTGTCACGTGACGGCACAAAAATCCAATTTACAGCTGTCGATTTGACCAACTAATGATTTCTCCGTATCGAGTGGCTACTCCTTGACCCAGCAATTTCGGGGAAATCCTTTAATCCACCCATATAAGACCAATAACAAACGAACAAATCCGTTAATAAAAACGTTAAACTCTATGATGTGCCATTTTACCCCACATTTGTCCATCTCTCTCGCTAGCAGCTCCTCGACCAGCGAGTCGTGTCTGCGGTGTACCTGCAGGAGTAGCTCTGATCCGGAGTGAGTAAGTCGAGTAAGAGTAAGAGAGAGAGAGAGAGAGAGAGAGAGACAGAGCAAAGCGCAGAAACCAGGTCCCGCGGGCTTGATTTTTATAGAGGCCTTGCGTGACCGCCGGCTAAACGTTTCGCCCTGTAACCGCCCAGTGCCTCCAACCCACTCTTCTCTTCCCTTCAAACCTAGGTGTGTGCTTATGTGCGTGTGTGTATGTGTGTGCGAGCATGTTCAGGAGGAGTTGAACATTCAGCAGCAGAAGCCCCCATTTGGCGGAACTTCACCCGGCGACTGTTGAGAAACGGCTCCCAAGCAGAAACAGAAACCTTGTGGGCCACGCACAGTTTAAGACCAATCTCTTCCAGGTTTCCCTCCGCATTCAGAGTTGTTTGTCTGTTCGCGTTCTCTCTAACCATCCGTCCTTTTCTGGCCTTCCGTACTTCTGGCTGGTCTCTCCTCGTCGCTAATTCATCGCACGCCATACAAACACCACCACCACCACCAACAACAACAACAACAACAAAACCGAGAAAACCAGCAGTCTTCGCCGTTCTTCTTCCTTTCGTCCCTCGCTGCCAACTTAGAGAAGATAATCATTCGCGCTTATGTTTTCTTCGGTGCTCTTAATGCGACCGAGTCTCTTGTGCCGATTCTCCTCATCGCGTGTCTTTTCTCTCAGGGGGCTAACAACCTCCACCTGATCATCCGAGCAATATAATTGGCATCGGGTCGTGCGCGATGCGAGAAGAACTCGCGCATGTGGTCCTCGGGAACGATCCCAGTCACACACAAACACACACATACACACAGACAGACAGACAGACAGACAGACAGACATACAAGCATACACATATGCGCGAGCGATAAACAGAAGAACTCGAAGAGGTCCGCGACAGAGGGTAGGGGGTAAGGGGTACGAATGGATGGACGAAGTTGAAGAAAAGAAGTAGCAGAGCAGAAGAGAACTCGAGTGCTCGCGAGTATCGCGTATATACGTGTATATTCGTCTCGTTGAAACGAAGGCGGGATGCCGCGATGGACGTCTCTCCTCAGCCAAGTGTCGCGCACGGAGGGCTCTTCTCCGGATCAACGAGATTCTCTTTCTCTCTCTCTCTCTCTCTCTCTCTCTCTCTCTTTTTCTCGTCGGTAGAAGTCTTTTTCACCGCGAGAGAACGCTTCCCAGCTCGTTGGGAACGACGACTCGTGTACATTGCCGGTGGGAAGTGAAAAAGCGGATGACGCGACGAGAGAGGGAGAGAGAGAGAGAGAGAGAGAGAGAGGGAAAGGGTTGAGGGAGAGAAGCGACCTTAAGTGGCCGTGAGTCCTCGAGCAAAACGAGAGATGAGGAGACGCCACCGATGAGACAACCACGATGAAGAAACGCACACGACGAATGTATCGTCCATTACACATACATATATGTCTACCTTCATAACGTGACTGTTTTATATATGTGTGCGCGTATATAAGCGCACGGTCCGGCGTCAAAGAGAAAAGTGCTGATCGGTGACATTGTGACGTTTCGCTCTCTCTCTCTCTCTCTCTCTCTTCTTTAACTAACCCCCCACCCGCCCCTCGCGCCATGCCAGTGTGATTAAGTCTCCGAAGAACGATTGATACGATGCGCGGAATACGCGATGGGAAGGAGATTGGAATGAGCGTAAAATTGAGATGACAACCGTGGCTCGGTCGCGGGTTGAAATGCCAGCAAGAAACTCCGAGCAAGTTTCTCCACGAGGAGCGAATGAAGAAAACCGATGAGTCGGTGACGCGCTCGTGAAGAAGACTGACGAAAGTATACAAGAAGGGATATATATCTATATATCTCTCTCTCTCTATATATATATATATATATATATCGCTGCTGCAAAGTCCGTAAGGATTTTACAAAGTCCGTGGCAATTCCTTCGATCGGTGTGTGTGGCCTCGGGATCGAGGAGAGAGCCTTTACGTAGGTACATATATTTATATATCTATATGTATATACGTAGTGGAGGGTGTGAGAGAATTATCCCATTGTGACGAGAAGTTGCAAAGGCCTCTCGAGTGTCAGACGGTCCAACTCCCTCTCCCCCCCCCCCCCCACACTCTCTCTTCTCTCCAGTGTTTCCTTCGTCCATCGTCCACCAACGATCCTCGAAGCGTACAGTACCACTCGGATATATTATATCGTTACGAGCGCGTTTACCGGTGAGTCATAGCAAACATATATATACATTTATATAAGCATATGTGTCTAAATATATATATATATGGGTTTACGTATGTGCAACAGAGGCTGCATGTCTGAAAATCTATGGAGTAATTTACCGTGGGAGGCCTCGAAGGAAGGTGACCATTTTACCCGATGGGTTGGATAGTGCTGCCATTCCCAGCCTCGCCTCTCTTTCTCTTCCCCCGAAGTAAGAGGACGAGGAGAGGAGGGGGGGCGGGCGGATAAGAAAAACTGTCTACAAACAGCGGAGCGAGAAAAATAATTCCCATGTACGAGGTCCGTGTAAAGTGCCATTCCGGGAAAAATAGTTGCCGGGATAGGCGCGCACCGAGCTCCAAGTAGCGACCACTGAATTATTACGTTTCTTATTGCATCCCCTTGTGCCAAATACCCGATACGAGTTGGTAAGAAAAATACGGTATTATCCGTGTATCCCGTCGCGCGCGATATTCCGAAATAAAGTGAGCGCTCCGCGTGGTTTATTTCGTGGGGATGTATCGGTGAATTCACAAGATACGTAGAAGGAGGAAGCGAGATGGAGGAAGAAAGGATAGCGTCTTTATTATAACGTTATTTCACATCCGACGTGTACATAACAACCGAATGGTCGTTATTACTTCGGTACGGCGAGAAAGTCTCTCGACGTCGTCATCGTCTTCCTCTTTGTCGAATAATGCAACGTGTATATATATATACAGATATATATAAATATATATATATATAGAGAGAGAGAGAGAAAGAGAGATAGAGTTAAGAATAAGAAAAGGATACGGAGTTAACTCGCAAGGAAGCAAATAAGGACGTGTATACGCGTTTTCGCATGAGGTGTCAGCGGGAATCCAACTTTATGGTCCCCTTTGGAACTCTTCTTTCAAAGTGCTTTCGCGACGTGGTGGAGAACGAGCGAGGAAACGAAGGGAGGGCATAAGCGCGATTTTACCTCTCGCGCACGTCGTGACCAATCGCCGAATTAACCAGCATCCGAGAGATGAACTCTCTTGGAAGAAAAAAGGGGAAGAGGAAGAGACCGAGAAAGGAAGAGAGAGAGAGAGAGAGAGAGCGAGAGCGAGAGATACAGAGAGAGAGAGAGATGAAAAAAGAAGGGGGAGAGATTACGCGCGTTGTGCTTGGAGCGCGTGAAAACCGGCACTCGACGATTCATCGTCTCTGATATTTCTCTCTCTCGCTCTTTGCGAGAGCATCACGTCCGCTCCGGGTAATTAAGCCGCCACGCTGCGGACGATGAATTATTGCTTCTGGTGTGCCGAGCCTCGATGAGGATCGAGATCCTTGGTTATATTTCCCTCATACCCCCTTCACCCCGCCCCCTCCCCTTCTGTCTTCTGTCTTCGTCTCTCGTCTTCCTCTTGCCGTATTTTGCCATCACCTTGACTCTCTCTCTCTCTCTCTCTCTCTCTCTCTCTCTCGGGCTGACGATAAAATTGCCAAAAGGGAAAGAGACGGAATCGAATCGAAGAGCGTATTCCAGCCACGTTAACATTTTCTATACGTTTATATATATATATATATATATATATATATATATATATATATAGTCTTCTCTCGTACGTAGGTCCTATATATAAACGTGGAATTGAAATGGGCGAGACGAGAGAAACGAAGAAGCACGATTCTCGATCCTCATGGGAGATGATCGAAGGATTACACGCGCGAGAGAGCCGCCGCGGTACGCAAGATCGATCCGGGACCGAGGCAAGATGCAAAATTCTTGCACGTTTTCAAAGGCGGACGATTGAAGACGAAGAAATCGAGCTAATCGCTCTCTCTCGTGAGCTCGATTGCGTGTACCACTTCGCAATTTTCCACGATCCAATCACGAGAGCCAATAATAAACACGATTTCCGGAATTACGTGGAAGATAATTAATTGCGATTAATGAATTTTTCGTATCGTTCCTCGCCGACCAGCGACCTCGCGTTTTCGCCTGGAGAGAAATTGTAATTACGATCGTTTATTCTGTCGAAATTTTGTGCAATTCGACTAAATGAATATCGATCGAATGACGTCGCTCGGGTCAACAATCAAAATTCACGTTTCATTCGGCGGCTAGCCTCGCGTGTCCGACGACAGTGAAACGCTTGACCCCCGGCAGCAAAGACCGTAAGAGAGTCACTCTCGTGTTCGCACGCGCGTATATGCAGAGAGGTTGACACTTCCGGGTAAAGGGAAACGTACACCGGTCATTAATTTATGTAAAAGCGAAACGGGACTGCACTCGCGTGCGAAATACCGCGAGAAAAATACCCTCGAGGAAATATTTACGGACTTCTCGCTATTTTTGTTTTGTTTTAAAAATTGTTACGTTTTTTTTTTCGTCTTCGAAAAAAGACACGCGCGATTAATTCATAACTATGGTATTATCCTTACGGCCTCGTTGTATTTACTAAATTTAACGAGAAGTATAGCAACGCGTCCGTGGAAAGAGAGACGAGAGTGTGTGCCTCGTCGTACACGTGTGCAACGACCATTCCGGCCCCGCGGTAATTGAAAGAGCGGCTTAATTACGCACGAGCGAAATCGTCTCGTTCATACATATACATATAGATAGGTAGCCGTTAGTGCAGGACCGCAAGAACCTACGTACATATATATATATATATAGATATAAATATATGTACGCGCGCTCTTTGGCCAAGGGACTTCGTGTGCCATTTGCCCTGATTACGCTCTACCTCTTTCTTCGAAACTCGTTTAATATACATTCGCCTCTCTCTCTCTCTCTCTCTCTCTCTCTCTCGCCATTATATAAATATAGGCATATAGAGATATGTACAAACACCACAGCTCGACCGTAATTTCTGGTATAACGTTCGCGAGACGCCGTTTTTTCGCATTCCTAAACTGCGACCATTATTTTCGTCCTTACCGTACGCTCGTTGAACGTGGTTTATACGCGTATAAATACATATACCGCGATAAAATGGTACCAAAAGGAAGCGAGGAATGGAAGAATAGCGACATTGACAAAAACAAAAGTGTATGCTCAAGCGCGGACGGATGTGAACGAGCGTGTATTTTTCGCGTAACGTTTAAACGTTATTAAGTGGTAGCTTCCTCGATGATTTTTCCTTTCTCGTTGTCTCGTTTCTCTCTCTTTTTTTTATATCTTCCTTGTTCCACGCGATATTGATAACACGTATATTTAGAGAAATACGCGGGTCTATTTTTTGTTTTCTTTTCGTAAGGGATTCGGGGTGGACGTCAAGTTTCGTCGAGTTTTCTTGAGTCGCGCGACGACGGGTTGTTAATTTTATTAGTTTTACGCCGCAAAATGCATCCCGCTATGCCGAACGAACGAAGGAGGACGCCTCGGTTTTATATCTACCGTCTCTTTCTTCTTTTTTTGTTTTACTCTTGGTCGTTCTCGCGCGGAGAACTGACGGTGGTTGCTCGCCGTGAGCGTAGAAAGACTCCTCCGGGTTGTTCTCGTCACGAGCAACCGAGTGAAAGTTTCGCGCTAGCGTTGATATTAGTAACGAGGAAGAACGTAACGTACGTACACGTTTTATTCCCATACACATATAGACAGACACATATACAGACACGTACACACACGGTGTGATACATCGATAGATATCCTCGAACTCCTCTTATTCTCATTCGCCAGCCCCTTCCTCCGCGTCTCGTCGCCCTTTCTCCTTTGCAATTTCATCGCACACCTCTCTCTCTTTCTCTCTCGCTCGCTCTCTATCTCGACGACTGTGATTTTCGTGCTTATTATTATTACGAACGAAAGATAAAAGAAGATAAAAAACGAGCAAAAACGTATCGAGATAATTTATTCAGATGCAAAGTGCATCGAGTGAGAGTAAGGAAAGTTCGCACGGTGCAAGTGCATATATGTATATATTATTGGACATTATGGGAAGAAGATTTTGCGTCTCTCGTTCCAACGTAGGACGGAAAGTCGAGTTCTCGTTACTTCGAAGTTTCGGTACTTTCTTTCTTGATTATTTTCACCGATAATTTCTTCGATATTAAATATTGATCCTGGTATTCGTGTTAATGAAAACACAAGTTTTATTAATATCGATCAATCGATCGATTAAACTGATTCTTTCGTTTTTGTCAATCCTAAATAAAAATCAAGAAACACGTAGATAACGTTAAATATAACTATAAATTTGTGATCCCGGAAGTTAACGAAGAGGTCGAGTAAGAAAATATTCTATTACCGAGAAATGACGATAGGAATAAAATAAAATCAATTGAAGAAAGGAAAAATGAAATCAAGGAGTTATACAACTATCGTCGTGTCGGCTATTTTTACCTGTATGAGGTGAGCAAAGAACAGGACGTAGGCGGCGGCCGCCCTCATGGCTTCCCTCGGGAATCCCTCGACTACCGCATCACCAAACGTCGTTGCTCCTTTCTCGCTTACGTGTTTTTTCCCCGCCGCTCCAAGGCAAGCGATACGCAAGCTTTACAATATTATTCCAATCCTTTAAAACAGCTCCTCTCGTAATTTTCCTCTACTCTCGTAATCTCTCCACAATTCCAAAATAACGTGATTTACTTTACTCACTGCACATTCAATTTTACGAAATAATTCGTTCCCGAAGCACAGACACTTTTCTTTTATTCTTATTTTTTTTCGAATTTCGTTTTCACTCTGCGCACTTTCTTCGTTATTGAAAGGGAACAACAAAAAAAAACAATTTTTTTTACACGCCTTTATGCCTTACAACGTTTTCACCACATTTCTCACGGTAAATGACCACGAAACGTTTCCTTCCCTGCTCGGTTTACTTCCTCGTAGTGCAAGCGAGTGAGTCGGGGCTCGTGAGCAAACTCACACACAGAAAGGCTCGCACATTCGCGCACGCACACACACACGCAGACACATAGACGAGGGCGCGCGCGTGCGAGCGAGGGCAGAATAAACCGCGTCCCGGTGCGTTGAACAGGCTAAATTTCGCACTCGGTCGCTCGGATGAGTTTTCGCGACGACACGGAAGCGTCCTTTTTGTCTTCTCGCTATCGTCCACTCTGTCGAGTACGAAATACTTTATCTGCTTTTGTTTTCTTTCGTTTTTTTTTTTCAAAAGAAAAAATGCTTTTTTCCTTTTTTCGAATTAAAAAATTTGACGCGAAAAAATATCTCTTCGATTTCCTTGTTCTTTTTCTTTTTTTTCAATCGCACTCAAGCTCGATCGATATTTCGTTTTCCAATTACGTTCTTAATTGCACAATTGGTACTCTCGTAAACTCTTCACGTTTTTCTTTTCTCGTTCTTACGCTCGTCGATCGTTCGCGACGTTTTTCGTTTCTTCACTCGCGTTCGAGTCTTTGGAACGCGTTTAATTAGGCAGATCGTCCCTACCGGTCTCTCTCCTGGCGTCTCCTCAGGAGTCGCGGAGTTTTTTGCTCGAGACTCTCGTTGATGCACTCACAGAAGAACAAGAGACTTTGTATGTATATATATGTGTGTGTGTGTGTGTGTCTGTGTGTAACAAGCAAAGACCGGTCGTTCCTTAGGCGTGTAATTGATGGACGTTTTATGGACGTGCTTGCCCTCGCTCTTCTTCCGTTATCGCCTCTCTTTCTTTCTCTTTCTCTACGTATATATATACACATATATATACATATATATGTATAGCAGTTTGTGAATTAAATACTCGCACGACTTTATTCGGATGACAAGATTCGCGAGCGCGCGCGCGCGCTCTGGTTCACTCTCGATAAACACTTTTGCCCCTCGAGGAAGTGGCCGCGCACCGGACGAACGGGATGCTCGCACGTGGCTTGGCGCGCGTAACTTTGAATAATTGCGCAATCAAGATTTCTCGTTTTAACCCCTTGTTGTTGTTGTTGTTGTTTTTTTTTTTTTCTTTTTCTTTAACTTCTCTCGTGATTTTCTTCCCTTCGCTGGTACGTTTTGTAGCGCCGGCGCGTGGCACGGCGATGCGATTCGACGGTCACTCGTTTACTTGTGTATCTTAGTTATTTATTTATTTATTTATTTATTTATTTATTTATTTATTTATTTATAATCGCGTATCCAAAGTCGTAACGATCGCGACTCGTTCACTTTCGGTCCGTCGACGCGGGAAGTTCGAAACTTTGCCGGAGATTATTTTGCGCGGCCCGGTCGAGGCGCCGCCGAGTTTCTGCCCCGGGAGTAACGCATAAGAATCACGGTTCATGTGTGATGCTTCCTTCTTCTCCGTTTATTCTTGTTGTTATTGTCGTTTCTTTTCCTTTTTTGTTCTCGTTTTTACTTAAAAAAAAAAAAGAACGGAAGTAAGAAATGGTTAATATCGGCGCGAGGTAAAAAAAATCGTGTCTCGTCACTTCGGCGCACCGGAGCGTTCTTCGCTCGTGGCTCGATCGTACATTCGTGCTCGCTGCTAAGATGCCTCTCCTTAGTAGCCTCTTTATTTTCTTCTTTTCTTTTTTTTTTTATTATTATTTCCCGAGCACGACAAACACTCACTCGTCTCACTAAAAATCCTCGAGGATCGTAATTCAATAGAAAAAAACGATGAAAAATTCACTTTATCGAGTGTTCGTCAGTGATCGAAAATCCAGGACGAACGATCCGCGAAGGATAATCCAATATGACGGATGAACGAGCGACAGAGAGAGACGTCGTGGTTGAACGAGGCGGGGGAGGGGGTAAAAAGCGATTGCACCTGGGAAGACGCCCGAGGGAGAGCACAGACTTGAATTTATATATCTCTCTCTCCTCTCGCGAACCGGGATCTTCTTCTCTCCGGTTTGCTCGAAACTTCCTTCCTCCCTTGGACGCGCCGCGCGCGGCCCGGTCGTCCTTGCCGCGGGGACTGTGGCGAACGCACAGGGAGGGAGTCGAAGGATCCACGTAGTTTATCCCCCTATATATATGTACGTATATCCCTTCTCGAGATGAATGATCTCCCTCGCTATCTCCACTTCTTCTTCTTCTTCTTCTTCTTCTTCTTCTTCTTCTTCTTCTTCTTCTTCTTCTTTCTCACCTTCGCACAAACACATAGACACGGAAATTCACTTGAGAATCTTTCAAAATAAAAGATAAAATAATCAAACGATCGTTATCACACTCGCGAAAAGTCGCAAACTTTCAACTCGCGTTATCTCGTCCCACTTGTTCAAATTCCCGATGGCAAGATGTACAAAAAAAAGGTTCTCCTTCGAATGAAAAAAGCACTTTCGTTCTTTTTCTTAATTTTTATGTTTTTTGTATTCTTAATTTATTTTACGCGCGTGAATCTCGTTATACGTTGGACGAGATCGAAGAGGTAAATACGGAAGGAATACGAGCGCGACTGAAGCTCTCGAACTGAACGGGGTACCTCCGCGGGGTACACGTGGCTCCGTTGCTCCGGGGATACTGAGTCGAAGCCGCAGGCCGGCCTGCGGGCCTCCCCCACCCCTCTCTCGCGCTCTCTTTCTCTCTCGAGCTGCCCCGTTTGGCGGGCGTCCCCTCCCTTGTACCCTTTGCTCGCTCCCGCTCTCGCTCTCTCTCTCTCTCTCTCTCTCTTTCTCTCTCACTCACTCTTGGGCTCCCCTTCTCCCATGGACTTGGGTGAGCTGTATGACTAGGCAGACCATGGACTGTAGCATCGGGAGAAGGAGCGACGGAGAAATGAGAAAGGAACGCGAAAGAGAGGGACGCGAGAGAGAGAGAGAGAGAGAAAATAGCCCCCGGGCCGTCGCCCCCGCTAGAGAGCGCCCTCTACCCCCGGCGCGCTTTTGCTTCCCCCTTTTGCACGGTGAAAACCGTAGCTCTCTCTCTCTCTCTCTCTCTCTCTCGCTCCCTCTCCGTTTCTCTGCACTTATGTGCACATATGTACGTCTGTACACTCGAGGGTCCTCGCTGAAACCAACCTGTGCTGCAGCCTCGATACCTCGCGGTGAAATTGACCATTCTTGCCGGAGTAGGTACTATAGGCAAGGATTCACAAACATTCACTATAGTCGAACGATCGGATTCACGGAAAACTTGCGAGTTGCTTTATGCGAGCGGGTAATCGGGGTCAGTGCGGTAATAAGGGTCATCCTTGTTACAAAGGATCGTGGAAATTGGGATAGATGCTTCTTCGACTCGGCACCCCATTCTTTTCCGAATGTTGATGAAAAATCGAGATTCCCGAGGCAGAGAAATTATAAATACGACGTACGAATCATTTTAATGACTGTAATTTACCAACCGATTCTCGATGACCTATATCGATTATTTTCAATCGATTTGACAAAGGTTCCTTACGATCGAACGTAGGTGCAATTACAAAATTCGGAAAATTACTTTACAAACTTAACTTTACGTTATATTTCCACCCAAGGATACGTCATTATTTTCCAACTTTGTATAAATCCAGAGAAAAACGTGATTTTTACCGAAACATTCGATGACTCGATTTGCCCTCCTAAAGGGTAAATCTATAGAAGGAAAATCGTTATATTGACAAATTTAACCGTAAGATTATACGTTTAATAATAACGATAATTAAAAATCGTGTAAAAGTACGTCGTCGACGTGAACATTGTTTCCGTTCGTTCAACGAACCGCATTACCCTCGCACATTTTCATCGTGCACCTACGATATACCGACGACAGTACATGGTTAGCGTATACCTGGGGATTATGGTACGGTGTATGAGTACACGGACTGGCTGTATGTAAGCGTTCACCGCAGTGATCCTATGGCCTATCCTCCCCTGACACAAGTCTCGTATATACATATATATATATATATATATAACTAAGCTGCATCATGCTACATATATGCATGTACCATACTATATGAATATATATATATATATATGTATATACATTCGCGGGGTTTTTCCTCTCCTCTCTCTTTCACATCGTCTCTCTCGCCTCTGCGCCTTTCTACCGTACGGCGCATTACACGTTATACTACACTTGTGCTTGGCGCTCTCTTGCTTCGGGATGCTGCGCTCTCGGGCTATACACGAGAACTCACGGGTTCGCTTCTATATAGCTCCTCCGCGCCTCCGACTCTCTCGCGTATCTTACAATCGGTTTCATCACGAGTACCTACCTCGCTCACTGTACTAGATATATACGTATATATGTGTGTGTGTATGTGTGTGTGTATTTACTACGATATACCAGAGGCACTTGGCGTCTCTAATGCTGTATATAGTACACTGCGGTATAGTTTGCTCTCACCTCTCCTCGGATCACTCGCGCGAATCCCACGACTATATTTCTAGACTATATACCGTACTTATGATATTTTATCTTCCTCGTCGACGAGTCTCTCGAAACGATTGCATTCGTTTCATAATCATTTTCAGGCTGTTTCGTGTTTGAAGAAAAGAAAAGCGACGAATGGAGAAAAAGAAAAAGAAAACGTTGCATACGGTAGAAATCGTATAGCTACGTACATCGCTGTTGTCAAATTTGTTGCAACGATACGATTCGGATTAATGTACGCACGTAGAGATTTTAATTACGCGTTTAACATCGAAAGAATTGTTTTACGACTTTGATGAAATTTGCAGGATCGAAAGATCGATAAAAATTGATTTTAATCGTCGAGTACGAAAGTACGTGGTCCAAAATTGGGTTAAGAATCTTTCAAGTTCGTTAAATATCTATCGGAAAACGAAAAATTATGTTTCTATATATCGGAATAACTAGTGAAAAAATGATTGGCAAAAAGAATACAAAAAACACGAGTCTCGTATAGAAAGTGTTTTTTTAATAGACGCGTTCGTCGTAACATAAATAAATGTAAAAAGGTAAATTTCAAAGCGGTCATTGACCGTTCTTAATTGTTCGATAAATGGTTCGTCGATCGTAGGCACAAAAGCCCTCTCGGTGGTTTTGGCCCTCACTCTCTGGTGCTTTTACTGGCATACACGCTATTACATATTCGAGGGAGAGAGACAGAGAGAGAGACAAGCACATACAGAGTTTTGCTCGCACATCGCGTTCTCGGTCGATGAGCGGGCGCGCGAGCCTCTCGGCCCGGTCGCCGCCGACTCTTTTCTCTCGGTCTTCTGCGCCCAGGATGGTTCGCCCGTTTGCGAGCGGAGAGCTCGCCTGCCACACGGGTTGATAACCCTCTCTCGCGGTAAAGGGCCTCTCTCTCTCTCTCTCTCTCTCTCTCTCTCTCTCTCTTTCTCTCCTTCTCTCTCTCTCTCGTCGAGCGAGTTTATTCGAGGTTCGTGGGCCATACTCTCACGTGTATATATCTACGTACGAATAAATATCGTATATAGCCCCCGTGATATACTATACATTTAAGTATACATATCGTTAAAAAGAAAAGAAAAAAAAAACTTATCGCTCGCATGAACAGGTAGATACGCTCGTTTTATACGCATACGCAAACGCACACACCCACACACAAGCGTATCCGGACATATACATATAACATGATTTTTGCGAAAGGTACGCGAGCGCGAAGAAAATTATGTATACGCCGCGTTTATTCCGCGAGAGACACGGTGAATAATTTTTCGGCGCGCGAGAGAGAAATTGCGCCCGAGACGACGAGAACGATGACGAAGATCCGACAAGAACGCATCGTGAAAGAGAGACGGCGGGGCGACGGTGGAGAAGGGGGCGAGGGGGGTCGGACGGTTGGAAAAAGAGGAGATTCGATTATGAATAATGGATAGAGGTCCTGTCGCGTGTCCTGTGTAATTATCCGGTATCGGACGAGCGAGAGAGTCTTCTCGAGCGAGAGATACTGCCCCCGGGGTCTTGACGAATAAAAGACACGCGGAACGGCACACCGGCGAGCGCAGGAGCCGAGCGCGATGCGTTGCGCGTTCACGCGCTTCGGTATTATATACGAACCTTCGCGTACACGCTCTCCGTTTATACTCGTTATCGTTGCTCCGTCGACGTTACCCGCTTCGCACGAATAAGTCATCGAATGATTTTCGACGTTCTTCGAGATTTTCGGTCGGACGATCGAGTTCGCGAACGCGGCAAATAACAATTCGATTAGATTTAATAAGATCAATTTTGATAAATCCGCGAAATAAATTTGAATTTAATTAACGACCCTACTCGACTCGGATAATTATTACGATCGAATTTCATAAAAATTGTACTCGATGTAAGTCGAGTTTTAGAAGAAAAAATGTCTAACGAATAATTACTCTCGGTACGTCTTTATCGCCGGGCGAATACTTCGATATTGATCGACAAACGTATATAGATCGATCCTTATCCCTCGATATAACGGCTTCGAAAGTTGAAACAGCGCCAAAGTTACAAAGATATCGGAGACCGTGCGCGATGCCTGGATATTATAAAGGAGAAATACCGCGTGTAACGAAGAGAGAGAGAGAGAGAGAGAGAGAAAGAGAGAGAGAGGTAGAGAGAGAACGTGGTTTGATGTATAGTGGTATATATAACGCGGTGATATAGAAGCGCGCGGTTAGAACGCGCCGGTGCACCACGAGCGAGGTCCATTGCCAGGCGAGAGCGTGCACCATCGAACGAACTGACGGACAGACGGTAGTGGTGGTAATAGTAGTCTGTAGTAGGTAGTAGTACCACTGAAAATAGTAGTGTAGTAGTAGTGGGATGCTGTCGAGGTCTGATCGCGCGGGGTAAGTCGTACGTACCTACTACCATACCCTCTCGCGGCTTCTGCATTTACCGTCTCGCTCCTTTCTCTCCCTTCTCTCGTAGCTTCCCTCTCGCACGAGACTTTACTCGTAAAAATATCTTGCCCTTCTCTTTCTCGTTCTCTCTCGACCCGAGATCGAGCGTTTCTCTCTAGCGAAATAAACGTCTCTCTTTCTCTTTCCCTCTTGCTCGCAACACTCCTCGCATCCATCGAGAGTTCCCTACCATAGTTCCTCGTACTATATACTCCCCTGTTCGCTCGGTCTTCTCGTTGACGATGGAAAAGGAGAGAGCGTGCGGGAGAGAAAGAGCGAGAAAAGGCCCCTCCGGGTTCTCTCGAGGCCCAATACCTCTATCTCTGTCTCTCTCTTTCTTTCTCTCTCTCTCTCTGTCTCTCTCTCTCTCTCTCTCCTCAACCACCGCTGGCGGGCATCGTGATGGTGGCTACTCTCCTCGGGCGCTCACTCGGGGCGCTCTCCTCTCGCTGTGGCCAGCAGCTATGGCTCGCTTACTTCTCTCCTCTCGTTGTCTCTCTCTCGCACAGCCGCGAGCTCGATGTACATATAAACACACAGACACAGAGACTGTCGGTATCCGTGGACACACGTAGACACACGCGTGCCTATATACCTATGACCGCAAGGAACATACACTAGCGGGGATACTGGTAAGTTCCGCGGGGCCCCGAGGGTCAAGGAACTCCCTCGGGAACAGGTTCACCTCCTCCCGTGCCTCTCAACCCTCCCAACAGCCGCTCTCCCACCAGCAACGACGCCGCCCTATGCCCCCTCCGGTTTCTTACCTTAGGGTTTTTACTTATTCTCGTCTTATTGCCCCTCGAGGCATGCAATACCCCCCTCGGCCAGTATCCAACATTCACACATACACGCTTATAAATAATCCATGTGTGCGCCCGTGGAGACACACACGGCGAACCTGCGGGGAAGTAAATCTGCGCTTCGCGCTGTTCGCCGATTGGATGTGGATATAGATATACCTTGAGCTTGTGTGCATTACTATATATATATATATATATATATATATATATATGTAGGATCCGAGTATATATTATGCGTATTATAGTAGATCTCCTCGGTCCAGCTCACTTGCCCTTACTGTCCGTCGGATCTTGGCCCCGGCGGTTTATTCTCAACTTTTACACTGCCCTCTCTCCCTTTCTCTCTGATGTTCGAGAGAACGAAAGTGCACACACGCGTTATTATACGCAAAGAGAAAGAACGAGAGAGAGAGAGAGAGAGAGAGAGAGAGAAACAGGGATGGTTGAAAGAAGCAAGACTAACACACATACGACGTACTCTTGCGTCTTGTACCGCAGTTCGCGAAACGACACAGGGAGAGAACGAGATCGTGGTAATCGGATTTTCATGGGAGAGAGAGAACGGCAGTGAGAGAGAGAGAGAGAGAGAGAGAGAGAGAGAGAGAGAGAGAGAGAGACGTACGTACGTACGCGCCGAGCGTACACGCAAGGGTGTTTAGGTGTACCTCCGTCTTCTTCGTCTTCTTCGTCTTCTTCGCCTTGTTCCTTCTTTTGTTTCTTCTTTCTCTCGTACCGGCCAGAGCACACACGAGATAGCAGATTCCACCTGTGCTGCTGTCTTTCCCATCCCTCTCTCTCTCTCTCACCTTCTTTCTTTCCCTCTCTCATATCCTTCATTCTCATTTTCTCCACGCTTCTCCTCTCCTCTACATTATGTTGGAGAAGCCTCATCCGCGCAACGAATCTCCTCCGATTTTCTCACATCTTCTCGCCTTCTTTCCTCCTTTCGCGCACTTTAACATTTTTTGTCGTTGTTTTTGTTTTCTCGTCTTTTCTTCTTCTTTTTCTTGACTCGATCTCGCTAGCTTTCGCATTAGTTTTAACGCGCTTGTGCGTGTAACCTCGTGTGGGTGTCTCGTTGATACGCGCGAGCATTTTTATAGCTATCTCAATTCGCCTCTCCCGTTGACCGCTGTCAATTTTCTCGATTTCTCGTTTGACAACGGACAACGGACGAAAGAAATTGGACAGACACTTACTAGTTGTTATATATAACTATATATGCGTGTATGTACGGTATGCGAAGAAAGATACGTGTACCGAGATGGTCCAGCTCGATAAGCCGAAACAACGTAAGTCATCGCGTCACGGTCGATCGCGCATTATCCTCACCAGACAACGATCCTATATATCTCTCTTTCTCTCTCTCCCTATATATATATATATAGTCATGCAAACTGAGTAGAGCTCACTACTGCGGGAGCAATGGTGGCCTCTCTCGCTCGATCTTGATCTCTACAACGGATTTTCCGCATTGGTGAACACCTCTCGTTGTCGTTCACTGCCGAATGTATATAACGCTCGATCTTCAGCCTTTCCTCCATCTTTCCTCTCGAGTGTTTTGTTCGATCCTAAATCGCTGAATTTTCTGCGCTTCCTGGCAAACGAGAAGACGATGAATCATTCCCGAAGGAAATTTCTTCCAAAAGTCCGATGATCCTTTGACTCGTACATGTCCACGAATACTCGTTCGTTACAACGCAAACTCAAACACACACACATATATATATATAGAGAGAGAGACACGCACACATATTTATCTCACAGATACTCGGTTCGGATTTTATATGGTGCGCGCATGGTTCAAGTTGGTTTAACGTCGGGTCAGCTCAGCCCGCTCGCGATAAGAGCCACGGCCGAGTTAATTAATGTTAAGGGGTAGGAAGCAGAGAGGGAGAGGATAAAAAGAAACAAAAGCGGAACGAGAGAGAAGAAAAAAGAAGAAGGAGAACGAGGAATAAGGTGCGATAACAGAGCGAGGCAAGAACGAAGGAACGAGTAATACGAAGGGGAGAATGGAGGAGAGACGAGAGAAAATGTGCGAGTGCGTGTGTATAAATCTTTGCGAGTGTTTGTGTGTGTATGTGTGTCTGCAGGACTCGCCGGCAATTATACCGAATAATCCTGGCCGAGGATCGAGAAAGAAAAGAGTCAGGAGAGAGGGAGAGAGAGAGAGGGAGAGAGGGAGAAAGGGAGAAAGGACGTTTATCTAATCGACAGGCAAATTTCGAGCCGCGACGGGAGAACAGAACTCTCGAACCTGTCGCACCTCCTTCTATTTCCATTTGTTTTATATCTATTTTTAATTCTCCTGCTCCGTTACTTTACAAGAAACTATATTAATTTCTCGCGTTAGAAAAACTACCCTTTTTACATTTTTTTTTACATCGCGATACCAAAATCATAAAATTCAAATATTTGACAAATTTGCAGTACATTTTTTTCTGAAAAAAGTTCGTTCCTCAGAAAATCAGCCGACAATATTTATACAAAGCTGAGAAATCCTCTTGTAAGGTTTTCGTCGATATGCAAAGCCCGAAGGTTCCTCTCGAATACCTTCGAGACGATCCTGACGCGCAAAACTTCGAGATCTCGGCGAGTGGAATCCGTTTCTCTTTTTTTCGTTTCTCTCCATTCTCTCTTTCGCCTGTTAATCCTGCACGTAACGACACCAACCAAAAATCTCGTCTTTTTTTTCGTCCTCTCTTCATTCTCTGCCGTTTCCCTCGTCGTTCTTTATAGATATATATATATATATATATATATATATATATATATATATATATAAAGAACGACGAGGGAAACGGCAGAGAATATATACAGAGGCATATCTCGAGAACCAAATCGTCGTATATGCCAGAGGGGGCGAGCTCGCAGGCGCGATCGTTAGTTAAAATCCCATTAGTAAAAATCCCGGTTTCGACGGTTCTCTCTCTTCTCTCTCTCCCTCTCTCCTTGCACCACCCCTTCGTCCCGCCCCTACCCCCGCGTCTCCCACTTTTCTTCCCCGTGTTAGCTAGAGGCGAGACCGTTTTCGGTTCTCTCGACTGTCGCACGAGCGCGAGAGGACAGCTCGAAGAGCTCGACAGACTTGGCCGCCCGCTCGCTCTCTTCTCTCTACCATCAAGATGTCACCCGAAGGAGATGCCGGCTCTCTGATATATTGGGAGTGAGAGCGCACACGAGCGGGTTTTAACGAGGAGAAGAGTGGATTCGTATTCTCTCTCTCTCTCTTTTCTCTCTTTTCTCTGTGTTTCGCTCATTTTCTCACTCAGCTATCGTATCTCTATATATATTTCTCTCTCTCTCTCTCTCTCTCTTTCTATTTCTCTCATTTCGTCGTTGTCTTTCTTTCTATAGAGGAAAGAAACGAACGAGAGACTCTCGAGAAACCATTTTCGGTGTGTCCCGAGTCAACAGGTGTCTCCTACCTGTCGTTCACTCCGTGGGTCTCTCTCATTTCTCTTGAGCGGCGAGGGGGAGGAGCAGGGGGAGGGGGCTGCTCGAGAGACAGAGAGGGAGTGAGTGGGGGTAGCGCCTTTCCTTCATTCTTTTCTCGCTCTCTCTCTCTCTCTCTCTCCCTCTTCTAAGCGTTTCTCTATTCGTCTGGCGTTCGATCCTCGCTCGTTTCATTTGGACCGCGGGAAGCTCGATATCCTTCTGGAGTCGACGACGACGGACGAGGACGACGACGATCAGCGACAGCTCTCTTCCTCTCTCGTATTTCCGTGAGACTTATCGAAATCCGTTTAGCCTTCGCGGTGAATGAGAGAACGCGAGAGAAAATATAATGGCTCTCGCAGCGGGGGAGCACCCACGACTTGGCTGACGCTTCTCTCGCGAGACTCCCACGACTCGACGGAGAGCCGATGAGTAAGTGGATTTCTGAAGTGTTGAGAATTGTGACGACTACTTGACTTTTTCTTCGTTTTTAAAAATTTTATTTTTATTTTTTATTTTGTTCCGTCGTTCTTCTTGTCTTTGCTAAATTGGGGACAAGGGAAACATTAGTTTGCTCGGTACAAATAAAACTTGATGGAGGAGTAGAAAGTGCTCGATCGACGATTATGAGAATTTCGCTCGAATTCAAATAATCTTTCATTGTCGAACGAATTCTTCGTTCGAATAAATTTTTGTTTATTTAAATAAAGGTCTTTTTTTAAACTTTCGACGGTCAATTTCTAAATCGCTCTATGTCTAAATTGATGAAAATGGATCGTATTGGAGCGAGCGGATGAAAAAAATAAATCGTTCGTTCGTCGACGTTTTGCTCGAGATTTTTTTTTCTTGTCGCTTTTCCCCCAACTATCACTTTCTTGTTCTTTTCGGGTCTTATGGTCACCTGTCAATTATGGAACATGTTCTACCGGAGTATCCTATGACAGAGGATTCTCGTTCGGTCCTCTCGTCGTCATCAACGACGACGAAAGATCTTTATCCCGAGGGATCGGGAAATCGAGCGTTAGACGTTTTTGGCTTCTTACGGACAAAAAAATTCTCAGACACGGTTCGAAGTCTTCGAGACCGGCGCGAAGAGTCATTACTCGTCTAGTAAAAGACAAAAAAAAGAAAAAACGAAGATACCGAAAATTCTCGAAGATCTTGTTGTCACGAAGAAATTCCTCACTGTGGTTTCCGGAAGAAAAAAGACAAAATGTATAAACGATCTTTCGTCACTCTCCTGTGATACAATCGCGACCGAATGTTGGGGCCACGAAAATCTGGGAACTCCGTCCAACCGGTATAGAAATCTTGGTATAAAATCATCCCCCACCTCTTCTCGTGTATCGACGCGAGTTGCGTACCAATCGATGTATAAACCGCGAGAGAATGAACTCGAAGCGCGTGTATCTTGCGTAGGTACTCACGGCATCGATAAGTGCTTTACCAATCAAAGAATCCCATTAAATTGCAGGAATTTTTCTTGCAAACCCGACCGGATTCTCAATATCTTCGAATACACGTCGATGTTTCTCGTATCTCGTTTCATCGTCCGCTCGGCCAGTTAATTTCCGAGTATTAACTTTTCAAACGTGTCCTCTTACGTTTATCAACGCCACGGATATTTAAAACTTTTCAATTTGTCGAACGGTTAATTTACCAATAATATTACTTTTACACTGTTCGTTTAATCATTTTTTACATTAAAATTACAAAGAACACTTTTATTTATTCACTTTGAATAAGTTATTAAACATGATCGAACGAGCAAGTACGAAAACATTAAATTATTGGTAAATCGAAAAATCATAACGTCTTAAAAATAATTCAACTAGATAGATTTTTCTTTTAATTAAAAAAATCTTGGATCAAATTATCAAAATGAAGATTCGATGAATTCCATTCACAATGATTGATCTTCTTCAATTTTGAATCGAAATCGATGTTAAAAATAGTAAAAGTAAATAAATAATGTGTCTACGTCGCTCGTGTGTTCTCTGTCAGTCTTCGTCGTCGTTCCTGGTCGCTCGGGTTCATTCTCGTGCGAGTCGTAAGAGAGCACGACGAAAGGAGTTGCACACGAAGCTCTGGAACGAAGCGACGATCCTACGGGCCGTCCCGGGCGCACGACCCCGCGGTTCTTTTACCTCACGACGAACGTCGGACGTTGGACGTCGACGACGGCGACGGCGACGACGACGAAGACGAAGACGACGAAGACGACGACGACGACGCCGGCGACGACGAGTGTAAGAGAGCGTGCGCCAGCGGACCTCCATTGAAGAATCCCTCGGGCCTTACACGCCGGGTCCCCCGGTACTCAGGCAAAACGCTGCCACGTGACGGGCATTCGGAATATAACAACGCGAATGACCGCGCTTCCTCGCTCTCCGCGCCGCGCCAGTGAGTGTGCGGTTATTCCTTGTCTCAGAACGGGGAACGAGGAAGATGAGATTCGCCGGAGTCGCGAGAGACGACGAAAACGACGGTCTCGCGTGTTTTCTTCCTCTCTCTCTCTCTTTCGGCCCACCCTGCGAGAGACGTCTTGCAATGAACGACATCGATCAAACAAAAAGATTTATTTGATTTTAATCAATTTCATCATAATCGAAACTCCTTTCGTTTCGATCAGATAAAATTCATTTGCGACCGATCGACATTGTATTACCAAGAAATATGTCATTTTAATTAATTTCATCCGTGTATCGAGAACAATTTTATTTCGATCGAAATCATCTCAGCTTCGTTGATGTTACTCGTAACGAAATTAACTTCGAGAGCAATAAAAAATATACTGAGGTTAAATACAATCTTATTTATTATTTATTATCATAACGCATTCATTTTAATTCATTCATTTTTCAATAAACTTTATATCATTCGGACACCGATCGCTCTATTTATGAAAAAATAATGTTAATGTTAATTCTTTGGTACGCGCGATCATAGTTTGATGAAAATCATATTTCGTAAGTACTTTGTGATGTCGAATATGTTTTTTTTTTTTTGGAGGGATACAAATATATATAGAAAGAGAACCTACCGCTAGAGTTCTCACCGAGGCGATCCGACGTGACTCTCGGTGAGAGATCGCCGTGTGTGGGTCTGCGAATCTCAGCTGCAGTCCTTGTTACTATACATATATATATATATATATATTTAAACGTACGTATGGGTATTATATATAAGCATCACGAAAGAGATTCTCTCGTCCGTACGTGATCCGGCATAAGACATATTCCTTGAGCGAGAAGAGGGAAAAACCTTAGCGGCAATTACAATAACGACCGCGATATATAATTGCACTTGGTGCCCGGGCTCTTTTGTGTTTGCGTGCATCATATGCGCCCAATGGACCTCGCCAGACTATATATATATATATATATATATATATATTTATACCTACATATGTATACTTATATGCACTCTGGTCACGTCGTCATATATGTTCGTCGTTGTCGTACCTCACGTTCCCTTGGGCGCAAAACTTTAAGAGGAACCCATCGCTTTTCTTCCGTACTATACGTATGATTTTTTATAAAATATTAAGCTTACGTGTGATACGGCGAAATCTGGCCCAGTTCAACGAGCCACACATATTTTCGTCAGAGACGAATTATTTTTCTCAACTCATTAGAGGTGATAGTTTTTCTTTTTCTAATAAGAAAAACAAATATATAACTCGAAAGAAAATAAATTGACGATAAAAATAAATTTATAACGAGTCGTGGAAATTGTAATAGAATGTATCTGGTTCGTGGTTTACTACGAAGGACATTGTCGTTATTTTCCTCGAGCGTAAATGCCCATAATATACGTCGGTTGTTGAGGATCGGAGAAGATGAATGGACTAGCTGGTTTCCGTTGATAGATGTCGATAAATACATACGATGATGTAGCTCGCTGTTTATCTCCGTTCGACCGAGGGACGATGAAAAGAGGAAGAGCGAGGCTCGACGAAGGCCGAAGACAGAGGGAGAAACTCGAGTTGAGTTCCAGTCGATCGCTAATTTCGCCGCGTACGGCACACACAAGTCGAATCGGAATCGACGACGAAGACGAGGACGACAACGACGACAACGACGAGGAGGATCGACAACGAGAACGAGAAGGAACGGAAGTGCCTCCATGTTTTTCTGGCTCGATCGCGCATCGATCGGTGGAATGCGCTCGTTGCGTTTATATAGCGTGCAATATACCTCAACCCTCTCTCTTTTATGCTGTTGGTAAAAGCATCCACCGGCTTCGATCGCAAGAAAAATCTCATATACGCACTCTCTCGCTTCTCTCTTCTGTGCGATCTCATCTGTTCTCTGGACCTCCGGTACGGACCTCTCTCTCTCTCTCTCTCTCTCTCTCTCCCTCCCTGTGGCATTTTCATCGTATTATTTGCTCGATGCGACGGTTGCGCATTCATAAGCTCGAGATATTACAATAATAATGATTTGAAAAAACAAAAACAAAAAAAAAACAGAACGAGTAAAAGTGAAATTAAAAGTAACAACGGGGATTGAAATCAATTTTTTATAAAGACCCGTCACTACTGTTCGTGACGATATGTCAGCCTTCGACAACCAGCGAGATACTGAGAAATATATCCTGTCGATTAATTGAAACCACTTACATTGGAATTTAACAAAATTTAATTGCCGACCGATTCGTTTTTGTAATCAAAAATTTCTTGGTCGATAAAATATCGTCGAGTATAAGGAGAATTAATTGAAAATCAAACAATTTTCGATTCGACGAAATACCTTTAATCGCAATTTTATTCGACTCGAACTTCATTAAAATAAATAAAATAATTAATTAACAAAAAAAATTGTAATACAAAATTCAAGTATCTCTCTCTCTCTCTCTCTCTCTCTCTATATATATATATATATAGGTGTAGGTATTTCGTTTTGAACGCTCGGGCATTCGCACCGTGCCAGGTCGTACAATATGATCCAGCGCGAGATTTTTCTACTCGATTGTATTATATACACGAACGCGCGAGGCTATAACGCGAAAAGATGAGAGAGGGGCCCCCTGGTGAGACCGCGCTTCGTTGAGGTCCCGACGGGGCCCCATCGAGTGAGGCTCCGAGCAGCTAATCGGGCCGGTGTTCCGCAAGCACGTCGTCCCTCCCTCCCGAGCCCTCGCTCACCCCGGCGGAAGAGTTCGCGAGACCGAGATCCTTATACACGTATATTCCCTTGCCTTGGTATTAATAGTCCTCTTTCTCGAAGAGGCCGAGAGAACGCCATTTGATGTCTCTCCACAGGTACGGATATTACAGGTACGAGAGGGTCTTGGCTTTTTCGGTTCCTCTCAATCTCGTTGCGTCGTTGTTTTCAACAGGCGCACACCGGCTGCGATTCGACCGGGCAAATAACATTTTCTTCCCATAAACTTCCGATGTGAAGTATAAAATGTGTAATAATCATTCGTAGATGGTTGTTCTTTTATTATTCTTCATCCACTGTGCGCGCAGTAAAACCTTAAGTGGGCATTATATTAATTCGCCGTAACGAGAGAGAGAAAGGGGTTTCTAGTGGGGGTAAAAAGAAAACTTTGCGAAACAGCCACTGAACAAATTAAAATAACTCGATTCAATTTGCAAAGCTAGTACTTACGACCAGGCGCAAACAAACGCGGGGAAAAATAAAAATTAAGGAAAATGTAGGAGGAAAAAAGTTAAGGGATGAGGAAGGGAGAAGAAAAAACGAGAAGCTGCGTTTAGCGATAACGGGGCTTCATGAGAACGAGGGCGTGAGACGAGACTCTCCTCTCTAATACTTACTGGAGAGATCATTCTGTGTGGTAGAGTGTATTGTACCCGTATAAAGTCGAAAAAGAAGGCGAAAAATGCATAGCTATAATCCTTCATCCTCTCCCTCTCCTCTCTAATTAAAATTATGCAGGGCGCGCGCATTTTCTCTGCGTCCTTCCCGGCGCGCACAATTTTACGGGTTTTTTCTCGTAGTTTTTACAGCTCTTCGTCTCTTGCTTGGTCCTCTCACTCCTTTAGAACGTGTATGTGTACCTGTGTGTGTATGTATGTGTTTCGAGATTTTACTCTCGCTCTCTCTTTCGTAACTTCTCTCGTATCTTGGACGCTGCAGATCCTGTGCACTCTCCTGTGTAACACGTACGAAGAATCGTCCATCTTCGTCTCTCTTTCTCTCTCTCTCTCTCTCTTTCTTACTCGAGTGGCAGGGATCTCATGCTCGCTTGATAGAAGTTCGAGAGAGAGCGAGAGAGTCTCAACAGGAAAAGAGGCGAGAAGTTTAGCGTGCGAGAAAATTCGCACCGGATCTCCAGTCTCTCGTACCTCCTCTGTTGCATTACGACCTACCGTGAATCAGGCAACGGGAGGCAGCGGGTAAATAATAATGGTATAATGACGGACGTGAAAAAGCCACGTCAAGTGAATTTTAAATTATTAAAACATAAATATGTTTATATATATATATATATAGACGAGTATATAAAATAAAACCGAACGGTGGTGTAACGGATAAACGATGAATCGCCAAAATTGATTTATCCGCGGGAGCGGCAAATTCGACAAGATGATGGATTGTTATAAAAATTGATTTATTCGATAACATGTAAAGACGATCGATTGCGAATGATTAAAATAAATTGGTTTGATAAACCAACAAATCGAAGATAGTCGATGAATTAAAAGTGAACGGATCCAACTGAATTAAAGAGATTGTGAAATGGTATACGATAATGAATTATTAAATTCACTTAATTTGACGCAATAAATGGTCCAATAACGGTATTATCGAAATTG
Source organism: Netelia virgata (assembly GCA_951802705.1). NCBI lineage: Eukaryota > Metazoa > Arthropoda > Insecta > Hymenoptera > Ichneumonidae > Netelia > Netelia virgata. The sequence goes on along the minus strand of OX637864.1, from coordinate 37,066,083 downwards.
ATTTATCCGTTGAACTAATCAATGGCCGAAAATGACTGATTAAAGGCCGATCCATACGACGGAGTAATGAATGAACGATTATGAATTATTAAAATTAATCTATCCGTCCGACAAATGAACGCAGCACAAATGCTGCTTCGTAATACAAGTCGAAATTATATTGAGAATTCGCTATTTAATGGAGTGGTCAAGTATCGAAGAGAAGAAAGCGAGACGACCCCTGACGATGTAAGATTTTTGCAGCGAAGGCTTTTGCGAGCATAGTGGCGAAACTTTATTTCGAATCTTTTCATTCTCGCTACCGCGTTCCTTTTTTTTTTTGTGTCAATTAATATTTCGTCATGGTCGAGATCATCGCTGCGAGGATCAGTAGAGCGTAGAGCTATAGAAAATATAGCGCCCGGGGCCCTCACGTCGAAGGGGGTTTCTCTTACGAATTCATTCCAAATCGTTCGCCAACATTGACGAATTTCAGGCGTATAATTCGATACACGTGTGTATTGCCACGGTATTATTATTTAGCATTGATTCTTCGACTTTTTTCCCGGGCGGTCGCTCGCCTCTGTGTCACTGATCTCGCAGCATTTTGCTTCATTGGCTCATTTACACACGTATATATATTTATGTATACGCCAACCGGAGTGATTCAATTTACACTTCTTTTTATACGGCGGCAGCAAAATCATTTTATAATATGGATATACAAATTCATTTAAAACTCAATATATAGATATACAATCGGGGTTTGCTAGATTATTTTCAAAAATATATATTTTTTTAATCGCGTTTCAAGTTTTAGGCGCAGCCCAGGCCCAACAATGTACGTATTAATTTACCCGAGCTCGATCTTTTACGTACGAAAAAGATTTGCAGAGCATGGAACTCAGGATGAAGTCGAGAGAAGATCTCGCTGCGGATAATAATTATTTTGTGATTTTGAGAGCGCACGTCGCTCGAAATTCATTTTATATGTCGTTATCGCGTGTAGGTAATGCAAAAGAACAGAAACTGCGCGCGTTCAAATCTGCGGCTACCGCGACGGATTTATAAAGTGCGTGCGAGGCCGACGCGAAATCGTAGAATCGGTGAAATGATTTTTAATAACATTACACGCAGCCGCCGCCGACGAATGTGCCTCGTATTTTCGCGCTTTTTCATTCCGGCGCATGACAATCGCGATTATATTTTTTCAAGCGATAACGTCTGTCCGAGAAGTCTCTGTCACGAATCACGGCGATAAAGAACATAACAATCCATTGGCATTTATATACGAGCGTGCATAATTCATAGAAAACATTTCGATGTATATTTTTTCAATCGGTATGCATATTGTTTTATCCACAATTGTATTCTTCATGACAAATAAATGGCTTTACTCTGTTTAAATCGATTTTACCTAAATAACAATGATTGTTTGTTATGCAACTATATTTTTATCCCATAAACGTTTGTCAATTATTCCGCGGCTCTTGGCGTTACATTTTCATTTTCATTTTTACATTTTTACATCTTCAAATCCATTTTTATCGTAAACAGAAAATTCTGCACTCCTGGCACTCAGCAACGTTAATCCATCTTTTCGAGTGTTCAGTATCGTCGTAGAAAGCAGACGGTAGGTACCTACAAGAGAAGCTTAAAAAGCTCGGTTGTCTACAAGCGAGGTAACAAAATCAGCGAACCAAATATCAAAATGCCCTCAGGGTTTCACGAACTTGAGTTCCCTCCGTTCGAGTCTTGGATGCCATAATGGCCGTAAGCTGGCTCTCTCTATCTCTCTCTCTCTCCCACATACACACACACGCACACTGTTCCCACCGCACTTGTGTTTCCGTTGAAAAATATGATCCAAAAGCTATAGGTATAGTAATCGTTATGAGGAAAACGGGAATACGCGAGTAAAATGGCGCACATACGCGCGTATAAAAATATACTGTAAAGCGAAAAGTTCCACAGAGAGCGAGGTTTGAGTTTCTGATGACGCTGGAGGCGGCGAGATTGCCCAGTCGATATACTGGCAGAACTCCATCTTATCGTCGTCTTTTCTCAACGGGCAAGTCATATGAATGCAGTCCTCAAAGCATATATGTCGGTAGCTTGAGGCGCTTATAAATAAAAGGGACCGATCGTGTATCGTACATAAAAGAGTACGTATGTGCATGTATATACCTATATATATATATGAGCTATTCTTCGAAATAATAGCAGGAGTTTCGACCTCGTGGTCTCAGATTTGCTTGTAACTTTACAGTTCATTTACGTATGGTACCTATTTTGACATGGCATCCCAGTTAAGTTTAGACATTTAGAAAAAAATCGTTGTTTATCTCATTTCGCAAATAAAGTTAATTAATAGTATAAACGAAAAATACATTCTTATATAACACATTCTCAGGTTTCGAAAACAAATATTGTCCATCGGATACAAATTCGAGAAAGTTGTAAAAACAAATAAAAATACGTATAAAAATAGCTTTAGCCACGAATCTATAATTTTGGATTTACAGACTGGAATAAGTCATTTTTCTCACAAAACAAAATGACTTTCAATTACTCTATTAAACCTTTTATTAAATTTGAATAAAGTAGTAGGTTCAATAAAGTAGTCCCGTCTTCGTCGCGAATGAGACATGCCAACGCAGTCCATTTTCTACGTTATCAAGGTCTAGCCAAATAAAAGTTTTTAGCTGTAACAAAATTAAAATTCTTTTTTTTTTTAATTTTATATAAATTTACTAATTAAGACTTGGCCCAAGGCAGGCAATTTCTGGGCAAACTTTTGAGCCATGGGCCAAATCATGATATTAGGCTTCGGCTGGGGTCATTCTCAATTAGTTTCGTTAATTTGTATTATATGATTCGCTTCTCCACATTATGCCACAGTGCCAAATTACGCGCAGCTTCCCATCCTGCACTTCGCCTCGCTGTCAAGCCAAATACCCCTCGCGTTCTACAGCGCGTCAAACAAATATCACCGTACCTCCGTTACCTTCCCACATATAATAATTGATATGTGCGTTTCATATACTAAAAGCTTTCGAAATAAATGTCCTACACGATAATGAAAACTGCATCATAATCCATTTAGTAGAAGTTGAGTTATAAGCGAACAGACAGACAGACAGACAGACGTTGTATTATATCAATGTACATATATAAAAGAAAATATATATCTATATAGTACATGAGAGTATATATATATATGTGTGTGTGTGTATAGAGCGTATATCGCTCGTTTGACGAGGCGAGGGCAAACCGCACACGCCGATGCATGCGTGAGCCGCCGATTCAATTATTCCGCGATTACAAGGCGACCGCGCGTCGCGCACGACGACTCGACGAGTCTCTCTCGGTTTATTCTCGCGAATCTCGTTTCTTGGGTTAGATTGTAACTCACCGCTACAGTATTTCTCTCGCTCTCACGTCCATGTATCGATGTACCCATACTTTTCAATGCGACACGTATATAACATATTTTTCTCATCTCGTGGCAGATTTTCTCCGTCTCCCTCCCTCTTTTTTTGCATTACCATTCTCCACTTCGTGCCGGTGATACAAAACTCTCGCTGGCATACGGCTACAGGAAAGTGTGCGTAATGCACGGAACTGAAAGAGAGAAACGGATATCTTTGTGAGATTTTCTCGATCATTACGAGTATGCATTGCCCCTGTAATATCCGTTTCTTTCATACTCGTCTCCCGAGAGACATCAGCGATGCTGCGACGGCTCGCTAATCATAACTCCGAGTCTATATATAAACCTCTGTTTTTTTAAAAATAAGAACGTATGCTTTTATGAATTAATAATTGGTCGTCCGTGATTTCAATATCGAGGATTTTTTAAAAAATTTATGAATAATTCATAAGATCTCGCAAGATTGTTTCGTGATACGAAAATCATTTGGAGTATGAAATCAAGGTCCGATCGCTAATATATTTTTCCAGTAGGTACTTAAATACAAATTTTATGATATTCCTAATTTAGTGATTTTGTCATCGATAGAAAATACGAAGTATCCTCAATAAATATCCGTTTAATTGTTTTAAGACGAGAGAAAATAGTTCGTCGAGGTCGCAGAGTGTTCACCCAGAGCCCGAGGGGGACCGCTCGACGGCGATCTTTCCTCGAGCACATCGTCCGGCACACGCGAGCCGGTGAGTACACGAGCATTATCATCTTCAACCGTGCTATTATAGACACGGGTATATACTCACGTGTGTGTATTGTATGCGATAAGTACAGGAGGTATATGCCATAGCGGAGTTTTACTATACGCGCATACAATTCGTACCTACCGGGTATCTTTTGCGTGCGGCCAACGCAGAGAATCTCTTTCGCTTCCCGTTATCGCGATATCATTGAAGCTGGCTCGCGCTCTAGCGCCCCGAGAGTCCTGCGGGTGCTCGCACGTCACATCGCTGCTCACGGGCGCGCGCGAGATAGATAAGCCACCGGCGGATCTGATTAGCGCCACGTACATGCCTAGTGTACATTATACACGATCTTCTCTCTGCCCTACACGCTCTCTCCCACGCCCTGACTCCCCTACATGGGTACATGGGGCGTTCGATGCCAGCTCGAATTATATCCGAGAATTGAATAAAATCGGCTTTCAATTGTTCTTAAAAAATATCCCTAATTTTGCATTCATTTTGAAATGATATTTTGTAAATAACAAATCGCTATTTCGGATGGAATTTGGTAAGTTAGTTTTCTTTGGTCAATTTTGACTCTATTTATATATTCAAATAGGATTTTGCAATTTGTCGATCGAGAATTGGTACTGTTTTATAAATGAATCGGCAATTTCTTCGGTAATTTTGGGTTTGTGGAGAATTAACTTAAAATGCCGTGTACATGTATTACGTGTAGTTAGATTGCAGGGCACGCCTCGGCGCAGCCTCGGAGATTCTCTCCGATAGTTCGTGTCCAGTTTCATTGAATACATCGAGTTTATTACGTATTGCAATTAATGCACCGTATCTCGACTGAATTTATTGCGTTTGATACGAATACAGCGAAAACCTCGTAATTCACGAGCTTCGAAAGTGTGAAAATAATTACTGCACAATTTTTGTTTAAAGTTTGCTCATGCGAGCTGAAAGACTCGAGGGAAAATCTGAAAGTTCATCGAGGATAATGACTGATAAAAGGAAATGGCTTATCGATCGGAATCCCGAAAAATACGAACCCGTCGGGTATTAATCTATAAATATTTCAAACAATTAAAAATAAATAGTTAATTTAGTTATTTGTGAATTTTTCGCCTATTCACTGCAATAGTCCATTGTTGACAATTAGTTTCGAGAAGAAATTTGCTTCAAGTATAATCCGACATAATTTTTGTTCAACAATTTGAACGTTTCTCGTCAAGCGATCCTACGATGACACCTGTCCCTTACGTAAAGAACGGGGTATAGAAACCCAGAAATATATATATATTGCACATCGACAGTTTCTATAGATATATAGATATATATAAAGAGATAAACTATCGATGCTCGAGGCCTGTAGGGTTTAGTCGTTGCTGCTGAGGACGAGCGTCACGCTTTTACCGCAGGATTGAGCGGTTGTCCGAGACGAGAATCGGCTGGATATTAGGGCCCAGAACCGCGTCGAAGAGGCGTTACCCCGTTGAATTTGCGTGAAACGACTTTTCTCACTCTCTCTCCGGCACCGAAAGCATCGACTCAAAGAGAATCCTCCGATAATAAAACTTTCCTCATACTGCGTTCGGCCAAAAGATAAAAAAAAAACGAAAAAATTAATTTTTTTAACGAAATAACGTACGTTTGAATATAATTGAATTGTTTGAAAAAGAAAACAAAATATTTGGATTAAATCAAAATCTTTTCGATTAAATTGATTACTATTTTTTTGATAAATGTGAAATCAATTTTTCCGGCGTACGAGTTAATTATTCGTGGTGTTTCGATATGCTTGACACAATCTGAGCGATCGAGGAAGATAGATCGTTCGTGTAGAAAATTTTTAGTGCATGGGAATCGTTTCTCGAGGGGGTTGGGGAGCACAAAATGCACGTAAAGGAAGGAACAAGCGTGCGAAGAGTCTCGAGCGTCTCTTTCCGATGCGCGCGAGCTCACTGGTGGCGCGCTGCGAGGGCCACCGGCAGCCTTGAGCCAGTGAGACTGGTTTCTGTTTTTGCTTCTATAGTTTCCATCCTTCGAGGCTCTTCGGTAGTCCATCCTTCTTCGATTCGTTTACCACTTTTTGTTTCCACCTCTGTGCGTTGCAACCACTCTTTCATTCTCTCTCTCTCTCTCTCTCTCTCCCTTTCTCTCTCTCTCTCTCTTTCTCTCCCTCCCTGTGCCTCTCTTCTACGTTCTTCGTTTTTTTTTATTCTCTCGTTTTTTTCTACTTTCCTGTTTCTGCCTGCAAGCTCTCGAGGACCACACCGAGAAAAATGACCGCATTCAATCTAGATAATTTCCAAAAATTTAAATCGAGCCGATTGATCGAATCTGACCACTTTGCCAACATAATTGCCTAATAAAAGATAACAATATTTATTCATTCCCTCTTTAATTTAATTCTAATTTAATTAAATTTATTTCTAAGAAAAGCGCGTAGATTTATCATCGCGATATCAATTCCGAAATCGAATTTAACAATTCACGCGTCATCGTAAGAGAATTTTAAAAAAGCCGGAAAAAACGTTATAAAATTTGAAAAAGTCGGAACACATAGAGACAAGCCTTGTTGATGATGCACGTTTTTGGAATTGTCGCCACTTGGACCTTAACAACCTTCCAGAGATACGTATCTCACTTCGTAGAGACGAAGATCCGTATAACGGAAATACTTCTATCAGTCTCTCTTTCTCTCTCTTTCTCTCTCTCTATCGCGCGCGCGCACGCTCTCTTTCTCTCTCTCTCTCTCTCTGTTTCTCTCATAGTCGACAAAACCGTGCGATCTGTCACCGCTCGCGGGATTTTTAATTACCAAAGCGCGCAGCGACTTGTACGGCAACACGAGGACGGTGAACGGAAGATCCGAAAACGGACGCGGGTAAACTCGTATTATGCTCGAGGTGGTCACGCGGTTGAACTATAAAAATTCCATCGGGTTAAACGTCGAGAGGTCTCCCATATCGTATTTAGTTTTGGTCTTAGTCGTCACCGTCGTCACCATCACTCGTGGTCGCGACTCCAGGAGCGAGAGGGAGAGAGAGAGAGAGAGAGAGAGAGTGCGCGAGCATTTTGGGCAATAAAAATTTCTTTCGGCGAGCCGAACTACCAAACTCCTTTTCGTTTCAGTTCGGTTTCTTTTTTTTTACCCCTCTACCTCGCGCGAACGTCCGGCAGCATTATTAAAAGCGCTTCTATAGATATATAAACAAACCCTCTTTGGTCTTCTCATCTCTCGCGTTCACGACTCAACAACGTGTTCTCTCTTTCTCTCTCTCTCTCTTTTTCTCGCTGCGGTAACTCGATTCTATGTAGGTGAGAGGACCTCCTCTTCGTTCTCGCACCGGCTAGCCCACTGTACCTTTTTCTAGCCGCTCGGTTTTTCATCTGCTCTCTCTCTCTCTCTCTCTCTCTCTCTCTCTCTCTCTCTCTCTCTCTCTCTCTCTCTCTCTCTCTCTCTCTCTCTCCCTCTCTCTCTCTCTCTTTCCCTCTTGCTCTCCCTCCGTCGTAAAACGCCACCTAAATCGAATACCGCGCCTTTGCGGTGGTTATAATGGCAATAAAAGACTCTCATTATAATCGTTTATTATACTCGTATACACAAACACACACATATATACGCGTGCTTGTGAGCGCGCAGCGTGTATAGTAGATTCAAGTATGACGAATAAAATGAGAAATATGTCTAGCACCTGTCGTTTACGCCTTATATCCTTTTCTTCGCGTTATTTTAACTGCCCAATGATGCCGTCGTTGGAATTCATTGCGTTTTACCCCCTTTCTTTAATTTTTCATTACTATATACATATATAGTTATTTTTTTTACTATTATTATTGTCATTAAGAAATATCCGTATGTCGAGCAGCAACATTCTGTGCCATCCGTGACGCGTATACACATATATGTAGATACATCGTACGTATCTGAAAAGGAGATGTATCGTTGTTATTTTCTAATACGAAGGCGAGATAAAAGTTGGAATTTGCCCTTTGTGACCGTCGTTTATCCATGAACGAGATTTCACAATATTTTCTCCCATTTCTCGTGGTTTCCTCGTTCCAGTTTTTTAAAAAATATTAATGCTTAACATTTAGTTTCAATATCGATGTCCAAAGCTTTTCATACGATCAATATGTCATTTTTCTAATTGCTGGGTGAATCCCTGACTTTCATTTTAAAATATTGAAATTTCGATTGCACTAAAAACTAAAAGAAAATTGAAAGTTCGCATTTTTTTTTATATTTTTGTTTAGTTTCACCCTAATTTAATATCAGCTATATCTGCGAACTGCGTAACCATAGGTAGGTACTCGACTCTCGTAGACTCTTATTTTATTTTCATTCTCATTTATACATCATCTTGCTCTCTCTCTCTCTCTCTCTCTCTCTCTCTCGTTAATTTTATTTCCTTTTTGCTTCATCTCTCTTCTCGTTTACCTTTGTAACACGGACGCACGAGAGTTCGGGGCTGTGGCCTCGGTTATCCACACTACGCATGCGCTCGCGCATGTGTGCTATAACGCACGCAAAACCTCTCCGTGCACAAGACAGCATACGCACGCGCGCGCGCGCATACACACACACACACACACACACACATACACACATATATATATATATATATATATATATATATATATATATATTCGTCCGATCAACGCGTAGCATTCCAGCGTCGACTTCTTCTCCGCGAGCAACCCCTTTCCCTCTATACATCTCGAGGCGTTCTTTCTCATTCCCTCCGAGAAAATATGCCTCCCGTGAGGGATCTGTTCTTCTCGTCGTCCTCGCATCGTTGTCCACCTCGTCCTCTTCGCCTTGGTATAATTCTCGTATATACACCGCACAGCACGAAACGAGAGGAGGGAGACACGAGGCTGTGTTGGGATGCGGGCGGGGGAAAAGGGTCCGAAAGATGGGACGATTCTCCTTCGTTCGATAGAAGGATCAATGGAACTCCAGCATATATAACATCGAGTAACAGTATACTCGGCATACTAACTGCCGGATTATCGCCCCACCCGTCTCCTCATTCACCTGTTTCTCTCTGTCGTCTCTTCGTAATCAAATACGCCATAAAGAAACTTTCGCGTGTAGGTTTTTCCATGTGTGATACATTTATTTATATATCTATATATATATATATATACATATATAGACACACACACACAGAGACACACACTCATATATACAGGGTTTATATCGTTTCTTTGCAATGTAGTGGACTGTCGCACATTCGAGTATCTTGCAGCTCTGCACCTTCGCGATTCTCGCTCTCGCTCTCTCTCTCTCTCTCTCTCTCACCCTTCCATTGTGCCGAGTATTCTGATGCTTCTCGCGAGGTATATCGGCGGTTCTAGGAACTATCCGCGAGCCTCTCGAGCTCGGACGCGTAGCGAAAGATGCGAGAAAACGAGAAGCACGCATTATAGAAACAGTAGGGAGTATACGATTATTGCTGGTAAGTGCCCGGTCCGCGAACAGAACGAACCGCAAGAGGCGAGCATCGGCTCTGTTTCATTCTTTCTCTTGGTTTAAGGGGAAAAAGGAAGAAGGAAAGAAAGAGAGAAAGGAGAGTCGCTGCGGCGCTCCTTACGTTTCTCTTTGGCGTTAAAGTCGTGGCCAAAGCTCGGCGAACCGTCTTTTCCGTAGCTTATACCGTGGATAACGCTCATATAGGTATATATATGTGTATAATAGAGAACGAGAGGAAGAATGACGCACAGCGCGGAAACTTCATGGTACGAAGTGATTGATAACTCTGGTTTGAAGAAGCCACCACTATATTCATTCGCGGGTCAAAGCACATTTTGCGTGTATTGGGTACCTTTTCCTCGGGGTGCTCTAAAGAGACGTCCGATAAATAGATATGTATTCGATAATTACGATGCGTAATTTTTCGCAGACACTTTTACGATTATTTCGTCAATTCGTCGCAATTTCATTTAAAAACAATTATCGATAACTTACGAAGCAGTATTTATTAATTCGATCATATTTGATAATTGGATTAATAAAAAATGAACAATTACAGTTTATAAAAAGGATATAAATCCTGTCGAGAAATGAATCATTTATTCAAATATAAGAAACAAATAATGTATTATTTGAGAAATCTTTTCCAGCAAACAATGGATTTGCCTTGCCATCTTTTAAATTCAGTTCAATGTCCACGTTAATCAGAAACTTCCAACGTTTTTCTTCCATGATTTATGAAAAAAATGTCAGTGTCCGAGAGATGTAAAAAGAAATAAATAAAAACACTAAATCCATCTCGTAGAGGATGAAATATATACGAGAAATATTAGCATGAGAAAGAGGCCGGGCGACTCTCACACAACGCGGATGCTGTAAAAATATTTAAATAGTACACGGTAGTTGCTACACTCGAGTTTTGCACATGTATATATGTGTGTATAATAAAGTATATTGTGTACTAGTATGTACAGTACACAATTTTGTACATGCAATATGCACCTATACACACACACGCATATCTATATACATATATATATATATATATATATATATATAGGTAGGTAGGCAGTATAGGTGGCACGCGGTAATTACATGGCTACCGTTTCGAGTCACATCCTGGCTCGTATAATTTGTACTAGAACAGTACCTTCGGTACTAATATACCAGTACACACTCCGAGATGAGCTCGAGGAAAATTCTCTCTCGTGCGTACGTGTACGATCATTGACTGTACTCACCGGGCAGCGAGAGAAATGTAACGAAAGAGAGTAAGAGAGAGAGAGAGAGAGAGACGGAGAAATCGTAAGTCGGGGTAGAGTATAATAATAGTCGGTAAGTAGTAATAGTAGCTCGGAGTGCGCGTGGATTACACGCTATATATATTTCGCAACTCCGCGCGGTTTACACTTGACGGCCCGGGAGTATCCTCTCGCGCGAGCCGTTCAGCGGCGAGAAAACAGCACCGAAAGCTGTAAACTAACCAGAGGGCTGGAAATCTTTCGTGCCCTCTGGCGTTAACAGAAATCGTACGATTAAGAAACAATATTTGAAAATTAATCCAATTTCTCCAAAAACCTCTAACAATTATTACCAAAATACAAATAAATAATTCACGTTTTTCTTTAATTATTTGACGCGTCTCGACAAACTTTTCCTCGAAATTCGCGACAAAGGAAAAATGTTACGAATGAAAAAAAAAGAACGCGATAATCGTATTCTCGTAAAGTTTTTGCGATGGAGAACGCGTATACACGATGACGCAATAATATTTTGCAAGGAGGACGACGGTGGCTATCGGTGGGGCGATCGATATGCCTCTGCGCAGGATTCACACGTGTATTCGGGTACATAACTGTAGGTACGTAATACACGATAAGTTTAATAATGCCTGGATACGAGGGCACGGAGAGAAAACTTCTTCTCGGCTCTTCGCGGAAGTTCGTCGGTGCACACGGGTTTGCGCTGGGCGCGGTATGGCATCCATATAATAATCGATAACGAGGTCGGCACGACTCTCCGTTGGCAGCATATCGGAAAGTTATTTTACCGTATAGGTATATAATAAAAGCGGGATGAGGGAGTTCCTCGTCCAAGTACTCTATATCGGTCCGAGTCTTTGACTCTCGGCGAACTCGAAAGGTTTCCAAGCATGTCCATTAATATATATATATATAAGAAAAAATATGAAATAAAATCATATATATAAATGTATCTCTATCATTTTATATATATTTTTTTTTCGTGTCTATATCTATAGATACGAAAAAACGAGCTTGATCGGTGGATACGTGTCATAGGTAGGAGTATTCGAATACATATAGATGTGAAAACACCGAGCGTTATATATTATGGCGTTCGGTCCGGCCTAATAGCTGCCGGTGTTATTATCGAGATATTCGAGAATCGTCGTCGGAAATCCAGTTGTAGCGACTCTCGGACTAACGACGAGACTAGCGACAAAGACGGACACCGGCGGACGAGATCGAACGACTATGACGACGAATTCTACAACGTATGTACATCGAATATATATATATATATGTATATATATATATATATGTATATAAGAAGTATCAGGAAAGCAAGAGAGTGCAGAGAACGTTGAGCGAGAGAGCGGTCGATGTAACGCCTAATACGAGTTAATTGGACGCCGAGTTAATCATAGGGAGAGAAGCACATATATACAACATAAATGTATATATATATATATATATATATATGTATATATATATATATATTATATGTGTATATGCAAGTTCTAACATAAGCTACCTCCGTCGGTTTCGAAGAGACATTCCACCGCGGTCCGCCCAATTATCGCATTGGTTTCTCGCTCTCGACTCAATGGAAAGGGGTAGAACTTGGTATAATGTACATGTACATACACTGTGTATAAGTTATATGTATATTAGGCGCGTATATGTATCGTCCGGTGTATAGCAACGCGGTGCTTCTCGGCCTCGCATTAATTAAGTTATTTTTAAAGCTGTTCTCTCCGAGACCCGCCAGGATGCAGGATAAGCCCTCTCTGGATAGCCCGACGAGCACCTGAGAAGGACTCTCACAGAATATCTAATATAACGTGTATATAGTGGAAACTATAACGTGATAAAAAACGGCTAAGAAAAATAATCCAAATTTTCGAATACAAATTTTGATATCGCTTTTGGGATCGAATACATTCGTGACACCGATGAGTTTCATTAATAGAACGATGGTTCATTAAAACATATAAAATACAATTATATAATTTATTTTTATCGATCTTAGGTTAAATCAATTTTAAATACATATATTTTTTATTATTGTATTTTATATATTTTTTCCGCATTCTTAATGAAATTTATTAAAGTCTCGTTGCCACGATAATCCGTGATGGCGTTACGCGCAATTAAATTCAACCCAAGAGCCGGATGGATTATAATAAAGCAAGGTCTCGATCACGGCCGGGCGTAGTACAGAGGGAAAGAGAGAAAGAAGGAGAGAACGAGAGAAAGAAGGAGAGAAAGAGAGAGAAAGAGAGAGAAAGAGAGCGAACAGTAGCAAACGGAAAGCGAATGAACGAGTCGCGCTCCCGGTAGCAACGGAGAAGTTAGCATTACCAAGAGAACGAGTGAAAAACACCCGAGAGCAGCGAAACGCACACCGGCCGTAACTTTTTAGCGCGTTCGCAAAGAAGCGGACGAGCCAGAATTCTCCCCGTCTCGGCGAGCCCAGGAGACGTATAGGTACTCGAGAAATCGAAGTTATCTCTCGAACCGTGTACGACCAGAGGTATAAAGGAAATGGGATCTCCGAGAGCGAGAGAGCGAAAGAGCGAGAGAGAGAGAGAGAGAGGGAGAAACGTGCATTGGTAGAATTGTAAATGATATTACAATTCCCCCCCCCCCCCCCCCCCCATTATAAATAATATTATGTCGATATAATTTATTCGCGAGCAAAGGTCGCGGGTTTTGTACGAGAAAGAAAAACGAGAAGCGACCGTAGCATACGTAACGAACACCTGTGTTCTTCTTATTACCCAAAGAATTACTTATCCCTACATGTGTGTATGTTTGTGTATAGATAAGGCCCGTCTCGAAAGTTGACCCTGTATTCGAACGAGCTAACGTTCCTTCTTAACTGAGAAATGAGACGGGACGCGTGAGTAACAGACACGAAATATATATGAGGCGGAAAGTAAAAGAAGGCGAGAGAAAGAGAGAGAGAGAGAGAGAGAGAGAAGAGAGATAGAAATGGTGAAACGAAAAAATTAAGCAAGAAAACAGAGAGTACGATAATTAACGCCTCGGACACTCTCCGAGGATATCTCGTGGGCTCTGTGTGTGTGAGTGTTGCTCCGCTGCGAAGAGTTATAACGGTAACACAGAGCAGCGTCGCGTTCGCTCCGCAATACATAAAGAGCGAGAGCGAGAAAGAGAGGATAAGGATAAGGAGGTGTCGGGATCCTCGTTAGCCCTCGAGCACGTCTTGACCACCTCTTTTTTCACTCTCCACCTTTTCCTCTCTCTTTCTCACTCTCCACCTTTTCCTCTGTCTTTCTCACTCTCCCCCTCATTTCCGACTCATTTAGTGCCCCAGACCCGTGTCGAGCGAGAGACACGAAGCGTTCCTTGCGACTCGACGCAAAAATGTCCTAAAGATCAGGACACAAAGACAAAGAACGGAAAAGAAAAGTTTTACCCTCGATAAATTTTTCACGTTTCGTTGCTTCTATCTTCTTACGAGTACGATCTCTTAATTTTCATCGGGACTTCCATGTTCCGTCATTTTTTTTTTCTTGAAAATCGACAACCCCGTTATATCCTAAGACCGGTGTGCGGTGGTCGTGAGTGTTCTCTCTCTCTCTCTCTCTCTCTCTCTCTCTATATATATATATATATATATATATACACATTTTCACGCTTCTTTTTTTTCTTGGACACGCAAGGTGCGAAGAAAAGCACGATGGATAGAGAACGAGAGGTAGCAGGGAGGGTAAGGAAATGTGAGAAAAAAGGCAGTCACGCCCTCGCATATCTCTCGAAGTCGTGCAAGGGTCTCACGGATGCTTCGCCAGAACTTTTTCCCTCTCTTCCTCTTTCGCTTTTTCTCTCTTTCTCTCTCTCTCTCTCTTTCTCGACGCCAGAGCTCGCCGGTCACGTTTCCTAATTGCGGCGCATCGCCAGAATTTATTTCGGGGTGGCCTCTTCCACCGGTCCTTTTTCCCTCTCTCTCTCTCTCTCCTCCTTTCTCTGCGTTTTTTCCCTCACTCTGTCTCAAGGCAGAATCTGTGAGACCGAGAGTTCCCTCTCGCTTCGTAGCCTTTTCTCACCGCGGTCGACACGTCGTCGTCTTTTAAATCGAACGCGGCGACGATTCCCCCGGCTACGAATCCTCCCGGATTCCTTGCACGCCAAGAGCGACCAAAGACACACCGGGGAAAAATCAGAGCCGAAAGGTGAAACTCTCGCTCGAGCTTAGTCACGCTTTGCAATGAGCATCGAGGAGATATGTAGAAGAACTCTTCCTTTATATTTATATATAGAGTTCTTCACACTTTAATTCCGGATTCTCTGTTGTGTGTACCGAGAATTCTCCAGCATAGAATATCGTCCCGTGCGAGCCTATTACGAGTCGTTATTGGGCCCTAATGGGTGCACACCTCGCGAGCTGGAGGCTATAAGAGGGGAGTACCAACACTCTTGGCCACGAGAATATCCCGATTATCAGGTTACCCGCAAGTACCGCGAATGCACGGTAAAGGCCACTGTACATATATTGTATTTTCTACTTCCGGGAATTTGCGAAATGTGTATTACCTTTGCAATTTTGTTGTTTGATTAATTTTCTTATATATTAACCTACGTCGGTTCGAGGGATTCTTGCTACAGCGAAATAATATTTAATATATTTTATGAAGAATATTTTAAAAGATATATCCGGTTAAAAAATAATACGTTCCATTTCTATAAATTGACAATGACACGAATGAAGAGTTCGATAATTAAGAAAATTTACTATATTCGATCGATCACCTTTATTTCCAATTGTTTCATCGTTTTTAATACAATTCATTTTATATAACATGCTTTTGTCGATTGAACTAAAATTGCATTGACGTAGATCGATACAATTTTCCGAGAAGATCGATATAAAAAAAATATATATATATATATATATTGGTAGAACGGTCGAGGGATGAATCGGAGATGAATGTTTCTATAAACACAGCATTAAGTATATCCTTCTTGATTTACGCGCAAACTTATGCCATTATCTCTTCTCTCGTACGATTTCACTCAACCCGGTGTAGTTTACTTCTCCATCGTGGCAGCGAGTATATGGCAAGAGAGAGAGAGAGAGAGAGAGAGAGAGAGAGAGAGAGAGAGAGAGAGAGAGAGAGACAGAGAGAGAGAGAGAGAAAAGTGCTAAGCGCGTGGAGGGATCGTTGCGTGTGTTTCCCTCGGGCTGTCTCAAGCCGTCCTCTCTCGTCGATACCGCGTTATATTTTAACTCCCCGTGAGTTCCCTGCGCGTAATACACACTATATATACGCACGTACAATCTCAAAGCAATCTGCGGGTTATATAGTACACCTATAAGCTCTTCAAACGTTCGACCGCATTACGGATCGCGTATATGTACATACACAGTAGGATCGTGATCGTTGAACAAAGAGGGGTGAAACTCGATCGTCTCGATTCATATAACACGCTCTCTCTCTCTCTCTCTCTTCGTCCTTCTCACGCATACCCTTTCTCTCGTCCCTCCATCCCTGTTTGCACTTTTCCATCAACCAACCAAGCACCATCGTGAACAAACACAGCATGCATCGAGTACGCATCTGGACTTTGCCTCCCGATTTATACATCTCGTACTCGTACAGTCGATCTTCCAATAAATTAACTTATCGTCAACTTACCGTTCAATAATATTCAATTTCTTTATAAATTTTGTAAATTTTTCGATTCGGCTCCGCCCAAATAAACACATTTCTAATCAGTTCTTCTCTATGTTTTATATTCATACGGTAAATCCTTCGGTAATTCTGTCTGTATCGAAAAATTCAATTTTGAGAATCTAACAAATTCGATTCACATAATTCAAAGTTACTCCAATGTTTTTTACGACGCGCTTATTTAATCCTTGTCAGTCACACCTCCAGATTATGACGTAATAGTCATTGGTGGTCTAATCGAGCCGACTCACTTTGGAGAGTGATAAATAATTGAAAAATTGAAAATAACCAATATTACAATGCATTGTCAACCCTTGTGTGTAATACCATGCCGATTATTTTCAAGTCATACAATTTTTAATATAAAACAAATCTCCCATTTTTTCAAAATTTCTGGAAGGCATCGCAGGTCGAAAAACGGCTGGGGTCGATTTAACCCCCGAACACTATTAAGACTATTAATAACGTACATATTGACGATTTCTTCGCGATCATGAATAAAATTATTTAATATATTTTCAAACATATTAAATAAGTTTAATTAATAATACATAAACAAATAAGTATTATCTTAATAATAAATATAATTAAATAAACAAAACTAACATTCCAGCCCCGAGAAACTTGACACTTAATCGAACCTCGACTATAACCACACATATACACACACAAACATATACAGTCCCATCGCCGTCCCCGTTTCATCATACACTACTCTATTGCAACGTACATACCCCACATTGTACAAGTAGGTGCAATCAAAGAGGTTTCTACGAGGGGGACGTAAGCAGACCCGCACCTGTACCATCAGCGAGAATCGGTAGGAGCGACGCGATGAATGAGAGCGCGTGCATATAGCCCCGCGGGAGGACGGAAGCGGTTCAGAAGTGCAGTGCGTGCGCTCTATTAACGCAATAGCAAGGGCCATATATATATATATATATACATATATATATATATAAGGGGTATACGAATGACGGGGCTACGAGAACGACGTGTCAGAGAGAACCCGATCACCCTGGGGCGCTTCTCTCGTTCAGAGCCAAGTGTTTTTTAAAGGGGCGCCCATGCAGCGAAAGGGTGAGCTGTAAACCGAGGAAAGGGAAGAGCCGGCACGCAACGCGTTACGCACCAACAGCGTCGCAGTAAACGCGCCAACATCTGTCGCAATCATCGTCGCCATTGTCGAGACATTCTCGGCCACTATGCGGGGGACGCTCATACGGGACTTTTAAACGAGGCATGGCTGTTACATATCCGTCCCGTAGTTTACCATCGTTGTATAATCCACGCGCGGTAAGCTTTGGGCTCGCCAACTCGCAGCACAATACAAGGACCTTCGTCCGGGCGCAAATCGGGCGCACGTGTGATCCTCCGCACGTGCTCCACTGGTTATGTATATACGTAGGTAGGTACCTATATTAGTCGAAGGGTCCTCGGGTACGGCTTCTGTGCGATGCTCTCGATTCACCGTGTATTATTACGTGGATGGGGATGCAAGAGAGACAGCGCCGTTGTCTGCGAACTTGACACGAATCAACGAAAAATATAAATTAGATTATTTCTCAGCGATCTTTAAATCATATATTTTATGATAAATGATTTATCAAAGTTTTCAGTCACTTCTTTCGGAAATATAAACAAAAGCCGTTGTTTCTTTTTCACCGCGTCATTGGATACGTTAATTATATCGTTTTTATTTGTGTTAAACGATTTTTCATCGGGTGATGAAATGATCGTGGTTTGTGGCAATAGTTGACAAATTTTTAGCAGCGTGGATACGAGGATTTTGAAAAATGGATTAGGTACGAGATTGCCGGAGAGCAACATGAGCGATATTGTAGAGCGAAGGTAGAGAGAGAAATTCGTTGCGTGGTGAATCGAGTGAGAAATAAGGGAGAGGCAAAGAGAGAGAGAGAGAGGCAAAGAGAGAGAGAGAGAGAGAGAGAGAGAGAGAGAGAGAGGGAGAGAGTTTCAGGAGGGTAATCTGAGAACCTAATACATCGTTTATGAGCGCGGATCGCGGCGGCAGCGGCTCTTTTTTTTAAATTAATCTCGTTCGTCATCCAGGCTTCTCCGATTTCTCGTGCACGGGACACACGTGCTCCGAGCACACGTTTTTTCATTCATTTTTTTTTTCTTCTTTTCGTTCTCTCCTCTCAGTTCCCGACACTTCGATTCACGTTCTTTAATTCCGTATAATGGCGGCGCCAAACGTCATTACGGGGAGTTTGGATTTTTTTTTAAATATACGTTGGTCTTGTGCCGAATGGTTTATTTTCCTCGCTCTTGGCCGTGTGTGCAAGATAGAGAGAGAGAGAGAAAGAGAGAGAGAGAGAGAGAAAGAGACGTTGAGAAACAAAAAATGACGCCCGAGGAGACGCGTAACGATCCTAATAGTATCAAACGCGGTAATAGCACACTCGAGCCACGCGGGCGGCATGGCGGGCCACTTTTTTTCGTCTTCTTCTTCTTCTTCTTCTTCTTCTTCTTCTTCTTCATTATATCATACTTTATGCGAGGCACTGACTGTAGAGAAGGAACAAAGCGTAAGAAAAAAATGAGGTATACACAACGATGACGAGGCGCGCGTCCTCCGTCTCTCTCTTGCGCACGCACGTACGAAAGGACAACTCCGGCTCATTGGTACGAAAATTACATAGGCAACGTGTAACGAGAATCATTACCGAGAGACGAGAAAATTTTTAATTCGGCTTAATTAAATTAGATTCAATGAGTATACTAATAGGGACGATAAGCTTCGCCAGCGCTGAAAGGAAGAGAGATGGGAGAGAGGAAACCTCGAGGTTCGTCCAAGCTGGGATACCGTGCTAGCTATATAAATATATATATAATATATACGTACATGTGTGTGTCCTATGGCACTTTGTTCAGTCCAGAAATGTAAGCGCGATGATGATAATTAATGTGACAAGGGTATCCTGGGCCGTCTCTTATTCTAGACCCGAGACTATTCTGCTAAACTTCCGAATCACCATGAAAGCACAATGGAGGCTTCTCGTCTCGTGACAAAAAAGAATTAGATCCAAGTGTCTCCCCGTGGTCTATTCGGTCGTTACGCTCGTTTATTTCTCCATAGATCGCGTCGAGGGTTACAAAATTACGGTTGATCAAAATTACGGGGTCGTTCGTCGACGACAGACTTTGCACTTCCCACGTGTGGATTCAACTTCATCCCTCCCCTCCTTTTTTTTGGGATCAGGGTCACGGTTTTTTTCCTCGGCAGGATAAAAATGAACGCGTACACATCGAGACAGCTATTATTGTTTATTCACGCTTAGTTCTATACAGGCTATTGAAGAATCGAATAAAAATGATCGAATTATTTTCAAAAGTATAAAAATTCATCAACAATAATTTCGCCCAGTTCGCACTTTAAACGTAACTAACGTTAAGTTGCGACGTTGCCGAGGATCGGAAGGGCTCTCTGTAGTCAAGTTCGATCGGTTAGACTCCCTCTTGGATTCATCGACAGGTCGATTATTCGTGTTCCGTTACGAATGCTCGCTATGCGCGCCTCTTCTTCGGCTCTTCTCGTAGGTATTTATATTCCCTGGGTTGCCGATCTCTCTTTTCCTCTCGCTCTCTCTCTTCCTCTCTCGCTCTTTTCTAGCTCCCACTTTTCCGGGTTCACGCGTCGTTACTTCGACAGGACGGATCGATAGATTATTCTCTCTCTCCCACTCCCAAACCCCGTGACTTTCCTTCCTCTGAAGCGCGAGAAATGTATAAGAGTGAAGATCGCGTCGATCGATTCCCCATCTCTCGATGTTACGGTCTTATGGATTGGAGTACTGCGGAAGCGATGAGGGTTTTTGTCGGTCTTTCTCTCTTTCTTCTTTCTGCCCCCTCTCTCCCTCTCTCTCTCTTTCTCTCTCTCTCTCTCTCTAGGTACATCTCTGCGTTTAACCCCTCTGTACACCGTGATCGTTTCTTCTTTGTGTGCGAACTACGTATACTTATACATATAATATATTCTACTTCGACTGCCGAGTCCACAAAGCTGTACTTGTTACAATCTTCACTGTGCTTCATTCTGAGTACAAATAACGCGATAGAGTCAGCAACACCGCTCGAGCGCTAGAGCGGTGTCAAAGGGATCTCGAGAGGATGAGGGGAGACTACCGATTCGTATTTTATCACCTGGACGGTGGGCTCGTTTTATATGTACGGTATAAATTTCCAGTTGACGATCTTCCTCCTCCTTTCTCTCTTTCTCTCTCCCTCTCTCTTTATTTTTCTCTATACTGGTACAAATAACGATATGTCGAATTTTGATAAGGATCGTTGGTCCAATTCGAACCAGACGCTAGGTTAACCTCCATAGGATAAACATTTATGTTCGTAAATTTATGTGAAAATATTCAATGGAGGGTCAGACGAGACAGTGCGCATGATCGAATGCACGTAACGGAAAATAACGAATTAATTAAAAAATATAATCTTTATGGTAGAATAGGTCGAGGTAGAATTCTTTCCAAGATGTTTTTAATATTGAAAATATATTGAAATTGCAAGAAGGATATTCTTAAAGAGCTTTTAGAATTTTTTAGGAGCATCGACAGTCGAGGAAGGGAAAAATATTCTCGTCGACTTTCGACGACCAGATGTTTTATTGCTGTAAACTTTCGCGAGTCCGTCGTCCATCAATGACGACCGAATGTTTTATATTGCTTATATTACCGTTAAAGGTTTTTTTCCGTAAGTCCGAATGAGCATCGGAGTTCGAAGACATCGAGATAATACCTGTGGGCGGGGCTGAGGGTTGTTAACCCTTAAAAATAAAAATCTCCCATTCGTGAAAATTATTCATATATTCTACACGACTAACGACACTGCGCTAACCAACCTTAAAAGACTTCACCTTTTGATTGTTTTTTCGAGAGATGCAAATTACGAGAGGTAGTATTTATTTAAATATTATCGCGAGGGTATTTGATTCGTTGGATCGAACCCAAATCGATTCGGTCTTTTCGAGGTCAATTTTTCTCCGTACAAAAACTAACTTTCCTCGGTCACTAATTGGTACATTCACCTTATAGTTAAAACATCTCGCGACCCGTACGAAATCGCAGTCCCAATGCTGATGATTAATTTCATCGAGAGATTTCCTATGCTCGCTATACGAGCGTAGCGGGAAATCCATCACTCGCTCTCGAGAACCAGCGAGAGAAGGTGGGCTTTACCTTCTCGCGCTGTGAGAGTAAGAAAATGAGGGAGCGAGAGAGGCCAATCGGCAATAATTCTAATGGAAGTAATAATCCTGTGCATTAGCTCAGCAGAGTCGGCATCGAAAGAGAAAGAGGGAGACAGCTGACAGTCGGTATGGATCATTGGCTAGTCGCGTCGATATCGACATCGCGCGGGGTTATTAATTATCGTTATCTCGCGTTAAGCGCGTGGACCGGTGGTGGGTCGGCTGCCTCTTTGGCGGTTCGAAAGATCGTACGCGCGTTTCTTTACTAGCTGCTTTCTCTCTCTCTCTCTCTCTCTCCCCCATTCTCAGAGAAAGCATCCTTTCGGTACGTTCGACGAGAACTCTTGGGCGTTTTCCTACACGCGCTCGAAGCAAGAGAAAGAGATTGAGTCGAAAGCCAAGAAGCGCTTTCGGCTCAGCCACCGAGCTCCGTTGCTTGCGAGAGTCACGGCTTCGGAGATTGATGAAAGAACGCGCGAACACACGGCTAACTACATTTGTTTTCTCTAATAACGAACGACGCCAGTACAACATACGCCGCTATATATATATAAATATATATTTGCTGCACATATAGACATCCATATATAGGTATATATATATATATATATATATATATATATATATATATATATATATATATATATTTAAGTGTACGTATTTATATATACGGCCTACCTGTTCGGCACGAAGAATAATCATTCGACCATCCGGCATGTAATGTAATTTAAATTGACTTTGTTGCTTCGCCTTGACGCGAATTGACGTCGATCCCAGCGCGGCGTTACACAGCGCCGAGTGACTCTGCACCGACGAGAGAAAGAGTAAGGGTCAAGGATACATACTTGGATCGAAAATTTATTACTCGCGGAGACGAGAGAGACTTTTGAAATTCGTTTGGACGACTTTTATATCCCTCCGAGGCCTTTTTATGCCTGTCCCTTTTATTTCGATATACGAGTGAGCCTTCTTATGGGAAGGAGAAAACGAGTCCGGGTGAGACAAGGTAATTAAGACGAACGCGCAACAACTCTCATAAGCCACCGACGATTCGCGGATACCGTTTCTACAGGGCGATTCATAAAAATCTTATTCCTTAGTTTTATTCAAAACTATGAAATTGATTCGCGATTTTTTACAAATTTATCCTTCTTTTTTTAATAGAGATCGCTGCACTATTTCATCATAAAAGGATTTTTTCATCATTCCTACATTACAAATATTGAACAAGTTTTTCAAATTCGAACTAGAAGACATTTGGATTTTTTTAACGAAAATAAATTGCATTTACATTGATAGAGTCGGTTTATTATTAATTTCTTCTTTATTAAAAATGTGGTTTGATTCTAATTTGCAAAAAATATATAAATCACTGGGGAATTTTTTTCGTAAAATTTGTTTTAAATCGTTTCTTGATGGTTAGGTACCTACTCACGGATCGTTTTTCTTTCTCACGCCGAGAACGCGAGTATCTCATAAAAATTTATCGAAAGGGTGAAATCTCGAGCCCTCGCACGCACTTTATTCGAAGCGAAATACAATTTTTTTTCAAGAGCATAAAACATAATGAAGGAAATTCTGAATCGGTCTGTATGTTACATGCCGTGGTCGGGCTCGCACGAGAGCATAGCGCGTAAGGGTCTTTTGCAAAGTTGCGTTCTGCGGCTCACCGCATGTCCTACACGGTCAGTATACACGGTTTCTTCTCGCTCCCTGATGCCGTAAACCATCATTACCGCTAGTATACACATATATACACGGACAAACATATATACGTAGGTATGGCTGCGCGCATCGCTCGATCTTTTATACGTAGAGCACTAGGGATAATATGCACCGTGCTATATGCTCACTGATGGCAAATCACCATTGGGCACTTTATTGTATCATCCGACTACTCGAAGTACGATGTAAACGCGGTGAACCGTGACGCTCCGGCGAGAAATTTCCGGCGATGTTTCCGGCCCCCGGTAACTTGTATTTCTTTCATCGAACAAAAAGTTTCTCATCGTATAATCGATCTTTGAACAACGAAGATTTTTCGTCATTTAGAGATGAATAATTATGAGCAATTATACGAATAATTGAAGAAAACTCGATTCTTTAAAAATTTTCTAATTTTGAATAAATAATAATATACGATTGAAAATAATATTATTAACAGAGGATTTAAAATACCTTTTTATCGTTCGAAATCGTTCTTGTTTATTTTTATCGTTTTCATCGGGAAAATATGGAACAAAAAGGGCGTTGCCCGTTGAGAATACGTGGGAGATTCGACAACGACCTTTAGGCAATAGAACGACGATCGATTTAACTAATGCACAGCCGGAGATCGTTTTCCTCGAAAAATATTATAATCATACACGATACACAACGTGATGTTCGGTATTTCCTGATTAGAATTTCGCGAAAAGAGCCCCGTTTCGTATTTCTTTTTCGTAAATTTATGACGAAAGTGCTCTTTTCGTTCGAGGATCACGAGGTTATTCAGCGGTGTATTAGCTTTTGAAGGAACGCGTGCGCCTGCTTATTAACTCGTGATAGGCCCGGTGTAAGCAAAGAGGAGACAGAGAGGAGCGCGAGGGTATACAAGGGCTAATAATGGCTCTTCGAGGATCTCCGTAAAATTGGATATTATCACGCCAATTTTTCTTTTTTTTTATTACATACGATACACATCCGTGAATAGATACGTTTCACGTCGCTCGTCAAAGCCGCAATTAGAATGGTGCTTTTCGAGCGAACTAACAAAATATCTAAAGCTTTCGATCGACGTTTCTAATCCTTTTACCCTCGATGAAAAATAATTTTCCAACACATTTTTCGCATCTTTTATACGTCCGACGGCCGCAACTGGATAATGAACGAAATTTAAAAATAAAATGAGATTTTAATACTGATTTTTGAAAAAAATTCGAAATACGCAATCGTGGGTTGTTTGTGTGGCGCGTGCATGAAATTCTTTATGATTTCGCAATCTCAAGGGATATACATATATATATATATATATATCTTGACCGCGCCTAATTCCCTCGCGAATTCATGGAAATGTCTTCTGGTTACTTACCAATCAGTCTGACGTGTTACAAAAAGCGTGAAGGCGAACATCGGAATCGAGACAGAAAAAAAAAAGAATTCAGCACGAGTTTAATCGTGGGGGACGATCGAGTGTCCCGTGGGAAGTGAAATAAAGTATACGAAGTTGATACGCGCGGATAAAACCCGAGAATCTCTTAGCCGCGTGTCTCGCCCGTAAAACGGTTGGGAAGCGGGACATGAGAATAGAAAACCGAGAATACGCCGCCGATCTTTGCCACGTTCGCGAATATTACGCTATATATAATATATATGTATCATATATATATATATATACTCGCGATGAAAGAACGCGGTCAATTACGCGAGCGTAGTTCTCGGGTCCGCGAGCTCGCGCGAGTCCCGCGAGCGATTCGCCACGCTCGCCACTCGCCTGAACGCTCTTCTCTCCCGCATTACAGCACAGATACTCGCCAAGAGCGTGTCATTTATTCGATTAAACTATAACATTTTTTCTTCGAGTTTAAATGAAAAAAAACACATCGACCAAAAAAAAACCATAAAAAAGTATCCACCGACGTATCCTTCGAGGAACGATCGGGTTCGACGACACGAAGGACATTCGCGTTATTCGACGACGGATAAAATAAAAAATTACCGCAAACCGAACGAGCGATTTTCAGGATCGAACAATTCTCGTACAAGTTTTTCTCTCTCATTGTTCGAGATTTCGTGTCGAGACCAATGGTTTCCGATAAGTTTTTTTTATTCGTTAGAGACGGATACGTTGTTTTTTTTTCAACTCGATACAACGCGACGAGAAACATATCGCTTTTTTTTCTCCTAAGCTACGATTATTATAATACTCGCCGTGAGATAAATCTCGTAAATTATGCGTTTGCGGTGTTCGAGATGCTCCTCTTGGGATTATCACGGGGCTGTGTACGCTAACTATACGACCCCACATAGTGATACGGTAGTCGTTATTGATATATACACACAACAAGTTAGTTGCTCGTGAGCGCGGAACGAAAAGCTCTCGGCTAGAGCGCCCCTCGTTATATTGATGAAGCAATACACGATATCGCGGTCGTTACGAGACGCCGGCATAATTAGAACTACCGTACACTGTATGTAGTACAGCAATGTACATATACACATACACACACACATATGCATAGATATATATATATATATATATAGGTATGTATGATTCTTTACTGGAATATAGACTGTGCGAGTTTTATGATTTATCGAGCGAGGAGACCTTAGCCTCTCGATGCTAATACCATCCAGGGCGGATATTCCATGTACAGGATTGATTTTTATATTTTCTTTTTTCTCATTGCTCGATCGACTTATTTTAATTTTCCCACCGTATTGCGAGGGAGCGAGGATCCTGCTAAGAATCCAACGAAATTGTTCACTCGTGACGATTTCGAATGGAGTAAAAAAAATTATATTGGAGCACGTCGTGATTGTGAAGTGAACAAATCGTGAATACAGTTCGTTGATTCGGTATATCATGGAATTATGTTTGAACGGAGGATATCGTACGAGGCGAGGAACGGGTCTATGATAAGGCTAATTGGAACGTCCTACTGTCATTGATAAGGAATTATCTGTCGAGAGGCTCTCTCGTTCGGGAATCAACAGAACTCATCCTTCCGGTGTTCTGTAAATTTGGCGAGCTCCGTTTAGTTCCGAAGCTCGCTGATATCACGAGTTATTATTTCTCAATATTAATTATGACGAATTAATTATCCGCTGACGATGGATATTTCGTTTCTATATTCCGATATATTTTACTTTTTTTATGCCCAAAATGGAATTTATAAACATTCGAAATATTCGGCTTATTCTCTGCTTTCTCTTCGTAAAAATATACCACGTGACTATCCACGTATAAATGCGACGTACACGTCATAGACTTTGGTGGTTCTCGATAATTACAATGTTTAGATTATATCCAAATGATTATAGCTTGAGTTTTGCGGTCTTGCGGGCGTAGTACTCATCGCGATTCAATCCTCGATTATGACGTTCGCACTCGTTTCTATAAATATATATACATATTTGAATATGAAGCGAGGGGCGAGACTGCGAATGTCGTGAATTCGCCACTAATAAGCCACAAATTACACATCCCCGCAAGTCGAGTGACACGTAATATATGCGTCGTACTTCAAACAGGGCTCTCGTTTCCTGTTAGCAGAGAGAGAGTGCGAGACACGAGACAAATATTCTGTCTTCGTGTCTTTTTATAATTCTCGCGTTCTTTTTCCCTCTTTGCGAGAGAGAACGCTGGACCAGCTGTACTAATCCGGGCGTGGTAATCATTATCGTACACAACGCAACATATGTATATGTATATATATATATATATAGAGGCAATTTATAATTGTCAGCTTAGAGGCGGCGCGCTTGCCTCTCTTTCTCGCGGCAGAATCACGCACCGCGACGAATCATATCTACGGCTTAATTCCGCGTGCCGAGAATGAATAACCGGGTGTAGCACCCGCGGAGAGTAAGAACGTGAACGAGAGGAAGAGAGAAATCTTCGCGTAACAGGTATAATACACGAGTGACCGAAAAGTACGAAATTTATCGATCGCGAATTTATTAAATGAGAAATATATCGTCGTGTCGAGGTGAGATAAGACAGAGAGAGAGAGAGGGAGAGAGGGCGAGAGAGAGCTTAATCACATTTTAACAGGGAGGAAAATTGATGTATTTTGTTTGCGTAAAGTTGGTTAATAAACCGTATGTTTATTGATATTTGTTTACAAATAATAAAAATATTTACACGATAAGACTTTCATAAAATATCGCGATATTCGATATTTATTTCTCGCAAATCGAACGATCGTCCTTTCGGATAAATTTTCGTCGCTGTGCGTGTCGTAGTCGGAAGAAAAGAAATTGTAGAGGAAGCGAGGGCAATCTTTATAACGCCGATATTTTTTTTTCTCCCGCAGCGCCCTTTTGTTTCCGGCATCCAGCAGAGACAAACAATGACAGTAGCGAGGGTCCGGCGTATAAATTATTTTTGATTTTTCTTCTTTTTATTGTAGTTTCGAGAGCCCCCACGATGAGCGGGGTGAGGCTCCATTTTTCTCTCTCTCTCTCTCTACATATATTCATTGGTCAGAAAGCGGCGCGGGTCGCAATAAGGCTCTATCATTCTCTCGCTTTGCAACGGTAGAATCGGAATGAACTGTAGGACCAGCAGCTTCTCGCAATACGTGCGCGCTTTGTTGTGTGCGAGAGGGCCAGCATCGAATGATTTCGAGCTGCGAAGGCCAATTTGACACAATGGCATCGGTTAAACACAATAATTACCACATGGAGACTATAATATGTGCGCGGAGAAGAATTAAAAAGAAGAAGGAGAAGAAGAAAGGACATGAGAAGAAAAGAGATAAGAATTATCAAGAGTGTCATTATCTTTGCGGGAATTATTGCCCACGGCAATCGATCCTTATAATCGACACTTATTTTCGACGTCTCTTGTTCTTTCTCTCTCTCTCTCATCGCACATCGTGCATCATTTATAACGCGAAAAATTCCCAAAGTCGATTGACAGGAGTTGAGCGAGGAGGGGTTCACTGATAATTTAGCTCTGACCCCAAATGGCACCCTGTACTCTTCAGTGTCACGAGAATTTATAATGCCAGAGGCCACAAAAGGTATACGTAACTTCGTAGACAATATATTTATATATGTATGGGTGATTCCGTGTCAACCGAGCACTAAGCCTTTCGGATTCGTCCCGTTATCTTTCTATACCTACCATTGTCTCAGCTTCAAAGTTCATACGAATATTTTTCAAACATCTTTCTTCTAATTGATGTTTTATTACTATTATTATTATTTTCCTATCAATTAACGCATCGATTCGAAAAACATTGTGCAATAGAAGTTATTAATCAATTCGATGGACTCTTTTTTATTATACCTATATTTATTTATATAATTATAATTATTAAATTACATTTTTCGATGGAAAATAATCTTTGAAAAAACAGTGATATTGGTTGATTCCGCGTGAAATACCTTGTACAGGTATCTACGAACGTACTAGAACTAGTACGCTACACATTGTGCAGTATATTATTCTTGTACATAGGCGCATTATAATGGTGGGCCGTGGCCCGAGGGTCTTTTCTCTCCGGGGTTTTAGCCAAGGGATCTAGATAATTTGTGATTAATTAGATATTACAAGCGTTATTGATGGGAACAGCCGGGCTCTCGCGAGTTTCGCCGAGCCGACAGAGAGAGAGAGAGAGAGTGGATAGTTCGTGTAAAAGAGGAACGCGAAGTTTGCAAGAGTGCAAAAGACGGACGGACAGACCTCTCGACCGACCCTCGACGAATGGACGAACGAACGAAAGAACGAAAGGACGGTCGGACGGGATACGAGGCGGACGCACGAACGAGCGCTGCACAGAGAGATCGGATCAGGGACGGTAGGTGGTCGGCGGTGGTCCGTTTCTACAGATTCCAGCAGCACGCGGACCTCGTTGCACACTTGAAATTCCATACGGAAAAAGTTCTGCCCATCAAAAACTCACTTCTCAGGGTACTTAGGAAATCGCAAAATTCCCATAGAAAAGTGATATTTTGATTCCCAGTTATTAATAATTTTGCGATAAAAATCAATTTTTTCCGTTTTTACGGGTCAAGAATTAATTCTGTTGTTAAAATATTTGTAACTTCATTGTTTGCTGGTTTTTGTAACGGTGCATATGTTCATATTCAATTGGCAATCGTTCAAGCTTCAAATTGGCGCTTGGTTCACGTTCCCTGCGATTTCTTAAATATTTGTTTACATGTTTTTGAAAATGCTCGATTGATTTGATATAAACGTTTCTCCGAGGATCGAAATTTTGAGATTTTGAATTCGTCGACGTAGTCACAAAAATTAAAGATCTCTGCCCTAAGTTTTCAAAATGGGAATCTTATACATTCAAATCGATGCAGTTGGAATAAAGGTACACACAAATCGATACAAAAATACAATAGCGTATTTGTATTATTTTTGAATGATTCGTGACTCTATTCGATGAAAAATAATCCGTAGAAAAACAATATATCATTGTTATTTCCGGTATCTAGTACCTAATTTGGTCATCAAAAGGTGAAAAACGTAAAATATTTCGATCTTTTTCAACTTTTGATCGGTATATTGCAAAAATGCTGTTATAATCGTGTTCTACGGGAAATTTCCGATGGAAAAAGATACCGTAGTCGGATCACTGCCTAGGTGGTCCTTTGGCCCTTACCGGCGTCTTCCATTCTTCTCTCGCTCTCTCTTCTCATTCTCGATTCTCTCAATTCCTCTTCTTCGTCTTCTTCGACTGGACGAGTTGAGCTGCCGCGATGCGCAAGTTGCCGAGAGAAGAAATCTCTCTCCCTCTCGCTCTCTTCGGCATGTCGAGAGAGCTCCTCCTGGCAATATCCAGAAGAGAGATCTCTCTCATTCCTTCTCTCGCACTTTCGTCCGCGCACAGTTGGTTCCTCTTTCTCCTCTCTCGTCGCCGGCCAGCCCTTGCGGAGCAATCCGCTACACGAAACACTCATCCTCCCTTCTTGTTCTTCCTCTTCTTCTTCCTCGTCTTCTTCACCTCACAGCGAAACACACGAGGATCATTCTCACCGTCGCACAGTATGTTCCTGTTTCTCAGCCTCTCGTTCTCTCCTCCCCACTCTCTCTCTCTCTCTCTCTCTCTTTTCCTTTGGCCTGTGTATGTTGGTGTGCCGTTTCGATTCAACCGCATCGCCAACAGGAACTCCAGCAGCCACTCTTCGGCAATGTTAGTCGAAGGAGCTTGCCGCGATCGAATCTTCTGAACGAGAGACGGCAACGTGAATGCCGAGAAGAAGAAGAAGAAGAAGAAAGGAAGTAGCAATTGGAGAGAGAGAGAGAGAGAGAGAAAGAGAGAGAGAGAGAGACAAAGACAGAGACAGAGACAGAGAAAAGTGCACATAGAATATACGACGCGTTTCCCGTTGAAGATGTTTTTTGTGGGTCGATCACGAGGACACCGTCGTCCAAGTAAGCTTGACCCCCGTGACTGTATATACATATGAATATATATACGTAGAATATAAATATATATATATATATATATATATATATATATAAATATAGATATATGCACGCGGCGAAGAGGATGAACCGGTATATGAACCTGCAAAACATTGAGCGCAGAAGCGCACAGGAGTCAACCGGATCGTCCGGTTGAAAAAACCAAGTTAAAAAAACATCGTCGAAACGATCGAGAGGTGTACCTGTTGCACACAACGGTGAGAAAGAAACGAACTCTCTCTCAATCGTTTACGTGCGAGCGGCCATAACGAATGCGTCGCTTTGCAATCGGCCGATCAAACTATTGTATAATAATAATAATAATAATAATAATATTATTTATAATCGAATTATCATTCGATAATATTCGTATGTATCGATATTATATCGATCCTTTATAACGCAAGAGAGAAATCGGCCCTCGATAAATATAATGACGCGACAAAGTGTGCCTGTGAGCGACCGGTACTCGCGGGATTCTAGCTCACCGACACGAATATCAATTCTTTCACGTAAATTCCCCGTCTAATGGCACTTCGTAAAGATAGCTCGAATCTGTGTTGCGCTCTCGCGTCATGGCTCGGGAAATCGATTCGCGCGCCGATATTGTCCCGAAGCGATATCCTCGACCCCCTTTACCACTACACGCGTCGCGAATTCTCCGCGCGATACGACACGCCAATAATTCAAACTGCAGTTATACGACGAGGCGACGACTCGAATCGTAAACTACTCATCTTCGAGAACTCGCCGTTTTTAATGGAAATTTATCAACGACTTTGCTACCGACTAGACAAAATATCGACCTACGCGTTTAAAAATATTTTCCAATTAATGTTTTTCATCTCACGGTTTTATAAATATAATTATTCATTGTTTTATTATTATTATTATTATTTGATTCCATGTTTAATATTTTAGAACGTAGGACAATTAATGAAAACTGATTTTTCTTTTAGAGTCCCGAAAATAATTTTTCCAACGCGAGAATTGAGAAAATATTAAGATTGCCTACTTTCGTTCACGTTGCAACGATTCCTCGTGAAACTTCGGCATAACGCGATATTGCCGCGAATTCTTTTTATTTTCAATGGTCCATGGTCGTTCACGAACGGCCGAAAACTATGGATTTACGAACCCTAATTCCATTTTTATTCTTCCGTCTACATAAAAGCTTCTTCCTCGCGTACGTCTGTGTTATCTATATATATTTATATATTTGTATTTTACCTACACGACAAGACGAGTCGAATGAATCATCGTCGATGATCCGTTCGTGTTCACACTAGAATTCTCTGGGAGCTCGAGAAAACGAGTAGAGCTCTCGCTCGAAGGACGAGACCCTGGCGAGACGTTGCGATGGTCAGATATTATGTATATATATATATATATCTGATCGTTCTGTGTATATATAATATATACCTATATATATATATAGTATAACGTGTCCAATGAGATGAAAGTATTAAAATCGCCTCGTCGACTACATCATCCGGTCTTCTTCGTACAGTTCGAGGATGAGAAGATCTCTCGGGGGAATCGTCGTCATCCCGGGAATGTATCCTCTATCCTACCCCGATCGTATACATATACCATATATCTCTCGAATTAACGAAGCCATTCTATTTTGTCTTTCCTCGTTAGTATAATACCGAGAAAGAATACGAATGGGAGTTAGAAGGGAAAAAAAGAAGAAAACAAAAATCCAAGAAAAGTTGTCGTGTATCGGAACGGTGAGAAATGAAACTCATCGCGACCGAGGCAGAGAGTCTTAAGGGTTCCTGACACTTCCAATCAAAGATCGTTATCAACAATTTTACTACGAATTAATTATCGGGCCCTGTATTCTTTTATATCGTCAATGCCTTTTTTTGGTAATGATGTTAAAGAAAAATTCGTAATTAAAATTATGCGAATGAATCGTAATTTAATTAAAATTAATAATATTTAAATAGTGGACATGTTCCAGTAGAGACGATCTCTTCTTTTTTATATCATCGATAACGATTGAACTCCCTATGGAACCTCGGAGAAAGTATAAAAAAAAAGAACTGTACACTCTCGATCCACTGGAGAAAAAAATGCGTTAATGCCACGCTTCGTCATCGATTAATGAACGAGAGAGAGAGAAAGAAAGAAAGTTTCGATGGTCCGTAACGAAGTTATAGTTCTCTTTTCATCCTCCATCAACGATAAGAGAAGCCGGGAATCTCGCGGACGAGACGAGACTCCACGCGCTGAATCGTTGCCACAAACGGAAGTTCTTCCCACCGTAGAAAAGTACGCTCATCTTGGCGAATAATTCGCAGAGAGACTTGCCGCTAAGATTCAGGGTCACGCCTGTTGGCACGAGCTCTCGTTTGGTCACAGTTTTCTCATTCCCTTCGAGAAGATCCTTCGGGGCGGTCATCAAAAGATCCAGTAATTAGCCGTCGATCGAACCTCTTCCTTGCCTCGAGACGTTTTGCTCCTCCACCACTGCGCCAGAATCAACGCCTTTCTCTCTTTTTCATCGTTCGCGCATCAATCGCCTCTTCTTTCTCTCTCTCTTTCTCTCTCGGTCCTTCCCTCTCGTTATTTCCCATCGACAATCGCATCTTCTTCGACATTTCGAGACGCCACTTTTTCCCAACATTTCTTTCGTCGCTTCGAACCGTCCGGCGCATCAACCGCTGTGGCAAAGATAGAGAGAGAGAGAGAGGGAGATAGTGAAAAAATTCTCTCTCTTTCCATCATTCTTATTGCAAAGTTTTCCCACTCTCGCTCGGACGCGCCGAGAGAGAAAGCGCGAGTCTCTCGAAGACGCGCAGCGCCCCTACGTGACCGCGTCCAGCATCCACCGAGAGGAGCTCCACTCGTCTCTCGCGAAGCGCCCTCTCTCGTTTTGCTGGTTACTCGCCTCCTCTCTCTTTCTCTCTCGCTCGCTCGCTCGTTCGTCGCAGCTTCTCTTCGGCTTCACGTTCGTTTGTGGTCATTATACGAGTACGTTGAACCGTTGGGCTGAAGAGAGTGAGAGACAGAGAAAGAGAGAGAGAGAGAGAGGGAGAGAGAGAGAGAGAGACGAAGAGTGCAACCTCGTCGAGAGAGTCTCTCGCGGTGGTGCAGAGTCGAAAAGATCCCCGTCTCACCCAACAACATATATCGCGATGTGCTGTACCTACAACACTCTTATACCAAGGAAAAAGGACCCATACTGGCTAACCTCGCGGTCTGGCTTCGTTCCCTCGTTCGGAGGCACACTTCACTGAACTTCGGTGAACTTCGGTCTCAACACGCTCCAAACTTGCTTCGGGCGATCTATAACAATATATATATATAAACATAGGGACATATAACTGAAAAGGAAGATGAAAATTCACGAGTCACGGGGCGAAGTAGATAATGATGAAGAGCTCGAGGAGAGAACCACTGGTCCAACAATTTCGCACACACTCTGTATAAAACACCGGCTTGCTCGCCCTCCCGCTCTCCCTCTCTTTCTCTCTCTATCTGCTTCTCTCGCTTCCTCTCGCATCCTTTTCTGCATCTGTTAATGAGGTGGAGGCTAGATCAGTTAGATCGCGAGGTTGGCGAGCGAGATATGGAAAAAGGGCGGCGAAGAGAGGAAGAACGAAGCTGTTGGTCAGTCAGGGAGAAAGAGAGAAAGAAAGAGAGAGAAAGATAGAGAGTCGGAGAGTTGGCTCTATCTTGCTTCTTCACTTGGCTTGCTAAAAGAACGAAGCTAGCTGATGCAGCTCGCAAAGCTTTTGTTGCGCCTCCTCGCGATCATGAGGAAAAGAAGGAGAGCGAACGAAGAGGATTTCTCTCTTTCTCTCTCCTGCTCTCACGCCTGCTGATCGGTTTGGCACCATGTGGTGAGCGCGATCGTTAAATGGATATCTGATTAGAAAACGGAGGAGAAAAATCTGCCGGAATTGCGAGCCATCGGCAACCGTTCTCGATATATTCGCTATATATATATATATATATACAGCGAATATACCTATATATAACGTATAGAACAGAATGTATATATGAATAGGTTTCGAAACGAGCCAAGTGTCGTACGAACGTGGGCGTAGTAATCTTATTTCATGAATACTTACCCCTTCTCTATATTTTGAAGCGTCGCCTAAATCTTTCTCTTAAATCGTGATTAACTACGCTACTTTGTATTCCGGATGTATTATTATCCGGGGAGTAATTGCGAATCGATTGATTGTGTTGACTGTCCGTTGGATACTTCGTCTCGCTCCCTCTCTCTCTCTCTCTCTCTCTCTCTCTCACACTCTTCTCATCCTGAGCTACATAAAAGTTATATCTCGAAGAATGGAACGACTTGACGAGGAATACAATAAGAAAAGAGAGAGAGAGAGCGACAGAGGGAGAAGGAGGGAGAGAGAGAGAGGGAGAGAAAGACATGTGAAACGCTTAGATTATATTTTTAGTTGTAGCAAAAGATTGATCGTTTCGTCCAAGTCGCGCACGAAAAGCTACTATACAGGTATATAGTACAGTAACAATATATACACATATGTGTATACAGATGTGTATGTTCTAGCTCTTTCTTCGTTTCATTCTTTCTTTCGGGCTGTTGGTCAGATCCGTCAGACAGTTCTGAAAGACCCGAGGGACTGACTGTTCTCCGCGTTATTCGTCTTTCCTTCTCGCCCATATGTATATATATATATATGTGTATGTTTCGCCCGACGTTCCAAAAGTTCTCTCAAAGCCAGTGAAGACTTTGAAATAAGAGAGAGCGACGGAGTCACGCACACCGGTTTGGCACCACGCAGAGATCGTTAAACGGAGATCAGATTAGAACAAAACGATCCAAATTCCGAGGCTCCTCTCCACCCGAACGGAATAACTGCGAGATACATAGAGAAAGAGACGAGGTGCGTAAAAGAATATATACATATATACAAATTTCTAAAATTTTACGTATTATAAAAGGAAGGGAGACAGAGAGAGAGAGAGAGAGAGAGAGAGAGAGAGGCAGAGACAGAAAAGTCGCGCAAGTGTGTGAACTCGATGAGAAGCTGTCGTTCGAGTTGTCGAAACGAACCTTAAACCTGTTTCGGTTTTCTCAGCGTTCTCGAGAGCGTGCTCACCCCTGTCTCTTACAGTCAAAGACATCACTATAATAAATAGTTTATATATATATATATATATATATCTGTGTGTGTGTGTCTAATATCTGCGAAAGATTCGACCACAAGTCTAAGAATGCCGCGGAGCGATCTCTCGGTGACCTTTTCTCTCCGGCGGTCTTTCGATCATCCATACAGCAAATTCAACACTTTATGTATATTTATGTATATATATATATATATATTGGTAGACATACAACCTATAATATTCTCGAGACCAGTAGAACGGAAGTTCGAGATTATTAATAAATTCGTTTCCCATCAATGGAACCATTAATCCTTTCGTGGATTCGCGAGCGCGCGAGCGAGAGATCACGTTTTGTGGTCTCGATCGACTTCAATTATAGCGTTGGAACACACGGACGTGTCTCATTTTTTTTGTCGGTTTGTTTCACATATCGAATACAGCGCAGAGGAATAAAGATCGCTATATATTTATGTATTATGTATTATGTATATATAGTTCATATATTAATGGAGGAAGAGAAAAAAAACTCAGCTGCTAGACCCCATTCTCCCTCTGTATATCGATCCTCGATCGGTACGATGCCGTTTCATACAGCTCGTTCCAGTTGTCGGCTCGATAATTCATAATTGTAATTGATCACTCGTAATGTATAGTGCCACTCAACCAGCTCGTAGGCACTGAAGAAAATTGCAATTGATAAATATATGTATTTTCAATAAGTTTGATCATTAATCCTATTTATCGTTCCCCGTGGCTATGTTGCATATACACATAGATATATACACATAAATATCGTATATATTGGTCAGTCGAAAAGAATTCAAAGGATTCGATGTGATCCGAGCAATCCCAGCCCCACGAAATTCGTCCTTTTCTTTCACAAATACACTCGCTCCTGCATAGTTCGTTACAATGTGTATATCTGTATATATATATATATATATATATGCAACATCTCCTGGAATACTTTAAGAACGATCGCGTCGTTAAACAAAGATCGGATCAGAACGATGTAGGGAAGAGAACGAAGGATCGAGGGACCGAGAGCGAGAGAGAGAGAGAGATCTGAGGAATTCGCAAACGAGAGAGACTCTTCGTTTAGGATTCTCGGATGCCTCGAAGGATGAGAGGTTCGCTGCAGAACGAGGGTGAACGCAAGAGGATCGCGTCTGCGGATTTCTGCGGTGAGAATGTATGGAGTGCGATCTCGGTTCGCGTCTATCGTTCGCCTCACGGCTCAGTCGTTGACTAACAATAAGACCAGGTCGATTCTCTCCTCCTTCGTTCCTATCTCACTTTCTGCTCACTCTCTCTCTCTCTCTCTCTCTCTCCTTTTCTCATCCGACGAAATTTCGTGAAATCGCGAAGACAGACAATTAATAAATCCAATTTGAACAAGATAGAACGAATAGAGCTAAAGGGCTGGAAATATAGACAGAGAAAGAAAAAAAAAGAATAATTAATTGCATTTATCAGAGAGGGAGCCGGTAGTCGAAGAGGGAAGCCGAGGCGTGGTTTGAAAAATCCCACGTGTAGCTAGATGTGTATACATCGATCCCTGGTATATGTATCGATGTATATGCGTAGTATACCGGAGGATCGCCGAGATTCGAAATCGCTGCGAGAAGAAAGAGGCGAATAACAAAAAACAAAAAAAAAACAAAGAGAAAAGAAAAAAAATCGGATTCAGGACTCTCCCAGGATCGTCGCGGCGTGCGGATGACGACGATACAGGACTTCTGCGACGACCATACACGAGGGAATAAAGCGGGCGAGAGAAGAGGCTCTCAGGCGCGGTCAAAAAAGCCAGAAGCAGAAAAGAGCCCGCGCGCGAGAGAGCCAAACTTTTACGACTCCGATCGGGGCCTAATTATTAGGCCGACCGAGCGAGAGAACCTCTTTTATGGTTCCCTCTCGTGTGTCTTATACACATTATGTACATGCATGTATATATATATATACACACTCTTCGAAATAATACCGGTTTTTCGATCGCGAAGAGATTCAGCATACACTCTCGGCTTTATAAGAATCCCACTTGCTTATATAGGTAGATATATATATATATATATATAAACACTATAGCTAGTCTTTTATACACACAGGTGTGCTCTCGTGCGCGAATCTCTCTCTTTCTCTTGGGAATACCTCTCTCGCGCGCCCGTCTTACACGAGACACCTTTTACGAAATAAGCCGCCCGCGAATCACGTACAGCATCTGGCACTGTGCTCTCTGCTCACCCACCACTTCCCCCTCTGGACATCTCTCGGCCATCCTCGGGATGTCATTACGCGTTGCCTGTGAACTCGCGTGTACGCAACCATTTCCTTCGCTCGTGAAAATCATTCGTCGGACGCCGAATGAGGTATACACCGGAGAAAAACACGTTTTTCTTGATAATAAAATTTCACGAATGTTAATATAATTGCAAATTCTTATTACTCCGCGATACGAGGGAATTGATTTTATAAACACGAATTTTATATATAAAAACCGAAAAAATATTCGTGTACAACATTTTATTCCACGTTCCTCCGTCTGTACGGAAATATTATTAGAAAATTGTTTTTCTCACGTTTCTCACTTCTTGAAGAATAAATTCAAACACGTGAACTAGATTTTTACATTATGCAGTGAAATTCGTCGTATTTATTCGTTCTAAATTATCCGAACGATATCTAAGTTGTCTCTGGACAAACGATCCTCGTATCAGTCGATGACGAGAAATCGTTCCAGAGTTGTGAAGGTAGGTGCATATCGCTCTCTCGTTCTCCTGGTGTTCTCGTCCACTCCTTCGTTCTATTAAGATCGGTTGGAAAGGCCCCGAAGCCGATTTGTATTGGGTAAGAGATCTGCTGCAAGGCAGTTTCGACCCGAAGGCATTCGGTGGGCAGCAGCGGCAACATACATATATATATAATTGCAGTAGAGACAGCGCGATCCCAAGTGTTGCTGCTGTTGGCTAGGGGTTACGACCCGTTCGAGGTCCGACGCGCGTTCGACAGAGAAAGAGAGAGAGAGAGAGAAAAGTCGCGCGATCTCGATTTCGAAAGGATCCGATCCGCTCGCTGGGTGAGTCTCCATCGCGTTCATATCGAATCGCAGACAGAGAGCTCTCGCGATCGTCTCGCCCTGCTGTGGTGAGCTCGTTTCGAAATTATTAAAGTTATGAACCGAGGAGGCCATGCAGACAAACGAAAAGAGGGTGAGCGAGGAGGACGGAGAGCGTGAGAGACTTTATTATTGACGCGAGAGAGAAGAGGAAGAAGGAAAGTGGCCGGTATATGGTTCGGAGTTTTGGGTCGTGTTCGTCGTGTCCGGAGTGCAAATTGCTTTTATTATCTCTTTCTCTCCCTCCCTCTCTCTCTCTCTCTCTCTCTCTCGAACGAGAATACAATTTTGTAATATCTTGATACAAAGTATATAAAAGAGGCGAGTTTGGTTTAAAATTGATCGGACGATCGATTTGTTCGAAGGGTAAGGGAAATCACGAAAATTGGTCCCAATCATCGCGATAATATGTCACGATGCGAGAAAAATTGAATTATATAATACGATATTTCTTTAGTAAAAAAAACAACAACAACAAACAACACTCAGGTTTGAAAAAATTAATTTTCTATTTAAAAAATATCGAACGTCGTTATCATTATTTTAATAGCATCTTTATTATAAAAAAAATATCAAAATTATGTTCTCCGGATGATGTAATAAAAAAAAAAGATAATTCGGTAATCGATCAATGTCAATTTTCTCTCAATACGTTTCGGGCAATAAAGACAATTTCTTATCAAAATAAATTCCGACTCGAATCAAACAAATCGACATTTCTTCACCGCGTCGGTGATGATGAACCCTCGCGGTTTCGCTCCTGCGCGAGCGATTGAACGTTTCGTCGATACACACTCGTGTGTCAATTTCGTTCGAACTCTGGGCGCGCGCGAGCTCCGGTGGCCCCGGATCGAGATGACGCGATCGATACGTCGAACTTGCCGTGGCGTTGGCCCGCGCTCTCGCGAGAGAGGAAAAAAACAAGTGGAAGATTGGCTCTGCTCGCGTCTTCTCGTTTCGGTCGCTGCGCCATCGGAATAAGAGAGACGAAGAGACACAGAGAAAGAAAGAAGATCTCTTGTACAGCGTATAACGGAACTGTGCCGTCTCCTTCTGGCTGTCTATATAGATATATACTATAGGTCCCTCGCGAGAGTTCGCGAACCAAGTTAACTCCTCTCCGTGGCTCTCGGCGGGAGCCTCTGATCGCCTCCGGGCTCTTCCCCCCCACCTTTCTTTTATATATACTACACAACACGCTCTGGTGTTCTCTTCTCTCTCTCTCTCTCTCGCTCTCCTTCTCGATCTGTTGGTCGTAAGTACGGCAGCGGTCGGTAATTGGTATCGTAAAACTTAAAAGAGGCTGCAAAGAGCCCTGCGAAACGGGACACACCGGGAGCGAAGTGAAATGATGATTTCGTGTGCATGCATTTTTCTGCTTCTCCATCTTCTCCTCCTCTTTTCCACTGGTTGCACTGGCGCGCCGTGTGCTCATCCATCTCGATAAATTCCTGGGATTCTCGTTGTCTCTCCCCTACGGTCTACTTCTTCCCTATAACTCCGAGAGAATACGATGATTAAAATTTGCTTCGTATATAAACGTTAAATAAACAATACATTTTTATATATGTCTAC
Source organism: Netelia virgata (assembly GCA_951802705.1). Taxonomy (NCBI): domain Eukaryota; kingdom Metazoa; phylum Arthropoda; class Insecta; order Hymenoptera; family Ichneumonidae; genus Netelia; species Netelia virgata. The sequence goes on along the minus strand of OX637864.1, from coordinate 37,025,383 downwards.
TACATGTTGTGTACAAGTGTATACAGGTGTATATATATATATATATATATATATAGAGAGAGAGAGAGAGAGAAAGAGAGAGGGAGATGGGTGTTTGAGAGATAGCAGACGTAAGAAAAAGAAGATGGCCGAGCCGGAGCTAACGAGCTACCGACGAGGCAACTCAGAGGACCACCCAAAATTAATTCGACGGACTAATCAAGTATCTAATTAAACGAATACGAGATATATATCTTTGCATTAAAACACAAATTTTCCTGGACGTTTCAGTCACATGCTATTATCATAAAAAAAAAACTTATTCAATTATATGCGTATATGTAGAAAATATTATACGTAGAAGAAAGAAGATATCAACACATATATAGGTGGTATGTGTATACATATAAAGACAACCTTCGTTTTTTCTTCTCTCCCATTCGCTCATTCGTTCCTGCTCGCTCTAGCGCGTGATGATCCTCCAAAGTCTCATCTCGCGTGCTCGCATATCCTTTTTGCCTCTCTCTCTCTCTCTCTCTCTCTCTCTCTCTCTCTCTCTCGTTCCCTATTTCTCTTTTTTCTCGTGTGTGTTTCACGATATTCTCCCGTGCTGGCAATACCGATCTCTCGGTCGCTAGCAAGAGAGAGAGAGAGAGAGAGAGACAGAGACGGCGATAGCGTGTGTACCTGTCCACCTCGAAACTATGTTATACCTACTGCGGCATGCATGCAAGCTACACTGACGTTGTATCCGTTCTTCGTTGGCAAGGATGCACCGTGTAATGTTTATATATATATATATATATACAGCGATATTATAGAATGGTAAAAGCAGGCTTTACGAGCCGTCCGAGAAATTAATACACGTGTCTCGAATTCGGAGCTACGTGTTTGCACACTTATACCTTATCAGTTTTGCTTCCTCGTAGGCAAAGCTCTATTTTTATCAAACGAAAATTAAGATCATTAAAATTGAGCCCCGTTTGCGCGTCATGAAAAAGTATGACGAGTCGTATATCACGTTTCGGCTATTTTTTTATTTCTCACAAACAGCAACAACATATGCACACATATATATCATATATATAAAATATATAACCGGTAGTATCGAACGGACATGGATAGGAAGATTCGAATATAATGACGTGACCATGCCTGGCACTCGATTCTTCCTCGTTTCTCGTACACGTCTCACTCTCTCTTTCTCTCTGTTGTCTCTCTCTCTCTCTCTCTCTCTCTCTCTCTTTCTCTCCCATTCTGCTCTCGAGCTCGGTATCTCGCATACGTCTATTCCATAACGAAAGAAAGAGAGGATACCAACTAAGAGATGGTATCGAGAGGATGCCCCCCGTCGTGGACCATGATGTATCGATCTTGTACGCCCTTGCGAGAAGAGCGCGAGCGAGAGATGAGACTGACCGCTTCTCTCAGCCCTTCTCGCGCGTTTCTCAACCATATATACAATAAATACATATCTATATAACATATAACTACATACATACCAGCAACTACCTACAAGCCTCTCACATACCCACTTCCCCTCTGTACTCTCGTCATCATCATCATCATCATCATTATTCTCATCGTCATCTCAACAACGAGAGGTAGGTACGCCTGTATTTTGCACTGTCTAGCAACTACATCGTTATATATAGGAGACACGGATATACAGAGAATGGAGAATGCATCAGACGAGATGGAGAGAGCGAGAGAGAGAGAGAGAGAGAGAGAGAGGAAAAGAGAGGCTAATTGCTAAAAGGGTGTGATGATAATTATATCCGTCTCGCCCCATATCTTTTAAATCTTTCGTACGATTTCTGGTACGTTGGAGGGAATTTATCGGGGCGTAGCTTCCGGCATCGGGACACCCACGGTTTGCACATTTCTTATACGAGAGAAAAGTGAAAGAGGGAGAGGGAGAGAAAGAGAGAGAGAGAGAGTGAGAAAGAAGTCGAGCGTGCTCTAGGCTCGTTTATTCACTCTACGAACTCTCTGCAATCCGTACTGTATAGGTGGCGCTCTCGAACGTATATAATAGTTGTATCTTGACTAGCGCACGTTACAAGTTCAAGAGTCCTACGGTTTGGCTCACGAGGACATCATTCGTCCATATATACGTTTATATCGTAGATGTATGTGTTTTGCTTAATATACATATATATGTGACTGCCTTATGAGTGTATGCTTATATATATATATTTGTAAAATACATTTGAAACGCAAAGCCTCCTCTACTTCGCGAATGAAATAAGAGTTATACTATATAGCCGGGCAAAAGTATAGTACGAGCTGGAGGGTCACGCATGGTCGGTCTCACTAATGGCACGCTAATAGCCCCGTTTCTCCTAGTTTTAATTTATTGCCCGACGAGAGTCTGTACCCTCCTCTTTTCCTCTCCCTCGCGCATTTGCGATACCGCTCGTACACACGATGATTACATTTCGTTATATCGTTGCCGGTGTTGCGCTTGTCTCGTTCTTTCCTCATTCTCACACCCTCCTCATTTTGTCTACTCCTTTTTGTTGTTGCTGTTGTTGTTGTTCTTGGCAAAAGTACAGGGAGGTCCACGTCGTTATTCGAGTCCGAGAGAATTCACGACGGTAAGTACACCGTAGCTTTACGAAACACGTGAGACGAAGCGTCGCGGTGAATTTGTCACGCGAGTCTCTCGAGACTGTTAGCCATTTTACAATGTGGTTCTCGATAACGAACACAAAATTCATATAAAGATTCGCACAATGTCTAGAGCCAAATCGTACTCGGAGAATTACAAAACCTTTGTTTTTCTTTATTTATCGCATATTTTTTCATAATTTATTGTACGTCGGTCTCGTTAAAAAAATACCGTCAGTTTTTAAAAATAGTTTTTCACTTATACCTAGCGCCGATTTGCAGCAGCGCTCGGTTCACACGTGTACACGCTACGAACAAGTTTGAAGCGAGACCTACCGCGTTTTTATGGAACGTACGGACGAATGGACGCTCTGCCTGTCCGGTCCGTCCATCTGTTCGGCCGATCACGATCCTCGTTACACACGACTGTATATAAACCAGCCATGTCGGTTCGGGTATCCTCCCCCCTCTCTCGCTTTTCCTCCAGCTTGCTCAAGGGTCTGTGAAGTACCGCCACCGTTCTCGATCTTTTTACCGGTCACCTACTCTTTCGCTCGTTTCTACGTGAAACAAACGCGTATTTTACGGCCTCTCGGTCGCTTACATGCTCGCTAGCCTCGATGCTAGAATGCTCGTACCTTCGATCAACCACAGCCTTTTCTTTTTACGGATGTAACGATTCAATCGCGTTGCCTTGGGAGAGAGAGAGGGAGAATGCGAGCGCTTCGCACGTTCCGTAATTTCTCTACGTTGATGCTGATAATTGAGCTTCTTTATGCGATTTTTCTTTAACGCGCAAAAGATAAGATAAAGAAATTTGCATTCGAGAGACATCGGTTTAAAGCATCGTATATTATTCATGGTGCTTATTAGGCATAGCTCGCTTCGTAGTTTATTCCGAAGCGTTCCAAATTCTTACTAAATTAATTAGATACACATCATTTACTCGCAATTTATAATAATTAGTCTATAACGTCACTGATACTCATTTGTGCTTCTTATAAATTTCTGGTTCGATAACTACGACAGGTGCACCTACCACTATTTTTGTAAATTATGATTAAATTATCAAAGAGACGATTTCCTTATTTGCGTGCCATCGCGTCGTTGATGAAATCCAGATAATCCGAAACTCGCGTATAGACATCGGGATAACCAATTCCGCAGAGTACAGCCCACGATACGATACCCACGACTTCGTTCTTATAGACCAAAGGGCCACCGCTATCACCCTGAAAATAAAATAAAAACAAACGGTTGTAATCGAAAATTTGAAAAAAAGGAACAGTTTTTCATTTTTGAAAAGCCAAAGAAATTGACATCAATCCTTTAAAGAGAATATGTTTCTTCGCTCACATTGCAAAATCCAGTGTCCAATCCATCAAAACCGCACATTTGCGTATCGAGTATAGTGTTGCGGGACAAGCAGTCGGCCTGAGTCAAAATCGTAACGGGAGTCTGTCGAAGTTCGTCCGGATATGTGCCATTCCAACCTCTCTGTAACTGTCCCCAACCACTCAGAAGTGCAATCACGCTCGTTGTGATGACACTCGATGGCAGAGCTATCGGAGCCTGATGGATGGTCCTGACTGCGGGAGTCACTAGCTATGATAATTACGTGTTCTTTTAAACTTCAAACATCGATGAAAATCTATTTTTCTTTATGGAACACCGTTAACACTAATTAATAAAATATCTAATCAATTAGATCGATCATTTGGTTTACCGTTACTACCGCAATGTCGTGGCGCCAATGATTGGCGCTGTTGCCTTTTACGTATTGCGGATGAATCGTCACATATTTTGCGTAATGATGTTCACCACCTGATTTAATATGCGTCGTACCGGTGACAATTACAAGTTCGGTGCTCGTATACGGAGGATCGTCTCGACCGACGAAACAGTGAGCTGCCGTAAGGACGTGACTTTCACTTATCAGGGCACCTCCACATGCGTGATAATGTCGTCGTTGGATCGAAACTTGATACGGAAACTCACCGGGCGCCGTGGCAGAGCTTCTCAACAATTTTTGCGGTGCTCTTCCATCTGTTGCAGAAGTAATCGATCATTGATTATCGAAATAATTATTTTCACGGTCAATTGAAAATGGTAACGTATTAATCGATCAGTCAATTTTATCGTTATTAATAATTAAAAAGGTTTTTTTAAATTAAAAAATAAAGTAATTGGATCAAATTGTAATCACTTCACGAATTAATGAATTTTTGCAAAACTTACCGACTACGAAAATTTCAATCGCCACCAGCACGAGCAAGCTCACGACAAGATTATTACGGCAGCTCATGTTTTCGTTCTGCGATCGAGTAACATCTGGTCATAATAATACAAATTGGCTGAGTTTTTATAATACCGAGCCTGACATGCATGAACAAGCATTTTTAAAACGCTCTCATCTCTTATCTTTGATATGTATTCAACTGTCCGAAACATTTATTATCCATCATATGCATTAATTACATTTGTATCGTAGGGTTTCCGGTAACTTTCAGGATTTTTATTAAAATTAATATCAGTCGGTATTTAACTCTGTAGGATTGACTAATTTCTTTCCATTCGCATTTTTTGCCACCAATCATTATTCCGTTAGATAATTATGACGGACTATCCGTGATCGTCGATCATATTTTAGAAAAACGTGTTTATTATTGAAGCTTTGTCGCGTTGGTAATGAAATCCATATAGGACCAGACTCGAGTGTAAACATCGGGATAACCGATTCCGCAGGATATAGTGAACGAGACGATACCGACGACCTCATTGTTGTAGACGAGCGGGCCGCCACTGTCGCCCTGAAAAAGATATTCGTAATAATCGAAACATTAAAAATATTCATCATTTTTAATTAATGGAAAATTGAATAATCTTCAATCGTTGATTGTGCAAAGAGAATATCCCTGTTAACTCACTTCGCAAACTCCCGTATCCCTTCCATCGAAACCACACAGTTGGGTATCGAGAATCTGATTTCGAGAATTACAATCGGTTTGATTGAGTATCGTAACAGGAGTCGTTCTAAGATCATCCGGATATTCTCCCTCCAAACCTCTCTGCATCTGTCCCCAACCGCTCACGAGTGCTTTGACACTCGTCGTTACGTCACGCTTCGGCAAAGCCACAGGTGCTTGGAACGTATTTTTAACTGCGGGGGTAACGAGCTATAAACGGAAAATATCTCTCAACCTCCCGATATAATAACGTCGGCGGGTCAATAGTGGGATCAACTACTTTTTCGTAACGCTTTCATCACTTTTTAGTGATAACATATAAGGATCATGTACCGTCAAACGGGGCTACTTTAAACCGGTTTTGTTAGTTATTTGTACGTAACTTTTTTTTAACATACTATGTTCCAACTTTTTTTTGCTCCAATAGAACAATGTGTTTTTTGGTTATGAAATGTATAAGACAGTCAAGCCCCCCACTTTTTTTTATATATTTTTTAAAAAAGTGTCAAAGTAATCCCTGTATAGGGCTTCTTTGACAAGGCACTTTGACGCTCTGTCAAAGTGGCCCCAAAAACTGTCAAAGTAGCCCCGTTTGACGGTAATTTAGCGAATGATCTTACCGAGATTACTGCGATATCATGGCGCCAACGATTCTCGCTGTTGCCTTTTACGTATCGCGGATGAACGGTGACATATTTGGCGTAATGATGTTCGCCACCTGACTTGAGATTTCTCGTACCGGTGACAATAACGAGTCCTTTGGTATACGGAGGATCGACGCGACCGACGAAACAATGAGCTGCCGTAAGAACGTGACGCTCGGTGATTAGAGCACCTCCGCATGCATTATATAGTCCTCGTTTCAATGACACCTGATATTTCACGTTATCGACGTTCGCATTCACGGTACGCGACAATTTTGGCTGAGAACCATCAAGAATCGGTTCTATCCAAATAAAAAGAAAACCACGTTATACATTCCAAATAAAAATTGACGATTTTATCATTTCTGCGATATGTACTTCAATTAATTAATTGTTCAAGCGATTGATTAATCGTATTATTAATCGATTCATTTCAATTTTGATTAAATAACGGTTAATTAATTTTTTTACTGCGTTAATTAGTCAATTAGTCAATTTTCAATTTTCAATAACTTACGTGCTACGAAGGTTTCGATCGCTAATAAAACGCCGAAACCAACGACGAGACTCTTGCGGCAGTTGAACATTTTGCTCGGACGGCGGATTAGCAACTGCTCGTGGTCAATAACGAGTCGACACTCTTTTTATACTAATCATCGGAACTCGATATTTATCTCCCATATGGACAACTGCGATAGTGGCATTTGTTCCATCGTACAAGCGCGTATTGCGTACATTTTCGCAACGGTTTTTTCCCCGTGCGTCCGAATGTTTCGCAAAAATCTAGCATAATCAAATTCTTTTTAAAGCTATCTTTTCACTCCTATCGCGTTTCGGAAAATCCTCGATAGTTCGAGATGTCTATCCTCCTTCCCCATTTTTCAAACTTAACGATATTCATTCGATTTCTAATAAAAACAACAGTTTTCTGCGAAATAGCAAAAAGTAAACATTTTTGAGGCAAATTGCCAGATCGAAGGAAAAACGAGTGCAACAAAATTTACGTCGTTCGTCATCGACCATGGTTTATGGTCAATTATCAGGACATCCACGGCTTAATGATACATCCAGCGGAGAGTCACTGTCACATATATAAGTATAGATATATATAATATTCTAGCGAGATTTCGCGGTATACAAAGCGTAGCAGAGAGAGCAAGAGAGTGGATCGCAGGAGAGAGGAAGGGCGTGCGCGAAGCGCTTAATCGCTGGTTTTACGCTTTTTATACCGTGGCACTCGCCCGAGCGCACGTTGCCTAGCCTTCTTTCGCCCGTGAGATCATTTTCCCACAGAGCCCCGCCGGCAAAACGCGGCTGCTGTGGCCGACGGGGTCTCTTTTCTCTCTCTCTCTCTCTCTTTCATCGTTCTCTCGCGGTTTTATCGAAGTATAGATATATATATATATATAATAGATATGTATCTATATGTATATATACCAAAGTGCATCTACGTTCCTTACGGGCGGGCGCCGCCGTTCGTTATACAGCGAGAAAGAGAAGCATCTCGCCTGCCGAGAAATCTCGTTCCGCTTTTCGCGATTGCACGCCACGAAAGCATCTCTCTCTATCTCTCAATTCCTGTCCATCTTGCTCTGTCCGATTCGCAAATCGACTACCGCGACCGATCTCTCATTGTATTGCGATAATTAACAATTATCCTCTCAATATTGACGACATCGCTCGGATTATAATTCTTGTTAATAACGACGATCTACCGATAAAAAAGGCCATCGAATAGCCCTTTTTGATTCAGATCAAGAAGATCGTCCAGGTGTAACTTTACTCTATCGTAATCAAATATTTTATCATCTGGATTATTCTTAATCCCGATCGAATCATTTTTTGTTATCTTAATCTATTTGCCGGGAGAACAATTTGATATACGTAAAAGTGACAATTTCGTGCTGAAGGTCGGCAATTCGAAGAGGAATCTCGATTACGAATCCTCCCCATGTTCCGACATGGGTGTTACTCATACGATACTCCCTAGCACGTTATAACAGACGTAAATAAATGTATATAGGTATATACATATATACGTATGTATGTATATAAAAGGAGGAGATGGGTATACAAAGTATGTGTAGAGGGAGTCCCCGGCGCGCTACAACCCATAAAACAGACGGGATATACATAAGGATATATATATATATATATATATACATAATATAAACGCGATGTTATCGCGGTTGGAGGAGGTTCCGCGTAATCTATCCAATTATCGTTCGATCGGAGAGGAGCGCGGAGAGAGTCGAGTGTGCCTGGTCCGAGACGCCAGCGGAAAGGACGGAGGGGCGGGGGGAGGGGGGTCGAACCATCCCAGAACAGAGTTTTAAGGAATATACAGGCACGAAGGGACTGCGATGGACAATTCAAGATCCCAATTCGATGATTTGCCCTTTTGACAATTCGTAGATACGCTCGATCGTGATATATTATAAATATATTTCGATCGATTTGCCCCAACGAAATCTCTCGTTTGATAATAACAAAAATAAAGGCGAGGGAAGGGTCCTTTGGGAATTGCTTGTGATTGCGCAATCCCGTGGTAAGTTGCCTGTGAGCCTCATTCTTAGATCGCTCTCGGTGAACACAGAGGAGGATTTCTATCCGCTTCCGCACACGATTCCACCACCTAGATATTTCACCATTGTGTACGATCAAACTATGTATATATAGAGATATATGAAAACAGATATATCTAGGTGGGATACCGTGGAGTAGAGAAAATTTAACACAGCGAGCGTGATCGAGAACGGCCTGGTCGAGCTGTTACGGGCCGAGGCAGTCCAAGCGTCAGAGTGTACCGAGACAGAGAGAAGAACGCGAGGATCTTGAGAAAGAGGTGGTTGCCGGTGATTCCCCCCCCCCCCCCCCGATAGAGAGAGAAAGATAGAGAGCTATCTTTCTCTCTCTATCTCTCTCTCCCTCACTCTTGGTATATTGCACGATACTTGATGGCGAACGCTGGACGCCTCTCTCGCTCCTGGGCGCGGGGCCCTCTGCTGGACCCCCGAGGGCTTCTCTCGGGCTGATTGCCACGGTAGAATCGCCGTCGGGGCTTTCACCGTGCTGCTGGTTGGCTTATGCTACGTGTGTGTGTGTGTGTGTGTGTGTATGTGTAAGCTACATATACGCTGTATTGCCGTGGCGATCTGTCTGCTGCTGCTGCTGCTGCCGCCTGCTGGCTGCTGTTGCTCTCTCTGCTGCAAGAGACGCCGCAAGGCCCATAGGGCCTGATCTTCTCTTTCTCTCTCTCTCTCTTTCTCTTTCCCTCTCCCTCTCCCTCCATACTCCTGGGCTGTTGCGGGCTACGGGTCGCGACCTCAGCGCAGTCCACTCCCTCGCGCTTGCCTCCCGTGCCTCCGTTTTCTTCTTCTTCTCCTTCTTCTTGCTCCTTCTCTTCTACGTTGGGACCGAAGTTATGCTTTTTTCTTTCTACAAACTCTCCGGATCTCTCGCTCTCTCTCTCTCTCTCTCTCTCCCTGTTCGTTCCCCTCGCCTTTCATCCTTTTGCTCCCTTGAAATATTTTCCCGTCTCTATTGCTCATTCGCTCACTCTTCTCGCCCTTTATTTCTATCTTTTTTTTTTCGTTATCTCTTTCTCTTGCCCTCTCGTGTGTAGGCAGTGCACAGGTTTCACCTAAGATCCTCGCATTGGCCCCGGCCATACAAACGTGTAGGAACGGATGGACGGACACTCGCTTGTCCGTTCGTCCATCCATCCTGCCGATCACAATCCTCCGTACACTCGGCTGTGTATAAATCGGCCATGTATGTCGGGTGCCCCTCTACCTTGTGCGGCTGCCTCTCTTTCGCTTTTTCTCTATCTCTCTTGGCTCTTAACTTTTCTTTCCTGATCCTCGCCTGCTCAACATGCGAAACTTCCTCTTTCCAGACTTGTCCAAGGTCTTAGCGACGCAACTACAGCCGACTGCTCGAAACACCGTCGCTGGTCACTCGATCTTTTTACCGATCACCTACATCTCTCACATTCATGTGTTATATAAAGCGCGTTTCTGTCCCTCGCTTGTTCACTTACTAGTTTCGACCATCGAACGCTTGTCGACCGATGTACCTTTTTACGGTCGAATCGATTCAATCGCTTTACATGGAGAAGACGCGACAAAATCTTTATTATTTTTCACTGCTGACACCTCGAAATGATCGTTTTGCTGCATCATTTTATCTATGCAAAAAGGTTTGTTAAGACAAAATCGGGAAATTGTTTCAAATGTTCGTATCGTTGAGAAGTATGTTTTTATTTAATGGTCGATTTCGAAAACAAATGATTTCGAACAAGTCTTTTAAAGCAATATCGGTAATAATAATTTGACTTAAAATTATCTTTTTCAACGATTGTCATTTAATTATACAATTTTCATGGCTTCGTCGATGAAATGTTTGTGATACGAAACCCGAGAATAGAGATTGGGCGTCGATCCGCATTTTTTAGACCCGGCCGCTGCGATACCGACGATCTCGTCATTGTAGACAAGCGGATTTCCGCTGTCACTCTGCATACGAGAAAATTGTTTCATTGTGTGAAATAATAGAGATAATTGATGAATTTTTAGGAAATATGATTGAAATTTGAATGATTACGTATTACAGAAAGTACATAATGTATTTTCTCTACTTACACCGCAAATTCCAGTATTCTTTCCATCAAAAGCGCAAAGTAGGTCGTCCGTTATCCTAGGTCTCTTTCCCTTTATCTTTAAACTTGCGATCCTCTTCTTACATTCATCTTGAGTCATAGTCTTGACGGAAGCTTCTTGGAGCGTGTCTGGAAATTTGCCATTAGCCATTTGGCCCCACCCGCTGACGCGTCCTTTCACGATTGAATCAAATGCAATGGATCCCAATGGTAAGGAGATCGGTGCTTGTAGCTCGTTTATCATTACCGGAGCAGTCAGCTTCCAATTGAGAACAGAACCTTGTTTTTAATAGTCTATTATGGTCTTTCTTACTAATGTAATTAGTTTCAAATTGATTAATCGAACTTCAAATTATTTAGACGATTCTCATTAAATACTTGAATTACCGTGATGACTGCAATATCATTTGATATACTTGATTTCCATCCGGGATGAAGCTTGACATATTTTGGCAGATGACGCTCACCGCCTTTGGAGAGTCTCGTTATACCAGTCACAATTTCAATGTTTTGAGTGTGGGGAGGAGTGGAGGTGAAACAATGACTTGCCGACAGGGCATGGCTTGTGGTGATTAACGCACCACCGCAAATATGTATTTTTTTCCGCTGCACCGAAACTTGATATTTTATGCTACCAGACTTTACGTCCACGCTTTTTAGTAATTGTGCCGGCACTGGTTCGAGTTCTGTTAAATTACAATTCATTGCCGATTGTAATCGGCAATTAATTAAAATCTTTATTAACGGCTGATATTCATTTCGGATTTATTTGAGTCCGGTCACTTAAAATTATTTCGTTAATTTATTTCGTATAAGTACCTGATTCACCCGTTACGAAGATCGCGATCGCCAATAGACCTATCGCGCTTAGGACGAAACTGCTGTACCAATTCATAGTTTTGCTCGTGCAGTAACTGCCGTACGACAATTGTGACTAGTAAAATTTCGACATCCATGCGTTTTTATATAGCACCGTACATTGATGTCAGAAAAAGATAGAGAACATGATGCTGGTGACAATAAATAATACCGTTTACGTGAACCGCAATAACAATTAAATTCTAGCAATAAATTTAAGAAAAGCAAATAATTCACTGTCGTTATAGAATAAATGTTCTGTATTAATAGGGCCAAAAGGAAGTTAGGACAAACGTACGTTGAGTTTGTGGAAGGCATATATCTGACAAATATTTTTTATCTTTGGCAATAATATATTTTCGATGTACGATTGACTAGATAACATTGTTGATAGAAGAAAAAACGATATTTGTTATTTGATAAGATAAAAAAAAACATCTGGATAATAATCGCACGCTTAGACCTCAGCAGCCTTTAACCGAGTCAATGAAAGGAGGAAGAGGGGCAAGGAGGATTCGGTTCCTAGATCTATTGGCACGGGCGAGATAATGGAATATTTTCGATCGGATAGAGATCGAAAATGTCTCGTAGAGTATGAGAACCATAGTATTATTATCGCTTTTGATCATAAAAATAATCAATATCGCAAAAAAACAAAGTGAACAATGTAAACAGTTTAAACCATTCTAACAATTTAAAAAAAATTTTAATTAACAATTGTTCATTTTTGCACGTATATCCGAAATTGTTATTTGTGTAGAATTGCTAGTCTTTCTATAAACGAAATTCCTTTCATTATGTCTTTTGGCATGAACCATTTAGGATTAGAATTTAGGTTAGGATCACTTGAAAAAAAACTCGTGCAGGAATTTTCAAAAAGCCGTCACTAACGGGGTGTGACTTGTAACAGCGTTATGAACCCATGCCACTTTGTAGTAGTTCTCAAGAGCTTTATAGATTATATATTATCAATTAAAATCGGTCACATGATACCAAAGTTACAGGCATTTCAAATTTCAAAATTTGCTCTTTTTTGAAAAATCAAAACGGGTTGACATAGCCGTGATTATGACCTTTTAAAATCATCCATGGTCTTATCCGATGGTAAATTACCCGCAGATTCCATAAATGGCGTTCGTGTTTTCGGTTTTGATAAGATAAAAATGATTAAAAAACGCAAAACATAAAAAGTTTCAATCTTTTTTCAATCTTAATCTTCGTTTGAACAAAGAATGAGTACGAGATATCCGTATTTGTGATCCACGCGAAATTCATTCACCTAAAGTCATGGAGTTATATATTGTTTCGTAGAATACGTTTTGGAGAATTTGTGACTACTCTGTGACTCATGTCGTCCACAAATGTAGACTATTTGTTTACTGTATTCCTGGTGTCACTATTATAGATGTGTGCTCTGTTTGCTGGGTCTTTGAGCACGTGCTGCGTGTCTGCTTGGTGGGTACTATGTGTGTGAGTGCTGAGCAGCTACCCAAAGCACTTAAAGAACTCATAACACTCAATGCGTTCGCAAAATTCAAGGAACTCAATGCACTTACAGCACTCAGAGCACGCACGATTGAATCGCAGACAGCAGCGAAGTTAAGAAAAGAGAGAAGATCAGTGATGCGCTTTTGCAATGGGGAGAAGATAAAATTCAGTTCCATCGCATTTTCTTCGATAGATGGTGGTGCTGCTGCTGTTTTAACTCACGGGGAAGAGTCGAAGTGCACTACGGTTGGAGGATACTCTAGTGAGGAGGCATCTCTTTTCCCCGGTGCTACCCTTCCTCTCGTATAGCGAGCGATCCAGTCTTTCTGTCTGTCCCTCTCTCTCTCGTTCTCTCCCCCTTCCTCTTCCTTTCTCTGTCGTGCTGGTACATGGAGAACTACAGAGAGGAGAAGTAGGTACCGCTATCGCCCTCTGACCTCGCTCCGAGAGCACAGTCGCCACATCGCAGCCGCTCTCGCGAACGAGGCCTTCCTACACTTTGTTATATATATATATACATATCGGTATATAGGAAGATATATATATGTATATATATAATATACTATAACTGATACTCAACGCGTTCTGGTACCCTGATAATTTTCCATTCTTGGCTTCGCTCAGAATTTCTTCCTGGTTGCGAGAGAGGCGAAGGCCCCCTCTCGATAATAACTCTGAATGAGGATCGATCATTATCCTAGAAAAATTGATAACTATCGAAACCTTCCAGCTCGAAAATAGTTCAAAATAAAAATGTACCGACGTGTGCAACTTTTAAGAGTATCGCGATTTTCTGACTTCGTTCATTATTGATTTCGAGATCGCATGGCAATGCCATAAGTTACGGTTAAACGTCGCGTCATATATTTTTGTATTATCTTGAAGATAGGTGAAGATTCGCGAGAGCGCTTCCGTGCGGCAAAAGTGGGAAAAGTACCTAAAGAAGCAGTGAAGCAGAAGAGTCTCGGTCCAAGGACGGCAAATTTTAAAGACGGGAAACCGGCCAACGTTGTAATACTCGCGCTGGCAATATCGCTGGGTGCATGCTCCTCTCGCACGAACTCTTTGCAAGAGCAAGAATACGAGCCCACCAAGCTGAGGGAGGCGAATTATTCAAATTACAAACGAGCAGCGCAACTCTCGCGCCCGCGAGAATTTCTGCTTCACCACGTATTATACCTAGTTACGTACCGGGTATATGTGCATCGGGTTTGTGCGTGTTTGTGTCTGTGTGTATTTAAGCTCTCTTCGTTCTAAATCTGCAGCAACAACTATAAATATATATATATAAAGAATATCCTTCATCTTATAGACAACTGGTGTAGGAAATAATGTCGTGGGATCGTTCGGTGTGCACGATCAAGGTTTCTCCTCTCTCGGGGACGTTCGCCATGTATTATAAGAGCCTCCGTTACATCCGTGTATTAAGTCCCGCGACGACAACGCGCGAAGAAGGCTGCAAGCGGAATAGAGATGAGAATATTTGGGTCACCAGGAGGCGCGAAGATCGCGCGGTCTCGTGGCTGGTACAGAATCGCGAACAAGATCGAAATCGGTGCCTAATACCATTTGTACCTTCAATTTTAATCGCGAAGCGAGAATTCGTAGCCAAGTATCGTCGAATAATTGGAATACACCTTTCCTCGGACAATAAAAATAGAATTCTTCGTCCGAATGCTTTTTTATTCACGTCTGTAATATAGTGTGTCTATAAAACACTGCGGAATCGTCGGTGGTTCGGAGCTGAAGATTAAACGAACGCCGAAACCTCTATCGTATCGGGACGAACGAAGAAAGAAATAGTTTAGTGGTCTCGCGCGCGAGCTCCCCTTAATTCACGAGACGCTCATTTTAAAACCATAGCCGGTGCGTGGTTTCGGTAATAATGCGTTATGGTGTATTACTGTGAGCTTTGTCTCATCTTGGTGATGCCAGATTTCTCTCTCTCTCTCTCTCTCTCTCTCTCTCTCTCTCTCTCTCTCTCTCTCTCTCTCTTTATATATATATATATATATTTACGGCGGAGATGTCGAGGTTGAGAGTGTGTCAGCGAGAGTTTCGAGACGCTTCGAGAGAAAGGGAAAAGAGTCCGGAGCGAAAGAGATATTGTCCGTAGCTCGCGCGGCAGTTCGACCGGACGCGAGGGATCGGTTCGTTTTAATCGCTAATCACCAATTAACCAAGCGTCCCGCGTCCGAAACCCCCAGAAGCATTTTAACGAGCCGCCGTGTCGCCTTGCCTCGGAATTTTACTTCGGGCTTCTAAGGCTGTGTGTGCAACTGTAGTTGCCTCTCGGACTTCATCCCACCTCCCTTACCCTGTTCCCTAGTCCGACGCGGTCACTCTCCGTCCACCTCTCGTCGTCTCTTGATCGTAGTTGTATTAGTCGTCGTCGTCGTCGTCGTCGTCGTCTCTCGTGTGTCTCTCGACTGGACCTTGCTTACTTTCCTGCCTTCTACACTATATGCACGTATATATATATATATATATATATATATCATATACATACACTGTATATATTTATGCGACACTATGTTGTACTATATATACACAGAATTCTACTCTGCAGATTCTAACTTCTATGGACGTATAAGTTTACCTGTTTCTCGACGAGACAACGCGCGCACCAATTAGCGCATACTTCGGCATGGTGTTGTGAGGCAGAGAACAGGAGAAGCCCGCGTCCTACCATGAGATTCAAGTTTTAGGGGCCCACGAACAAAGCGCTGTGTTATATGGTAGATCGATGTCTGCTGATCTTCTCGTTAATCGCGAGCCAAATGGTCCAAGGGAAGAATGAATTGTTTTTTTTTCTCAATTTGATTATAAAAATCTCGTTGATGCGAACCGACTGTAACTTTTCTTTTCGATAAACTCGAGGGAGAGATGTTGAATTTCAAGGTTAATCCAGCATAAATTTATGGACGGAATATTGGATGAAAGTCCAAATATACTATGGGCAGAAAAAGATCGTGATTTTGTTTCTCGCAAATGTGGTGGTTTGTGCTGATTTGTTAGTGTGCTATAGAAGGGTAGCGTGCACACTTAACTGGGATGCACTGTTAATGGTGTAACAGAGCTCTTCGTTTCTCGCTATGTATGATCCAGTGATACACACATAGATTTATATATATATATATATATATATATATATATATATATATATATATATATAAATGTGTGGTTAAGTTTGCGACGAGAGTTCGCCGTCGTGAGCCCACGAATCTTCTCAGCAAACTTTATACGGATCCTCAATAACCTGTTGATGTAGAAACGCTAGCGTGAAGTTGCTTATATATGTCGTGTACCTGCCGTACATATATAGGCGACTCTGAAGATGGTATGAGAGATCGATAGGATCTACGGGGCACACGGCACTGCCATGTATCGCCGATATACTCGAGGGAGAGAGAGGGTGGAAGGGGCTTTTTCGTGAGAGATCTCGATCGCGGATCCATGAGAACACACGACCCACAGGATGAGAGAGAAAGGGACAAAAGACTATGGTCGAATCGATAAAGACAGTAGATGGCTCATTGATCGACGATCCTTTTGGTGAGAAATACCGTCAGCGAGGAGACATGGATGGAACTAAATTCGCGGCTCCAGACAGCGATAATAATATTGGTGGCTTAAAGCGCAGGCGTAAACGATCGTCATTTCAATCTATCAAAAAGACACACCACACATTTCGGACCTTTCATCCAATATTTTCATATTATTTCATATAAAATCGTTGGTGGAGAAAGATTGAGACAAGTCGAGATTTGCCGGATGTTCGAATCACAATCGTTATGTCCTGCTTTGGGGGTGCAAAAGAGCTGCTGTATCTTCTTGAATTATCGATCGACAAGCTGGCATTACCAGCGGAAAAATTCAAGGACATCGCCTGTTTCGATGGCAAGGACTGCCCGATAGTCGTGAAAATAAAATTTCTCGATTTTCCCACGTTCGAGATATCGCAACATGATTTTTACTTCGCGAAGCCTTCGCCCCGTGATGCCGAAGGTTGCCTCGATTTCTCAGTCGGCAGAGCATTGCTGTTCATTAAACAACCGAGGGACCTCGTCAGAGAGATGCAAGGCAAACCGCTAAAAATTGGTGTATTTTGCGCCGGCGATAGTTATCCTATCGCAGAAACGGAAGTACAGCTATTGGGGTGCCTCTGCGATCAGATTTCTATGTCATCGAACGATCCGGATCATTTGCCACCTTCCTACACTTTAAAGGGTGCCTATAATCTGATCGACCCCGGTGAAAGTCCATCAGGAACGATAAGCCTCCAATTGAAACTTTCGTGCTTCGGAAAATCCGTAACAACGCATTATCAGCTGAACGGTAAATCCCTTTACTTCAAAAATGATCGAGACGACGCGAGCTATTACGCGAAGAGAATTTTGCCGGATGCTTTTTGCGCCGAAGAGCCTGGAAACGATACGATGAAATGCGGCGACTCGATGCTTCCGAGTGCTGGAGTCGATGATGAAGTGCACCAGACGGACCAAAAAAACGTGGAAGAGCCAAAGGATAACGTTAAAGGAAAGAAGAAGCAGGTACAGAAAAACGAGAAAAAGAAATCGAAAAAGACGAAGTGAAAGTTCGAAGTAAGGAAATGAACGTTAAAACGTACTTTCGAAAGCGATCGATCGAATTTTGGGGTTCTTGTTCTCATTCGTTTGAGAGTGATTGTCCTGAAAATAGCAGCTGTCGATCGTTGTATCGTTACCGTGGCAACGAACAGTAGATCCAATCATGAACGAGATATATCACCATCATCATGGCCCATTGAACGTTTGGTCGTTCAACGTAGTGGCTCGGACGAGTGGTGTACACGTCTCCTCCAAATTCATGGGTTAATTGATCACCGGTTCATAATCTTCTAAGTAAAAAACATCCATAAAAAGGATACGGAGAGCTCTAAATTCTTGTCAATGCCGAACACCGATCATGTCAAACGTATCCGGAGTGACGGCTGTCACGAACCTCAACATTAATCCTCCCCTCGAAATTCCGAAACCGCCACCTCAGGTGGCGATGCACGAGGCGGATTTCGAGAAACTAACATCCGCCGAAAAGCTGAACGACAGAAATTATCGCGAGCTCGTTTATCAGACTCATCCAGACGAGCCCACCTGCGCTTGCGGCCCTGTAACAGTTGGTTCCATAAAATGTTCCTCCATCGACGGATCCAAAGTGCCAAAGTCACCGGGCAACTTGCTCGTTTGTCCCTCAGGCTGCACGAGCGCTTGTTGCTCGAGCATGAGGCAATCGGTCGTTGCATCCTCCAGCTTGAACAATGCTAATAAGAATGACAAGTTAACACCGCTTGTGCCCACCTATTGTGTCGGAAATTCACGAGTGAACAGACCCAAGGGATACAAGGCGGACGAAAGTAAGAAGAGAAATAACGCTGTTCACAGTGGCGACTGCTGTTGCGTCGGCAATCGTTTGCGCGGTGGTGGCGAAGGTGGTGAGGAAAGAAGCAAGAATGGAATGTATTCGCGGTACGGGGAAGTAAGCGGAACGGTGGTTCGATCGTTCGACGATGCGTGGAATGGCAGGAACGATTGCGTCGTCAACAGACGTCTCGAGGGTGGTGGCGGCGGCGTTGGTTTCGAGTACGTACAGAGGCATCCGGTGAACAGCAGCCTAGCCGGAGGCTCGAGAAGACCCTGTTGCAAGGAGGGAAATCTCAGTAAGGAATATCCCAGAGCAAAGTACCACGGTGAAGAAACTCGAGATTCGCATCTGGGCACGAGCCGTGCCACGACGAACGCCCGTGGTTCCATCCCCGATTCTTACGTACCTGTTGCCGCGGGATATTGTCTCGGCAAAGAGACGCTCGAAAGGGCTGACAGGCAACGAGAAAACGGCAATAACTGGTCTAAAAAACCATGTTATGGGGTGGATTGCCTGGTAAAAGCTCTACACGAGACACAAGAATTCGTCGAATCGTTGGGGAAAGTTCCAGGTCTTGCTGGATTGGGTTTGATGGATCCAGCTGAAAGTCCATACTTTGGCAGGAACAGAAAGAACGAATCGGATTTAGAAATTAATAAATCTAAGGACATAATTCCCGGTCTTCCTAATTCGCAATGCACAGGTCCTTGTAATTCGCAAATGCTGAGATCCGCGACTGGTGGAACGCGTCGTCAATCTCACATTGCGACTCCTTTTACCCTGGCCGTGTCAGAACGAGGTGGAATCGTCAGGGAAGCGGTACCTTCGATGCCAGGACCAGGGTTGACCTTCTTGTCTGGAAAATTACGCAAGAGGGACGACAAAGAAAAGTCAAAGGAAGATGACCCGAATGCTCTTTCACCGGTGGAGATCGAGGCAGGTCCTTGCGGCGAGCCCAGCTGCAAAGCGAAACGACGCAAGAACGAAGTGGCCGAGGATCAGCCAGCTGTTGAAAGCGTGGAGATAGAGGCGAAGAAGGTTGGGCCAGCCGGGAATACGAACGGTCAAAGAATTTCAAGAACGGGTCATGGAATGAAGGGCATTGGGAAAATGCATACCGGTCGATTGTCATCAACGATACCAGGGTTTGCTGGTGATCGACACGGAAGGACAAGAACGTCCGGCAAAGTGGTAAAGAAAGTCATGAGGTTCATGTATTCCGCGGGAGATACGTATTCCGGTGTGACTTGCGGTCACAAGAATTGCATCGCGGATCGGCCTCGAGTGCCCGCTAATATGGGATGGCTCTGGAACGTGGATCAAACCGTGGACAAACTCAAGCCACGACCGGGCTGGAAGCCTGGCGCCATCGGTCGTCGAATAAAGGAAATACTGATGGTAGCGAGAGCGAACTTTTTCCACAAGCGTAAGTCGAGAACCAAATCTAGGAGATCTTCGGCGTCGTCGTCGCGCACGAGATCTCGCTCAGCTTCATCTAGCGGCAAACGGAGTAAGCCACAGAACGATCGACGTACGGTCAAGAAGACACAGGGGACTAGGAAAGAAGAAGAGAAGGAAGAAGTCGAGCCACCGCCTACTCTTCACATTCATCGCAAAGATGGAACGTATTACGTCACCATGTATCCGATTAAACAAGACGTCATGGACGTGCCCAAGCTCGAAGAGCCTATGAAACCTTTGCAATTTAAAATAGCTAAGAACAAAGAGGACGCGTCTGTGGCATCGAGCTCGACGGCTTCCGATATGGAAATTGAGTTTTCACCACCGGCGGCGGTAAATCGTTATTGCAAAAAGCCAAATGTCATTCACGTTGAGACGCAGGTGAAACAACAGGAAATTGCCGACGCTTTTAGGAGCGAAGTACACGGTAAAAAGAAAGACAAGAAACAAGGAAAGAAGGGCAAAAAATAGATTGCACGGAGTAACGGGTCGAACGGTCCTGTCGCGAGTACGAAATTTTATTTAAAAATTATACAACGATTATTATCTGGGTCGAGGGTTTCACGTTGATTGTATGATTGTTTAAATATTCTATACGAAAAACCCACATTGAAAACATCTTCTGGGAATTTTTTTTCTAACGCGTCTTCGAGCTTGTTGATAATACAGACTATAATTCATTTGTCTTCACGATGCGTAGAGATTTCAGAAACATTAAATTCACATATGACGAAACTTCTCACTCTGCATACTCTGCAGAGAAAAAAAAAGATTAAATATTGAGAATGGTGAGAATGTCCGATGAGTTTCAAACATTGACACACAATTTTGCGCCACTAGCGCCAAAGTTTCGTCCCGACGTTATTACGATGATACGTGAGCTCCAGGATTCTCTCCGTTATCGTAATCGGGGTTATTCTCGTAGTATATTCTACACTCAAATAATTGAATCGGACTGTACGAGCTCGTGTATGATTATGTAATAGGAATTTTGATTTTTTTGTTCCCGCGCGAATCTACAATCAGACTAAATCGTCATGCGCGAGACTGTCGTCAAACGTGTTAGACTCGCGTTCCGCGGTTGTTATCGTGTCAATCGTGTCAATGTCGCGAGTGTAATCCGTTGTGTACCTAGCTAGAATTAAACTTTGACGTGAAAAATGTGTGACAAGGCACAGAGAGAGAGAAATGAGATCGTGCGGAAAAAAATGATCGATCTGCGAGACGTTTCGATCGGCCCAATGCCGAATGATTCGCCGTGGCTAAGACCCGTGAGAATAAATTTTCTACACGATGGCGAGCAAAAGGCATGGGATCTTATGAGATCGCACGAAAGCGTGAGTGTACTGATATTTAATACAACTCGGAAAAAGCTCGTGTTCGTGAGACAATTTCGACCCGCGGCTTATTACGCGAGTATACCGGAGACAAAAGGACCTGTTGACACGGAAAAATATCCAGCTTCCATGGGCCTAACCCTCGAACTCTGCGCTGGTATTGTCGATAAGAACTTACCTCTAGTCGAGATAGCCAGAGAGGAATTGAGGGAAGAGGTTGGCTACGAAGCTCCTGCACAATCCTTCTCGCAGATCATCACTTACAGGTATGTTAACTTGTTGGCACGTATATCGACGAATTGCTTCTTTACTAGAAATCATTTAACAATCCCACTCGATCTAGATTTAGTACTGTAGTTTCACTTATCGACTAATCTCGTATTTTATGGACATTTCTGAGAAAGTATTATTCGTATATTAAATAAGGAGAACGGGTAATTATTTGTTGCTGGTATACCTATTTTTAGAAATGTATCAACGACAGCAACCAGACACACGCTTTTCTATGTCGAGGTCACCGACGACATGCATACACATCCTGGTAAGACATCATCGTAGAGATGATATTCCGTAAAACAAGAAATAAACAAATAACAATGTAAGCGTGCGAAAAAACGAACTTTTTTCGACAAGATCATTGGGGTTTTTGTTGTAGGAGGGGGTGCGGAATCCGAGGGTGAACTTATCGAAGTCGTCGAGATGGACATTCAAGAAATACAGGAATACATCAAATCTGACGAAGTACCAAGTCCACCAGGTTTCCTATTCGCTATTTATTGGTTTTTGGCTAATAAACCTGAAAACTGCTCATAAATCGTTCGCGATACGTTATCATTGAAACTAGCCGCAATAAAAAAGAGAACGCGACTCGAATGTGCGAGCCAGTAAACGTAAATGAATAATTATCATTCAATAATTTTTATTTACAAACACGGAGGGGGCGATGTATTTACATGAGAGAGTGTGGACATAGTTACGAAATTAGGCTTCGAGCCTATTTGCGAGAAACAAAAAAAACGTATTTGACGCGATTATTACTGTTCAGCCTCGTCTTTCGTGAATTGCGAGCTGACCCAAGCGAGACCCCACTTCAAATTGGTCAGTAAAAACTTTAGAGCTTTGGTCCATTGTTCCTCGGAATTGAACTGGATTCTGGAACGAGATAGAGACAATCCCCAATTTTCATTCTAGTACATGTGTTCTTCATTTCTTCGAGTCAATGTATAATTAAAATTAATTTAAAGAAAAAAGATTTACTGTGATAATAATAAAAAGAAAAAGTTATAGAAATGTGTATTACTTGATTGAGTAAGAGTTTCCAGTCGCAGAGTCTTCGATTTTGCCGCGATCCATTCTATATGGCAAACAAAAACCGCTGTCACCCTTCTCGACCTGTTCCTTGAATTGTTGAAGACAGTCGAGAAACGCGACCATGGCTGCATCGAATTTTGTATCCCAGAGAAATTTAAAGCCGCCACTTCCATATAAAGGCAATTCGCGATGTTGATCGATTACCTCGATGTAACTGTGATTGCCAAACGGGACTAAACGAAAGCGTTGAAAGGTCAGGTTCATTTTGCGCGCCAGTGCCGTGAGAAGGAGCGTTGTTTGTCCCCAAGCCGCATTAATCTCGCTCCAATCAACGGGGGCACTTGGTAATCGTCCCAATCTAAACGAATTTATCGTGCCAAAATGCCCGGAATGCCAAATATGAAAAGTCGCGTTGAACACGTTCGTCTTCTTCAGTCTTTCGAGTTGCGATGCTGCATAGGCCAATTGGCATTCCAAGCTAACGAAAGAATGAAAATTAGCCAAAGTGATGGAGAAAGAAAGAAGGAATTTTCTCTATTTCTAACTGCTAATACCTGCGACATTCATCCTCCGCCAGTATCAAATCTCTTCTGTGTCTCGAGTATTCTCTCCAGTATCTCTCTTCCTCGCTTTGCAATCTTTCTCTTTCTGTTTCTTGCTGCTCTATGGCGTTTCTTGTAGCTGCCTCCTCCTTTCTCAGTGCCTGTAGTTCTCTAATCATTCTATCCTCCTCCGCTTTAACGTCCTGCAATTCTTTAGCTAAGTTCTCCATCTCCATACTCTCGTGACCATGTTGCTGCTGTTCAGCGTCCAATTTTTTCAAATACTCGTTGTAATCTGACCATTCGCCCTCTGTCATTCGTAACTGTTGGTCCATCAACAACAAGAGACTGTCGGTGCATTCGTCGCAAAGGGGATGATCCGCGGAGCTGCTGCTGCTCAATATATCGAACAACGTGGCACGTACCTAATCACATCACGGCCATTAATGACGCATGGCTTTTAAAAATGTTACTGCTTAAGTATGGCGAGCTTCCTCACCCTGAGGTGATGACTAAGGCTCTCTGTTTCGCCGGAATCTCCAACGAGCATGAAACCATTGTTGCCATTTGCAGACTCGGTCAATCTGAATGGCGGTACTAGGTGTTCTAAGCTGCTGCTGTGTGGCTCTATTTCGCCAACAACTTGTTGCTGTATCGGTACTGGTTTAAAGAGAAAATAAGCAAATGCCAATAGAGTTTCTTTCTTCTACGGTCACGGACTAAAATTAGTACTTTTATCTTTGAATACGAAAATTTTAATGCAGCATAATTTTTAAATAAAAATACAAAATTTGATGATTGTGGTATTGTACAAAATTATGAATATTAATGAATAAAACACGTTGTACACATTTTAGGAATTGTATGTACATCATGAATAGTGAAGATGGCTGAAACATTAAATTCAGTAGTACGAATGTTAAGATTTTAATAGAATTCTATATAATGGTTATGGTGGAATATGCAACATAAACAAGTTCAAAGGTAAGTTTTTACATTGCGGCTAGATTATTTAAACCCATCAAGTGTTTCAATTTTGTAGATTAGTTTTCAAAGCTCTATTTAATTATTTTTAAAAGCTGTCATTTGCGTTGTACTTACGACGAAAATGAAGATCTACATTAAAAAAAAATATAGAATGACCTGCAAGTACTGATGCAGCATTGAATGGTCGGATCTAAAATTTAATCTTCTTTTGGATTTTTAGCACGATATCTATAGTATGTGATCTAAATAATGAAAGGCTTTTTCCAATAAAAAAACAATATCTAAATATGTGGAATTATCATGTAAGTGAATCATTTGTATACATCCAATTGAAAACTGTGACAACGAAGCTGCAGATTAATTGCATATTCATAATACGAATTAGCAGGTGCAAAGCACCATGACTTTTATGAATCGATTTATTGATGAATCGAAAATTCTACAGCGAGAATCCATACAATAATTGAACGGAACCTAGAGCTCGTTCGGTAGTATTTATTGGTAACCGAGATAAGACGATGCATTGTAAAAATACAAAGCGTTGATTTGTTTGCTCGTTCACGATCAAGTCATAATTCGGAAGTGAAATTACCTACGTGAGAGTTCAGCGAGTGTATGCTCCCCCAAATGATCGAAGCTCGGATCCAGCCTCAGTGGTTGTAAGCATCGCTGACACGCAAAACTTACGGTATTCTTAATGTCTACCATCTCCAAACGTTCACTCTATCGAACAATAATTTGTCAGGCTAAACTGCCTGACTTGGTATCTTATTTATAAATACGTCTTTGACGCTTGGACGAAGCAGTCAGAGCGTCAGCTGATTGTATTGTTGTGACGGGCCAATAGGCGTCGCCACCTGACGGCAATCAACACAATCAATTCAGACGTCCGGACCCTGACTTCAATATAACATTTTGGTGACAGAAATCCCCGTCCGATGGCGCTATGATAGTATCACGTGACTCTGTATGTATGTTTGAATCGTTTGTATGAATGGGACTGTTGACAAGCCCTCCATCGATACCATAGAGCAACGAGTTCAGACTATAGAAGGAATACGCCTATGCTTCCGTGAGGACAAGTTATCTCCGCCAGAATCTGACACTTGGCGGCGCAGCGGTCAACTGCGACATCGCTCGTGCAAAGATTAGTGGGGAGGTCAGCGACACTCGGCAAAAGTTGAAACCTCGAGAATTTGTTCTGCGACATCTGAGTGGCCAAAGCGCGAACTTTTTGTACCCACGTTAAGTTGGCCGCAAGCTATCTCATATATATGGCGAAGGGAACATATATATATATATATATACATACATATATATGAGATTTGGAAGTCCGTACACGACGCTCGTGTGTTTTCGCGACCGCTGTGCAATGATGAAATGTGCCTATTCGCTCCGTGCATCGGGGCGTCAAAGTCGGGGAATAAGACTCGCAGCGCTCGGGGTGGTCATTTCGTGCGACTTTTGCACGTCAGTTCGACACTATTAACGTTTGCGAGATGGCATCAAAAAAGAAACCGGGTTCTATTTGTTGCGTAGTTGGTTGCAAAAATAACGCATTAAATGCACCAAATACGCATTTTTATGTATTTCCGAGTACCGCGCACAAGAAACCTCAACGAGATAAGTGGGTCCAGGCGGTTAAAAGAAAAACGTAAGTGTTTGTTGAATTATAACCTACTTCTGTTGCGGAGCTAATTATCATGCAATCGACTTGAACGTAATTGGATGAATGTTATCAAATAGAAATATATTATAAAATAAAAAAAACTGTTTTATCATAATAAGCACAACGGTTTTATATGCTTTCAGGGTGGATGGTTCTGAATGGCAACCTAAAAAACATACTCGGATTTGTAGCCAACATTTCATCGGCAATAAAAAATCTGACCATCCTTTGAGTCCAAGTTTTGTTCCAAAAATTTTTCCAAATTCTCTAAGTAGAAAAGATGAAGCAAAAACTTTCAAAAGTGCAATGCAACGGTATGTAATACAAATGATATAATATATTTTTCGAAATTCCTTGGTACAAAAGTAAAATATTTCACTGATTATTCCAGTGCATGTAGTATTTCACTGTTATTTTCAGGTTTGATCGAAGCCTTCAACGGCAGATGAAAGCAAAGACAACGCAACCTTCTCAACCAACAGCGGAAAGATTGAGAACTGCACATTTTAAAAATGAAAGGTTGTCATCATCCGACGATTTGAATGATGATGCAGATCCTTTGCGAAAAGATCAAGAAACTCAAGTAGATTTCCTGGAGCTTCAATCAACTTCTTTCACATTTATATGTATTCACCATGGGACAGAAACTAATAGCAGTGAAGCCGTGGTACAAGCCAACATCCCGCTGGCTACAAGTAGCCAAAAGAGCTCTGCAAGAAAACCTATGAAAGATTCATGTTGTGGAACTGACATAGTTCACCGAGATGTATCTGTCGGTCCAGACATCGAAGATGAAAATCTGCGATTAAAATTTGATTCTGGGTTCCATGGATTTTCTTCTATCACGAGCAATCAAGAGTTACTCGATCTTGCTGGTGTAGCATTTGATCCTTTCAATTTATTGTTGAAAGTTTTGGAGCAAAATCGATCGAATAATCCAAAAATACTTAACGATTCAAGGTCATCATTGAACGGTAAGCTATTACTTTTTTTCATGAAAATTAAAGCTGGGCTAACATTCTCAGCATTGAGTGTTCTTTTTAAGTTGCATAGAACCATGGTTTCTAGAATTTATTTTTCTCTGTTGCATCATCTCGCACATTGGTGTAAAAATTGTGTGGTTTAGCCCTCTAAAGAAGTCGTTCAGTCTACAATGCCTACGGATTTTTATAAAAATTACGAAAACTGTCGTGTCATTATTAATTGCACAGGGTTTAGGGTAGACCAACCGTCTACAGTAGAACATCGTGTCCACTTATATTCTCAATATAAAAAGGGGTTCACAGTAAAAGTTTTAGTCGTAATAGGGTAATGAGGATCATCGAGTAATTTGGTAAGGTTGTGTGGATCACTGAATCCTTCGATAAGGTGATATTCATTACGTATGATCGGGGCAATGGGGATCAAGTAAATGCCCACGTCTGCAAAGATAGATACCGCGAGTGCTGACTGTTTATATTTCCCAAGGTCGGTAACTGGTCCCCGCGAGTTGGTTCGATAAAAGGAAACGCGATAAAATTGTCTAGAATCAGCCAATTTTACAATCAAAAATAGTTTTTTAACAAACAAGAATATGATAGTCCCCGAAGTAATAAATTTCGTGCCGAAATACAGTTCCCCATTGCTAGTAATGTTCGGGCGTCGGTCATGTGAACGCCGCGTTGACCGTAAACCACCAAGCTAGAGATCATTGAAAAAATAGCTCGTTCTGTCGGTCACACAACATGCGGAGAATATATTTTAAAAAAAAAATAGATTTCCAAGAGAATGCCTACTTGCTCTTTTGAGTTAACATTAAATAGCTGGAAACGAACTTACCGCTGGTCGGTAACAAAATCTGCAGAATAATGATTTTGTCAAGCATTATTCGGAATATGGTCGGGATATCGCAAATAATTATCGTATGCAACGGTAATTCTGTATCGTGTAAGAATTTACGTGAAATTTGCATCAGTTCGTCGTGGATCGTCGCGTTACCTGCCAACTTGAGATGGCCGTCATCTCTCGATCAAGTATCTCGTGTTACATGGCTTATGTGGCTTTCCGGGGATGCACGTGATTGATGCATTGGCTTTGGAACGCCGACATTATACTTAACTGCGAGAAATTTGTTCTCCACGTGTGGTTAACACTCGTCACTCCGGCAACCTGTCTTCTTACCTACATACAACATTATTATCCTAATTGTCCTGTGAAATGTATCTAGACGTATATATATATATACTTCACGCCTTATTCCGTAGGCTTGCCATACACCCGTTACATGCTTAACCTCTTTAAAATTTTGACAGTCAGACAGAGCAATTATGCATCGATTTTCGAGGAAACTTGGAATATTCTTTGATTATTGAGCGATTAATCATTATGTTTAATATAGATGATTAACCGTATCACGCGCGATGGGTTTCGCGTGCATCCGCAGTCGCGGCCATTCTGGTTCACTGATATGGCTGACTCTCTCTTCGAGCACAAGTGCGCAGGTGTGGCTATACCCCCACCATACAGGAATGGTTACACCCTCATCACACACCCGGTACATGCTTCGATCCTTTCAAATTCGCTACACCCGGTATATGTTTCATCTCTTTTCAAATTCGAAGGCTCGTTCATCTTTCTTTGATTCTGGTGCAAGACAGTGGCCGCGATGGCGAGATAGCTATCATACATAGATATAGCGGTGCAACCGGAGAGGAAAGCAACCGTTGAACTTATCAGTAAGTCATCGATAATTAGAATAAGCTTCCGATATAACTTCAAAGAATACCTGAAAATAGAAGTTTTACAAGTCAAATTGGGCCATATTGACCGTAAATGCCGTGAGCCATATTGCCCACCAGAGCAAACAATACAAACAATAAAGTTTGCTTCGTGAGCCCATAGCTTACAACATAGGCATTAAACATGTCCCTCTATCTGGTGAGCCATATTGGTCACAGGAACATTTTTAACAAGTAAGATCAAACCTATAAACCAGTGAACAATATGGATACAAAATTGTCACCATACTGTAGATTAACGGTTTGCCTACAAAAATTTGCATTAATAATATAAAAGAAATTACAATTCGAGTAATTGAAATGGTTGAAACTTACATAAAAATAATATCTGTAAAGGACACACGATTACTCGGCTCCCTGCACGGATTGACTGAGGAGGTAATGATAGGGTTGTGCACACGTGGCAGATATGTTTAACGCTAATGTTGATTAGTTTCGGAGAAATAGTAGTAGGCTATATTCGCCAACTAGGCAATAATACCCGAAACTACTCTATGTTAGAGAACAGATAAAGGGAGAAATGGCACTTTGGCAGTACATCGAGGGCACGCGAGATCAATTGGGAGAAACGATCTAGCCTCCCTATAACGTTCAGCAATATTGCCGACGAATGAGTAGGATAGAATGATATCGCGGGTCCTCGAGAGCCAAAAGACATTTACCGATGTCCCGAATCTTGGGAATGACTCTTCCCATTAGATATCGGTCCTGGTGATCTTATCGGCGACACAGCATTACCCTGGGATACCTGGGGATATCCTGTGGCGCTTACGAGGCTCCCTATTCCTTGGTGTATCAGAGGACGAGGCTTTGCACCAAGAGAAACCGCACGCGTCAAAAGAAAACCACCCCTGTGCGTTTTTACACTTACCTTTCTGTGTGTCTGTATACACATATATATATATATATATATTAGGAGGCTCTGTGGCTATTGCTTTTTCTTCCGATGACTCTCGTAGTCTTTTTGAGAGATCACCAGAAGCGATCGGTCCAAAGTAGACCAACGATCGGATTTATCTGGTTAGGGAGATCTCTCTTTCTTTCTCTCTCTTTCTCTCTCTATCTCTCGCTCTCCCTTCCTTCTCTACTTTATTTCTTGGCAACGCGCGCGAGTTCTTCAGGATCGAGAAATGGAGACAGAATGACGGACGAGACACAACGAGACGAGAAGGAACTCCCGACGGGGAGGCTGACGCCTAGGGAAACAACATATATATGAAGAAAAAGATTCGGGAATGAGAAAGATCGTGTCCTCGTTTTTTTTTCCTTCGGTTCGATCTTCAACACCGCCATCACCATCGCCATAGGGACACCGCGTGTGGGTGAGACCCGTCGAAGGATAATTCCAGAGACAGATAAACGGCAGCATCCCTCTCTTTCTCTCTCTCTCTCTCTCTCGCTCGCTCTCTCTCTCTCTTTAGCTGGTGTGTATTAGGCGATACGCTCGTGCACCAGCTAGTTTATACCTGTTTCACGGGTTTCTGTTCGACTTGGAAAAGAATAGTGACACTTTTTGTCTTCACAGACGGGGGAGGGGAGGTGGAGGGGATAAATTTATGCTAATGTCAGCGTCGTTTATAGCCTCGGAAACGTTCACCCTCTCTCACCCCCTACCCCCAACTCCCCGAGGCATCTTCCACTCACTGGGGACCCGTACTCTCGTTTGTATTTAAGTGTAATGGCGTCTGAAAAGATTACGGTCGAAGATCCCGGGTTATGTGGCTCAACAGGTGGCGCCCGTGAATAAAACTCGAGGCCTATGATTCTTCTATCTCGCACGACAACAAAAAAAACTACACAATTTCAATCGAATTATTCAAGATTCGTGTAAATTTTCCCAGATTTATTGGAATACAAGGTAATTCGTGTAATATCGCGACCATTCCAATACCCGTAAATAAAATGTAGATAGGTACTTGTATTAAATAACAACAAATGATATATTTTACGAAATGACGCCTATATTCAATTTTCTTCATGACCGATAAATCATTCTTCTCTGAGGTGTTTCTCGTCGAGACCTCGGTCGCCGGTTCATGCGCTCGGCACGTGCATGTACTCGCGTCATGCATTACCGGACGATTCGAGAAACTGGGAAAACTCGATTGACAGCTTACAAATTGCATATTACTTCTTTCCTCTGTGTCACTGGAATTTCTTTTTCTTTTTAATTTTTCGCAACATTTGTACAACCGTGGCTTCGACGGAGAATATGCAACTCGTGTATTTTTCACGTGCTATATTCGTTCTCAACAGCGTGGATTATAATGTGTTTTGTTCATTTCGGACGCCATCGTGTCTCGTAAGTGGAATACACCGGGACCGGCGATGGCTGGAGAAGAGAAAAGTGGGAAACGGCAATAGGTCCGATACTTGCGACGTGTCACGGTGTGACGGCTGAAAAAAGCAGAGTCCTGCGCGCTTTTCAAAATGAGCAGAGATCCACGACTAATTCGACATATAAAAGTATACTATATGTATATGTATATATATATGTGCTCGACGATCAACCCCGGATCCAAAAAACTGTCACTCAATTTAGCAACGCCTCG
Organism: Netelia virgata; assembly: GCA_951802705.1. Lineage (NCBI taxonomy): Eukaryota > Metazoa > Arthropoda > Insecta > Hymenoptera > Ichneumonidae > Netelia > Netelia virgata. The sequence continues at coordinate 36,994,139 of OX637864.1, read as the reverse complement.
TACCCCGAGGCGGTAGAAATTCAGCCGTAGGTACACGCTTAATATAATACATACGCTGTATATGGTTATAAGCGTAGCAGCACAAACTTCGAACTATTCGCAGTATCACCGCGGGGGATGAAACTGGGATCGGGGGAGAGAACACGAGAGATTCATCCTACATAGAAACGATACGAGCGCGAAAGGTCCCAAAACATCGTCCGAATTCGTCTCGAACATATATTCATATCATTCTCCTCTTCGTTCCACCCTCTTACTTTTCCACAGACTTCGAAATCTATTTATAGTAAGATCAGAGAGATAATAGATGTAACGTTAAATTATGGATTATTGCGCAATACAATTGGCTCGATCGATCCATGAATTATCCAGTCCGCGATATATATATCGACTTCTGGACACTTCTCACCGATTCCAAGTCTATAATTTCACTGATAGCGAGGCAACTGCCTCTGTTACAGATATAGATATGTCATTTACGAGGTATATATCGTTAAGCTCGACTTCGCTATCGCGACTTCCTCGAATCGTCGCACCGGTGGCTCCGAGACTCCATTGTAACGAGAGTTACGGAGGTACGAGACATGTTTCTGTATTGCCTACGGACAATGCGTTAAGTAATTCTATAAATCCTGCAAAATATTCGAAGAAAATATACTTAATTATACGAACGTTTAAGTATTTTGCAGCTCGAACGATTACGAACAGAACGTAATTCATAAATTGAATCGCGTGTCGTAGGAAAATTACAGTCGCTCGAACGATCGGACATTTTCTTTCTCAAATAAGAAAAATAAATTTTTCCTTAATTTATTTCATAACTTTACGCTGGCCATTTTTTCGAAAATCGAAAGATCCACGAGTGTATTCGTACCCAGTCGACGTCATTCCGAGCCATGTATATATATATATATATATTTACATTCGTAATATATACAGGTGAATGCCGAGGCGTCGGTATATCGTGGCAGAAAGGTGTGCGAGCGAGGGTGGGCGGTTTCTTTAAGAGCGAGAGAGAGAGAGAGAGAGAGAGAGAGCGCGAAAGAGCTCTCCTCTCGTCCGCAGCTCGACGACTCGAATCGCGCCTTGAACACAAGCCGCGGGATCGCCCCGCGGAAGGAGTGCCGTATGATATAGAAAAAGGGGGGAAAGTCTGCGGTGAGAAGGCAAGTCGAGTGCCGGAGAGGACTGAAACCGCCACGGTGAGTTTGAATTCGCGGGCTCTGGGTATACCGCCGCTCGCTGTTTGCCTTGCGGTGAGTGAAGCGCGGGCGTCACGACGAACGTCGCGGCGCGCCTCCGCCAATCCGTCCCTCAGCGGCCATGTTGCCCGTGTTCCCGGGGCGGAGCACCGGGCCTCGTGCTCTCACGCGTATATATATATGTACATAAAGGTGTATATACCGTTTATATATACATATAAGCATATATATGCGTATATATATAGAAATATATATGTGTATAGATGTATATACGATGGAATACTGTAATATATAGCCGTACTCTGACGTTCGTCTACCGACTTTGCCAGTCGTGTTTTCCCCTTTTATCAGTAAGAAAAAAGACGATAACGAGAACGTATAAGTCTTTCTCCGTCGCGCCCTCTTCTCCTCCTACCTACGCACTTTTACCTCCAACTCCGGCTGTTCGTGACACCCCCGCGACCATACACGCCAGCAGGTTCCACGTTGCACCTGCGACGCATAAGAACGCTACACTCGAGTCTGATATGAGACATGGATTAGTCTAAATAATACACCATTGGCCCTCATTTATCACATAATCGAGTAAGAATTTTACGACACGAGCTTTTGTTTCTTAAACATACGTTATTTGCAAAATTCAAGACATAATTACGGGAATATTTCACGTATTGAGCTATAAGCATCGATTCTCGAAAGAACGATAATAGTAAAATAAATTATTGAAGAAAACAAATAGATGCGCTTTATAACGACAGGTGCCACGTCGAAGATCGGCACGGTCGAAGATCGCGAGACGCAGATACGTATATGTATTTTCAATTACGGCGAAGATTATTTAATACTTCGATAATTGCGGGTACGTATATCTATCATCGTATCTTAATTCGTTATAAACGCGCATCCTTGCTCGAGCCTTTTTGCCGTCGTCGATGATCAGCGAGAAACACTTCTACTTAAGATGTAAGATTATTACGCGCAGGCATATTCATATATATATATATATACATAGGTACTATATTAATCGCATGCCACATACGTGGATGTCCAGTTCTGATTTACGGCGTGTAACTGCCACCGCTCGGCGGGTCTCGCTCGTTGCACCTTCCGCAGTGCAGTTTCAGGTATATGTAAGCGATGTATACACATCTACATTTACGCATATATATATATATATTTGCGTCGTACATGCCTATATGGCACTTTCCGAAAGCTTTACGGCTCTCCGACGAGTCCCGGAGAGTTGCGCGTTTTACGATTACGGAAATAAGGCTCTCGCCGCGCCCGCCGGTTTTGCCCGTGTGCGATTACCGCGCGTATGTCCCTCTGGTATATGCGAAAGTTTTGCTTCGCGAACGAGCGCGCGCGCGCGAACTCTTCGGCGCTAAATTGCATTCGTCGTAAGTCAAATAATTGCCGGCGAGCGAGAAGATGCGAGCTTTCTTTTCTTTTTGTTGTTTTTTTGTTTTATGTTTTTTTTTTTATCGAAAGTGTCATTGCGCGAAGCGCGCACTTTATCATTCCTATTGGACCACCCATGAATATTTCCGCTCGAATCGAAACGCGTCGTACATATTATTTTACGATGTTCTCGCGGGATGGAAGTTAATTAGAGAAATATGATTACGGGAATGAGGCGAGCGAGCTTATGGTTGTAACGATCGTGCATTACGGAGTAAACGTTTGGAGATCTTTTATCGCAATGGGAAAATTCGGTTTTGTTAAAATGTTATAGTTCTAAGAACGGGTTTGTTCGCTCGATGAAATCGTTGGCATCAACGAAATGACGAAGGATCGATCGATTTACCAAGATTCTTGGGAGAGATCTTGGAATTATCTACGTAGGAGAAAATTCATTCCGACATTGATTAAGTCGCGAATTATTGAAGTGATCGTGTTTCGGTTTTTAATATATACGATGCGTACGATGATTTCTCTGATTATATTTCCTATAGGTATGTCGCGATGTGTCTACCTACGCGAAACAGGTGTTTATTCCTCGTTACGTTATTGATACACGAATACGATGAAGAAGACATCTCGAATATTTTTAACGCGATATTTTTTTTTTCGTCTCCCGACGAGATATTCCCGAGTTTCTCGAACTTTTTGCCTTGGTATTTTACGCGGATTAATAATCGACGAAATGTTAAACTTCTTCGTCTTTATTACGCTGTTTTATGTAGATATATGTCCTCGGTTGTGGTACGAATTATGCAAAGCGCCAAATCTATGATCGATACGTCTGTCACTGGGGGGAATCGACGATTTTTCATCACGCGCCTTTATTACCCAATTCTTATTTTCAATCATTCGAGATTTTTCAAAATAATAACGAGTCGTTCGTTTTACGAGAATTCCGGGTAAATTTTATAGTGAAATTATTATTATTATTTCATCCGAAACTATTTATAATATCGATTTTGCGAAAGTATTCGCACGCCTTGAATTTGCTTTTCAATCCGAAATCCCAGTGTTGCCCTGAAAATACAAGCGTATACAAACGTATCGACTATCGATCGTTAAAATCCTCGTGAATTTCTCATTTCCAATTAGTCGCGACAACGACTAATTCGTTGGTCTCCCGCGTGGCCCGAAAGCCTATTTGATTCATGGTGCACGTCGATGTTTTCCATAAATCTCGCGAACTTTCGACGATTGTCGCCATACAGAATTGATCGTTCGAGGCCCCGATGATTAGGTACAGATATTATCAGCAAATATTCTCCTCGACCTTTACGAAAAACGCGACGCGCTCCAGAAAGGAACACCGTCGATGAAGATTCCCTTCCAAAACATTGAAAATTCGTGCTTTTGGATCCGACGAGTCCAATTTACGAGGTATCCAACCCGCCCACGGTGGAGAGGCCCAGGCAGAAGCGAGATTCATTTTTCTTTCTTTCGAGAAGCGAATCTCGTTTCGTGTTATTGTACGCGAGTTTCTTCTTTTCGCCGAATCCTCGAGAAGGCGTATGCAATAAGAAGTCACGAAATCGAAGAAAAAAGGAAGAAGAAACGAGAATGGCCAAAAACCTATGTTGCTCTTAGCTCATCGAGTGTCTTTTTGGTCTGCGGTGTTGACGCGAAAAAAATAATAATAAAGAAGTCTGGCGTAAAAAAAAATCTGCGACCTGTGTATTCTTGATCGTGCATACACACACCTATATATATATATATATATACCTATATGTATATATGTATATATATATATACGAGTGTGCGCTAGCGCAGCTCGCCGCAACGTCATAATTCATTCTTGGGCCGCGCGCGTTCTCGCTCCGTAGCATCAGCAAAAGCAGAAGCAATAGCAGCTGTATTGCGAAAGAACGAGAGTTCGCTCCGGACACACTGGTGGGTAGCTCTGACCGGCCGACAGTCTGCCGGTCCGGCCTCCGCGCTCTCCGCCGGGCGCGTCACGAACAAAACGATCGCATTCTAATTTCGCTGATTGGAAACCGGGTGATTTGAATATGAAATAATGATCCGTCCTCGACGAAGAGAGGAGAAGAGAGGAGAAGAGAGGAGAAGAGAGAGAGAGAGAGAAAGAGAAAAAAGAGAGAATGTTGAAACTCGTTGGCGAGAGAGTCCAACTGGCTTCCTCTCGACAGTGAGAATCGTTAAAAAATTTTACAGTAATATTATTCCCCCGAGAATAATATATACTGCTATCATAGAAACGGTCATGTGGGTATAAAGTGGCTTATTTCGACGCTCGAGGCGTCACGACGAAGAGAAGAGGAAGAAAAAAGGATCGAAACGAATGGGAAAAGATATCGTCGAGTGACGACAGCCCGATGCGGTCAATCGCTTTATAAGAACAGAGACGCGCATGCGTATGAAACATTTGCCATGTGCGAATGTTTATTGCGCTCGTACGTCATCAAAGCCCCTTTCCTCGGCCTGTATATTTTTCACCGCGAGGGAGAATCCGCAATACATATATGCAATACCTGTATACCGCGTCGTATCAGAAAAATTTCGAATCGTAAACCACCTTCGAAAGCAAAACATACACGAAAGAAAAGTGCACCATGCGCGCTTTCGAGGAGAGTGCTACACGCGTCGATGTTTGCCCGACATATGGGCTCTCCCAGAGTATTTTCCCTCGGCTTCGCTTATCGTCTCTCTCCTGTATTTATTTTTTTTTTTTTTTCGTTTTTTCATCTTTTTTTATTGACGAAGAAACGAGACGCAAAAAGGAAGAAAAAGAAAAAACAAACACGGTACGACAAAAAAAAAGGAATGAAAAAAGTCGCGATATTTGTCGCGTCCATTAAAACGTCATTCGTGACACATTGAACGCGTGCGGAGAGCTCTCGCTGGTGTCGCGAGCTATAAACGCATGGGAGTTAGCACCAGCCGATGACCGGTAGGAACGAGAGAGAGTCGCGACCACCGCCGCGGCAAGTGTTACCACACTGTTTATGCATTCAGTGCGTGAAGAGTTACTCAAACTCTTTTGGTCGTTAATGGTCCCTCTTATCATTATATCCTTAATGTTCGCGAAAACACACTCGTGGCTGATAATGGTACCTACCTACGTGTTTTTTTGTCCACCGTTTTTTGCTCCTTTCTTTTCTTTCAATTAATACTTAGGGGCGGTTTGTCCAACGATAAGGCGAAAAATATCGTCACCAGGTGTTTGTCGGACTCGATAATTTTATTCCATCGACGTGTTACGAGAAACAGGTTATTTTCATCGAATGCAAGGACAATAAGAGATTTGAGTGTCGATTGGTCAAAGTCAGGAACCCCGAGTGACAAGGAGGGTGTTCGTTTTAAAAATATTATTTAAGAAATATTTGTCCTTTTTGTACTATTCGTTCGATAATTCGCGATAGTTTTACTATCGCGAGTATTTCGTACGCAAAACGCATTTACTCGTGCGTTTCGAGACGCGTAAGTCTCGAAGCGTCTGCCGCGATTCCCGACTCGAGTATACTTACATATCTACTGGTTTATACGGCGAGAGGTTTGCAAAAGTAAGCAAATCCGATTAAACGCCTCGCATACCGAGCGATCTCTCGGCGGCAATACTCGGTACGAGTACGCAACATCGCGTCACGATTTTGCGCGCTCTCTCTCTCTCTCTCTCTCTGGCAAGAGAAACGAAGCGTTTCACGCGCTGCGGCTTCATCCACGCACAGCGCGAGAGATACGCTCGAATCTTCAGGCGCCAAGGTAATACACGTTTTGCATTATAACGCATGGGAAAGCCTCCTTATTTCGTTTCTTCTTCTTGTTACCAAGTATATATACCGCGTTCGAGTATTCCGAGAGTGGTAGTGGCCTCCTGTGCGGTGTTAACGCGGAGCTGATACGCGCTACTCGAGAGAGTCTCGACCGTTTTCTCTCTCGCTCTCTCTCTCTCTCTCTCTCTCTCATCGTACAGTCTTCTACCGACGCTGGTACGTCGAGAGAAACGCACTGTTTATGTATATCGTTTGGAAATATCCCTTATGCGAGAATATCGCCTGGGAAGCTCTCGACGGGTGTCCGCTCGCGAGCTCCGCTCAACTCCGCAATCAGTTATTTATGATCGAGAAGAATGAAAAAAATAAATGAAAAGAAGAATAAAAAAATGTTTAATCATAATAATCCGCGAGAAGTGCAACACAGGAGAGGCTCGCCGCGATTTGTGGCGTGAACGAGCTGGGAGCTCGAGAGTCACGGGTCTCTGCGGCTAACTAACTCTAGCGAGAATTCCCATTTTTATTTTCCGAATCATTCATGATTTTATCCATCATCGTTTAAAATATTGAATATTTTTATCTATTATTTACGATCCGAACGGTAAAATTTATTATCGCTCGATGAATTTAGTTTTGAATAAATCAATTTCTTTTACACAGTCGGATTATCGAGTTTCACATCAATTTTAAAAATGACGTCCTACAAATCGAACTCGAGTGCTTGTTTCCTTCGGAAAATGAAGAACTTCCTCTCGTCTCGCGACGTATTAACGATGTACGCTCGTGTTGCGGCGCGTCGATTTGGGAATCGATGAATGCGATGTGTGCGAAAAAAAAGGACGAGCGATGGGTGGATCTTGTAAATAAAAAATACGATACCCATATGCGCGCACCCGCGATACAGCTGTGAATGTAATTACGATAACGGCCATAAGCTCGCGGAGCGATGAATTTGCATGAACGCCCCGTGGTAAATATATAATAAAGAGAGAAAATAAAGAACGCAAGAGGAAGAAATAAATACAGAAAACGGAACTCGAAGAGAAAGAAAAAAGAAACGCGCGTATATATGTATATGTTCCATATCATGGTGAAGCTACGGCACGGTCCCATTTTTCACGCTTTCACAAAGTCTCAAGAGTATATCGTACGAGGTAAGGCATATTTGCAGCCTGGATGTTTATCAACGAATTTTCGATTATTTTCTTTTTTATATTTTAACAAGCGCCAAGCCTTCGAGTAAATTTCTTCGGGTTCAGCTTGCACTCTTATACCGAATACAAACTCGCACCTGTCGAACTCCTAATCGTCACGGATCGGCCATCTTTAATTTAATTCCGTCCCATCACTCAGATCGTCATTGGGTATTCAATTTCAACTGCAGCTTGAGTGGTTCGTTAGTGGTATTATCGGTTTCGATCCTTCCTATGAATTGCAACTTTAGTGCCGTGAATAAAACACGACTCGTACCGGCCTTATATCTCCCACTTCATCAAAACGCATGTGCGGGTCCTTTCCTTATTGCCTCGCTACCGCGGTAGCCGTACTAGTGATAAATTCTAGACTCGGAATATCCCTCTTCTTTTTTTCAGAAGCAATTGTATCAGAACTCGAAGACCATTAGTGGTTACTTTCACTCGAAACGATTATAGGGGCGCATTATATCTCCTCACTATCACGAGTGCAATATTCCTTCGAGACCGATGTATTCCGCTACTTCGTCGTAGCCTTGTCTCGTTCGTTTTATAAAACCCGTCGCGAGAACTTCGCGTATATTAAGACGACAGCTGAACGTCTTGTGAGGTCAAATATGAGAAGAAGTACAGTTTTTTTAAGAAAGCCGATTGAAGATTACTCGCGTTCTTGACAATTCAAATAATTCACTCGAAGAAGTACCCTGTCAAAATGTTTCATACGCACGAGATCAAACGTCCTCGGTTATTATCGTATCATATTCGGAATGACGTGAAAACGAGCGACATCGAACTTAATTGAGTGGACGAAGAGTGTATGTCATCGATCGAGACACAATAACGAAAAAAAAACAATCGTTCTTGGTAACGGTGCTACCCGATGAGGGAGAGAGAGAGAGAGAGAGAGAGAGACTTATAGTTAGTAATTTATAATCACCTGTCGTCGTTAAGTGATCCAAACTGCTTGGCGTTACACTTGCAGTCCATAACAAACATCCGAGGAGCATAATATCCTTTGGTAAATCCCGCCCTCCTGCTTCGCGGATCCTTCGTCTTGGTAGCCATGACGCTATAATACACCAGAAATAGAGTTGTTTACGTCACGGGGGAATGGCAGATGACACGGCTTTTCAAGAGACAAAGAGAGAATCATCGCTTCGCATCTCTCTCTCTCTCTCTCTCTCTCTCTCTCTCTCTCTTCGCGAAGGAATCATTAATCACCCAAGTCGCCGAAGGATGTGGCTCGCGCGCTCTCAGCCACCAGAGTCAGCAGCTCTGTTATTCTCGCGCACGATATATACACTCCGTAACACACCGGGCACAACAGGACTAGAGTACATAACCTGTAATATTCGTCGTGGCACGCGGAATCATTGAATTTTTGCCCAAATTTCCCAAAATCTTGGAGAACGAAAAGGTTGTTTCTAGCGTGTTTCCCAAAGCGCCCGGGTATTCCTCTTGACCCCTTCTTTTCCAGGGATTGAGACTTGTAGTTGAGAAAAAAAATTAATCGCCTAGCTGGTTCTGCGTGGCTGTTTCAGGCCGCACTCAAAATGGCCAATATGTGCGACGCGATTGAGTGCGCGCGATATCAGCGGATAAAAACGCTCGTTTTTTATCATATTTTTTTTTAATATTATCGTTTATTGGCCAGGATACATTTGAACAGATATTTCTTGAATTTTGTAACGACTTGGCAGTGGGAATTTTAGGTAGACTGTTCGGTCATGATACCTGGCAAAGGGGTGTGGTATATCGGCAAGAGAGAAGGAGAGAGAGAGAGAGAGAGAAGGATACATCTCGAAGAATTAGTGAAATTTAGGGGATGGAGAGTATAAAAGAGGCCTACAGGGGTATACAGTCAGCAGGTGAAATCTGCTCCTTGCCCGCCCATATTTGACGGCTGAGGGTTAGCTTTGGGCACCTTAGCTCCAACGAAATCCTGACCTCTCTCTGCCTTCTGCTATCCTCGTTTTTTCTCTCTCTCTCTCTCTTTCTTTTCTATGCTGGCCTTGTACCGTCGCCTTTTTTTCCTCGTTCGGCCATGCTGCTACGAAGAAAGGAAGTTTAAAAAAAGAGTGGCAAGGGGTGGTCCGCCACATTTTTGCCAGGGTGCATTATTCAACCCCGCGGGTGATCCTCGAGCCCCGTTGCTTTCCCTTCTGCCTTTTATCGCAGTATTCCGTCTCCTCGCTTCTACATATATATATATTTCTTTTTTTTTCATCTCTATTTCTGGGCCTTGCTCTTCCCATTCTCATAGGCAACCTCTCTCTCTCTCTCTCTCTTTCTCTCTTTTTCTCTTTAGGTCCTTTTGCCGACAGGAGGGGGTGCATTGTGTGTCGCAAAACGTTTTCAGCGGCGCGTCGTGCAGTCGAGAACTCTCGGTGGATCTTTTCCAACTCTCGTATATGCTTATTGGGTCCCTTTCTCCGCGGGGACCGAGAAAGACCCTCGAAGACATGCGAATCTCGGTCGTTTTATACAATATGTATATATATGTATAGAACGCTGTAAATATAAGCCCGAGCTTCGAAACGACGAAGCAAACAGTAGATACGAGAATTGAAGCTGACGTAAATCAAAGTAGGATGTATCAAGCATATTCATCTGGGGATTATCGTAAGTGGTTTGGACAAAAAAAAATTAAGAGGTCCTCGAAAACTTCTCACTCTCGAGTGCCAAAAATTCGACCACCCCACCCCTATCTACGTCCTTTCGTCATGGATTTGTGATAATCGAGAATCAAAAACGAGCACTCCAAATAATATAATATAAAAGAAAATAATCGACGGTTATGGCGAGGCTTTTATGGTTGATTTTAAATTACTTCGCGCGACATTTGGTCATCTGCGTTAATAGGACGGGCCCGATTCCGGCTGAGAAACAAGCAGAACAGAAAGAGAAATAGATTTCTACAATATCCTCGGAGAGCTCTACCTCTCGGCTATTCGATTCCGTTTCTGGGAACGTTCGAACCTGTAATTACCGATTACACGGCAAAACCTCATAATTTCAGTGTTCCAGAACGAAGGAACGGCCTCCTTGAGACACCTGTTGAAAGATCTCGCTTTCTATCTATCTCACCCGTTATATATATATATATATATATATGTGTGTGTGTGTGTGTGTGTGTGTGTGCGTTTAAGGACGCGCCTTGATGTCTGACGTCTTGAAAAGATTTTTCGGCCTTCCATTCTATCGATGCCCGGCGACTCTCTTCACACCCCAACTTACATTGTGTACCCCTCGCGTTTGAAGAACTGCTTGTCGATCGACAATTTCGATGACTCATCGAAAGAAATTAAACGATCTTACGAATACAAATGAAATTTTCAACCAGCCGAGAAGTACGAATTCGTTTCATTCGAATTAATTACTTTTCACTCGAAGCGAAAGATAATAAAAGTTATAAATAGAAAATGTGGTCGTTTTGAGGCTTGGGCAGAAATTGTGTACAATTGAAGTAAAATTTGTAAGGAATTACAAATTTGCGTCGGACGACGTCCAAGTAGAGCAAATTGTCGTTTTTCTGAGAAACGGTGAGTGCGCTACGAAACGATATTTCGTCAAGGATTTAACTTTTATGTTAGCACGGGGATTTCTACACACATACGGGGTCGAAAATATTAAACGCGGTTAACGGTATAACCAAATATAATAGAGCGCTAATCCAATTTATAATCCGTATTGCCATCGTTTCTAATCCCATTAGAAAGTCGCATTTTCAAGGGCTTGCGGATGATGCTGTATGGGGGATGGCAACATGCGTATATATATATCTAAACGAAAACGCTGCAGCGAGCATTATACCTTTCGCCGACGCGGAGGCGAGGAATAAATGTATATATATAGGAAGAGGAAACTCCAGAAGGCGAAAGTACGCGAGAGAGTGCGGCCGGTAGTTTTCCCCGAGCGAATATTTAAGCCCACCATAACCCGATCCGTGTTTATTGGCCACCCTCATAGAAAGAGAACGAGAGAGAGAGAGAGAGAGAGAGAGAGAGAGAGAGAGAGAGAGAACGTACAATATGGGGTTCGGACCTTCGGACTTTGTCCACCCTTTTTGCCTCCTCTTACTCGTGATTCGCAGCGTTTACACGTTCGTAATTTGAATTTGGCGCTATGTAAGTCCCTAACCGGCTACGGAGACTCTCGGGATGTGCTGGACTTAATACCCCCTCGAGTATAACGTATATCCCAATATTGCAACTTGTACTTCGCGATGCCGAGATCTCCAAAGCTTCCCTAAGCTCGTTTTACAATAATGGAATCGAAGATGAGCAATATTGGCACTAGAAATCATTCGAAATGATTCGATGATAAAATAATGAACGGCGAAAACAGAAAAATTGTTACTGTTGTATAAACAATAATGAAATCTTAATTGTTTAAAAATAATTGTTGATGTTGTATTAAATAGTGAATGAATTTATTTAGAAAATTATTTTGAATTATTTTATAGCCGAAGTTGTTATTGGAACAACACGCGCCTTCGGTTATAACAACCCCTAATATATTCCCCACATATGAACCTCCCCTTGTTTCCATGTATAACCACCGGGGCACCTATAATGTCATTACTCACTCGTCTAGGTGAGATATTCGATGTTTGAAAATATCACATCCGTGAAATATGGAGCGAATTCGAAAGAGGGTAGTTTTTAAAAGACTCGACTCGTAGAAATAAGATAGCGCGGAAAAGGGGAATGGATGAAAGAGACTTGAGAAGAGAGGAAGAAAAAAGAAATTAAACAAGCAACAACCCCATGCGGATTCTGCAACTAGATCTCGAGGCAAAAGGCGGTTCGTCTCTTCGGGGGCAGGTTTGCGACCCCGGAGAGACACACGAACACACACACTCGGATCTCGACGACAAAACGATCGATCACTCCGAGAGGCAGAAACGTTTTGGTCTACAAGCAGATAGGCGAGAGAGAAGCGTGCGTGAGAAATACGAGACGAGAGAGCATCGAAGGCGCCTTCGGTTCGTTTTTTCCAGTCCCAGCTTCCGCTTACCAGTTTTGTTTGTTCTCTCTCTCTCTTCCTCGAGACTCATCATCGTCCAGTTTCTTCGCCGAGAGATCAATTTTCAGGGAAGAGACTGAGAGAATAATTTTCTCTTGTCACGGAGATCAAATTGACTCCGGCAGTTTGTCGTTCGATGATAGTCGTCTCGGTCGTCTCATCGATGAGATGGTCGATCAGGGTAGAATCCGAGGTCAGGATGAAAATAAATAAAAAAATAAGTCAAATCGAAGGATTAAGCTCGTATTCCCGAGGATTTGGTTCTTCCTCGATGTATTTCATTGTCGCATATCGGGATGCAACGCACGCTGGAAAAGCTAAGCTTGGTGCCTAAGGGGCCTAATGGTTCGACGTTTGGGTAATCGGCAGATGCGACGACGAAGATCGAAAGAAAAAGAGGGACGAGGGATCACCCAAGTGTGGTAAGGCTTCGTATAGTAAAGGTATATATAGGAGTTTCTTTCTCGTGTATCCGATACGATTGTACACGAACGACTCTCCAAATCCTCTACCGGTAGGTTTATAGTACATCCACTTGGATTTGACTCGATCCGAGTGTGTGTCGATGTCTCTCGCTCTTTCCATTTTCCTATTTCTCCTGTTTCGTTCATCATCCCCTTCTCCTTTCTCTCTCTCTCTCTCTCTTCCTCTCTCACTCTCTCCCTTTCTCTGTCCCTTCACTCTTCTCGGGTGACTTGGTCGCGCGGTGGTGGCGCGCGATCAGTTTGATTAATGGTCGACGCTCGAGGAACGAACGTTATCGCAAGGGACGAAGCCGAACCGTATAACCAGAGGAGTTACCAGAACGAGCAAGAAGAAAAAAAGAGAAAGAGAGTGACGCGTGTGTGTGCGAGATGAGGACTCGAGTCGCTTTCGGGTTTTCGTTTGCGAGACACACAAACGGGGTTGCCAGGACCGAGAGAGCCCGAGCGAGGGAGAGATGAGAAGAGAGAAAAAGAGATAGAATATATATATATATATGCTGATGGTGAGAGGACGTCGCGGGGCCCCGGTGCTCTTTTCGTCATGAATAATCCTGATTCTTCTCTCCCGCCACCGTTATACCATACACGTATATTTATATACACATATATATCTATGCTATGTTGTAGTCTACGAGGCGGTGCTCTACAAGTTTCCTTTTTTTTTTTAATTCCATTGGGCTTCCTAGACCCGTTTCTCCGATTTGGACTCGCTCTTCTCATCCGCGAGAGAGCCAAAATACAAAATCCGACCGAGAGAGGGAGAGAAAGGGAGATACCGATGGCGCTGCTTGCGTCCGTTTTGCTCTCCATAAAGAGAGGAGACCGAACGAATTTAATCCGGCATGAATATGTAGAAGAGAGCCCTCCGGTCCTCGCTCAGAACCGGGAGAGAGAGAGAGAGAGAGAGAGAGAGAGAGAGAGGGTCCGCGGGGCCAATCGGTTTTACCGTGGTAGAATTTTTGACGGGGAGAGAATCGGCTTCGTCGTTTAGGTGAATGTACGAATCTTGCACGCGCATATACTTATAAAAATGACAGTGCGGTGTAATATTTTTCACATATACGCTTTGTGCGAGCCACCTGATTCAAGTCAACGCACGTGTATTAGTCTTGTTTGCCGAGTGATACTCGATATGGCAAGTTTTTGGTATATCGCGTTGTACAGACATCCATTTTGTTTCCTTGGGAAACGCATATATGTCATTGATAGGACAAAATAGTGAGTTACAGCCTGTACGTCCGTGACGATCCGACCGGCTAATTTATTTTTTAACGGCACGAAACCGTTGTTCGTAATTGACGAAATGTCGGGATGATTGGATTAGTCGATTAATCGTCGACTTATTAACCTTGACGTTGAAGATAAGATCGATGTCCGGGTATTTCGACCTTAAGAGTTTATTAAGAGTTTTTCTTCCATTTTATTCCTCATGCCGGACACTTCGTTCGGCATTTAGAATTTAGGTCGTTTTACGATGGGGTAAGAATGATTTTTCGTTCCCCTCCGTTTTGTAATTGCGCAGTTCTGTCTTCGGCCAGGTAGGACGATGACAAACCAGGTAATTTTACTTGGAGGCTTGTGAATGGCATATCGGGAGTCCCGTTATAAGATTCCTGGTAGAGTCAAGGAAAGGAAAGCTATATGCATTGTAAAGGGTGTGGAAAGTTGACGTCGTGGGTCGAGGTTCGCAAACTCGTTTGAAATCGGGGTGAAGAAATTTCGTGTCATTGTCGATGTTGCGTCGTCACAATGAATATCGTCGTTCTAAATCAAGTTCAATCTTTATTCCGTATTTCACTAATTTCATACGAATTTTAATGTGAACTAAAAGGATAGTTTTCGAGGAGAATTTCGTTTTATTTTATGAATTCTTGAACCATTCGCGAATGAACGATTAAACCATTATTATTTCAACATTTTGTAACTCACGTTCGATACGAATTCAACGAGTCCAATCATATTTGAAATTATCAAAGGATTTGCTTCCTCGAAGAAATAAGAATGGCGAAATATCGTGTTGGAATCTCGCTTATGGTACTTATGGAGGGCAAAATCACCCCCCGAAACGAACATATATCCGTCGAGCAGCGATTTTTTGGGGGATGTCGTCAAACGTTTCCTTAGCCGGCGGTCTTCTCGACTTTACGACTCTTCGGATAAACGTCCTCGATGCTTTTGGTTCCCTCGCGCGGATCCTCGTGCTCGAGAGAGCGGGCGCTCGCCACGGGCCTGTTGGCACAACACGCGCGAGCATCGAGAGAAGAGGGCCCACTGTATAATACGTCTTCGAGAGAAAGAGAGAGAGAGAGCGCCCAAGAGATGAGAGAGAGAGAGAGAGAGAGAGAGAGAGAGAAAGGCAGAGTGTGGACGCGTCGACTCTCAAAGCAGTTAAGTTTTATTGCACCCGTAGGATCGAGCAGAGAGCGAGAGACAGAGAGAAGAAGGCCCATCGTGTGGATATTAGACATACCGTTTTTACCATCTTTCGTAGCTCCTTACAATGTTACCATACACGATTTGTCAGGACTATTACGGTGTCATAAATTATATCCATGTCCCGGTCTTTACACCTTGTTCATCCTCGCGTTTCTCTCCTCCGCGAACAAATGGATCTCCGCAGGAGATGGCGGACATGCGTTCAAAACAAAAAGAAAACCGAAAATCAGCAAGTATTTTACATGACGTCAATGAACGCGATTCGTCTTGTGATTGGAATTCGCCAGTACCTATCAAATATATCATTCTTAACATCACGAATCCATCGTAAACGTGAAAAAACTTTACGTTCGACAATGTTACGACAGCTTTGCCGCATCCTGCGGATAGTAACGTCACCACGTCCTCGAGGGGTGACTTTCACCCTTCGGTCCTCGTGCTCATCGGGGTCAGTGTCGCGACGTTGTCTCGTCGGCAAAAGTCGGTCCCCATCCTCCCCCGTGTAACTTCATGGAATTCCAACCACGAGAACGAGCATTCGAGAGAGAAGGCGAGGGGGCTGGGTGCACCCAAAAATTCACAGATTTTGTTCACTCCTCGGGAGAACAAGGACGAGAGAAGGACCAAAGCGGTTTTGGGGTGGGTAACCAACATATATTTGTGTATCTATATATATATAAGTGTGTGTGTATGCAGTACAGTAGTATGTCGGCAACTAGCAGAGGTTACAGTGGTCCAAGGCAAAATCAACGAATCTGTGTGTTGCCTCGTGTGTGAGAGAGACAAAGAGTGTAAGAGAGAGAGAGAGAGAGAGAGAGAGAGAGAGAGAGAAAATAAAAATGGTGGAAAGGCGATGGACAGGGTGAAGGGCAACATTTCTACGAGAAGACGGGATGCCAATGGGGATCGCATGCGTCTCTTCGTCCGACTCTCAGCGGGTGGCGAACGATTTTTTTTTGTTCTTTCTCCAATTTCTCTCTCCCACTTTTTTCTCACTCTCTCTCTCTCTCTTTCTTTCTTTCTCTCTCTTTCTGACTCTCGCACACCCTCTCAGTCGTTCGAATCTTATCCCTCAATGTTTCCAGACCAACTTTTCTCTGACTCTCTCTCTCTCTCTCTCTTGGTTCGTGTTCCTTCCCAGCGATTCCACGATGGTGATCCGTGCGGCTCTCTCATCCGGTGCCACGCACAGTCGGAGAGGGTGAAGTCTTGTTCGACGTTTTTCTTTCCGTTCGTTTTTTTCACCGTCCTCTTCTCTCTTTTCTACGTTCACGTCAGTTTCGAGTTTGCGTTTAGCCACGGATTGCGGCTTTTACTTTTAAATAATTGCGAATGGATATCCTCGAAGGCTCGATATCCGAGTGGATTGGGGGCGAGACTCGGCACGGTGTAGGGGTGAATATGTAGGTATATATATATATGTATATGTGTGTGTGCAGGTTCGTGGGATTTTAATATAATTATCCTGGATCACTCAAACCGATCGAGAGAATAATCTCACTCTTCGGAACGATAGAGAGAGAGAGAGAGAGAGAGAGAGTCGTTCACGAAGAGATTTTCAGCCGCCTCGGGAGCTTACGCGTAGAATGTCAGCCAGACGAATCGATCAGCTCGATTTTTTTTTTATTGAAAAAAAAGAATAAAAAAATCTCTAAATACATTTAATTAAAATGAATCTTGTTTTTCTCAAACGGAAAGATATTTCAGAACGATAAATTCATTTTATTCTTCTCGCAGGTAAAGATCGAAATTCGTGAATGCCAAAAGCGAGATGAGAGACGTGAGATTTCGCACTGACACACCAACGGCCTTTTCACTGGCATTCTGATTTCTCTCTTTCTCTCTCCCTGTCTCTCTTTCTGTGTCTCCAAGACCCAGACCGGGGCAAACGACACACGATATTCCTCGAATCGACGGGGGCGCGAGTTTGGAATTTTAGGAACGAGAACGACTTTGTGCCGAGAGAGAACGAGAGAGAGAGAGAGAGAGAGAGAGAGAGAGAGAGAAAAGATCCAGAGGGATAAATAAGAGAACGAGGATGAAAAAAAAATCTATAAAACGGTATAAAGCTAAAAAACGGAAATGAAAAAGGAGAAACGGGAGACACGAGAGATGGAAAGAACCAACGAAAAGAGAAACCTGGCGAGAAGCTAAAGAACGAACAGGGAGAAGGAGAGAGGCAGAGAGAAAGAGAGAGACAGAGACAGAGAAAAACGCGCGACAAAGGTGTGAGCGAAGCTCTCGCGGCGAGAGAGCGAGCCAAAGAAGACAGAACGAAAGGACACGTATATATGTTACTGTAGAGTCGAGAATCTTGGGATCGACTACAGGGATGGGAAGATGAGGTGAAACATAATTCAGAATTATCCGAAGAGGAGGCGTGCTCCCCCCTCTAAACCCCCTGTTCCTTTTACAATTCACGTGTATCATCGGCGAGAGGAGGGTTTGTCCGACGAGACATATACGGAGTATACCGTACATCGTATATTTTTGTGCACTAGCTGGTAGTTCGTACATATATTTACACACTTTGAAAATTATATTTGCCAAAAACGACAAGAAGTCGAGCGAGCAAGCACAAATTGAATTAAGCACTCCGGAGATGGACATAATTTATATGCGGATATATAAAACGGGTATAATGAACTTAACGAATCGCACGGTAAACACAAAATAAAGTTTACCAAATTAGACGATGTAGGTTAGAATAGAAGTTTCATAATTTATTTATATACGTAGGTGAGGTATAAATTATGTATTATTTAATGCACACCTGTTTGTACAGAGACTATAAATATATCATCAGGTGCCGATACGAAGGCTACGCGCCTATCCTTCGTTCGGTGGAATATCAAAAGGTCCGCGAAATGGCGAGGTACATTTTTTTTTTTTTTTTTTTTTACGTCGAACGAATTTTTAATCGGCGATTTTACGATTTTTTTTATTTTTCTCGAGAAATTTGGGCCGAAAATTTGTATTCGAGACTCCCACGGCGTTTTTACGTCCTGGCCATAACATCGGGATAATAACCGGGCCTTATCTTCAATAGGTTAATTAAATTTGTTTACAACTTCCAATCGGACTTTATAATCACATTATCTCGCTCTCGAGTAGAGTAAAACGTCGACGGCTTCCGTTTTTATTTCGACACGAGAGTGAGATTTCTTACGGTTATATTTGTACTAACACGGACGCATAACACGCGTTGTAACGGGTGAAATAAAATAAAATCGCGAAATATATTACTCGGATGAGGACTAGGACTATATGTGCGTATCTATGCTGTAGTAATATTATGAACGCAAGGTTGAGTCTAAGTCGAGACATAAAACATTCTATCCTCGTGAGGAGAGGGCCCTCTTAAAAAACATGGATGTAGAGGCCTCTGTGTATTTACTCGCGTTCCCTCTGCGCGTAGCCGTGAGAATGATACCGCAGGAGCAGGATCAGGAGAGAGAGACGGAGAGAGAGAGAGAGAAAGAAAGAGAGAGGAAGGGAGTTAAAAAAAAGAGTGAAAGAGAGAGATCGAGCCGTGCGACAGTTTTACCGCTCGTTGTAAAACAAACGTAATCCCCCGTCGTGCTACCGTGGCCCCCGGGTTAGCGCGAGCGCTATCTTTTCTCTCCCGCTCACTATATTTGCGTGAGTATCTCGCCCTGCGACCGCGGCAAAACTGCACACACATACTCTCTCTCTCTCTCTCGTTTTCGTTCGAATAAAGATATTTCGCGAATGAAAAGGATTTTTGAAGAAAGTGTTCTTACAACGATTTTTACTACGCGAAGAAGTGAAAATTAATCACTAGCGAGAAAAAAATGAATGATTGAACTATATATGTTGATAAATTGGGGGATTAATTCCTATGCTTTTGAAATGGCGAATTTTCTGTAGAACACGAATATTAATTATTATTTGGTCGAACAGTAATCAAGAATGACAATTTTACAAAACGTCTTTGTACTTTTTTTTTCACATTATTTCGAAAACACTAATATTTTAATCTTTTTCGAAGATTTTTTTCGAATTACTTTATATTATTAATTTTTATTATTTTTTTACGTTACTTTTATTGTTGGGTCATGACAAATATATAAAAGCTCAATAGTTAAAGAAATAAAATTGAAATTTTCACTGAAAATAATGAATTTCATCGAATTTCGTTTTGGCTCGAAAATATATTGTATTTTCGTTTATCACCACTAGATGGCGCCACTGTGTCAATGTACTTTCATTTCAGGCATTATTTCCCTCCCGAGTACGCTCGTAACGTGCAATATATACCTAACGTACCTACATATATTAATATATATGCGTAATCCGGTCGAATTAAGCTGCATATTGAGTTGTGTGGGAAATTTTCGATGAAAATATACCGTTTAGAAAGCATTTTGGCGAAAAAGGAAAAGCCCGTCGTCCCACTGACTACGGCATATCCCTTTCTCCCATGCTGCATTACCCATTTCTATCGAAAAATCGCAATGGTTCATCGGTTCGAAGAAATCTCCCGCCATGATAATTTAATAGAAAATGTATAAAAGTCAAAGAAATCAAAACAATTTCAAAAGTCTGAAATCGTATAAGAATTTTAATAAAAATTACCACGAACGAGGATAGTCCGGTATCATACGCACGTGTCGATTTTAACGACGATTTCTACGATAACATATACATATCTATATATATATATATATATATAAAGGAAATTTTTACCGAACATGATTTATCGACTTTCTCTATGAAGAAGCAAAATCAAATTAAACGACCGAGAATAAAAGAAAATGAAAATAAAATAAACGAGCACGACCTCTCGCAGTCACCGTTGGACTTAACGACCTTTTGCGCGTCTTCTCGAGGAAGAATGCGCGCGCGTACGTTGAAGACACGATCTTCGCTGCGTTTACGGAGAGAAAAGAGAGACCAATCGAGTCTTCGAGGAGACGTAGACGACGACGAAGCTCAGGAAAGAACATCGTTCGTTTTCTCCCCACAGAGGTTTATGTAGATCTCCGGAGGACGCGCGCGCGCGCTCGCGAGAGCATATAAGAGCGTAGAGGGCGAAGGAATCACAGGGAGTGCAGCCGCGATTCTCCTCTCCCCCACCTCTCTCTCGTTCTTTCTCTCTCTGTCTTTCTCTTTCTCTCTCTCTCTCTCTCTCTCTCTCTCTCTGCCTTGCTCTTTATACCGGCTCTATATAGCGAGGAAACGAACTCTCGCGGGGACTCGCGAGTTTGCTACCGGCGAGCGCGGAGGAGATGTTTATGCAGATGAGCAAGAACCCTTTGAGCGCCATAGGCAGGAAGACCTTGCGAAAGTCTCTCGGAACGTGTACGAACGACGAGAGAGAAGAAAACAGAAGAGGGAAAGAATGGAAGAGTGAGTGCGTCTCAAAGTCAGCGCGAAGGGGGTGGGGGGGGGTGGGAGCACAGATCAGAAATGGCCAACTCTCGTTACTTTCGAATGGCTATTGTTTGTACATACGATCATACATTTATTTTTCATTTATTTTTATAATTTACTTATTAATTTTATGGTAAGATGTTTTTTTTTAAATTACGATTTAAACGATTTAACAAACGAGACGAAAAGTCTCGACTCACGTATTCTCGTCGAAATTTATTCCGTTCAGAGATCGATGGATCCGAATGCATTTAAAACCCATCAGCCCAGCGGCGTCCTTAATACCGTCCTTTTTTTCATCCTGAGGATGAACCAAAAAAGATCGAAAAAGCAATGAACGAGCAATTACTTCACCGTTTTATCTATTGGTTGGACGATTTCATGCGGTTTTGCAGCGGCTAGAGCGATCGCGAGAATTCGCGTCACGAACTTTCTCGTCGAAGCTTTCGACGATTTCGAAAAAAAAGGAAAGGAAATAAAATTACAAAAAAAAACCCTGCGACTCCGACGCCGAGAGGAAAATGGCCGGGGCCGACTAAGTGACAATTTAGCTAATTGCGCCTGGTGCGCTCGCCGGCGCCATTCAATCACCCTAATCGCCATCGCCTAATTATTCGCGGCCGCGAAAGCCCGATTAAAAAGAGTAACGCCAGTTCGAGGCGCACATTATATAGATACGTATTCAGAAGAAGAGAACTAGAGAGGGAATATAGCGAAAATAACCGCGGCTGCTGCACCGAGAAGTTCTCGCGGCTTCCCGCAAACCTATATAGCACAGAAGTCAGTTTCGGTGAGAGTCCATGTGCTTTGTTAACGCCCTCGAGGCTCACCTATGCGCGGGGAAAGACGAGGTTAAGGTCGTAGATTTCTTTATTTCATTCGTACTTTTTGGCGAGTTTCGCTCTCCGCATTCTCGTTTTCCTGGCTATTTCTATGTAGATATATATATATATATATACGTATATACGTGTCTACTATTTTTCCCTTTTACGCTTTTACAGTGACTATGTATGTATAGAAATGTACTATAGGCACGTACTTTACGCCACCTTTAGCTCCGGGCGCGATATCCCAACTGGCAAATCCCGATTTCCACAAGTCGTAGTCGTCGTTCACCTCTCGTCGTCGTCGTCGTCGACGACCGGACGATACGAATGTCCCGGATTAAAAGTTTTCGTTACACCCAGGAGAGAGAGAGAGAGAGAGAGAGAGAGGGAGAGAGAAAGAGAGAAAGGGTACTTTTGTGAGCTTGCGCCGTTATTTATACCAGCTATTTCTTAGAGGCTCTTTTCGTCGTCTACGAAAGCGTATGTACGCTTGTATTGTTTCCTACCTCGTGCTATCTCGCGTTATATTTCTTTTTTCGACGGAACTTTGTTCGATTGAAAAATTGGACACTTTTGCTAATTTTGATTAAATCGAGCGATTATTTGAATAACCGTTTATAACATTTCATCGAAAATCGTCGTATCTATAAAATATGTTTTTCATCGCGTTAATGTATTTTTCCCGGTTGAATTATAAAACGAAGGACGTTTGATTAAGTCGTATACAATTAATCGACTAATAATTCGCAGACAAAGGAATCTTCGTCGTTTAATCCACCCGTCATAATTAGACTCCGCGAAGGGTATTGGAATTTGTGCTTTCGAACATTCGCGAGATACGAGAGATTCGCGACTATACGTATATACGCGTTGGCGCAACGCGCGTCGCGCATAGTTCGTATTACACGATTAGCATTTCTCATTTGCATATTGACGGCTTTCGTAAAATGTTATGAATATTTTACTTCTGAACCTCGGCCGCTCTCCCGCGTGTGTATCATCTCCCAGAGTCGAAGTTATAACGCGCGTGGCTCTCGTTGTTCGAGCTCAAGAAATAACTTTCGAGCGGGAAAGAGAGAGAGAGAGAGAGAGAGAGAGAGAAAGATTTTGAAAAATAAGAAAAAGAGAGCGAGAGAAAGGGAGAAAGATCACGAAATGAATATACCTATTAATGGATATCAAAATTCACACTCCTTAAAAACCAGTTTACGCTATTTTTATCGTCATTGGCTCATTAAAGCGATAACAGTGACAACGTCACTGATAAGACACCGATAAAACAATATTCGTTATCGATCGAAGAATCCTATTGGAATAAATTACGGAATGGAAAAGAAATGTCGGAGTTATCCTGAGTGGATATTATCCGTACGAGTGACGGAGCTGCAACGTCGAGATCCTGACTAAGATATTTCGCGCTTATCTATTTTCCACGACGCTCGGAAAAGACGGTGTTTCGTGTACTTATTCCGCTCTCCGAATCCCTCAATGATAAGGTCGAGGCCACGAAAGCTGATAAAACGCTGCATCGATGCCGACGAAGAACTCTCCTATGCAGTTCGGGTCGTTGGCCGAGAGATGGCGCCACTCGTCGGTTTTGCTCGTGCGGCGTTGTCTTTATCGCTATGTACAGGTCCATTAAATCTTTATTGTTGCATGGCGAATTCTTCGGGATTCTCAATGAACAAGTTCCGAATGAATGGAAAAAGTTAATAACGAGAATAATAATATTATTATTAATAATATTAAATAAAATCAACATATTATAATATTCATATCTCGCAATATCAGTATTTTTTAATTATTAACGATGATTCTTATACCAATTATTATTAACGTTATAAATAATTTTTAAATTAATTTATGAGATCGAGATTTCAACGAATATTTTCAATTGTTCAATGAAACATTTGACATCTGGTTATGAACCAAACTAAGCTGGATATTTGTAATTTTGACAGGATTCACGTGGTCTAGGCATTCGAGATATATTCGCGGTTGGAGTTTGGAGCTTTCGAGCAACAATTCTGCCTCACGATGTCGCGCATAACTCACTTCTCTTATTTCTCTCTCGCTCGAGTGCGCGTAGGTACATGGAAACGAGAGCACGAGACCCGCCACCAATCAATGTCTCGATTACCGATAGTTTCGGAATTTCATTATCGCACGCGAAGCCGTAAAATGGCCATTATTTAGAAAACTTAGATTTGAGAGACCTGCCCGAGGAAATAACGTCGGAAAATGCGACGAGGCTGGCTTGTTAAGAACAAAAAAAAAACGGTATAGGAAGAAAAAATAACTGTTCAAAAAGTTTTCTCCTTCTCTTCATTGAACACGACGTTACTGGTAATAACTAGGCGCGAAATAAAAGTCAGCCGACAATCAATAAAATCTCTTACGCTCGCCATAAACTTTTTTCACTCGCTCGCGGATCGCGATTCGTCTCGAGAGACTTTCGCAACGACGAAATATTGGTCACCGAAAATTTCGATTTACGACTATAAATGTTTACGAGAGATTTTTCGTACGTAGAAGAATAAATTCGCGCTTGCTCGTTCGATATGATCGAGTGAATAATTAAAATGAAAAAGCGTCGAAACGGGAAGACCGTAAAGAGATAGAGAACGACAGAGAGATAGAGAGAGAGAGAGAGAGAGCGAGAGAGAAAGAGAGAGAGAGAGAGAGAGAGAGAGAGAGAGAGAGAGAGAGAGAGAGAGAGAGAGAGAGAGAAGAGAAGAGAAGACCTGTCCTATGTGGGACGAATTTATTTCATAGACTCTCTCGACGCCACGATGAATACGACGCGACGTTTCGATTTCCAATTTAATTTCCTGAGATCCTGTAAATAGTAGTAACGCCTATAGACGAGAGCGTCGCTCTTTTCAGTATTTCAGTAACGTTCTCCATTTCTCTCTCTCTCTCTCTCTCTCTCTCTTTCTCTCTTTCTCTCTATCCGGGCTTCTCTATTTTGCTCTCTACACCATTTCTCTCTCTTCTTTCCATGGGAAATAAAGTAAGGTACAGAGAGTGCACCTTTTTCCTCTTTTATGCCATTCCGACACCTCCCAGGATAGCATATCTATATTACAGCTTGGTAGAAACTGGCGCGAGAGAGAGAGAGAGAGAGAGAGAGAGAGAGAGAGAAACAGACAGAAAAAGACAGACAGAGGGCGAGAGAGGGAGACAGAGAGTGCGAGAGAGAGAGAGAGGGTAGCCCGCGAGAAAGGACGCGAAAGTCGGCGAAGGGTAGGAGGGTTGGTTTCAAAACAAGCGATTTATCTTTTCTGGACCAGTGGCTGAATTGGCGTGGTTGGATTCTGCAGAAAGAGAGGGAGCGAGAGAGTGAGAGAGGGGAGAGGAAGGGACAAAACTAACGCGGAAGCGAAGGAAAAAGGCGAGAGAGAGAAAAGCTGCGAGATTGTAGAAAGCGAGAGAGAGAGCGAGGAGACTCTACCGGAAAAGATATTGCACTCTCTGACAGTTGCCAACGTATATAGTGAAGAAAAGCGCGCGACGATCGTGCCCGTGCACTTTCATATGTCTATATACATTTATTGTGTACGTATATATGAGAGAAGACGGAACGTACGCGCTCGCGAGAGAGTGGAAATGGGAAGAAGCGAGAAATCCTTGATGGAAACTGAATGGAAAAAAGGGCAAAGAAAAGCTTTCGTGTATGGAACACCGGGCAGACCGACGTACGAACCGACGGAAAATATTTTCGACCCGTTGCATCTACGTAGAGATACGTTAGATATAAATAATATTAATCGTAATAACGAATTATTAGATTTTTATACGAAGTTTTCGATAAAGTCTGTTCTGTTGTTTTCGTTATTTTCACTGAAATTAAATATTTTTTAAAAATAGATGAAAACGAATAGAATATAGTGGTACTCGAGTTGTCCGGTGAGTAAAAAAAGGAACCAGGTCGAGTAATTGGCATTTTCGATTGACGCAAGGAAAAAAATTCTCGGCCAACGACAATCGTATAAAGAACTTTCGCGAAACGACGATAATCCGACGGGCTGTAAATTACATTCCAGCTAGTAAATACGTGTGAGAATATCGCACACGGTGCACGTGGCGAGAGTCTCGCGGTGAAGAAGCCCTGTGCACGGGATATCGCGTAACCGGTCGGCAAGAATCTCAACGCGTACACTCATCACGGAATGAACAATAAAGAAAAGGAAACAAAACAAAAAACACGAGACAAGAAAATAACATAAAACAACCGAAAAGAAGAAGAACAAGAAAATAAGACAGAGAACGATTTCTTTATCACTCCTTAACTTTACTTCCACTCCGTGTGTGTGTGTGTGAGAGAGAGTTTTTTGTTGTTTTTTTTTTCGGTACTTCGCGTTCTCATTCTTCCGCACGACGGAGTTTTTCAATGATATATTCTCATTCCGCTACTTCGTTTTCGCGCGCACAGGAAAGCCTGTAACGAGCTCCACCGAAGCGTATATATTCGCGACTTTACGGGAACGCGTTTCTCGAACGTACGCGAGAACGCCGAGAGAGCGAAAAATAAATGAAAAATAAGAAAGGAGCCGGAGAGATGAGCTAAGCTGAGAATTCGCGATATCCTCTCGATACCACGCGCGTACAATTCTCTCCCAATTAATTCGACGTAGCGTCTCACGTTTCTTTTTTTATCGTCATTTTCATTATTATTATTATTATAAGTTTATTATTGTATCTCGCAACGCCTAATTATAGCCGAGGGTGCATAATAACTCGAGAATTCCCGGTAGAACGAAGAAAGCTGGAAAAAAGAAGGAGACGAATGAAAAAATTAAATATATATCGTTATATATATATATATATATATATATAAAAGAAATAAATAAATAAATAAATAAATGGCGCGAGGCAATCGTCGTCATAGTTTCTTCACTCCCGCGGTCTCGAGCGACTCCGGACCGTGGAGGCCTCGAATCTCCTTCTTCCCCGTCCGACAGAGAGACCAGTAAGATCAAACGTCGGGTACGTGGTCTATAGGTACGCGTATGCATGCACGTGTGTCTATCTGTGTGGATACCGAAGCGACCCCAAGAGATATATCGAGCCGACGGTGGCTACATTATAATATATAGATATACGTGTACTGTATATATCTATAAGAGAAAAGAGCGCACGGTGCATCGAGAGGAGGCTGATGGGCATCATGCATAGGTTTTAAGGGCGGAGCACTGTCCATCTACCTGGCATCAGTGGAGATCGACCCGAGAGCGAATGAGAGAGAGAGAGAGAACGAAGAGAGAGAAAAAAAAAGAGATAGAGCGAATGGTCAGACGCGCGCATTCTATTAATAATCTATAGGGTATCCAACGAAGCTCAATGGCGTGCGCGTTTTCAGGTCTCTCGAGAGAAGGAGGAAAGAAAAAAAGAAATAAGAATATGAAGACGACGAAGAGGCGAAAGAGGGAACGAAAGAGTGACGAGGTGGCGGGACGAACATTGCTATATATATATATATATATATATATATATATATATATATATATATATATATATATAAGTATATATGTATGTGTATTTGTGTGTGTGAGGGTGAACGTGCGTGTAAGAAGAAAGAAGCGAAGACGACGATGAAGAGAGAAGCGAGGAATTAGAGGAGCTTAGCACCAAAGAAAAGAGCCTATTATATGAACGCAGCGTGGGTGCGTGGGTGCATTCGTGATGCACCGCGAGAGACGGGTGCCGAGGGAGAGACCGAGAGGACAGATTCGAGAATTTTTGTCTCGATTTTGTTGACGAGGCCGAGAGAAAGAAAGAGAGAGAGAGAGAGTCAAATACGAGTTATTCGCGCTTCGTTCGTAGCTCTATGGATATATAGGTATATATACATATGTATGCGGTACCGATGCTGAAAGCCGGCTGTCGATGTTCGACACGATAACGTCTCTCCTCGTCGATCGTCTTTCGCTGCGTGTCGTCGTCGTCGTCGTCGTCGTCGTCGTCGTCGTCGTCGTTTCTATGTCTCTCATCTGTTTCTTCGCAGTTTGACTGACTGGCTCACTGACTGACTGACTGATGTCGAACGCCTCCTGTTCTATATCTATACCGCTACCTAATATGCGTGATACGTGCATCGGACGTGGTGCAACGATTTCGTGACCGTTCTACGGGTTTCATAACGATTTATCGTACAATAGATTATTTAATTAATTGTTTACTCGATGGTCTAATTATCGTTGAAAGAAAAATCATTATTGCGCGATTATAAGATTTTTTTTCGAGCAATTGTATTCAAATAGAAACGATCAGAATGTCGAATTTGTCGAACATGGCGATCGTGGGTTGAGCAATCGATTATTTTGAGGAACAATTAATTTTGTTTCTTTTTATATAAATAATATTATAAAAGGTGAATAATTGTGAGCAAATAGCAACACGACAATCGTCTAAGGGCATTAACTACGTATGTGACAATATAAGGCTTGTAACTGTCGGGATAATAACGTGATGAGGCCAATAACTGTAAAATCAATAACGTCAGGATAAAAACGTAACTGCAGAAATCTAATGATACTAATGTCCATCTAAATCGACGTAAGAAGGAATCTGAAGTGAGATCGATTTGATCCCGGAGAGACGACTGCATCTCGGAAAAAAGAAACCTACCATAGACATGGGTATATCGAAACGAGAACATGAGAGACCTGGACATCGGGGCAAGAGCTATATATATATATATCGTTCTCGAACTTGGCAAATCGTTGATCCATCGATGACGACTACCTGTCTCAATGTCTCTTCCCCTACCCCAGACCTATCTCTGTCCATCACGAACCGAGAGATATCTATACCAGATCCTCTTACTAATACTTGGTCATTTCTTCTTTTCTATCCCTTCACGATTTGCTTCGCGACATCGACGACCGAACCAACGATAAAGACAGAAAGCGAGAGAGAGAGAGAGAGAGAGAGGGACGCGTCTCTGAAGAATGGTTTACCGCGACGCATCATTCTTTCCCGCCAGAAGACAGAAGATGTTCTTTCTTCATTCCAGTCTTTCTCTCTCTCTCTCTCGTTCTCGTTTCGTAGCTTTTGATCCAACCCCCCGATCGCGAACGACGAGGAATCGTCGTTTTATCGCGCTGCGCGTTTACACCGGGTCGAGGATCGTTTTTCGAGGAAGCTGCGTAGCATCGAACGGGAGCGACCCAATGGAGGACTTTCCTTAAGACTCTCAGAAATCCTTGCTATATATATATTATATATATATATATATATATGGTCAGGAATAGCGAGCGAGACGTGTCGACGATGTTCACCACCGGCATGGAAGAACGATCGGGGCCACTCCCCGGGCAGATAACTCAGCTGTCCCACCGCGTCAAAACAAAGGATCGCTCTCTCGCGCGCGCACGCGGGGTAGACGCGCGCTCCTGACTGACCGAAGGATCGAAATGCCCGAAGACTGCGGTAAAGCCACGCTCGCACCGCCATCAGCAAAAGTCTCGGCAACAAGACACACCGTGGGAGTGAAGAGGGTTCGATTTAAAAAACAAAAACAAAAAAAAAACGTAACGCGACAAGTCCCGCGACCGAGACGTTTGTCGTTCGAACCAATTTCCGAAGTTTCGGCCCGTTTATACGAAATTTCATCAGTTTTTACGTCTAATTGTCCGATTGTTTTTCACTAAATTGGGGTGTTTTTCTCTTCGGCAATTGTATCGTAGTCAGTCCGTATCGCTTTCATTGACTCGCAATAAATCGCGAGAGCGAGCGGTACGCCGGGGTAGAAAGAAAATAAAAAAGAATCAAGCGAGGGAAACCCGAGTCATCTTGCCTGGGGCACTCGAAGCTTTTCGAAATAATCGCGAGAGGGCTCGATATACCTACGTAGGTATATGTATATACGAGCTTTCAAGAGCTCTATATGCCATAATATCGAAAATCGCTGATCCCGGTGTTGCCTGGGCGCGTGAGGACGGGGCCAATATCGTCGCGGGGGAAAAGTGGTGGACGCGCCTGGGGGTAAAAGTTGGGTGGGTCTGTATATATTCATATATATATATATATATATATATATATATATATATATATGACGGTTTGGCATGGCTACGATAAGCGCCGCGCCATAACTCACCCCTACGTATAATTACGGAGGGGTGGGAGCGGGGCGTATGTATAGGTATACGTCACGAGAGAAATGTATAACAGGATCGTGGCCGCACCGTTGTCCCGTGTCACCACTGCCACCGCAACGCTTTACGCACGCATGTTTCCCGTTCATGGCGTGTGTGCTCGTGCTCGCGTGTGTTTCACGAACAACTCCGTTTCACATGATATTTTTCACGATTTTTCGAATCACTGACGAATCAACGTAACACGCTGGTTGGTTATAGTTCAACGTTCACAACTCCCACCTCTGTTGTTTGTACAGAGGGAAATCCTATCGCGGTGATTGGGGTTGAAGAACAAAAATATGGATGGCCAGTGGTCGTTACTGCAAATGGTACGGTTAAAAATTTACGAGTCATCGAGCGTTGGTAAATTTGCAAAAATGAACATCGAAAACAAAAAGAATTAATGAATTAAAAAAAAAAACGTAATAACGACGATATTATTACCGATGGTCGTTAATGAACCTTTGTTTATTTCGTTTTTTCTTTTTTTTTTTTTATCGAAACGCGTATTTGTTTTTAGATGAACGAAATTTTGAAATTGGAAAGGCGCCATTTGCTTTCGATGAATATTCATGAAAATAATTTCGATTTACTACCGAAAAAAAATTAAAATAAAAAATATCATCGAGCGTCGAATATTTGAGTGAAGTTTCCATTCGGAAATCCACCTTACGTGTATTATTTATAGATATAGTATGAATATCCAATCCTCGTGTGTAGGTATGGACTCTCCATGTCTGGAAGAGAGACTCGATTCTCGGGGCGTCCGGTAACGACGTCGGTTATACCCCGTAATGGGACGTCCGACGAGAGAAATTCTTCGTCTCTCTCTCTCTCTCTCTCTCTCTCTCTCTCTCTCTCTCTCTCTGCCTCTCGCTCCCTCTCTCTCCCTCTTCCTCCATCTCTTCGTAGCTCCAGCATTTTGAATGGTGGACCGCCCGGACGCATTTGCATCGCTAATGAGCGAGCGAGCCGAGGCCTCTCTCTGCGCCCGCCGACGCCGCCGCTGGCCTCTCGCTAGAGTACGCCAGATAGAGAGAGGGAGAGAAGAATTACTCTATCTCTCTCTCTCTCTCTCCCTCTCTCCAGTCAAGCATCAGGAATAGACGGACATGGACGGACGTTAGCGGTCGCTCATCGAAATCGAATTACCGTTACTGGTATATATAACGTCGCACTTGTCCTAACCCCGGAATTGTAGACGCCATACATCTAACATATAAATATTATATAGTGGTAATGGTCGAACGGTTTAATGGCCAATGTTCGAAATGCTCAAAAAAATGATAATAATTGCAAGCCATTACGAGCTAGGGTCAAAGGCGTTGTACGACGATAAATTTGAAAATTCATTTCAAATAAATAAATCATTCGAAAATAATTCAGTAGTTAATTGCACCAAAAAAAAGTAATGAAAAAAGATCGACCAAGTGTGAGGGTAATCTGTACTTTTAGAGAATCCATTGGTCATCCTCGTACACCAAAGTGGATCGCCGAGTCTCTCTTTTTCTCCCTCTTTATCGCTCAAGTCTCTTCTAACCCTACTTGACGACGCTCCGCGGTCGTCGTCCACACCTCCGCAAAGAAGATAAAATAAAGCGTTCGCAGAGTGGCATTACCGTCAACCGGAAACCCGGAGTGACTGGTTCTCTCTCGCGAAACTTTTTCTTTTTGCTTTCCACTCCTTCACTGTTTTTATTTCGTGTTTTCTCTGTCCCTCAACACCCACTCCCACTGTGTGATCTTATATCGACCGAGTCGGAAACAATATATGGGTATATATATATATATTTATCCAAACTTCTCGATAGGAAAATGTCTTTATTTTAATAATATCGCGATCGCCAGCGTTACTCGACAATTTATTTATTTTTTTCTCCAATTCCCGACTGCACGCATAGATAAGTATCTAATGATGCGGAGCGGCGTGAGTGCATCGATCCGATCGCGGTCAGTCCCTCTCTCGAAAGCGCAACTGTACATAAGGATCCTTTGCCCCTTTGCTGATGGCGTTCCATACAGTTTATCTTATATTCTTTTTTTTTCTTCTTTTTTTCTCGAGCGTCGGCAGTGCGATGCATCATCTCTTCCTTAGCCTCTCACTCTCCGTAACGAAAAAAAGCTTTTTTGATCTTTCTTTATTTCTTTTCCACGTCTGCCCTTTGCCGCTCGATGCCTTATTCCCTCTTTCATATACATATATATATATATATATATAGTTCTCTGTAGTGTAGTGTGTGTGTGTGTATGTTGTGTCTCTCGTTCTCTAAGTAAGTGAGCAAGAGCAGAAAGAAGAAGGGCTGCGAGAAGAAGAGATCCTCGAGATCCGATACCCTCTGGCGACCCCAACCCCCTCACGCCGCCATATCCCATATGCGGAGAGAAAGAGAGAGAGACAGAAAGATATATATGTATATATATATATATATGGTCAGCAACGGGGCAGCCTGCTGCCAGTCATCCACGGAATTTAGTCACAGAATGGAATTTCTTTCAACCATCGGCTCTCTCTCTACCGACATCGACTATAAGCTCGGAACCACCGTAACTCTCGATCTTCTCGATAATCCTCTCGTTTTTTCTTTTTTTTTTTTTTCATGCATATCTTACGCGAGAATTGATAGGACCCTCGTATCAACGGATTGAAAGAGCCGAACGAACTTTAGCTCAATTTTTCAACGTTTCTAAACTAAGTAAGTGGCGAACTTTTGTCTTAGGAAAAGTAAACACTCGAACGTTTATTTTGAAACGATAAAACAATCGAAGTAACGAAAAAAATGGTACAATAAAAATTAACGTTTGTTCAATTTTAATTAGGAACGTGAAATTTTTCTTTTTATACATATTTTTTCAAGCTAGAAGGAGTCTTAGTTTTTGCGTCATGTTTAAAGAGTTAATCATAAAAATTTCATGTTTCTGTCGTTACTTTTCGTTAGTATTGAGCGGTTCGTATAATTATCACGTTGAAAAACGAGTTTCGAGCTTGAGAGGGCGATAAAAACGCGGAAAAGAATAAGTTATTGTCTCCTCGATGCTCGCCGAGGAATTAATTTGCGTTCTCAGTTGGCCACGGGACACATTATATCATAGAAAAAGGAAAAACATATATCGTTTTAGTCATTCTTATCATTCGCAGCAAACGATAAGGGGCCGAGTCGGGACGGTGAACAGCAATAAGTACGTCCTCGCCTGCGAAGCGCTCGAGTTTGGCCGGCCCAGTAGGTGGCGCCATCGCGCGGCCGAAGCTCGAAGCTCCCGAGCTGATATCGCGCGACGTACACTGTAGATATGTTATAGCGTATAAGCGTATACGTACGCGTGAAATATAGGTATGGAGTGATGAGACGGAGGCTCAGGGAGATCGTGCGCCTGACGGGATCGCCCTGCCCACATAACTCTCCCGAGCGCGTTGTCCGACCCGAAAAAAACCCGAAGACATCTGGAATTTTCTTGGCCACTTATACACTGTTACGCGCTTGCATCGTCTATTTCTCTCTCTCTCTCTCTCTCTCTCTCTCTCTCTCTCTTTCGTCTCTCCAACCTCTCAGTTAGCGAAAGAGCGAACACTTGTGAAATAAAATAATTTAGAAAAAGTCTGATGTTTTTTTCCTCCCTCCCAACGAACACTTATTTTTTCTATTATTTTTCATATCCGTCCATCAACGAGACCATTCGCACATAATGCATCTCTCTTTTCCTCAAGGGGATTTAGAGACGACGAACATGTCTTTATTTGCGGCGATGTACTCGTAGGAACGATATAATTATATTTAGCATTTCGCACGACCCTAGAACTTCGTCTCGAGGATTTATGAAGACAGTCAACCACTGAATTTAATCCACGAGTTCAATGGAGCCTCAATTCTTTTCCTCGATGCATTTTTTTCAATTAGCGTCGGCCTCGCGATCGAAACAATTTCTGTTTACTTACTCGTTATTGTATTTTTTACGTGTAATTTTATAAAATTCGAAACGCTCTACATTTATTAATCTTCTTTCCGTTCCACTGTGATTAAAAAAAACAACACGCGGGCATCGAAATGGACGATAGTTTTGATATGATTAATTTTTGTTTTCCAACGCCACGATTGTTTCGTCGTTCTACGACATATTTTTTTCTCTCTCGTTTCGTAACCTCGATCCTAGACGCTTTACGGTAGGTGCGCGCATGTCTCCTCGTTCGCGAGGGGGTCGCTCATTCTCTATACCGTATATATATGTATATATATATATGTATATATATATATATATATATATAAGCGTTAAGGCCTTTCTCATACCGTCGTCGAAGTGCCTTAGCGGCCTCGGCCGCCGGTTTAATGGGGCGCGGATGTGTGCTCCTGGGGGTGTCGCATTCACCGTGAGGTGATCGATCACGGGCCATCCACCCTTGCCTCGAGTTCCCTGGTTATAATAGTAAACGCACAGAAGCCCGCCCCGACCTCGCGATCGCTTTTCACGAGGCATACAAGCTTTTGCTACTTTCAACGTACATATAGTTCCTATATCGCCTACGTATTCGTTCGCTTAGATTCTTTCGAGAAAAAAGAAGAAAAAAGCATCAACCACTTGAGAAATCTTTTTCTTTTTTACAACAACTTTCTTGTTTTTTCCTATAATATATCAAATATATGTGAGATCCGCGATAAGAAAGTTAAAGTCTTGTCCCGACTTTCATAATTACGATCGCTCGAATAATTGTCATACTTACTTTTACAAATACTGCTTTTCTTTCATTTTATTATCGTCTCGGTCCGACGCATTTTTCGTGTTACGCCCTCGATTCTCGTTTAATCCATTCGACTGAATAGACGAATAAATTTATGTTTACCGAAAAAAAATGTTCCATCGATCTCGTTACGTCGTCCGATGTAGACGAGAAGCCTGGCTCTCACGGCTCAGTGAGTTCGATCGTCGGAATAACGCGGCTCTGTTCTCCCCCTTGCACGTCTCGCAGCAAACGTAGAGCTGCCTCTTCGGAATCGATCTTGGATAGGTTAATACTAGTCGTAGGAGCAGTGGTAGTAGTAGTAATTTCTGGTAGAGTGGACGAGAGACATGGACAAAGTTCGTGTTACCGAGAGGGAGGGGAGAGAGAGAGAGAGAGAGAGAGAGAGAGAGAGCGATCGACAAGCACGTAAACGTAATTTCACGCCGCTGATTAAGGACGAGGTAACGAGCGAGCCGTGAAATTTTGGGTCTCCGTGAGTCCAACACGACGAGGCTCTCGCTATACGCCCGGCATATCGACCGGAGATAACACGCAATTTCGTATATTGATCGAATTATTCGAGCTTCCAAGTCAAAGGAACGCGAGCGTATTGTATACGGCTTTGTCGATGATCGTGAGACTTCTATACTCGTAATTACGATCGATCCCCGATGTTTGTAATACACGCGCGCTCCGCGACGGAATATCATCTTTCCACATCCCACAATATCGATCGTCACTCGTGCGTGAACCCACAAGAGAGGATCGATATACGACGGGTAGACCCGCGAGGTTTACTAATAGATTTTTTTTCTCACGGTCTCGTCCAGCACGAGAATCAATCGAGCACTCTTGAGTTTATACGTTATGAATCTACTTTAAACCACTAGACTAGAAGTATATATACCACGAGAAGACTTCAAGGACACTCTCGAGCTCCTCGTCCCAATCGTCCTGGAATTTCTCGAGAACGATTCGTATCGACGGTAGGATGTTTCGAAAATAAAACACTGATTTTTTGTTTCCTTTAATTGATTAGCTCATCAAGATTTGTATACCTTACGTTGCGTTCGAAAAACAAAAAAAATTTCACGCGAAAGCCAGAACCTGGAACTTTTTTTTCGAATCATCGTCCGACCGAAATTCAAATTTCGAAAAAAACGTCGAGGAATTATTCGCGGAATAAAAAAAATTGTTTATGCGATCGGAGTCGTCCGATTTATTTTAATATCGAATATAAATAATGTTGAACTTTTTAAAACCTCGATCTTCAAACTTGTCGTAAGAATGAACGAATGTTTGACTATTTTGATATTACAGGATTGCAAATTCCAGGCTTTGAACATCTCAACTTATATATACTGTAATCGCGACAGAAATGGAATAAAGTAATGTTAACGCAAACATTTCTCGAAAACGAATGAGCAAAATCAAAGAAATTAAAAAAATAACGCGACCCGCTATTTTCTTTCGATTGCCGTCAGCTCGCGTACGAGAAAAACGCGTCGGCATTTTTTTCGAAGCGATGTTAACCTTACGCCTCGTCTCAACCGCATGTACTTTTCGATGCAACGCGATACAGAGGGAGGGAGATACGCGGAGTGCATCGAGAGGTTGGAGCGAAAGGGAGAGAAGACCCTCGAACGGTAATTCGATGCTCTTAATCGGCTCTTGGTGCGACTTTAGTTCTTTTACACGCATCGCACATACACGAGTACAAGCCTGTACCTAAAATACATATACCCCTATATACGTAGATATCCCTACGTTAAATGTAAAAAAGTGTAATACTCGTGTACGTAATAAAATGTCATAAAGTAGATCTATAAAAACTCGGTATTTATAATGCTCGTCAAATAATATATATAATGTCGAGCACAGGGTTCTTGTGTTGTATTTAAAATGTATATGTAGATCGGTAGTGCGGATAATCGTCGGCGAGAGCTCCGGCCATGCCGCGAGACTCTCTCCTTCGGTTCTCGCTCCTTACGTGGCCGAAGCAAATTATTATTGCGACCAATTCGCGTACGTCCCGTTATCCAGCGGCAGTTCTCGTCGTCGTCATCGTCGTTCTCAACGTCGCCAACCACCGGAGAGACCTCTGCGTGTGCATAATCGCGTGCGCCACGAGCGAGAGAGAAGGAAGGTAAGCTCGCGAATCTCGGCGTAAATACCGCGCGAGCCCGCAAACCGCATCGCACGCGTGCGTGCATCGGGCCGTTCCACGACGTACATCGTAAGCTCCCGACGAATTATAATTCTTCCTCTATACATGTATACCTATATGGACGTACGTTGTTACGTAGAGGTAGATGGGGAGGGCGAAGCAAGCTCCATATAAGTTTATACACGAACGTGCTATTAACCCTTGGCAAAGATATCAGCGGGAAAGAAATGCGAGGATTTCTTTTTTCTCTTGCCGGCGGATCGCGAACTCGCTATAAATACGGATCAAGAGAACGAGGCTGATGGTGCCGAGTCACCGGCGCGCGGATTTCTCACTTGACAACGTTCCAACATGCCGATTACCGATTAGATCGAGGACAGATTTTCAGTAAATTTCACCGAGTCGTGAGAAAATGGGGTAAAGCGTTTGATTCGGTTGGACCAAAGATTGGAAGAGAGAGAGAGAGAGATATAAAAGAGCGACAAATCGGGATGATTTTGTTTTCTATTTCGAGGCATGAATTTGTTTTTTAATTTCCGGAGATTAATTTACCGGGAAAATAGTGACATAAGTGATGTAATTTAACTACCGGCGGCTAGAGAATTCATATCTGGAGTTAAGCACGCGGCGCAAAAAGAGAGAGGACGATGACGACGGAATCCTAAGACGGAAACAGCCGGGAGATCGACGGATATTTACACGACTATGTGTAAACGTCGACTCGAGTTATATCTGGCGCGGGGTGATTTATTGCGAAATAACAGGGCTATAGTAGAGGGGGAGGAGAGTGTGTCCGTTGAACGGTAGAGAATCGTTTCTGTCTCTCTTGCTCTTTCGTCTCGTTCACAGGGAACGTTCTCGCTGGAGTAGAGCAGTGTTCTTCGGTTGTACACTCGAAGTAGTGTTCTGTGTACCTCAGGTCTAACCCAGGACCTTTGCCTTCTTCCCTATGGTCACAGGTAGGAAGAAGAAGAAGAAGAAGGGAGGTAAACCGCGAGAGGGGTAGAGAGAGAGAGAGATAGAGAGAGAGAGAGCCAGAGAAGGGGAAAGACAGGGATAAAATCCAACCAGGGCTAAGTGGCGGACAATACCGAACGTGCGGACACCCACGAATTAAACCTGACAAGCGGACAGTTCTCATGCTGTCTGCCACTTCTCGTAAAATGGGATACTCGTGTAGGAAGTTGGAGTTGCGAGATCACCATGACCTGCAGAAAGAAATGTTTCATGTGGTCGGGTCAGTGGCCTGGAGAAATATAGTCGTGTGTCATTGCTCGCTAAAAATGATGTCTCCGACGATCTTTGATATCGATATGCTTTAAGATATCAACCATAATATCCGAATCAACCATCTAATTTTACTCGAGTGACAGTTTTAAAAAAAAAATCTATCAATATGGAAATGACCTTCGCGAAGAACGCTTCGTTTAATTTCCCTTTGACACCGAAAGGACAACGACGAGATTGGTCAATTTTTCCAGTTCGAATCAGCGTCGAAAGGATTCCCGTCATCGCTTACGTAGGCGTTAAAGCATCGATCCGGCGATACAAATATTTCGAGGCTTTCCCTTTTACAGGCTTTAAAACTCGCACGTACACGATCGCGCGGGCGACTTCACATAGATGGGGTAGCGCACGTACGCATATATAGGAAGAACCGATCGTGGATGTTCTATAGGGTGGTTGGACGAGCGGATAGATGTGAACGGGGTGGTGCATGGACGCTCATAAAATCGAGGTTGTAGGCGAAGGCCAGCGGAGCACAGAGCAGCGGCACCAGAACGGCAGACACTGAGTGATGCCGGTGACATGCCCGACTCCCTCTCTCTCTCTCTCTCTCTCTCACTCGCTATCCATGTTCCACGTTTTCTCACCATCTCACATGAGGTTGGCCGCCGTTCGACTATTCCTGTCTCTGTCTCCGCACCCCCGCTAGTCTCGTTCTGTACCAGACCATGGGCAGCATGGAGCACACCAGAGAGGCTGTACCCAGCTCTCTCTCTCTCTCTCTCTCTCTCTCACCCTCTGGCGCTGTCTCACTCGACCCGTTCACCACCACCCGACGCTATTACTCACCCGACTACGACCGAATACCATTCAAAGTTCGAAACCGCACGATCCCGCGACCCAATTCCCCTCTACAACGGGGCTAGAGACCGCGTGAGAGTCAGCTGTTTCGTTCATCTCTCGTCCATCTTTCTCTTTCCCTCTGTCTCCCTCTCTCTTTATCTATGTCGATGGACGAGCTATAAGCAAGATTTTCAAGATCTCGCGTGCGTAGGTCAAGATGGAAATCGATAGTATACGAAACGTTATGTGTTGTTTACGGATCGGCAGTTGGGAATTGGACGGTGACAGGATATCCAAGGGTTCGTGAGAGTTATGGAGAGCATCGCGAGTTTCGAGATTTTTATCTTCACGTCGAAAAGTTGGGTTTGGGGGATGATTCTGTGCTCGGTGCAGAGAATGGACACGAGGCGCGGGTCAATTAGATTTCGTGTCTAGCTTGGGTGCATACGTCGGTCGTACGTGAAATACGACCATGAGATAGAAGGGAAACGCGTTATATCACTTCTCCATTTGAGGAATCAAATTCGAATCTCCGGATCGTTCGAACGACGATAGTAGCGCGCGTAGACGCAACCTCTTGTTTCCGAAACGTACGAGGCGCAACGTAGCTCTGAATTCGCAATAATCATTCGACGTTTTGGAAAGCCTGCGGGATATTTATCTCTCATGGAAAGCAGCGTCAAAGTTAGCAATAGAAACGACGGAAAACTTAGTAGAGAGAGCGCCAGACGAGTGCACCAAGTCGGGTGCGCGCGAGCGGGAAAACCGCGTCGAACGATAGAGCAAGGCAGGCACATACAACGCGCGCGCCACACGGGAGGGAAGGCCGTGGCCAGCGAACGGAGAGGAGAGCCTACGGTAGAGGAGCGAAACCGGCGCGTGACGCGACCTGCGCATACAGGGTGGCGCGCAGAACCCGAGAGGGCGCGCGCGCGCGCGCTCTCGAGCGAGCGTCGTGGATGGGAGAGTAAAGGCGGTGGTGGAAGGGAGCCTGGCCGTATAGCGGTCGCGGGAGAGGAACGAGAAAGCCGCGTCGACGAAAGTGGGAGAGAGAAGAGAGAGAGAGAGCGAGCGTGGTGGAAGCGCCTAGCGTCGAGAACTGGGAGAGAAGCGCGAGAGAGACGAGAGGTGAAAGGAAGGCGATCGGGCAACGAGCGCGAGCGAGAACGCAACGAGGGAGAAAACCCCGGAGCGAAGCGCTGGTTTACGGCTGTGTGAGTGTTGGCTGTGTCGGTGTAGCGATGGCGGAGAGCGGCTGATGCGTTTTTCCGCAGCTAGGTGCCGCCGCGATCGTCCGAATGGGCGTGACCAAGCCGAGAGAAGCATTGGAGTTGCCCGTGAGGCGTGGCGATTGGTCACCTCCCACTCCGACGCGGTGCACCGCGGTGATTGACAGTTGGCGAACGACTGCGGACGGCGCAGGATCTAAACGCTAGGCGCTTCCACGGCTCGCTTCGCTCCTTCGTCGGTAACAATTTCTCGTAACGCACGACGCGCGCCGCGGAGTTATATTTTTTATTATTACGTTACGCGATACAACAAAAACGGATACGGTTAACGTCGCGCCGGGTTCACCAATTTTATTCCGTCATGACCGATCGTACGACATCGACGATCGCACACGTTTCGGCCGACGTAACGAACGCGCACACGCGGTAATACTATCGTTAGGCCCACCCCCTCACTCGCGAACGACGTCGCAACGAATATCGTCGATCGAAACGCCGTCCGTACGATCGTTCGACTCGAAAACGCGTGACGAAAAAATAAGAAAGATAAAAGAAAAAAGGAAAAAGGCCCGCGTTCCAGCCGCGTGTACGAAAGAAAACGACGAAAACGAGACGAGTGTCGACTACGGTGTGGTCTCGGCGCGTATTTGAAAATTAAATTGAAAAGCGCGCGGCAAAACTGCCTCGTTTGTGCAACGGATACAACACGACTATTCTGACAGAGAGATACGGCCAAGAGGGAGAGAACGGATAAGAAAAACAGACACGGTCACGACTTATCCGTGTTATATTTCGTGTGTCAGTGTGTGCGCGTCTCTGTGTTTCATTATTATTATTTCCGGCTTTATACGCGAATCGCTCGGTTCGATCTACGCGCGTGTTTGTTATCGTTCCCGGGAAAGTTCGCGGCTCTCCGTAAGTTCGGTTTCAGAAACGACAAAACGGAGCAATTCCGTTAATTTACTCGTTCGGCCGCGTCGTCGTTGACCACATGATTTTTTGAAATCTGCCAATTTCCAAAACAAAAAGAAAAAGAAAAGGAAAACAAATCCTCCCGCATCTCTCGATCGAAGGCAAAAGTAAAAGCAAACAAAAACAAAACAGAAAAACAAGGATCTCGACGTTTTTGTCCTTTGTTTGCTCCGTTCTACGTTCCGACCGTACGACGTCGATAAAACGCACCGGACGCAACCTCGTGGCTCGGCTCTACCGGTTCGCAGTCTCGGAGTTGCACGCACTACCATCTGCCCTCTTCCCCCACCACCGACGTCCCAGCGAGCGGGCTACGTAGTACACGCACGGCACGTAACCCTAAGAGAAACCGGAACAACAAAAAAACGCGTGTGCGGAGAAAAATCGAACGTACGAAGGATGTATATCTCGTGGAAAGTGACATCGTGGATCTATGGTGTATAACGAAAATAAAGTGAAATCGTTTTAATCCGGGCAATCGTTGATTCTCGTTATTTCGAAAATCCCTCGCATATATATATATATATATATATATATATATATATATATATGTATGTATATATATATATATACATATATATGAATGGGTCAAGAGTGGATCGCGAGCGGTTTAAAATTTAATATTCGTACGACGGAAACTTGCCAGGTGATTTGACAGGTAATAATTGTTCAGTGACAGTGCGCGGGACAGGCAAGATTTACAACAGATATATGTATATCTGTCTATGCACGCATATATATATATCCGTATATACGAATATATGAAAAAGAAACGTGCAAAAATCGATCGCGAGTGATTTTCATATTGGAAAATAAATCATACGAATTCGCGGCGAAGTTCGTAAAACGCGCGAGTTCAAGAAGTAAACAAGTAATCACGATAAAAGCTTGGACACCGTAGCCACGTGCTCCGAAATTTCCGTATTGTCATGTGCAACTCGATCTAGCCCGATTAACGCGACGTACCAAGATACAAGATTTTTGGTACATAGAAG
Source organism: Netelia virgata (assembly GCA_951802705.1). Taxonomy (NCBI): domain Eukaryota; kingdom Metazoa; phylum Arthropoda; class Insecta; order Hymenoptera; family Ichneumonidae; genus Netelia; species Netelia virgata. The sequence goes on along the minus strand of OX637864.1, from coordinate 36,952,094 downwards.
AAAAATAAATCGAGAAAAGGAAAAACGTTGGAATCTGGCTGGGGAAAGGAAAATCGAGGAGGAAAGAGAGAGCCGCGACGATGAGGAAGCACGAGAGCACAAATACGTCGCGAGCGACGCTGCAGTGCTGACGCCGATCGGGCGCCGCGAGATTGCTCTCGAGTTTTTAACATTAAAAACATAAACGGAGAGACACAGAGGGGGAGAGAGAAAAGAGGGAAAACGAGAGATCGAGAAAGATACGTTGATAAAAGGAAGGATATCGAGACCGGCAGAACCGGATAAAGATTGCGACTCGTTGCGAGAGGAAATTTATCAAAGTTGCGCGAAGCATTTGGATTAATTATTTCGGGGCTCCTCGTCGGGCGTACAAACAAAAGGGAGAGTTACGATAATTGCCGGAGGATCCGGCGGTGACGATCCCCGGGTCGTAGGTCGACCGGGAGGAGGTGGAGGAGGAGGTGCCGGCCGACCACCTCGTGAATTTACCCTTTAAGAAATTATCAAAACACTTTTTCCGTTTCTTCTCGCTATTCGAGATTATAATTACGGATTAAAGAAATTTATCGCGTATATCTCGCGTCTATATTGTCACGAGACTTTAGTGACAAAAGTACAGCGACTCGAAAGGAGAAAACGCGAAGGAAAGAAAGTGTTGCGAAATAACGGAGAGAAAGAAAAAGTCGTAGAAAACGTACGAGAGGGCGAGTAAGGGTGTGAAGTGTTGTTGGGGGCCTCTATATCTTCGTTACTGTGGGAAAATACAGCCGCTACGGTGGCTCAGCACGCAGAGTTCCCCGGCGCGGCCAGGGCGTTCATGGCGCAGCCAAGGGTACGTGTCTCATCGAATAATATACGTATATATATAGAGAGAGAGAGATATACATATATATATATATACATTTATATCTACGAGACTGTAGTAGAGTTTTATAAATATTAAATAGTTACGAGGAACGAAAAAAACCGCGGATTAATTGTCGTCTACAAGTGTGACTTGCTAATACCAACTTTACCTCGAGAGTCTTTCATAAATACAAACGCCTATTTCTCGCGACGTATCCCGCCTTCGAGACTCGCGTGCCTTCGGGCGTCCTGAAAAAAACTTTGTTTTTTCTTCCTTTTCCATTCTTGTGCGTGTGTGTGTATGTTTAACGTCATATTCACGACGATCGACGCGTAAAACGTCTCCTGTGCGGGATCGGCCGAGTAGCGATAAATTCCTTCTCTTTAAGGCGATATAAATTTTTCACCGCCTTCCAAAGCCGACGAAGTACGCCGATAATCATTTAGAGGGTCGTAGGATAAAATCGCGAATAAACTTATTGTTAGTAGGGAAAAAGAGAGGTTTCTCCCAGAAGATTAGAGAATTAAAGTGCGATCCTGGTAGTAGACTATAACAAAAAAAAAAATGAGGTTCGATCGTTATATCTACGATTCGCGAGAAATTCATGACGAGAATTATTTCGAATAAATGAGAATTTTGGCAAGACGCGACGGAAAATTATTCCAAGATCGGGAATATCGCGACGGAGCGACCAGTGTTCTTATTCAATTTTCTGACCGCTCGATCGCGCTTCAATGAATTGACGATAATAACGATAATAATGTATGATCGACGGATGACAACAAGACCGTTGCTTCTCGGCTCGCGGTTTGTGTGCTCTGCTCCTCTTGCAGAGAGAACGAAAGAGAACTCGCCGGCGGAACACGCACGTGCGTTGTGTTAAGAATCATTAGCCTCTCGTAAATATACCCCCATATATGTATACATATATACATACATATATAAATATATATATATATACATATATACATATACTATGTGTACTATATCTACTATACGCAGTGAAAGGACGAGGCGCGACTTTGACGACGAATCAATGAGCGAACTGTATTTGAACGAGACGAGAATTTATATACATATATTTGTTCTTATACGTATCTATATTTAAAACAAAATAAAGAACAAATGCATTAGAATACGTATTGGAAAAATTAGTGAATTTCGCAAAATTCAGTAGATTCAATAATTTTCAATAATCATCCTTTCATCTCGTTTCGCATAGATATATATAAGCTCTATGAATAATTTCTGTCCTTCGAATCGATTCGACGAGTTGACTTTTATCGATAGCACGAAAAATTCGTAAATTTTCGAACGTCGAGGTGAACGAGTTTTCCATTTTTCGTGGATGTCACTTCGCGAAGAAAACAGAATATTCGACGGGAATGAATTTCAGATTTTGTATCAACGCGTTAGACTTTTATTCACCGTGAGAAATGGAAAAAGTGGAGCGAATTAAAAAATTGCTCGTTTTTTCTTGAACGCGAGGTTTAAGAATACAAAATTAATTATCACTCGGAATAAATGACAACGCTCTAAGTACTTTGACAGGGAGTTCGCCCCGTTAACTCGAACTATTCGGCTGATTCGACTAAAAATTTGTATTTCGTCTTTCAACTCGCGTTGACTAGCGAAACAAAAAAATCCATGCGCGCAAATAATTTCCATCTGTTCCGCTTTTATTCCCGTTCTTTTTTTTCTTCTTTTTTTTACGATACATTGATTTCGATTGCGCTTGACCGGGCAAGCTCTCGTCAACTCCAATTAAACCCAAGTATCTCCAATCGCGTGTCGATTAATTATTCACCGATATTATCAGCGTGAATTATCGATCGAAGTATGTCGACAAATTTCTCGTCGTTTGCTATGATAAAAAAGAACCAAATATATTTCTGTCTACCGAGTTTCACGAGCGCTCTCAACCGGCCCGTTGTCTCGGTCCCGGGAGACCCGCGAGCCGTCGCATCGCGAACGTCGGCGCGAAGCGCCGTTTCTCCGCGTGAGCGCACACCCAAGGAAAAACGATTTTCATCGCACGCGTTTCTCGTTCTTTTGTACGCGTGCACATGCAAACTTAATAATAACCATGAGAAAATATTGTTCATAAAAAGAAAAAGAAACAAGAAGAAAAAAATACGAAAGTGAATGAAAAATACACTCATCTCGTTCTAAGGCCTCGCGTATCGCGCGTCACACGTCGGGCCACCCCGCGCTCTCGCGCACTCCGGCGCTGTCTAACACGATAAAAGAATTTTACACGAAATTATACGTTTTATCTGCGATCTCGAGGATTCGATAAGACAAACATCCGTGCACGACGATGAATAAGGAAACTTGTATAAAGGCATAACCGCTGTACAGTATTCTATGTACGTGCATATGCGCCTATGTGTGTGTGTGTGTCTGTGTGTGTATTTAGATACGTACTATATATATGTATATAAAAATATGAGATTACGGTTACGGGCACTAAAGCCGCTATTTCTCGACGCGAGTGTGACGTCACGTTTAAATACGCGATGGATTAATCGAGATATCGGGAATTGATAAAAAATCTTTCACGAATACGTATTATTATCGTCTTTACCGTTGAACACAAGGTATAAAGCTTTTTGTAGTGGGGAAAGTGTGACGCGATGAAAATCATTATTTTTACCGTCGACGACGCAAACTCTCGTTTAATATTAAATTTTTCATTTTGTTACTTTTTTCTCGTAAAAATGCGATTTTTTCCGAACGATGTTGACACTATGACGCGACGTTTTATCTGTCTTAGCCGTCGGGATTTTCGCGCGTGTTTATCCGCCCGTTTTTCACCTGACATATTTATATCAGCGGTCCCGATAAAGTGCCACGGAATATTATTTGAATCGTCTCGGGACAGAGAGAATGAGAGACAGAGAGATGAGCGTCGCATAGAAAAAAAGTGGGAGAGAATGGCTACGGAAAAAAACGCGTTTTAAATCGAATTATAAATCGTCCGTTGAAGCGACGAACGATATTTCGAAAAGTGTCGTGGAAAAGTGTCGCGAAGTGAGAAATGTCGATAAACTCGCGTTAAATCGCAAACGGATTTTGGCAAATCGAAGAGAAAACATCGGCGAACAAAATTCGAGAGAGAGACAAAAATTTGCGAAACGGGTCTTTGAATTTTTCGTCGTGTTCCGTCGGCCGAGAGTGACGCATGGAAAGTGACGTTTTTCATCTTTGTTACTTTTTAACGACGAGGGACGAAATTTAATTAAAACGATAAATAATCAGCTTTGAATTGAATTGACGAATGGTGAACGCGCGCGATTTTCTCATTCCGAGCACGTTTTAATCGTTTCGTCTCTCGTTATTACTCGTACTGAGATCTCTCGGCGTGCTCCGCCACGGTGTGATAAATATAGAGACCGTGGAAGAAAAAGAAATATGTCGAGCGTGTGCGTACACGTATTTTACCGCTCAATTTCGAACGCTCCGACGTCGCGTAAAATCTTCTCGAAATGAGATCGAACGAACTGAAATAATAATAATAATAATTATAACAAACGACAGTTTTAGAAAAATAAAAATAATTTTCGGACCATCGGTGTTTGAAAGGGACAAGAAAAACAAAAAATCGGTGATCTCAAAAATGAAAAGTGGACTGCAGCTGTGCATCGATTTCGAAATATTATTAAAACGTTGAAAAACAAAAAGAATAAAAAACGAAAATAGAAAAAACAAATTGTCGATGTCGCTATGGCGCGTCTCGCGCGAGATGCTCAAAGTTTATCGACTTTTCTCTAGGCACAATGTTTAAAATACTTACCTACCTCTCGACCTTATACGTCAATGCGAACCGTTTCGCGTTATCGAAGCCGCTAGACTCGATGGTTTGTGTGTTTTTCAAATGTCAGCGTCAATCGAAAGAAATAATGAGCGCCTGATGCCTGTCTCTCCTCGCAATTTTCGACATTTGCGTCATTTTAGCCATATTCGTGAGCGCGCATAGTTGCACATTTATAAGAGAACGAAGAGAGAGATAAAAAAAGGAACGCGCGCCAGAGGTTCGTATAAGACGGAGTGTCACAATCTCGAGCGCAGCAAAACGAGAGATCTCCGAGAAATAACCCGATCGCGTACTTTTGCCCGCATTCTTGAGCATACTTAACACTCGTTCGCGTTAACCTCGTACAGTTCCTCTTACTTTCGAGTATCTTTTTTCCCCCGTCTTTAACCGCTCGTTGGATAAATTCACTAAAATTCCTTCTCGCCCGTAGAGTTCGCGACGGCGAATTAACACCGCGAAAATAGATACGAGAAAGAATTCCGAAAAGAAAAAAGGAAAATGGGAGAAAAAGAAGGAGAATTTCGCTCGACGACGCGCCGGGTTAATTCGTACGACGTTTGGCTCTAGCGATCGGTCCACGCGTACCAAGCGCGCTTCGAATCCGCGCGCAGCTTGCAGCGCCGCTTCGCTTGCCCCCTGGTGGAGGCGTCACCGAATTACTCGTTTCGTTACGAGAGCAAACTGCGAATCGTTCTTACGTTCGGAAGAATGCGAGGCCGTAATTAGTGACCTTATAAGATTGTCTGCGGGCAAAACGGTCCGGAGAGACTGTAAATGTCTCTTCGTCGTTGAATTAAATTCAACCACATGCGTTATATATCTCGTATCATTTTCTCTCGTTCTATCGGTGCTCTACGGAGAAAATGAATTGCACTTTCGAATTGGCCTACGAGACCGCTCGGATTCTCGTTCGGGTCCACGGAGATCAGCTGGTCGCATAAACCGCTGCCCCCCGCGCTTCTGTTTCTCCGTTTGCGCGAAATCAACGCTCGGGCAATACGTACGAGCCGTGATCTCATGTCGAGTGAAAACGCTTCGGGCGACTTATGCTCTCGCGTTCTATCGCTCGGTATCGCGCCGATTCGCAGCGCCATCGAGCGGAATCAAACGGAGACGGAGATCTAGGGAGTTTATGTCCTATATATATATATATATGACAGAGAATTACTATATAGCATCTATCGCTGGATAGACTTCCTCGCGGGCTCGTGCGCAACACGCGGACGTTTAAAATATTCCACTCTCCGCGTGTTAGAGAGAGAACCAAAGCGAGAAAATCCCCCCGTGTTAAAGAACGCCGAGTGATATCTTCATATAGTTGTGTTAGCCACAAGCGGCAAGTAGGATAGACAACACGGTGAACGTGAATTATTGGCAATGCCTTTTTCCTTCGGTCTCACCATATATACATATAGATATAACGCACAGCTACTATTTCTTTCTCTTTATGCTCGCGTCTCGGCAATTCGAGTTTCCATCGATTCCACGCACAGGCTCCGATTGCATTATGTATATGTGTACATATATATATATATGTATATATATATATATATATATATATAGTCACCTGTAACGGCAATATATTATATTGCGTAGGTTTTTATCCCTCCGGAATACAAAAATTACCGTGTTTTTTTTCTCTTTCTTTCTCTTTCTCTCTCTCTCTGCGTCTTTCATACGTGGAGAAAAATTGCTCTAATAGAGAGAACACACGGTGAGCTCGGGCGTGTGTGTGTTGTATTTTTTTCCAATCATTTTCCCCACGCCGAAGAGACGCAAAGTTCACTGCTCGTAAATAGTTTCCATATGTATATATGCATAGGTTTTTCCAAGAGTGAGATGTACATCGGAGCAGTTTAGAGGAGTTTATAATCGTAAATTCGTCGGCTAATTAATGCAGATTTTTTTTACTTTTTATTTCCCGTTCCTTTTGGGACTTAGGTCAGATAATCTTCTTGTGTTTAGGCTCACGGAATGTATTTATAATAATGTTTGTGTGAGTCGGTCGAGATTGTATGCGTATAGATATATAGATATATACATATATACATATATATATCTATATATGGCAACGACGAGCCAGACCCGGAATGATAATTAGCGTCACGCGACGAGACCGTTCAACATCCATCCCGCATACACACACACACACACACACACACACACATATATATATATATATATATATATGTCATTCCTCTCCACTTTTTTTACGTTCTTCGTTCCATCTTTTCCCTACTCGTCAAAACTATTTATGCAAATGCGTCCTCTCTGCTCTCGCCACACAACGAAAGAACAAAAAGAAAAAGAAAAAACAAATCCGCGTCCTCGTGCGTGAGTGTATAATTGTTACGAGAGCCAGGGTCAATTATTATATCGCTACATTGTTCATAAATGAGCGGCAAGCTTCTCTCCCTCCATTGCCACGTTTCCTCTCCATAACGAAGTTCCGGTTTTCTGTTTATAGAGACGTAGGAAATTTAATTAAAAAAAGAAAAACGAAAAACAGAAACAACAAAAGAAGATGGTACACCCCAGGCTGTCCGTCCGTGCCAGGATTAGAAGCAATTATAGAGTTAATTGTGACACCTCTTTTTACTGTCATCGCGGACGTAATAATCGTCGTACGGCGCCGTCACGCGCTCTCCCCGATACATTTCTGCTCGTTCGTTTTTTTTCTTCCTACCTCCGGAGACTGTAAATCTTCGGGTTTCTTCCTCTTGACGAATCGTCACAATTCGTTCTGTTAGCATGTGATTTTGATTTTTTATATTCCTTTCTTTTCGTAAAGAAAATTACAAAATTAATTCACCGCCTGTATGAATTTTTCTCACGATTGTTGTAACCGGGCGTTGCGTACGCCACCTGTGGCCCACCACGGTCAAACTGTTTTGCAATGAAACGACGCGACTGTATATATATATTTATACGAGAAACATGGAACAATGAGACGGAAAAGGGCTGCCTGGGATTCGTACGTTTGGGCCACCGGTCCGACAACGCGTTTCCCGAGCGTATAAACGCGAGCGCGAAATGTATCATTAATTTCGTCAAGTACTCGTCTCGTTGCCTATATATATATATATATATATTTATTTACTTGTATATAGCCGGAGTAATACTCCATGGTATGAAGATACACAGAGAGGAGGAACGAGGTGTATACGAGGTGCGTCTCCCCTCCCCCTACCACCAACCTCCTGCCCCTTTGCTCGTTCCCTCCCACGACCCACTTTGCGAACGTTCTCGCGCCATCAGCCCGCCAGCGGGGTAATAATATCGGCTCGAGTGCCTGGTTATATGGAGAGTTTGGCTCGCTCGTGTATAGATGTATATTAGTCTGTGTATAGATATATAGTATACCGTCATTATCATCACCGGCTGTCGCCTGCCCCACGAACTTTGCCCCAGCAGCATGCAGCATATACGCACTTCGTTGTTCGCCCAAAGGATATATCGTGTTTAACGTGTAATGCGCGCTGTTATATCGAGAGACGGTGTCACTTCGTTAGTTCACGAGTTTCCGTCTTTTTTTTATTTTACTTTTTTCAACTTTCAAGTCACGTTTCGAAACGACGTTGGTTTTTTTTTGTTTTATTACGACCAAGCGAAATAGAATTTTACGATTAGGCATAGATTTGAAATAATTAGTATGGTAAATGACTAGAATAAATGGATAATCTAATGGAATTTGGGGGAAAACAAAATTGATAAGTTTGATAAATTTGTATCGAATGGCGTTGAAAAATAATGATCACATGTATAAAACAAATAATCGGAGCTCAAGATTAGTTAGTGTCGATACAAATTTATCTCATTTTGCAGATTGTAATTTGTTGGCTAGACGAATCTTTGAGAGAAAATAAAAATGTTATGTAATAATGGATAAATTATTATTCGAAAGATTAACAAATATATCGTGAAAATTAGTTTAATCGATAATTACGATAATGTTGATAATAATGATTTTTAAAAACGATGATTTCAGTACGACGATGGCTCGCTGCACGGGGGTTACCTCGAGGGTGGCGGCGGCGGGGGTGGCGGTGCGGGTCTCTACGACCCACACGGCAATGCCCGGGGTGTACCGGGACTCCATCACAGCCCGCACCTCGGTGGTATGGGACCAACACATCCCCAATATCCACCACCACCGCCCCAACCCCCGCAGCACGTATTAGCCGCGGCAGCGGCGGCCGCCGCCGCATCCGCGTTACCCGAGGTCCAAAAACGCGACAGAGACGCCATTTATGGGTAAGTTTTACGTTTTTCTACCTCGACTTAACATTTAGCCTCGTATCGGCCATTGTTCGAGCAAAAGTGACTCTCGTTGGTGCATCAAAATCGAATGACAAATGAATATTGGACGAGTTAAACGAGCATTGTCCGCACGATTTCTTTTTTCGCACGCGACGGTTTCCGGTTTCGAGGTCGAAAGTACAGATATTCGCTTCGTGGACAAAACTTGACCGAAGAAAGGAGGAAAAAAAATAATTTATTTGAAAAAAGCGGAACGCCGGATTCAAGAACAAAAGGTCATTTCGCGTTTTCGAATCGATAAAATTGTCGTTGTTTTTTTTTTCTCGATATAAATTAAATTTCATTATTTAACGATGTAATGCGATTGATAAATAAACATTTAATAAAATAAAAACGAATAATGCAAATTTCGTGATATTACAAGATATTGAATAAATAATAAATGGCTTTAATTCAAAATTAAAAAATGTGTTTAATCGGCCAGAGGTCGATGCAATGAATTTGACAAAAATGGCGCAACGTTCGATGCAGCTGCACCGCGGTTTATTTCGAACGACTACTCGTGTTTACGTACTCGTCGCCTCAATTGGTGATTCGCATAGGAAAAACTCGCACTTTGAAGCCGACATCGCCGTCACCTTTTGCTCTTTGTCGCCACACGGAGTAATTCGTACGGACGTACGTCTATATATACATATATAGGGCATACACGAAAATTAATTGCATCGTCCATCCGTCTCGTTTATCGGAGGACCGCGATTCACGTTTTTTTCCCCCCCTTTCGGTGTCTCCGTTCGTTCCCTCGTCTTTTGTCGCTCGTTGTTGCTTACCGCGTGTATTGTGCGCGCACACACACGATCGTGGTAAAACAGGGAAAAGACTGTCGTAATAGAGACATCGGCGTTCGAGGGAGCCTTATTGGGCTATATGAGGACGTACGTTTTATTTCCAAACCGTTCAAGGATTTTATTCCCGTGTATTTTCGTGTTACTTCTTGCTCGTTATTTATTTATTTGTTCAACGGGACCAGAGATTTTTTTTTCTTTGCGAAACCGTACGATGATTCGCTAAGGTAAAACGCTAATGACGATTTCTTCTCTCGACATAATTTATCGATATTGAGAATTCAAAAGATAAAAAGATAATCAATAAAAACGAAATTCTAATCGAATAAAAATATTATCGATCGAATAACTATCTTTCTTCACAACAAACATTCTAGTCAATTTCTGGATTAATTATTGAACGATCGGTTTATCGATCGATTAAGAAACATAATTCGGCTAGAAAATATTTCATTTATTTGAAAAATTCTTATTACTTCAATTTTTAATAACTTCGAATGAAAATTCTCGTAAATAATTGTTTTCAATGTACTAAAACGATAATGATAGATTTCAAAAAATTGCTGATTTAGTAACGGTTGAGCAAAGGGGTTCTACATCGACAGCGAGGAAGACGACCGTAGCTTAAGTAGAGAAGCAGCTCCCGGGGAGCAAAATATGTATATTGAAAAAAAAACAATAAATGTATACATATATATATAGCGTGGCATATATTACGGGAATCAAGTCTCGATAGGCGTTTCACGACTCACGTTACGCGAGGTAGAGAACGAGAAGAAAATAACGAGTAAAGAAGAAAGAACGAGAGAGAAGAAATATCGGAAGCGCACGGAGAAGGAAGAGGGGGCGTGCAAGCGATGCGCACCGCGAGGCCATCAGCCAGCACCCCCTGGCTCACATGATTTATAGTCGCAAAAGATGCCCAGATTTCTGGTATCCACCGTGCGAAATGTGAGCGCGCGCCGAACGGGAGCTTATTATTTTCGGCTAACCTGCAATTTGTCCACTCGTCGTGTGCCCAAGAGTTTTCTCTCTCTCTCTCTCTCTCTCTCTCTCTCTCTCTCTCTCTCTCTCTCTCTCTCTCTCTCTCTCTCTCTCTCTCTCTCTTTCTCCATCCCGCTCTCGTTCACAGGGAGTGCTCGGCCCTCTAACATTCCCGGAACGCCCGGATATTATATTCCGGGTCTTTCGTGCACCGGTCGCGCGCTTAAAAATCTTCTCCCTCTCGTCTCTCGTCTCCGAAATTCGATGCTTCTTCGCACACTCGAGGCAAAATTGTGGCCCTCTCGAATTTTTTCGATAGATCGATATAGCGATCTTCGATAAATATTGATGATTATCGTTCGTTTTAAAAACAAAATAATCGTTGTCTTCCGGAAACGTTAAAATTTCAAATTTATTGCAATTCTACGAAATATCGTGGCAACGGATTAAATCCAGAATCATTATCAGTCAACGAGAGGAGAGTGGTCCGGACGACCTTGAGCCATCCTGTTATCAACTGATAGGTGACCCGGAACTTTATTCATACATACAATACGATTTATTTATTTTTTCTTCATTCAATTCTCTCTCTCTTTATCTCCATTTTAGTCGGAGGAATTTTATTTCGATTCGAACAAATCCCCCCGTCCATTATACCAATTCTCGCATATCATGACCTCGATCGTATCTGCCCGCTTGCGTATATATATATATATATATATATACCATGCAATATTTTTCGTTATCGGTGTGAAACCTCGCGTCACGATTTCGTACGTCCAGCCGAGGCTAGAGGTATCAGGTCCATGCCCGACGTCAAACAGATAATTGATAAAACTCCGAATATCTCCCTCGTACGAATTTTGCGATTTCGCATATCTTTTACACGACGCAACTCGCCGGTCACTTGAGCGCGCCGTAGTTTTGGTAATTTATCGCGATCCTAATCAATTATTCAACCGTTTATTTGCCACTTTAGGAAATATTGGCACGTATGATCACGTATAAAAAAAATAAAAGAACAATTCTAAAATAATATTCGATATTATGTCGATTTTAATATTGAATCGATAATTAATGATAATTGATTAATGTCGTTAAATAAGTTTTCATTATCATCATTAATTCGTAAAAATGACAATCTAATCGAAACGATTATTTAACAATAATATACAATATTATTTGCGGATTATCTTATTTTATTAGTTTTTTTTTAAACAATGTTTAATGTCTATACTATTGTAAAAATAGAATCATTTTTGATATATTTAAAGGATTGCGTTGAACAAAGGGCGATAGCCATACCTACTCGATGATCGATAATTCATTATATCGATTCGCAAAATTTCATTGCGGTAAGGTTGACAATGACCGGGTGAGAATCATCGATTCGGTCGATTAAATCTGAACGAGATTGGCAGTGATATAGCGTACCTCGTCCCTCTCCCGTTCGAATCAAATTCACCCGGCTCGTTCGATGACGATAGCGATATACGTACGTAGGTATACACGTCGATATAGCAAGCGGAACGATGAAAAAGCCAAACACGAGGCGAATCGACAAGAGGGAGAGCCAGAAGCGAGTGTGTCCGTTCTGCTATGCTCGGCTAAGCTACGAGCTCCGTTCTCTCTTTATCTCTCTCTCTCTTTCTCTCTCTTTCACTCTCGGGCTCTGTACTCGCGGAAACCGCAAAACCGCACATTCCCCAAACAACGTTCAACGGCCAATCATATCATTACCTTTGCGGTCGTATCATCCTGACACCTTGTTTATCCATTTCCGTCCTTCGTGTCGCTTCCCACATACAAAATCTGCTCTACGTATGTATACGTATAGAGATATAAGTATATATGATATCGTACGAGCCCAAGATCCGATAATCCGATCGTTTTATTCCGAAGCCCCCTTCCCCTTTCCATCTACCACCGAAATACAGATTCGGAGTCGATGATCTCGAAATTTCATCGAGAAATATCCCACGATTCGCGAAAAGGTAGATACGACTTTCTTCATTCGAGCGAGGCGTGTAATTTTCTGAAAATTTCGCACGATGGAATAAAAAGAATTTCGGTGAATATTTCAAAATTGTAATAACGAAATAATGAAAGTCGTAAATTAAAGTGACAATTATATTTTTTCGTTTTGTCCCATCGACAATGAAACTATAATAATAATCGTATGGATAAATAAATAAAACGAAACGCGTTGAAATATTTGTATAGTTGGAAAGTCGAACGAATTAAATTTTTCAAAAATTATGTTAAATACCGTATCATTCTTCGTTCCAATTTCTTTCCCCCGCCCTAAATCACGCGTCATATTTTTTATCCCGGGACGGAGATTCCCCTTTATGCGACGTAAACCGCGATTTTCACTCGACTTCAAACTGCTACTGTGCGCATCGCTGACCAGTCAAGTTATCGCGCACGATCTCGCATTAAGGGCCTTCTCGGTTATGCGGCTTCTGTTCCCTCGGTTCTCTCAGTACCGAGACCATTATTCGAAGAACCGGGTGAGAAGAAACGGATCCTTCGGGAAGAGAAAGAAGAGAGGACGATGAGAAGGAAGGGGACGAAAAAAGAAACGGTGGAAAGAGAAAAGTAACGAAAAAGAAAAATTACGAGGGTGAGAGTGCAGGAGTGTTGCGCGAGATGCAAAAAAAACCACTGTTTCTGCCAACTCCCCCATTGTTATACCATAACTACATAGATACATATATATTTATCCTGACTATTAAAAATCGAAAGGGCCTGTGCCAAATTATTTTACGCGTAAAATAATTTTAGATACGCCCTTCTGGTTTTAGATGTGTCTACGTATCATTATATATATATATACACTTTCTAGTTGGCTCTTCGGCAAGTTGTCGACCCTCGAGTGTATACAGGGAACGCATGCAGCTTTGGAGAAACTGCCGCCGCCCGGGCTGCGTCAATTTGTCGAAATTCGTTCCGAAACATTTTATGCCCCGGGCGCATATAAAATCGAGCGCAAGCCTACCGACGTTACTGTTTCTCTCACCCTTGCTACCATCGGTACATACATCCTCGAGATGACCTCTCGTACATTTCTTTCGGTCCATCTCTACCTCGCCAAAGACACGGTGGGAAGGTGGGAAGAAAAGCATGGAAATAGCACGAAAAGAGCGAAAATTAAATTATGTTTGCGATCATTCGAGAATCGTTTCTCGAAAGTGTTAAATACACGCACGTGGAACGAGAGGGGTATTTGCGGTTAGCACCAAGTCCGCGCGATGCAACTTTTCGAGAGATCTCGAAATCGTCTAATCTTATCTTGTACAGTGGCGATCGTTTAACAATGCTATTCTTGTCGTTCCTTCCTTATCGTTTTTCACACGACTTGTACATATTTATATACGTGTATTTATCGTAAGGACATTGGCCACGATCTTTCCACGGGCTAAAAAAAGACTCGAATTCATTATTTTTTTTTCGAAAATAATTAAATATTTAATTCAACGGAAATTCAAAGATTTTTACGAATACGTAGATTTTCCGAAATCCATAAATAAAACTAGCTAACTCATGAAACTTAGAACATCAGCAAAATTCTTTCGATGAAAAGAAATTCATTCAAATAAATAAGAATTCTTCGCAAAGACAAATTCCACCTGAGAATTCGGCGAAATAAAAAAAATTCACATTTTTATTACAATTTTCTGATGCCGGAAAAACCGTCGGTTGGTTAAATACGTTAATATTTGAACCGATTGTCACGTATCCCGGATGCGTGACGTCAAAGAAAAAATGAACTTTTACGTAAAAATTCTTTTACGTCATTATTATTCTTCCGCGCGTTCTTTCCATCCGCGTCTTTTTATATTTACTTTTTGGCTAAACCTATATTGAGTTACCGCGAGAAATCGAACCGAAACGAGCTGTTTAATATGCAGATGTATAGATATAGTTCGTTTAGACGATGGCGGCGAGGGGTGGGGGGAAGGAGGAGAAGGAGGAGGAGGAGGAGGAGGAGAAGAAGAAGAAGAAGAAGAAGAAGAAGGTGGAGGAGGATCGTCAAGTCCAGCGCAACGATAAACAGCTGCTCGCGGTTCTTTCTCTCTCTCCCTCACGCACCTACACTCGCGCAAACATAAACACACACCGACAAACACATCACACACACACACACACACACACAGTTTTCTGTTTCGCAGAGAGCGTGTGGGCTGTGGCAGCACCGGCTTCCGTCGGCCCTCGAACGTTACGTTCGCGCGCAAAGTTCCGCCTTTTGCTTCGTCTCCTTCGCACACTAATCCAGACCGACCGACGCACACACACACATACATGTGTTTCCTGCCTGTTACAAGTTCTCATAAAGCGTCGGTGAGGCTTCTTTACCTCGCCACTCGTCTCTTTCTCAACGCTCTTGTCTGTCCGCGCGAGGGATTTTCGTTCGGACGCTTCACGCTGAATTTCGTCGCTCTTGCGCTCTCCGGACGCCCTGTCCGAGTTTAATCGGTCTCCGGTTTTGGATTCTCGAGCCACGATCTCGCACGGTCCGCCCCGCTACAAAATGCACGGAGGCAGGCAACGACGCGAGAAACTTAAATAACATTGAAAAGAGTAGACATGGATATATGTGCATATGTGTGTGTGTGTGTAGAAGGGCGAAAAAGAGACGAGAAAAATGAAGAATGAAGAAATTCAGCTGCCGAGGAGAGAGGAACCCTCTCTTGCGCGCTCGTTACGCGTCGTTAATATCACGGCGTGCTCGGAGAGAGAGGGGGGGGGGAGCGAGAGAGAGATAGAGAGAGAGAGAGATGCTTTCTCACCCATAGATTTCGGCCATTGCGCTCTCCCTCGAGCAGATTTGTAATATCACTTATTGATAACATTTTATTTAATAGACTTTTGTTTTATTTTTATTGACAATTATAGAAGAATTTATGAAATTTACGAAATTATGTAATGCCATTATTTTTAGTACGATGATAAGATGAATTTGAATCGAAGGAGAATGATCGAACACGATGAATTAATGAATCAATGAAATAAATTTAATCATCAAGTTACTATTGTATTTAAGATTTAATTTAGATTTGTAGTAAGTTTGTTTACTGGACAATATGTTTTAATGAAAAATGTAATTTTTTCTGTTTTCAGACATCCCCTGTTTCCGTTGCTCGCGCTCATATTCGAAAAGTGCGAGCTCGCGACGTGCACGCCACGTGAGCCCGGTGTCGCGGGCGGTGACGTGTGCTCGTCCGAGAGTTTCAACGAGGACATAGCGGTCTTCTCAAAACAGGTAAGGGGCCACGAGCGAATGTCTAAAAAAAAAAAATATATAATATCACCGATCATCGAAATTAAAAAAAAAATCACCACGTCGATAAATTCGAATTTCGAACGTGATAAATATGAGGAAAAAAAAGGAAAAATTGAACGTTAATTTAAAAAAAGATTTTTACGAAAGCCTCTACGAGAGTTCCCCCTATTAGTGCAATCTCCTTCGGGAAAAGTGCTCGAGAAATCGTTGTTGGAAAACGGCTCGAAACACTCCGGGAGAGAGATAATGGTCTCTTTCGTCGTGAGAAACGTTTTAGTCGACGAAAAGCGAGGAGAAGGAAAGCCATGGAAAATTTCTCGACCCTTTCTATTATATCTCGCGCACCCCAGAGCCGCGTATATATAAAACATTCCACGTCTCTACGCGCTTTCTCAATAGGGGGAATACGCTCTAGGAAAATTATTTTTGGATTTCTCGAATTCGTCGAAAAACAAAACTCTATCCGTTTGGAAAACATTTTTTATCGCTCGCGTGAAAGAAAAAAAACGACAAAAAACGGAACGATGCCAAAGTTCTATGAAACATTTATATCGTGACAATGATTTTATGTAATATTGATTTATTTATTTATCAAATCAATGATAGCCGAAACAAAAAATGAAGCGAAACTTCTTCGATCCAATGAAACCTTCAAAGTTCTATCTTTATGACCTCCGTACTCTAAAAAATTATTTCAAACTAAAATCCACGCGTTTAAAACTCTAACTCTCGAACGAGTTTATACCAGTCGCGTTCGGTCCAAGAATTTGGGTTTCTTCCTATCTCTAATCTCGATTTTTCCTATCTAGGAAAATTCCTAAGATGTACAAATTTTTTTTAACTTTCTCTCTTCTCCTAGTTTTGCTTCCGAGGCTCAAACTCGAGGTCGTCGGTCCCATCAAGGACACGCGTGTACTCATACAGATATAAATATGAATATATACGCCCGCACACACACACACACACACATCGATATATATATATATATATATTTAACAAAACAGGCACAGCGCAAGGTAACCCGAGAACGAGACGCGCGTGCGGTCGCGGGCGCGAAACGATTTCGGTGCCTTTTAAAACCTTATATACCCATTTCGCCGTCTACATTCCTGGGCGCACACGTAGTTTCTCCTCTTGAGCATCACCCACAGCAGCGAGCAGCAGCCGGCCGATTCAACGTTGCTTGCTTTTGCTGCACACCCTTTTTCTACTTCTACTTTCGTGTTCGTGTATTTTTCTATATATATATATATATATATATATATATATATATATATATATATATACGTTTACATTAATATAGGTGAATACGTATATGTATATAGTATACATATTCTAAAAACGCGATCGATCTTCGTTGGTCCGCACACGTTCGAGAAAAGAGCAACCGGTTATTCGGACGTGTTGCCTGCCCCCCGTTCACCCGGTACAGTGAGGAAACCTCTCTCTCTCTCTCTCTCTCTCTCTCTCTCCCTCTCTCTCTCTCTCTTTCTCTCTCTTTTTCTCTCTCTCTCGGTTCGAAAGAGCCCACGCTCTGCTTCTTCTACTTCGGCCTCTGAGAGATGAGACCTCGAGAATCTCCTCTCCTCGTGTGCTCTCATCACATCAACTCGCCGCCTTCTACTTCTGTAATACACGCTCCGTAGGGAATTATAACGTAACGAAAAACCTCGGCTTCCTATACATGTATATCGTGTTTGCGTGCCCATCGATATATACATACATATACATATATATGTATATAGATCTATATATAACCAGCGTCGTAATTTATTCGAATAACCATATTTTGAAAAACATCTCACCATGAATTAATTACTGGTAAAATGGATTTCCAAATTATTCGTTCTTTCGTCGAATAATCATGTCGATATTTTATTTTCTTGCGCCGGAGATGCTTGTTAATTTTTCTTGTAAATTTCCGAGATAAGAAAGATCGATAAAATTATTATGACGAAAAAATGTCGCGATTAAATTTTCGGTAGGCCGAATTATATCACGGTTTCTTGTGTATGCAGTAAGGTACAATGTGTACCGAGGGATTGTCAACGGGTAGGTACGAGTTGCCCGAGACGCTGAGGTTTTATTTCGTGCGCTCGTTCTTTCTTGGGTATTTTTTATGCTCGAATCGTCGGTCTCTGTTGCTGAGAATTTTCCTCTCGTTGCTGAGAAATTAACGTTAGACGGTGAGACGGGGGAGGGGGGCGCGAAGAAATTTAAAGCGCACAGGTAACACGAGTAGCCAAGAGATCTTGAGCTTCTCCGAGTAGCTCTCTTTGTCGTGATAACGAGATAAGAGTTAAGCCTCCTCGATGTAGGTCCCTCTTATGGTTATACATATATATAAATATATATGTATGTGTGTGTGTGTATTTGTGTGTTTTTATACGTACGAGGCAAGCTTCGCGTCTCGGCCGAGAAATTCTCGTTTAAATTACACTTGCGTGGGCACAGCGGGCTGTTTTTAAACAGTAAGGATAAGGCGAGAGTGACGGAAAAAAAATATTGTCCAATTTTATTATTTGATTTTCTCGATGGAATTTCTCATTTATTTATTTATTTATTTATTTTTTTTTTCGAGACTCGACAGTTTCGCGTTTGTTATACGCGCGAGAAACGAAGAGCTATGCAACGAGAGAAAGAGTTTAACGGAAGGAACCCTCTACTAGGCCTCGGACAGCAGGTAGAAAAATTCAGGGCTGAAAGGGTTTCGAAACCTCCTCGACTCTCAGCTTCTCGTGCACATGGTCCTCCATCGCGCTACGCCACGTTCCATGATTTCTTCTGCACTTCGTATCGGGGACTCGAGTAAAAAAAACATCATTCCGAGAGATTTTGCGACAAAATATAATATATTGTTGTCAAAGTAATTATGATCGTCACATCTTGAAAATCATTAAATACAATTTCAAAGAAATTTGGACGAACTTTCTTTCTTTATTTAGTGTTCTGAAATATTTCATAATAATTGATATTTTTAGGCTCGTTTAAATAATTATCGCGCTTGAAAAAAAACATCTCTAAAATATAATTGCAAATAAAGAAATAAACATTTAACGTTTCACATTTAACGCTAATGTTAAATTAAAGTCTTCGCGTTTGATTTAATGAATTCGATAATTCGAACGATTATGTTTGTTATCGTAAGTTTTAATTAACCGACGTCCCTCAGAAAACAATTAAAAATCCTATTTGTACGAACATAGCTTGTCTGTGTTAAACGTAACGACGATTGTACATTTGCGCTTGGTCTGTACCACCCTACAACGTCACGCAACCTCCATCGTCGTTAAATAACCAATAAAGTGCATATTTCGCGTGTTCCAGTGTCGTCATCGACGCTGTCGTACGCAAAATTATATCTATACCTTTCAACATTGATAGATCCGTTCTCGTAATTGCAGACTGTTAAATTCTCCAATAAACAGAGAGACCCTACACGAGAAAAAAAAAAAAAAAAAAAAAATGGGAACACGTGAACATTTGACCCGGAAATAATTAACGACCGCAGCTATTTCTCCGTTATCGTTCGAGCGTAATCGAATGCATCTTTATCGCTCCGAAAAATCGTCGGCAAATAAAACTATTCGGGCAGACGAATGTGAAGCGATCCGATATACTTGACACTGCACGCTCGCGATTAGGGTGTGTCACGCATACAGGCTTGAAATAAAAAAAATGAAAAAAAATGTACACGAGACACATACGAACGCATACTAAAGGCTCAGATAAGCAGGTGACAATCCTCTTGCGGCCATTTTTTTCACCGTAGAACGATCGGTGGGGCTATAAGCCGGGAGAACCTTGTGTGTGTGTTTCTCTCTCTCTCTCTCTCTCTCTCTCTCTCTCTCTCTCTCTCTCTCTCTCTCTCTCTCACTGACTCGTCGTGGCGACGTCGTCGGTTGTGTCGACGCTCGAACGATAGTTGCCGAGAGATATAGCGGAGGGCCCAGAGCTCTATACATCGCGACGACAATAAAAAAAGGGCCGCACACGTTGCCTTCGAGTTTATGTACCACGGGGCATCACGTAGGTAC
Source organism: Netelia virgata (assembly GCA_951802705.1). Lineage (NCBI taxonomy): Eukaryota > Metazoa > Arthropoda > Insecta > Hymenoptera > Ichneumonidae > Netelia > Netelia virgata. Next base: position 36,932,017 of record OX637864.1, on the reverse strand, counting down.
GTCGTTCACGGATTACTCATTTTGCGTTACGTACATTGTTGTATATTTTACATTCACGAATTGTGCGATATTAAAAAATACAAAGTATTAAGAAAAACAAAAAACCTTCGCGTAAGTTTTCCGAAAAAATAAATGGATAAGAAGAAGAGTACGAATAAACCTATAAAATCTATTAATGTGTTTTTTTTTAATTTTTCAATCGAAACCTCGATCATTGTATCGTTAAAATATTAATATCCGAATTGCCGAAACGAGAACCAATGTTTAATAAACATTTCGATATTTTGTCATAAATGAAATCACATTTTTTCAAAATATTGTTTACCGTATTACGATATCGCTCATTTCCATTGCGACACCGGGTTTTCGTCAGTGAGACGGAATATATAATAAAAAAAAGGAGACTATGTACGAAAGGAGACGCAACGAGCATGGCGAAACGAGGGAAGAGCAAGGGAAATAAGGGCGCTGCTCATTTCGTTGCCATTGTAAATTGAACTATTCAATGGGGTCCGGGCGCCATTATCCCCCACGGGCCCTCGATCTTTACGCTTTCCCTGTATCGTCCATCTCTCTTTCTCTCTTTCTCCCCCCTCTTTCTCTCTCACCGAGCCAAACTATCGACTATCGCCCTCTGCGCCGTATGCGAAAAGAGCTCTCGCGCTCCGGCAACGCAGGAGGCCCCATTGCCCTGCTGCGTTATAACACACATATATATATACCGATATATATCGTTGGAAAAAAAGTGTTCGCCGGTCGAGTTCACGAGAGGACGCGAGAGAGAAAAAAAAAACGGCGATTCTGCAGAGACTCGTCGGTGCACCGTGGCGTGCCTAAAACGTGCCACGAGGATATCCCGCTGAGAGTTCATCGGCTCGCGCGTGTATTGTTGTTTACCTGGCCCTCTTGCTACGTTTTTTTTTTCTTTCTATTTTTTAATTCTTTTTTTTCAATCTCAGTCTCGCTCTATCGACCCTTTTGCATTTCTTTTACCTGCGTGTACGAACTCACTTACGCGCACGTTCGATCAAACTATATGTATATTGCTCGTGGGAACTGTTAGTACCCGGACACGCCGCGCTTGAGGGCGGCGCTACGAGCTCGCCGATCGAACAAAAAAGCGAACGCTCGTGGACCGCTAGCGAAAAGAACGAGCGCGGGACGTACGAAGAAAAACACTCCGGGGTGCCAAAGTGCGTTGACGCTTTATTACGAGCGTAAGCTCGTATGAGCAACGTGGCTCATTGTAATGTAATAGTATGTAATAGATGGTACGTGTGGTATTGTATTGTACCTTAGTACCTGTGCATGCGTACAGAGAGAGAGAGAGAGAGAGAGAGAGAGAGAGAGAGAGAGAGAGAGAGAGAGAGAGAGAGAGAGAGAGAGAGAGAGAGAGAGAGGAAGAGAGGGAGATCGTACTCTTTGTCGGGCTGTTATCGAGCAACGCACTTTGTACTTGCCGACAAAAGTGATTGGAATTAATATGTATCGCACAACAGTGCGTTGAGACGATTAAATCTCGACAGTGTACCAAATATTGCCATTCAATTAAATTCGTCTTCTCGAGTCATTAAATCGTATCTTTGATCGTCATTTTCAAACGCGATATAACAAATTGTGTTTAGTGAAATATGAAATTAAATATAACATCAATAAAAAAAATCAATTAATTAATCGATGTTATCGCTGTCATTCGTAAATTTCCGTTCACCATTTTGAGTCACTTTTCCTATATGTACCTATACACATATATATATATATTTGTTGCTTAACGAATAACGAATAGTGTGAATAATTTTGTATTTTTTCAGTTAATAATAAAATATCAATAAAATTATCTGATATTTTTTATATTTTAATATAAATTAAAAACACGTCGAATGTCAATTTTGTTACTTTTTTGCTAAGCTATACCTGCGTTTTACCGGTAGTGTCGTATTTTTTTTCCCTCGGCCCACCCTCGTGTACCTACACGTAGAAAGGGGCTTGCGCACGAAATCTACTCGAACCTATACTAGCCCTCTGCCTACCTAATTCTTGGTCGTTCTGGATGCTATTCGTTGGGATTTACTGGCGCAATTAGAATGCACCTCGGGAGTATTAACCCTCGTAAAACGTTGGCCTCGCTCTGACGGCCTGACTAATGCCCGCAACATCAGCCAATACACCGTTTCAACGACACAGAGTTACCCAGTCGAACGGCAAAACGCGAACGCGTGCTACCTGCTCTCTTGCTTCCACGCGCCCCCGCGACACACAAAAGTCTAAAATCAGTTGACCAATATATATATATAAATAGCATGAACCATATAACGAGTGAATAATGTGAACAACTCGGACGTGGAAAAAACGATCTCGAGTGCGTTTAGACGCATATATATATATATAAGGGTTTAAGATATTTAGTGTTATATAGGTACATATATATGGGTCTATTATTATATTTCGTAGTTCTCAGCGTGTGAGCAGCTCGCGTTTTGGATGTGTCCTACCGATAACAAAGCATGGAAGTAGTATTCCCATAGTCGAGCTACGTCACTCTTTCTCTCTTTCTATTCTTTCTCTCTCCCTCTCTCTCTCTCTCTCGAACAGCGTAAACAAGCGCAAAGCCGGATTATCATAATCGCGATAACGCGAGCCCGCCGACCGTTTCGACGACGCGACGAACGTCTCTCTTTTGTCGAGGCTTACGTACGTATATACGTATATATATATATATATATATATATATATATATATATACAAGTATATATGTAGTATACGTTTTTTTGTAAAATGCTTCTGGCTCGTGATCCTCGTACTCCGTTTCTGGCACGAAGAAATTATCGAGGTACGAATGTTGGTGACATAAAAATTGATCGAATTAAAATAATACATCGTTGAAATCGATTACATTTTTACATAACCGTTTATATCGAGATTAATTGTTTGTGTCTATTTCCATGTCGGAAATGGTGAAAAAAATAAAAATGATAATTTTAGGAAGATATTATTTTTATCGATGTAAAATATAATTCTCGTCGCGATATGAAGATGATAAAGGTAATCGTTGGTATCAATGATGTAAATATTTTTAATTATTCAAGAAAATTGAGCTTCTGAACACTTTAACTTTAATAATAATTCATCGAATAAATCAAGTCGGGAATTTGCCCTAATTTTGTACCTAGGGTGAAATCGCTGCGATTTTTTACCGTGAAAATAAATCAATCTTACGAGACCGGTTGATTCGTAAAGTGAGACAAGAGAATTTGTGCTTCTAGCAACGAAGAGACGAGAGCTACGATCGCACGCGAAGCACCGAATTGGAATATCAACGAGATCTATGTTACGTACATGTGTATAATATACAACGAACGCGACAGGAACTAGCGAGAAGGACGGACAGGATTCGAACCAGTTTAACTCGAGGACGCCAGTTACACACCTCGCGCAACGATAAAAATAAAAAACGGATGAAAAAAAAAAGAAAGAAAACAACAACAACGACTCTCACGCACTTTTCGATGAGATCGACCTATGCGTGTCGAAAAGAAGTTACTATATATTTTTTCCCGTGAGAACGACTCAAATATCTCGTTTACGTCTTCGAAGAGACATTTACGAAGACGTTTGTAAAACCGGCAATTACTTAACGCCTCACGCAATTTTTTCGTTCTCTCTTTTTTTGGCTTCTCTCTCAATCTCTCTCACTTTCTCACTCCCTCTAACGTGCCTTCGAGAATCGCCGAGAGGAAAGTTTGTACGACTCGTGTCAGATCGTCTCGAAATTCACGCTCCCTAATCGTTTTATAGTTATCCGTCAAACCCGAAGTTTAATTTCCGTCGTTACGTGACTCGACCGCCCCCTGCCAATGTGGCGATATTACTGCTCACACTGTGTCGTACACGTTCGGCGATGATTCGCTTTTTTTTCGCTTCTCACCAAGCCTACAATTTTCGAGATTATCGCTCGCGCGCTTTTTTTTTATCCGGATGAGATTTTTCGACCGCCACACTTCCGGTATTTGGGAACCCACGGATATATTATCTTTGCTCTATTTATTCACTTGAATCATTAACGTTTAATATGTTATTAAATTTTCTGAGAATACAACTTTTTAGTTTAATTTTTTAATTTATTATTAATGTCTGCGTTTAAGGGGCCATCACTATTTAATAAATATTTTTTGTCAAAGTAATATTAATATTTAAAAATAATAATAATAACTTAATAATAAGAAATCTGAGATATGAAACAGTCTATGGGAACTACGAAGTCGAAATCCACCGGGGAAGAGTCAACGAGGACAAAGTTTACGGCGTTTTAGAAACCGGAGAAGGGACGAAACTGAGAGAGAGAGAGAGAGAGAGAGGGAGAGATTGAGGTTCAATAGGAACTTCATACCTCCGACCCTTCTTGGGAACTCCCGTGTCATACTTTTGGGACGTTACGGAGGGTTTCTGTCGCAAGGGGCTAGTTGAAAAACTGACCAAACTGAATTTTCCTTGTACATTGTTTTACAGCACCCTTGGGCAACGTCTTCGTCCTCCGAACACGAATGAAAGTAACGCCTTATAATATTTTCGCTTCGTACACCCTAATAACGGCCTAACATCGGACATAATATACCTCCGCCAGTAAAATCCAGACTGGCAAATAAATTCACTTCTCACGTTCTTCAATTTTTCACCGGTTCAAATTTTACTCGAGGCTATTAATTTATAACCTGCAACAAACACAATTTTTTATCCTGTAAATAAAACATAACTTCCTTCTCCTGTAATAATACACATAAACTCTCGTATTGTCACAATTTTTGTGCTCTCTTCTGGCCATTGGCGAGGAGAGGAAGTACAAGAAAAATAAAAAAAACGAAACGTATGAGAAATAAAGGGAAAAAAAAGTTTGGACTCGCCGGTAAGGATGAAACGTGTGTGTAAGTGTGTGTGTGTGTCTGTGTGTGTGGACGTACTCCTCCAGCAGCTGCTGCGTATATCTTCTCGCATGATCGCCAACATATCGCCCAAGATATACATTTATATATGTACACAGGTATATATATATATATATATATATATATATATATATAATCGCTATGTATTATTATATATATATATATAATAATACATAGCGATACCCCCTTCGTCAGAAACTCGCACTGCATGTGCGCGGACGGTAAGCCGGCCTCTTGCCCGTCGGACTTCAGTCTTCGTTGATTCACATACGCGCGTTTCCATTTACATAGAGTACAGGAAAGAACGCTAGAATAAGACACGAGAAAACCACCACACTCACACACACACCCACAAATATACAGACGCTAGAAGAAGACACGAGAAAACCACCACACTCACACACACACCCACAAATATACAGACGCGCGCCTGCGCACGAGCGCGAACATTCTGCGTCGAAATCTTTTCAACCACGTATATAACAGCTCTGTTCTCTAAATATTATCGAACAATATGTTGCCCCATCGCATTTCCCAAAGCGGAAAGTTACGCGAGGATCGCAACGCGAGGGTTTATTTTCCCTTGGTAGATTTTGTACGGATGCCACGGGCTAAGCGCGACCCAACGTTCGAAAATTCTGCTGATTCTCATTCGCTTATAGTGTGTGATTCTTCCTCGCGATTTTCCAGCACTCGCGTATCGACCGGGGAGGATTTTAAATTAACCCGAAACACATACTCTCGCCGCGCAACGAAATTTTGTTTATTTTTTTGGAACAACGATGTTACACGTACGCGCACTTGTCGTTTAGATCGACGGCTGGTCCAGCTGCGTAAACCATGTTTCGTGATACGTACGAATGGATTATCATCTTCTTTACACCGTAGTTTTCTTATCGTCGATCATTGTCGTGAATTAAATAATCGAAGCCGATTCTCCAATATCTCCAACAAAGTAATTAAATAATGTACCGAGACGACGCGACGGTTTACCATCACGTCACTTTGACGATCTGCCTAGGTTCGAACTTCGATCGCGCTCGTTGCTCCTCCTCCTTCTCCCATCCCAAGTTTTTCCGTGACGCGAGAACGAATAACTTCATCGCCATCCTTTTTTCGAGAAATATCGATTTCGCGCTTTTCCGCGGTTTAGTATTTTTTCACTAGTGCGAGCCACGTTCCCCTGGTGGCGTGGGTGGGGAAACAGATTGTTATATAATTTGTATAGTAGTATGGAAAATATTATTGTCGTATCTAGGCGAGGGAGAGATTTTCTCTCAATTCTCTTATTTTTATGTGGTCAAGGGCGCGGGAGGGGTAGTAAAAGGGGCGGAGCGTGAGCGATGGTGCTGACCACGTGGAGGTTACTGATGTCACGGGTATTGGCGCGCTTTTTTCCTGCTGTGTATCGGGCTTGATGAGGAGGGAGGGGATTGGGTATGAATAAAAGTGACTGATCTTTGTACTTCGTCAGTCTATCGAAATGACATAATACTGTTGATATAATAAATTTTGTATGTTTTGTTGGCGAAATGAAGCGTAATTAGTGAAGTAAAGTTCGCAAAGTATTAGACGTCGGTGAACGCCGTGATGAAAAATCAACGATTAACGATAACAGTATGAAAAAGCATCGAAAACGATCGAAATTAACGAACTTTCGATAATTAAAAATATTGTTTTTGTAGTAAAATGCAAATATTTTGTTTGTTCGTTTGTTGCGTCAGGAACGTATCTTCCGCATATTTCCTTCGCTCGTTTCTTCTTTTCAATTTCTTACTCGAGAATCATGGATTCGTTGCCATGTTGATGGAAATTTTTCGCTCTGGAAACGACACCAAACACAGATTCGAACAATCGCGTTTCTCGTATATACAATACAATATATATGTACAAATCTACATAGGAGAAACCGTTAAAGGAACTTTCCTGCCGTTTCGTCTCATCTCCTGTTTCGACTAATGCGCATGCGCGCGATATTTCCTATTTTTCTTTATCTCTCTCTCTCTCTCTCTCTCTCCTTTTGCTCCTGTGCACATTGTCTCGCAACGCAGTAGACAAGGAACGAGCAACCGCAATTCTCTTTACAGCCGTTTGTATACAAGCATACGTGTATGCGTATAGACAGAGAACTGTTTACAATTTGTAATCGGGTACGTCTACCTGTGCGGCGCTAGGCGATCGCTCGGGGACCGTCGAAAAACATCAGCGACAGCAGCAGCAGCAGCAGCATCACCAGCAGCAGCATCAACGTAGCCAGTCCAGAGCAAGAACTAGTTTCTCTCTCTTATTTCTTCGTTTCTCAAACCTTTTCGTCCCCTTTCGTTTCTCGATATTCTCGCTCTACCTCTTTCTCTCTTTCTCTCTTTCTCTCTTTCTCTCTCTCTCTCTCTATCTCCATCTATCTTTCTCTTTCCCTTACGTTTTAACATCACCCTCTGGCAATCCGACAAAGTTGACACTATTTTTATCCTTGCACATCCGAGATACGATAGTCTACAATAATACTCGGTTTTACCGTGCAACTTTCATTCAGTATTCGAGTCTCGTGAATACGTTGCACGTTCGGGCGACAGTTCGAGATAATAGAGAGAGACCGTGTTGCAAAGAAAACTATCCGTATGAGTTTTTTTTTCGCACGTATACGACGTTCCATCGTCGACGCTTTCCCGGTTTTCGTTGGCGCAGGATGAATATCGAGATCTCCTTGGAAATATCCAGATGTTCGAAGAACATGTGTATAGGACGTGCCATCTTAATTTATCGGTGACAATAAGTCGTTTCGTTTGTTCTTACGCCATCCTTGTCATCTTTCAGGTTGCAAACGTTTCTTTTTTAGTGTTGAGTTTGTCTTAATCCCGGCTATAAGGTAACGAAGAAGAAATCATAGGTTTCCATTCGAAAATCTTGAGTAGAAAATTTGTTTTTGAATGTCCTCGTTTTCTCGATCGATTTCCTTCGATGAATTAAAATGGTTCATCCTGTATATATTCGTATATCGTTCGAACGTATGGATATTTCTATGGGAATGTCTACGTGTATAGATATTTTTCTTATTTTTATTTTGTATAATCTTACACGCTTCGTGCTCGTCACATATTTTCCATCGTACGATCTTGCATTTTGTATCAAGATACCAATTTCTCTAATAATCATATCTTCGACTTTATCTTCGTTTCCGTACGAGCACAATTTATCCCGTTCTTCCCATGCTATATTTGTTATTCCGCGCATTACAATAATACACGACGATGAAAATGATCATTAGACGTGTTCTATGACTTCCTTCTACGAAATATAAATATACTAATGCGCGCGCGCGCGTATGTGTAGGATGTTGAAACGTTGATTTGATGAAAGCAGCGTTAAAATTAATGAATAGTTTGATCGGCTAATGGCCTCGCTGATTAATCTCTCAGCAACCTACATCCACGATACACGCCTGCGTAAAATAGTGATAATAATATTAATAATAATAATAATAATAATAGTAAATAGGTAGCCGAGGGAATCGTAGTTTGGTGCAAGCGTTTCCTATCTCATTGCTCCTGAATTCCATCGTATTCCGGCGTATTTCCGGTGAGTCTTGAGCTATATCCCGATCTTTCCTCACGTTTCCCGTTTAATATTATATACACATATATATATATATATATACGTATATATGTATATGTATGTATATAAACGCATATTCACGTACGAATTGTATAACTCGACGTCAGATGAGGGAAGGGGAGGGTGTCCAATTAAGTGGGAGCACGCGAAGGAAATCGCTTCGAGTGCCGCAGAATAGATACGATCGTTTCGTACAACCATATATATGTATATATATATATATATATAGTTATATAGTGCGTATGTCCCCCCATTCAGTTTCTCTTTGATACCGCAATTACTGCTAGATCTAATTATCAAAGTATACTTACAGTATTCTCGTATTATTGTGTTGCAGATCAGACAAGAGAAGCCTTACTACATAGCAGACCCGGAGGTGGACTCATTGGTGAGTCTAAACGGATATTTAACTCGTCGCACGAAATTAAATTATTTTTCGTGAATTATTTTTTCCTGTTGTGGTTCACGAAAAAAATTCCAGAACTTGATGATTCTTCGAGAATTTCTTAAAAATATAAAAATACTTTTTTTCCTTATGATCGAATACAAATTAATCTTATGGGCGCGAAGAATTTAAAGTCATTAATTTATTGGTCGAGAATAAGAATCGAGATTCAAAAGAATGTCAGCAAAAAAATAAGTCGTTAAGTATTAAATTCTTTTATTTATAATTATTTTGTTTTCAGAGTTATTTTTTTTATTACGCGAAAGAAATCGTACGAGTTCTTTTCTTTTTGCCTCTCTGGTATATTATTCGAACCTTCGAAACTCGAGGAAGAAATAATTCAAACGACCCCACCGGTATCTCGCGCCGATCTTACGGATAACGTACACACAAACGTGGGATAAAGTGCGGTGGGATATAGCTCTCTTAAATACCCCGACATTTTTTTAACATGCTTCTTCGCTCTTCGAGCGCGGCGCGAGACTCTCGAAAACTCGCCCGCGACTTCTGTACCGTAACGCGGCGGTTTATATATATATATATATAACTATATATGCTCGTGTCCAACGATTCTCTGACAGTTATATTTTTCATACGCAACGTCACATTGTGTTGTATTCTCGAAATCCTTAATCCATTATTACGACTTTTAACGTTTCCTTCGACTCTCTCTCTCTCTCTCTCTCTCGTTATGGTCGATTCGAGAAATCTTCGAACCAGCCCGAGGCAAAGAGGAAGTTACGAGCGTCCTCTGGCGGAGGAATGCTCGCAACGGCTCTCTTCTTTCGGAGAGACACGGAGAGAAATGATTGTGAGTATAAGACGCTCGGGCTGAACGATCGGTTGGCATTCGCGCGTTACCACCCACGCGAAAACCAACCGGACACAGTTCGTAAACGTACAGGACTTTACGCTTGAAATGGAACGGTTTCAGATCCACGGAATTACAACGAGAACAATTTGCGAAAGTATCCGTATCGACTTGCGACGAATACAAATAAAAGGACAGCAAAAATTCGTAATTAAAGCGAATTAATAATTACTTAAAAAAATTCAATTAATTTCTCGCGTAATTAATTTCGAGGCTCGCGAATCCTAAAACGTACGTCACAAAAAAGTGTGCAAAGATTTTGATTAATATCGATTATTACAATAATTCATTACGTAATCACAATTCTTTAAAGAATATTTTCTTTTTCTATTTTTATAACCCAGTTGATTATAATTATAATAATTGTCCAGATCCTTTTTTTGGTCGAGATACAAATTTTCTTGACAAAAAATTGTCTCGGTGACGGAAAGATCGTTGCATTCTGAACTAAATGGCCCATATAAGATCGTCGGAAAGTAGCGAGCGCTGTCGCGAGTTACACATCGCATTGTTGTCACGAATGTCGCGTTTGCTGTCGACGAGGAGCATAGCAGCTGTAAGAACCGCGAGGTTCGTCCCCGTGCGGCAAACGCGGGAATATTGTGAGCATGCGCGATCGTAAAGGGCGCGAGAGTGTTTTGTTGCAACTCGTTTCGTCTCTCGCTCTCTCACACACAGAGGTCGCATAGCCACGCACACACACACACGCACGCACATGGACAAAAATGCGTTCGTAGAGTCGAGGGAATGAGAAAAAGGGAGGTAAAATAAAAATGACAACGGGGAAATATTATGTAGTTTGCCGCGGGCATACCGCTCGTGCGTCTCACTCTCGAAAGGATATAAGTTCTCTTTGCATTATGCATCCGCGCGCATTCGACTCCTCGGCAGCATCGTTCCTCCGTTTCATGCTGCCTAGGCACTCTCGTCTCTATACACACATATTCGAGTATTATACTCGAATACCACACGTCGAACCGAGAAGATTGTGCATTACCTTCGTGTTATATGCCGCGTGGACTCACCGGCGAGTATCGTCGCTGTAGTGGAGGAAAAAACACACAGACAAAAAAACCTCGGGAATTCATCTAAATTGTAAAGAGAAATGCGTCGCGTGTGTAAAACAGAAGGGGGATGGAATAATACGAGCGTTCGCGAAATACGTGTCGCGCACGTGAAAAGCATGCTTGAACAATTTTATCACGAGCTTCCGATAACTCGAGAAATTCTCGACCGAAAAAATTGCATCTCGACGGTTTTTTTGGGACGGGGTAAATGCCTCGAGGATTTTAGGATTTTCGTAGAAATTTTCGCGAATTAAAATTATTGTTCGATTAAATGAAACGAAACGATGTTAGATATTGTAAATAAATAAGATATTTATATTTTGTTGTTGTTGTTGTTGTTGTTGTTGTTGCAATTTATCGTTATTCTTATTTCGACGCTTCGAAAGGTTTTGAACGAGCCTCGAGTTTTTCGCTTGGAATATTTATCGACTCGGAGAAGCGAAGAGTTGCGAGGATAACCGGAGAGAGCGGAAGAGCAAAAGTATATCCGTGGGGCAAGCTTCGGTGCGGCTTCATTACCTCCGTAACAAATCGCAATCTACGAGCAATGAGCGGGCTTCTATCGTTAAGTCCCGAGAAGGCGAAGTTCTCGTAGTTTTTGCCATCGGGCTACCGTCTCTCAGCCTCCGATACCAGACTCGTTCTTACACCTTTCATAAAATCATCCTCTTTCTCTCTCTCTCTCTCTCTCTCTCTCTCTCTCACGTTCCATCCTTCGCTTTCATTTCCTGGCTCCTCGCAACAAATCGTCCTGACGTTTTTTGCCGATAATTTAGCACAACACTCGTATATATTTTAAATACATTTTTCGAAGCACTCGCCGAGTCGGCAATATCGCCTCTTTTCCATCGTGTTCCTTCGTTCCCCTCTCCTTCGTAGCCTCGTCCAAAGTTTACAGCCGCGCGGTAGGTACCTTCGTACTTGCGTATTTCATAGCTTTATAAAATCTACCGAAGCTTTTGAGTTCCCATGCGCGTTACTTGGGATTGTGTATACGTCTCGAATGTTGAGTTCCAGTGTTTTGAGAATAACACACACTTCTCAAATTGCGTTGAGCACTTTCACGTATATATATAGACATGTGCGCCCGGATATTCGAGTTGGCATTCATTGAGATCTTTCTGTGTTGGGGATATCCGCGTGTGCTTGAGAATGTGGTACTTGAAGGGACTCTCGAGGTGGGCGGACGAACGAAGAGATGGAGAGAAATCGAGATATACATATATATATATATGTAGAGAGAGAGAGAGAGAGAGAGAGGGAGAGAGAGGAAGAGAGAGAGAGAGAGAGAAAGAGAAGGAGAGAAAAAAAGCTTGAGTCTGCTTCGTTCGTTCTTTCATCTTCTTCAGCCTCTTCGTTGTCTTTTTTTTATTTATCATATTTTTCTTCGTTCTTTATTCCTCTTCTTCATCTCGTTCTTCGCTTTCAACATTTTAATTTTATTTAGTATTTTTTTCCTCATTTTGATATCTGTCGTATTTTTTCAAATCCTCCATTTTTTCCTCGTTTATCATCCTCATTTGCTTCTTCATCGTCATATTCACCATTTTCTATCGCGTTTTCGTCGTTTTCTTTATCTTGTTACTTGTCCGGTCGTCGTGAAGGAAAAAGGAAGAGGGAGAGAGAAAGAGTAAAGCTCAACGGCCTCTCGTCTTGGTGGACGACGACACGAAACGACAAAATACGATTGAACGGTGCGGAACGAGAGAAAGAGAGAGAAAGAGAAAGAGAGAGAGAGAAAGAGAGAGAGAGAGAGAGAAATATAGAACTGGCCACACGAAAGAGTCGTCGCTGGTTTCATGCCGGCAGAAGAAGATGAAGACGAGGCAACAGAAGAAAGCGAAGACGAAGAAGGAGGAGAAGAAGAAGAAGAAGAAGAAGAAGAAGAAGAAGGCAGAAGCAAAAGACGAAGAAAAGAAGGCAAAAGGGTTAGGCACGCACAACTCAAAGCTCTTAAATAAGATTCTTATTAGCATACGCCGAGAAATGAGCCAATGAGATGCTAATTGTCGGTTCTTAGGCATGAAAAATAATTGCGGGAGGGCGAAGCATGTACGCATGCGCAAAACTATAGTCGACTTCTGTACTCTTTACGTATTACGCAAAGCGTTTGCTCTCTGTCTCTCTCTCTCTCTCCCTCTCTCTCACACACACACACAGCCTCTCCCTCTTCGTCTGTCTTACACTCGACTCGACCAAGCGAAATAATTTCCTGACGTAATAATATTTTTAATACATGCGAGAGATTTGCCGCAAAAGTTTCTTAGCCCACCAACGAGACGTCCCGAGACGAACCACCCGGAATTGTTTCCATACAAAGTTCTTTTCACCCTATCTTCGCGTACCGAATTTTTTTTATTTTTTATTTTATTTTTTCGACAATAGCTCACAAATAAGAAGACGGGCGGACAATCGATCGAACTTTCGAAATTCACACCTATTGTCTCGTTCCAAAACTCGAAAGCCATTTTTCGTCTCATCATCGTCGTATTTCGAATTAAAGGTGTTTTTTTTTTCTTTTTTCTTTTTTTCTTTTCACGGATGTACGAAACGATCCACATGGATCTGTCCAGGACTCGTTCTTCGTGTCGACACCCAAATAAAAGCTGTGAAATGCACGTGAGAATCGAAGTCCTCTAAAAGAGGTCTCATATATAGGTATATAGAATATGTGAAGACCGATCACAGAACGACAAACACACGTGTCGCATCCTCGGTAACGGTACACCGACTCAAGGCATCTTGGCAAAAGAGGATATATAATACACTCGTTATATACATCGGCGACCGAGCGAGAGAGAAACCCCAAAGGATCGATCGCCGATCCCGTTCGACGCGAGAGCGAATCATCCCGATCCTGTATTCTGTTGCCGATGCATGCGCCCGCCTGGCTGCCTCGCTCGCCACGGCTACGAGGAGGATATATCGGCGTCGAGGAGAGCCAAAGGCGCCATGATGGTGTCGTCGATCTCCCGCACGCGATCTCTCGTGATCGAACACTTGCCTCATGGTCTCTCCTTTAGAATTCTCGTTTTTTTTTCTTGTTTTTTTTTGTTTTCGTTCATAATGATCCACCTAAGCCCCCTCTCCTTCTTCCTCTCCTCAACGCTGCATATTTGTGCGGTTAGATTTTTTCTGCTTCTTTTTTTTCATTCTATGCCATGTGAGAAATTTGTATTTTTCAATATTTTCCATTATCTTCGATTTTTAACGGGTGATTTGATTTTTTGAAATTAAATTTTGAAGAGTTATCGAGATGTTAGAAACATTTTTCTTGTTTCGGTTATGAAACACGTAAGGTAAATAAATATTATTCATGACGTCGGATAAAAATGGGAAAAATCTTTTGGATTCGATAACGGACGGTCGATTTTTAAAGTGTAAAATGCATGTCGCGGAGGTAAAATAAAAGATTGAAAAAAAGAGGAGAATGCGTCGAGGGACAAAAATCGCGAAGGGCTTATAAGCAGCCACGACTCGGGTGGTCCCTCGACGCGAGTCTTCCATCTCGCCACACCGTATAGTAAGAATAAAAGGAGAAGGGACGCGTATTCGCCTTGTCGCGAAGAGTCCTTCGGGATTCTCCCGTAGGTAGTCCTCGTAGAATTTTTCTCGGGGAACGAGCTCAAAAAACTGCAAAACTTTGCATATACATCAATCCCTTTGGCACTTTGACGATGTTATATTTAAATGATATTTATTCGAATTGGCAAAAAGAGAAATTCGTTTCGCGGTTTATTTCTACGGACGAATAAAAATTATTCGAACGATAATTATTTATCCAAATTTGACGATAAAAAAATGACTAATTTTTCCCCATTAAATTTCAATGAAGATAAAAGAATTTTTTGTCGTTCTTCGACGATTCTCCGGTGTTCGTTTCAACGCGCATCGTGTGCTAAGGGTGGTCGTCACCTTGGGCATAGTTTCGAGCTAAGACGCTTTTAGTGCCACCTTCGTGCAACTTTTCTTTCCAGAGGTAGAAAGATCAGCAGCGCCGAGTACCTACTGGCCCTTATGGCACAGCGAGACACGCGGCACCTCCTTCTCCGAGGCTCGTGAGTTTATGTCGCCCTGGTTGTGCAAAGACAGGAATAATAAAAAAGAAATGAAAAAAGTCTCTCTGAACACGCGCGCGCACACGAGAAAGAGAGAGAGAGAGAGAGAGAGAGAGAGAGAAACTTACGATAAGAAGAAGAAGAAGAACAACAACAAGAAAAGAAAGAAAGTAGAGTCTGCTCGTTGCTGCCTCTCCTCGTGCTTCTCCTTTTAGGCTTGTTATGGCCCCTCGTTAAGACGTTAATGTCGCCGAAAATATTCGCAAAAATGCAGGT